>CAOLHI010000336.1:0-691333 GCA_948474755.1 Ctenosaura bakeri
GAAGGGATTATCACAAACCTATCAGCATTGGGTTTTCCTGCCTAGTCATCTCTGAATTTATGACCTGACCATGTCTGAGGTTATCCTGACCAGGCTATCTTCCAGCCAGTGTGACTTTGACCATGCTTTCCAGCCATAAATATGTTCAATTATGAAAATAGCACATCCTGCAGAGAGGGAGTGCAGGGTGTGGTAACAACCTAGCTGCAATGCAAACTATGGAAAGTATAGGATAAAAAGCACAATGTGCAACTTTCAAGATGAGACACAAATGCAGATGGCTATCTGCGCAAATTCACTTTCACTGCTGTCAGCAGAATGTGTCTGTTCTGCAATGGTGACCTATTTAAAGGAAGAGAGAAACTAGATACTGGAACATGAGTATAACATGTTTTAACACAATGAAAGGCATATGTGTCATACTAAAGAACTACCTTGTGCAGCATTCTGTTTCCCACAGTGGACAGCTAGATGCTTCTAGAAAGCCCATGAACATGAAATGGAAGCAATTAGCCTTTTCCCTCTGTTGTTCTCCAGCACCTGTTATCTGGAGGCATGATGCCCCTAATCTGATGCCACCATCATGATGAGCCATCAGGGAAAAAGCTTCTTCAGCATTAATTTCTCTAATTCCCTCTTTAAAGCCACCTAAATTGTTGGCTGTCATATCACAGCCTGTGGTGCAACATTCATAAAATATCAGTAGACTTTGTAAAGAAGAACTACGTTTTTATTTTGTTTTGCTTTTGTAAAGAGTAGTGCCATTATGGTTTCTATCCTGGGGTTATCCAACTAGTTGTGTGGTTCGAGCAGGTATGAAGGAAGAAATTCCACTCCCACACACCCTGTTTCCTTTGGTTTTCAGTCTTGTCAAGTACCCTGCTGTACACCAAAAGTGATACATGCATGTGCTTTGGCTGTCCTGATTTGGCAGGGACAATCCCAATTAACCTGTCCTCCCATTTTTTCAGCTGCTTTTAGAATGTCCCAGTTTCTCTCTCTTACTTCTGCTTTCCTCCCTCATCCTCAGCTCATTTTAGTTGTTGCAACCTAAGTTCAAAATGCAAAAGTAGTTTGAGCTCAACTTAGTGAGGGAAAAAGGAGGGGATGGAGTCTTAGACCCTTTCCGCACAAGGCGAGTGAATTGCTCCGTGCTGTTACTTACCTGTTCTTCTCTCTTCGAAGTAACGCGGACTTTCCCTTAAGCCCTTCTGCAGGGCTCCTCCGAATCGGAGCACTGCGAGGTCTGTAGATCCACATTGCTCAGGCTGAAAATGGTGGCTTTGTTACTACGGTTATGCTATGTCTGGTGAGAGCACTAGATATCTCTTGATATCAAATAATTTGGCCTTTACTTGACCTTTCTCTGCCACCCTACTCCATGTGTTTGCAAGGGCCACCAGACAAGCACGTAATAGGCGTGGCCGTTAATGGTTGTACATTCCAAACCCGTTTAGGCAGGCAACTTAATGCCTCTCTGATGCTTAAAGGACCACTCCTTCTTGCAAACCAGCCTTGCTCAGCGCGACTTTACACAAAGATGCCCGGCCGAATGCTGAGCCATTCCTTTATGTTGGGCCATTTGCATACTGGCCATACTATTGTCATCCAGCGCTAAGCTCATCATGTAAAACCTGACCTTTTCCAACACCTTTGTCCAGCTACAAATTTCCTTTGTTCTCACTGAGCATGGCATGGCCTGTAGGTAAAATCCACCCTATAAAAGGTCCCCGATTCCGAGTCCTCCTCGGATCACCCTGGACTTCCATCCAGCCTTGCTGCCACTCTGCCCAGTGAAGTTTTCCCCTCAGTTCCCAATATCTGAGTCTGCCTCCCTTTTTGGACTACTTCGGAACACTCCAGACTGCTATCCCGCCTTGCTGTCGGTTTGTCCAGTGAGTCGCCCCCTCAGCGAACTGCACTGAGCTTTCTTCCCTGCAATCTCCACTTCTCTCCAGGACTACGTGAAAAGGTGTTGTATCACCCATCTTCCCCGAAAACTCTCATTTCTCCTTTTCTAGTTAGCTGTGTGCATGTGGTATCTTTTATGTTGTTTGTCTTTTAACAAAACTACTATTTTTGTTACTCTAAAACTTGTCTGGCTACTCTTCTGACCTGACGCCGTAGACATAGGGTTAAAAGATCCCAGCTAAAGTTACCCTGCCTCTTGTTAGCTTAAGAGAGTGCTCGAGTCTAATTTTCCCCATCTGGTGTTTGTATTTGGTAATTTGGGCGCCCCTCCCGGGACCCCCAACATACAGGGTAACAGCTTCCTGTTCTTCGTGAGTCTGGACCAACTGCTGACACTGACCACGCCCACAGCCCGCCCTCCGCTGATCACAGGCTCACATTGGTGGAGCCTGCACATCTGCACAAGTGAGAAGGAACACAATGGCGCACTCCAGAAGATTGAAAGATCGGATTTTTCTGATCTTCACTTAGCACGCTGGAGGACCACTTGGGGGCGTTTTGGATTGGACTAAGGTGCGGAACTAAGGTAAATAGTCCGAACCTAGTCCGATCCAAGGTGCGGACATCTTCCGTGGCAGGACATCTTGGCCCGTTTTAACTTCCTTGTGCGGAAAGGCCCTACCCTTCCCAATAGGCTCAGGCAAAAGCAAACTGCTGCTGTCCCTCCTAGCTTGAATGTTCTCCCTCATTAATATCTTTTGCCATTTTGACCATGCTATGATGTTGCTTGCCCACGTGGGCCTTGGTTTTCATCTGTGAAATCCTGGAAGGTAAGTACATGTCTATCATGTCTATCTTGTCCTCTTTGACTTATCCATCTCATACTTGTGTTTGTTTTGTGTGCCTGGTGTACTGAATTGTAACTTACACTGCAACCTTTTGAGAGCACATGATACATTTCCAAACACCTGTTGACATAGGGCTTTGCTCAAACAGTGGATAGCCCTCGACTGGAGTTTATGGACACAGTCCATCCCAGATTATGAATGATAGTAATGACACGGTTCTTCTTTTTCATGCTGACCTTTGGAAGACTTCAAAGCTAATAGGTGTAATAAATGTGATGGCATCACTTTGAATGTCAGTGCTATTCTAGGCTTTCATTGAGAATGGGGGAGAAAGAATGGGAGATGGAAGACAAGGCTGTTTGAGGAGACTGTTGGGAATTGCAAAGTATTTTGGGGGCTCCAAACCTGGGAAATTTAGCATGGGTCACAAAAGCATTAAAACTGTAGTTTTAGTTCCACACTGTGATGTATTGTGTCAGCAGCCACAGAAAACAATGACTTTTTTCTCTTTACTTCAGAGATTTATCTAATCGCCATTGTCTGGTGTATTTTTCTTTTAATGTTTAGTATTCTCAAGCCCTGGCAAATTTTGACCAACCTGTAGCTGAAGTAATTATAGGTAGGTATGAGAGATAAAGATAAAGCTCAACTTTTTACGAAGGATGTCCAACACAGGGCCTGGAAAGCTTGTCTCAAGTCAGCAATTACTAACAAATGGTATGGTCCTAAAAGCATAACATATGAGTATATCTACTCTGCACAATGATAGTGGTTTGATACCACATTAACTGCCATGGCCACATCTAATGAAATCCTGGGATATGTAGTTTGGTGTTTAGAATTCTAAGTACTTAGAATTCTTTGCAAAAAAGCTCTAATGCTGCTGTTTAAAGAGCACACTAAAGAATTCTATCTAAGTCCCTCGGCAACTTCCAAATCCTATGATTCCATGGAATACAGCCATGGCAGTAAAAGTGGTATCATATTGCTCTAATTGTACAATGTAATTACAACTTGTATCTCTTCAAATATAACTCTGAACTATAGTATTATGATTGGATCAATAGGCATTCCCTTTGATGGGCTTTCTTAGTATTTAGGTCAACTTAATTGCTTATATGTTTAGGCCAACTTAATTACTTATGCTATGTAGAGCCAGTGAAATAGGTAACCAGAGATACAGGTGATTGTACACAATTCATTGCATGTCATCTAAATCATAGTGTGTTGTAGAAGCCACCTCCACCTAACCATTCTTGTTCTCTTTCTCTTGCTTGATCCTGCTGTCATTTTCCCTGAGTCCTCCACTTAGTATTCTTTCAGTCTTCCTAGGGAAGATAATACGAGGAACACACGAAGCTGCCTTATACTGAGTCTGGCCATTGGTACATCTAAGCCATAATTTTCATCTCTGATGGGCTACACCTCTCCAGGGTTTCAGGCCAGATTCTTCCCTAGACCTACCTGGAGATCCCTGGTATTTTCTGTGGTCTTCCATCCAGCAAGCACTAATCAAGCCTCACCCTACTTGGCTTCTAAAAACAGTTGGGATTTGTTGGATTCAGGGATAGTATGGAAGAAAGACATGGCTGGTACAGCTAGCCACTGTGGGGTAGTGGTTTACGCACTGGACTACAACCCTAGAGGCCAGGGTTTGATTCCCTGCTTGGCCATGGAAACCCACTGAGTTTAAGCATTCAAAGAAGTGGGGCAGGAAAAATGACCAACAAGATGTTGTTGTTGTAGTTGTGTGCCTTCAAGTCATTTCAAACTTATGGCGATCCTAAGGCCAACTTATCATGGGGTTTTCTAGGGCTGAGAATGGTGTGATATGCCTCACCCACTGAGTTTCCATGGCCAAGCTGGGATTGAACCCTGGTCTCTAGATTGTAGCCCAATGCTCAAATCATTACACTAGGAAATGTGAACACAAGAGCTCTAGGTGTGAATGATTTTCAATACCTCCCTGAAATGCTAGAAATTTGAAAACTGAAGGAAAATTTTATTTGAGGGACGGAATTGAGAGGGGGAACATTATTGTAGCTCTGTCCCTGATGACTTGTATTCATGTTCTATGCACCACAAGTGTAGTTTAAATCATCTAATATTACTTATTACTGTTGCTCTATATTAATGTTTAAAAGTGTCATCCAAGACCACTGGTGGTGTGTAGTTACGCTGATGTTATTCCATTGTGTATTTGGGACTTAGGTTGCAGAAAAATATATTACTTGAAAACAAGATCTAAAGGAACAGTTGTACCCCAAGGGAGGAATTTATTTTATAACGCTGTCAGGGCACTCTTGTAAAAGAGGTGTTTTGTGTGAGCAAAATATATTAAAAATAAACAAAGTGACATATTGGAATGACGTGTGTGCAAAATCTTTGCACTGTGAATGGATTTGTGGTGTGGGACTCTGGCTAAAACTTCCACTGTCCACAGGAAGCTGGGATTATAGACCACCCTGGCAAATGCCTAGTACGAGGCTGGTCATCATAAGATTCATTTCCTGTAGGCCTGGCGTGTTTGTGGTTCAACAGAATCCTTGGCGCTGTAGGAAAGAGAGTTACATGAAAGGTTTCGGCCATGATAAAAATCCCTTTGCTGAATGAGTTGTGGAATCGGAGTCATAATTTCATTTGAGTGTAACACTCATTTGCTACAGACCTCTGCACTTGTATAACTGGTAAATGGTAGTTGGAATCCTATTCCTTAGTCTCAACTAGAGCAGACTTATTGACTTAATTGCTTAACCATTGAAATGTTGAGTCAACATGTAGCTAAATATTCAATGGATCTAGTCAAGTTAAGAGTAACAATAGGATTTAGGCACATATTTTCTAACATTCGTATCTAAGTTTTCTTGGAGGAAGTTCAAAATAGTGTAAACCAGGGATGGCCACCTGTGGACAGAGGTGGGGGGGGCAATTTTTCCCCCATGGCATCTTGGTGGACCACCATGTGATGTTTCACTGTGCCACTAGAGATATTGTGTCACTTCCAGCTGATACTTTGGTCAATTTTTAGCCAATTTCTTTCTTTCTTTTTTTTTGATGGGGGATTTAGTTTTTTTGGGGGGGGGAGTATCAGTGGAAAGTAAACTGCCACCTTTGTAGTTAGCTTTAAGCTCATTTTGACTGGTTTTGGGGTGAAAAATCAGTCAAAACTTGATGCAATTTTAAAAAAAGGGTGGTTTTTGCAGAGTCATTGGTGGGATCAGGGACCACAAATTGGGGTTCCCAGGATTGCCTGTGACTCTTGGGCCACATTTTGTCCATTCCTGATGTAAAGGGTTCACCATACTTTTATCTTGAATGTTAAACTCACACCAATCCTTTAAAAAAAATTCTATCCTGACTTTCTGTCTCAAAATGGGACCCACTGTGGCTTACAATTTAAGTTTTTAAAAATGACTGAGACAATTTGTAATGTAAGTTTTGGCCCATAGTTACCTAATAAAATGTATGGGTGAAAAATAATTTGATATTGGCATGGGCTGGCGCTATCATTAGGCAGCATGGAGCTATTGTTTTCAGGCAGCAGGTGCTGGAAGTGGACAGCATTGACAAGCCTCTTGGCTAGCCTTCATGAATTTTCTTCCCCTCTGTTGGAGAAAAGAGCTGTATTTAATATAACCAGGCAACCTGAATTAGCTTGCTGCCTCAGCTTTGGTGTAGGGCATTATTCCATTGCCAGTGTTAAAAAATGATTCAACTGCTAGTCAAGTTAGCTTCAGTATGTAGAGTCTGCACCATGGAGGTGTTATCATGCCTCAGACAACAAAATATCATGGGAGAGCCCAGAACCTGGTTTTCCCATTTTTTTACAAACTGATTAAACTACTACAATACAGTAGCTCTAATCCAAATTACCTGCATGTGAAGGTTACAAGGAAAGCAAAATCAAATGAAACCATCTTCAGAAACAAATCAGTCTGCATTCATTGCCAGAATGATTAGTGAATGTGAAAAACAGCCAGATTCCATTTCCAGAAAGTATGTGTATATCAATCCACTGACTGAATCTCCTTCTAAATGATCTGACAAGGTAGGCTGCAGCCCACAAAAGTTCATGCCATGCATTTGTACCACAAGGTCAAAGATTACTTCCCAATATGTTCATCCTTTCTAAGTCTAAGTTTTGCGAGCAACTTTTACCTTTTACATTTACAGCATCATCATCAACAGCTATAGCAATAATTTATTCAGACAACAGGGTTGCCAGATCTCAGGGTCTGGTCCTGAGTCTTCTGAGTTTCCAGTTTTTATGAGTCATCTCAGGGCAAGAGGTAAGGGAGAAAGTAGCAAGTTTTCCAGTTTTGATGGGCTGTGTGCAAATCTCCAGTTCAGCTAGGAGAGGGGAAGCGTCCTCCTTTCCTCTCAGGCCATTTCTGCACAAGATCAATACTTCGCAGTTGCCTCGAATTCTTAGCCATCAGTCTGCACATTGTAATGTCATAGTTTTGCTTGTGCTTCTGCACATTTTCAGCTCCTAGCACAATTCACTGCGACGAGAAACCGCTGTATCTGAAAAATGGAAAAACTCTGATGTAAACCTCCCAAACCAGTTCTGCTTCATTTTTCACCTACATGCAGAAGTATAACATTGATTCACAGCACAGAAGTGGCCGGCTATGGGTGCTCCCAGGCTGTCCCTTCAGAAGTGGCTGGCTATGGGTGTTCTCAGGCTGTCCCTTCCATCATTTCCATCCCTATCTCTCTCCACCCATCAAAGGGCAGGCTGCTGCCATTATTATCTACATGCATTAAATGACGGCGGGAAGAGAGTGGATCTGGTAATAGACCGTTAAGACGTGCTTTTTTTCCACATATCAATGAATGTACATGTGTACACACTGTTGGGGAAATTGAAAAATATTGAATATTGAGAGACTTTGGTAATGAGACTCTCAATCAGCAGAGTATTTTAGTAATTGCACAAAAACGGAAGTTGAACAGATCACCAGTCCCACTTCTGTAACACCACCCCAAACACACTTAATCTAGCTCAAAATAAAAACAAAAACAGTTTGGTTAAAAATATAAAAGAGTTTACTCACAAAATCTTGTACATAGTCTATACAGGTTCAATTCTTGAAGAAGGTAGGAAGAAAATTAAGCACTCACATGCTTGCTGACAATAATCCTTGTTGGGAAATCTCAGAGCATGCTTTCAGGTCAAAAGGCAAAGACAAAAAGAGAGGGAGTAAATGGCAAGAGAACCTTTTAAAAACAAAGAATGTGTAGGTGCGTGAGGAAGAGGTGTTAACCAACAAACAGGAAGTTCTCTCTAGGCTATCTCTCTATGCTTACAATAGACATGCAAACAAACTAGCCATTTAATTAGGCATGCAAAGGTTGCCACTCCCAACACACACAAATGTAGCAATGCAGAAATGTGTTTAAAATGTGTGTGTGTGTTTTAAAACAGACCAATCAGTGATGGTGGGAAGAGGTGAGAGAGGGGAATGGAAGTGGCAGAGGACTTCCTGTTACAAATGCAGCAACTGCTGTTCTCCACAGTAGTATGATGGAAATGGGGTGTGTGTGCAGACAGCACAGTTTCTGAATTGGGATATAAAACATCATTTTTGACAGGCAGTGAACTGCTCTTCCTGTCTTATGCCAAAATGGCCTCAGTCTTTGTAGCATAACAACTTGCCTTCAAGTCATTTCTAACTTACGGCAAACCTAAAGCGAACATATCACATGGTTTTCTGGGGCTAAGAGTATGTGGCGTGACCAAGATCACCCAGCAGGTTTCTATGACTAAGCATGGAATTGAACCTGGTTTCCAGGGTGATAGTCCAATTCTTAAACCACTACACCAGACTGGTTTTCCAAATCTTACCTTACTCACCTGTTTTCTAAGCTAAACATCCTGAAATGGTCTTTGCTAAGTCCCTTTTGGTTGCCCTCAGGGTTCCTTTAAAAGCTCTTAAACTTGATTAAGCTCTTCTTTCTTACTGTTTATATTGATTGCCCATGCCTCTTCATGTAGATGAGAAAGCAGGGAAGAGATGTTTGTAATGCAAATAAGCACTGTAGCTAATCTGGCTTTTAAATTAGCACCATAAAGCTCACTGAAACAAGAATTGTTTCCAATTTAAATTGTTTCCAAACAAATTGTTTCCAAATTAAATTAATTTCCAAACAAGAGTATAAACGCACACACACAGTTGTTGTTGTGTGCCTTCAAGTCTCTTCCAACTTATGGCAACCCTAAGGTAAAGCTATCACATGGTTTTCTGGGGCTGAGAAGTGTGTGATGTGCCCAAGGTCACCCAGTAGATTTCCATGGCCAAGCAGGGAATCGAACCCTGGTCTCTGGGGTCATAGTCCAATATTCAAACCACTATACCATGCTGGCTCTCTCACACATAACTCAGATATATAGTGTGTCTTTGAATGACAAGCTGTGAGCAACTCTGGTTGATACTTAATATGTAATATTTAATGACATCACCAAGGTCATCTCTAGGTCCCAAGTTTTGTCCTAGAAACCTTGGAGCCTGAAATGATGCTGAATCAGCAATCCTATTTATGGCAGTAATTTTATGGAGAACAAAACGTACCACAGCCAAGCCTCCTTCCAAAGGCCAGTGGTGCGTGGGGCAGATCTGATCCTGAAGCTCTCACCTCTGCTCCTGGCAAAGATCCCTCCAAGCATGAGGCTCTGGTGCGTGATGTCTGGAGCCAGTGGCATACACGGGAGCTGAGTCAGGGGCCTAAGACAGAAATGTTAGTTTGTTGGACCACAGCTGTCAGAATCCCTCAGCCAACATTATCTGGGAGATTGTAGGAAGTGTCGTTTGAGAAAGTAACTTGCCCAAGGCCAGTTGCTCAATTTTCCTCTCATCTGCCCTGGGCAGCACTATTTACTGTCTTTTCTTCCTGTCTATAATTACAAAGTTAAAACACTAGTCTGAGTTCCATGGAGAATAGGCAGTATACTAACATAGCTACCCACACATGGAGCTAAGATGCTGCACAGATGGCCTTGGGCAATCAATGCTGCTGTGGAGGTGACAATTCCTTTCAAATGAATTGTTCCAGTTCTCCTCCAAAGCAGTTGTGTCTGAATAGGACATCACAAATAGGCATTATTTTATCAGCAGTATTCCAAGTGATTTTGCAGACATATAGCTTTACACTGACATTGCACTGGACTCCTATAGTGGCTGAAATTTTCATAGGATAGCCATGCAGGTGAGAAGGATGTTTTTTTTGAATCAGTGACTATCAAGATACTGCTGTATCTTGGCAAACTGTGTTCCTCTTTGGTCAAGAGGCCTTTGGGGGACACTGGGCTGTGTAGTTAGTCTGGGGAGAAGACTATTGGTTACACTCATTCTGCTGTGAAGAAATTAATCACTCCATGTCAAATGATTACGATATAGAAATAGCTGTAAGATTTTCTATAAGTTGGTTCAGTCATCAGTTGAAAACGGAGATTGTAATCAAGAAATCAAAAGAAGGCTAGGATTTGGAAAGGAGGCTATGACATAATTAGATAGAATCATAGAATCATATAGCTGGATGACACCACAAAGGACATCCAGTCCAACCCCCTGTCATGCAGGAAAACACAATCTAAGCAATCTCAAAAGATGGATATCCAGCTTCTCTTTACAAACCTTCAAAGAAAGAGACTCCATCACACTCTCAGGCAGCACATTTCACTGTTGAACTGCTCTTACCATCAGGAAGTTCTTCCCATTGTTTAGGTGGAATCTCTTTTCCTGAATACATTGCTCCATGCCCTAGCCTCTGGAGCAGCAGAAAACAAGCTACCTCCATCTTCCATATAACATCCCTTCAAATATTTGAACATGGCTATCATGTCACCTCTTAACTTTCTCTTCTTCAGGCTAAACCTACCCAGTTGCCTAAGCTGCTCCTCAAGTGGCATGCTTTCCAGGCCTTCTACCATTTTTGTTGCCCTCCTTTGGAGACATTCCAGCTTGTCAATATTCTTCCTAAACTGTGGTACCCAGAAATGGACATAGTATTCAGGTGGGGTCTAACCAAAACAGAATAGAATGGTATTGCTTCTTGATCTTTTGGCTAAGATCAAGTGTGTAGTGTAAATAATATTCTCAAGTGTAAGTCATATCATTTAATATAAAAGTCAGAATAATCCATCCCCAAACTTAGTAGATGTTTTCCAGTAGCCATGCTGGCTGGGGGATTCTGGGAGTTGTAGTAACTTTTCAGTTGTAGTAGCTGACTTCTGAGGGCCCTTTTGCACTGCACAATTGATTGAATTGAATTGCACTGTGATTCCACTTTAACTGCCATGGTGGCATCCCACTGAATCCTCGGATGTGCAGTTTGGGGTGGCACTGGAGATCTCTAGCAGAGTTGTCTAAATATTTCAACAAACTACAGATCCCAGGATTCCAGAGGATGGAGCCATGGCAGTTCGAGTGGTACCAAATATATATATATATAGTCTACAGTATATAAGAGGACTCTGATAGAACGGACAGAACAGAACAAAGAAAAGAACCAGAAACAATAATCTATGTGATAAAGTGGGATTAGGATTAATTAACACCAAAACTATTTCCCAGATAGATCAACAGTAGATTTCAGTAGATGATAAAATAACAACTAGGTAACAAAAGCTAGTTGTATGCCTTCTCACTGCATTTCCTCCAAAACGTTTCGTGCATTACATGTTTATGGATGCATCTAAAATATGGATGCAGTGGAGAGACAGTGGCTTCCTTCAGATAAATGGACTTGCCATTCCTTCAGAGGACAGACTTTGTGGCAGAGAAATTCAGTTTTTCCCCACAAAATGTGTCATGTGGCCTACAGACCTTGCTCACCCCAGCACTGAAACCCTATTTGTCTTTCCATTCTGTTTAGACAAACCTGTTTATTTAAAGCATGAAAAGGAGTTGCTATCAGAATTTGCTTTAACTAAGTTCAAAAGTTAGGAACTTGCCTGGAAGACCAGCTCCCAGCTCCTCCTACTTTTAGTAACTTTTTTTTTTAAAAGCAGGGGGTGTGGAGAGGGAGAGGGACCTAGCTTGGCATTCTGTACCTATAAATAGCAAGCTGGAACTCCTTGACAGAAGGGTTTCTCAGTGGGGAGTCTGGAAGTGGTTTTGCACAGTAACAACAAATAAAAAGCATGGAAAAATAAGAAATCACCAGACTCTTGGAAAAAGCATTAGAGTATTCAGGTTTCTTGTTTCATCAGAGTCTTTGAGGGGGAGACAGCTACAGAGGAAAAGAATAGATGCATTGCTGCTGGGAAGCCCATAGCTTAACTGGGCTTGCTGAACACAAGAGCTTCTCCTCCTTCATTGTACAGTGATGATAGGAAGTAAACTGGTTTAATCTTAGCAATCTCAAATAGGTTTCAGATGAAAATCTGGTTTCTTCACAAATGTCATCTCGTTAAGTATAAGGGTTCAACCTTTCCTGTAGCTATAAGGCAGAGCTTGGTAAAGTTATTTTTGGGAGACTACAATTCCCAGATTTCCCCAGCCAGCATGGCAGACAACAAAGAGACGGAAAGATTAGGGTAGAAGGGAAAACATGGGCCATTTCCGCACTAGCCTGTAATAGTGCTGTTATTCCACTTTCAACATCCTATGGCCTAAACAGAAACCCCAGGATTCCATAGGATGTTGAAAGTGGAATAATAGCTAGTGCAGAAATGGCCATGATCATAACCAGGTGTTTCATGGGAGAAGGAGAAAGTGGATGGGAAAGAAAGATGGAAGGGAAGGAGAAGATATGTTGTCAGGAGTAGCTGTGAGTGGGAGAAGGAGATGAGAAAAGAGCATGAGAGACTAAGAAAAAGAGAAAAATAGTGAAAAGAAAATTAAAACACAAAAGAATCAATTCCTTAAGCAGAGCTGAAGAAGAAAGGAATTTGTTCCATATTTTTTGCAAGAATGCTGCAGCTGACCTGTGCCTCAGACTAAGAAATGAAAATTTTACTGCAGCTTCAACCATTTAGGATAGGGAGAGGAAGCCGGAATGAGTGGGAAAAGCCACAATGCATCAATCCTGTAGCGCTATCTTAAATAACTCCTTCTAAGGCAGTTCAATACTTTGCAATGCTGACTCCTCCCTCCCACTGAGCACTGGTGCTAGCCACAGTATCTATACATACATAAAAAAAAAACTTTCTGAACAGAATGAGAGAGAGGAGATGGAAGCCCAATGGCCTGGAGCCAGAAAAATTAGAGGGGCCAGAAAAATTAGAGGAACAGAGAAAAGGATCCAGACCCTGAGAGTCAGAACCAGGCTCTGAGATCTAGGAATTCAATCCATCTGGGTGCTGCTTTTCCAGAAGACAGGAAGAAAAGTAATTCATCCCCTAGCAAGTGAGTGACAGCCATAAATATAACAGCTCAAAATATAACAAATACGTTGCAATCTGTTTGGGGGAATCTGAGGTTGGGGGGTGAGGAGGAGATGGCACCATGATTTCTCTTAAAACAGGGGACTCCCACATCCATGGTGCACCCGAATTTGTAAAATTTCCTTCCTTCCTTCCTTCCTTCCTTCCTTCCTTCCTTCCTTCCTTCCTTCCTTCCTTCCTTCTTTTTGTTTCTTCTGGGCCAACAAATGCCCTAGCTCCCTCAAATTCAAAAAATTGTCCCCTAATTAGGGGTCAATGTGGGGGCTGCTAGATCACCTGTCCCGCCCAAGTGGCCTTATGTTTTTATGTGGCCTCTGGGCTACACTTTCTCTAGCCCTCATGTACTCACATAAATAAAAAGGCTAGTTTTCCTTTCTGTTTCTAGATGAAAATTGTGTGTTTAGAGTAAGGATCTGAAATAAATCCAAAGGTGTCAGGCCTGTGTGGGACCCCAACAGCTGGAGCTTTCGCCCACACCTCCCTCTTTGGTTTGAGAACGCATTACCTGTCTCTAACAATGGTGCCTCTTGCTCACATACATCTGGAGCTGCACAGTGGGCTTGATCAGCCTGCAATGGTACCCAAACTCTATAGGTCAGGTGTTATGCTTGCATAGCATTATTTGCTTGGAAGCAGCAAACATCTCTCCTCATCAAGAACACCACATGACTGAATGAGAGGTCTTGTTGCTCAGCAACGTTATCACTGGAGTGTCTGGAGGCAAAAAAATGTCATAGGGTCTTTAAGGAACAAACAGTGGTTTGAAATAACTATTTCAATCTGCAGTCTACTTGTATTTATTCTTAAGTACCCATTAAAGTTCAGCAAGCATCATAGTGGAGTTGCTATAGTCTGCTAGAGTGTAAATATTGAAATTGTTTTAGTGGAAGATTTCAAGATCGAAATTAAGGATCCCAACAGTTCTGCAAAGCACAGGGGTGCTATCCTTTTAAACATCTGAGTTGTGACTGGCAAACAGGTACTGTAAATGAGCTGAGTTCCAATGTTCACTTTAAAAGTTGATAAAATTGTTTGTCTTGTACATCACTCTGAAATCTTTTCATATAGGGTGGGATATAAATATTTAAATATGCCAAGAGATAATTGCTGACCTGGATATGGAGTTCAGATCATATTGATACCTTCCTATTTTGATGTTTACTTCTATGATTTCAAAGAACTAAAAGAAAAGAATTAAAATGGAACACATCTGAAAAAGACAATGGCCCTTTCTGCAAGATGTTGCCCTCCCAGCATGGGGATGCAACAGGAATCGGACTGCGACGATGCTTCCACATCGCAGTCCTGCCCTTCTCGCATCCCCAGCTGGTGTGATCGCAGGGTGTATAATTAATGGAAAAACTCCATCAATGGCCCCCGATTGCATGAGGCTTCCATCACAGCCAGTCATGCAGAAAGGCCAGAAGTGCGATTGTGTGCTTCCTTCCCCACTGCAGCATGGGAAGAAGGCTTGCTGCAGTGTGGAAGGAAGGAGTGCATCTTGCGGTGCATCCTTCTACAGGCAGCTGGTTGGGTGTGGAGGCGAGCATTTGGGGACATGCTTCCATCCCAGCAAAGGCGCTGCCGGGATTGCAACAGGACAATGGGGGAGAGCATTGTTGTGTAGAAATGGCCAATGATGCTGCAGAGAAAATGAATGGAAGCGAAAAGAAAAACGAATATGTATAAAGAATGGAAGGAAGGACACATCACTAAGGAAGAATACAGATGTGTAATCCAAGCTTGCACTAATAGTATAAAGCAAGCTGAAGTTAGGCATTTGCTGAGATTGGCTAGGTAAGCAAGGAGCACTAGTTTGCAGGTGTAATGCTAAAATGCCTTTCCCAATCTGCAGGAACAGGTCAGAACCAAGAGCTCAATATGAAGAAAGTAACATTCATCCAGAGAATCCCTACTGGAAGCAGCAGTCTCCTTTTAGCTATCATTTTTCCTCAAAATAGCTCAAAATGTAATGATGTCTCATTTAGAATCCCTTGACTTAATTTTTCTCATTGAAAGCAACAGATCAGTGCTTTAGTTTGACCCAGTTTGTGCATTCACATATGTATGTTTTCTGTATGTTTTCTTCCGTTCACACCTCACTAGAACCTAGTCTCTGTGTTTATGGAATGTTACAGCATGACTGTGGGTTCTAAGTGTGGGTACACATTGTGGTTTCCATTTTTGGCTCATCTGAGACAACAAACCATATATCAACAGGATGGTGGACTGCACACTTGTAGGCATGAGCTCAGTTGTTTGGTTGGTTAAAAAAATCCTCATGGGATATTGGGGTGGGGAGGCATGTATGAGAGGTGGGATAACCTGGAAAATGTCTTCCATGGGTGGGAACCCATGGAAGACAAAAGCAGAAATCTGTGGATTACCTTGCAGAGTTGTTGAACTAATTCATTGTGACTTCCCAACAGATTTATAACCCTGGGTCAGTCACTATGTCCTGGCTGTCACAGACTTGACGAAGATAAAATGAGGTGATTTCCAGTATAAGCAGATTGTAGCGTGTTACAAATTATAAAATAACTAGCATACATACCTGGCATTGCCCGGGATCTTTTTTCTCATGGGTGATACTTGTTAGAAAGATTTGAGATCCTGTCTCTCTAATTCCCCAAACTGTACCTGCAACTTTCCCCCATATTCCCCAATTCAATTTGTATTCAGAGTTATTAACATACACAGATTGGGTTCCTGAGGGAATACCCTGCCCTCCTCCTTGCTGCTAGGCCTCATTACCATAGCAACCGGTCCGACCCAAGAGGTCTCTGGCTGAGAATTCTAAAGGTCTCTCCTTAAACTGCAAACCCCAGGATTCCATAGAATCTCCTCAGGCAGCTAATCATATGAAGTCTTCGCCTGACACAGAAACAAACATACAAACTTTGACTTTTATATAGTAGATAAGATCACATCACATAGCAAATAACACATTTCTTGCTCTGAGCAACAGTCAGCATCAAGTAAAGGGCAGTGTGGATCTGAGGAGATGCATGTTTTTTCTAAGAAGCTGGTGGTATTGCATATGGTTATCCTAACAGCCTGCCCGACGCAGTTCACATTTTAGCTTACTAACATAGGTTAGATAGTGATTGTCACAAGAAAACCTCTTTTAGCTTTGTGGCTGGGCAGACTGCAACCCATGTTAAGAATATAGGAACAGCTGTACTGGATCAGACTAAAGGCTAATCTAGTCCTGTGTTCTGTCTCCATAGTAGGCAACCAAATGCCAATGAGGAATCCATATGTAGGACCTGTGTGTTTTTACACCTCTGCACTAAGCTTCCCAGTGCTTAGTACTGAGTGGTTTGTTGCCTCTGATACTAGAATCATAGAATCACATAGACCAGAGGGACCATTCAGTCCCAGCCCCTGCTATGCAGGAACACACATCAAAGCACTTCCAACAGATGGCCATCCAACCTCTGCTTAAAAACCTCCAAAGAAGGAGACTCCACCATACTCCGAGGCAGTATATTCCACTGCCAGACAGCTCTGACTGTCAGGAAGTTCTTCCTGAGGAATCTCCTTCTCAGCAGCTTGAATCTATTGCTCCTTGTCCCAGTCTCTGAAGCAGTGGAAAACAAGCCTGCCTCCTCCTCGACATGACATCCCTTCAAATATTTAAACATGAATACCATGTCCCCTCTTAACCTTCTCTTCTGTATACTAAACATCCCCAGCTCCCTAAGCCACGCCTCATAAGGCATGGCTTCCAGATCCTTCACCATTTGGTCACCCTCCTCTGGACACACTCCAGCTTGTCAATATCCTTCTTGAACTGAGGTGCCCAGAACTGGACACAATATTCCAGATGAGGTCTAACTAAAGCAGAATAGAGTGGTACCATTACCTTCCTTGATCTAGACACTATACTTCTATTGATGCAGCCAAGAATCAGATTGGCTTTCTTGGCTGCCGCATCACACTGCTGACTCATGTTCAGCTTGTGATCTACCAGGACTCCTAGATCCCTTTCACATGTACTGTTATCCAGCCACGTGTCCCCCATCCTATATTTGTGTATTCCATTTTTTTCTGCCTAAGTGTAGGACCTTACATTTCTCCCTGTTGAAATGTGTTTTGTTAGCTTTGGCCCAATCTGTCAAAGTCATTTTGAAATTTGACACTGATCTCTGGAGTATTAGCAACCTCTCTTAATTTGGTATCATCTTCAGATTTGATCAGCATGTCCTCTACTCCTTCATCCAAGTCATTGATGAAGATGTTGAATAGCACTGGCCCAGAACAGAACCCTGTGGCACCGCACTGGTCACTTCTCTCCAGGATGAAAAGCAGCCATTGGTGAGCACCCTTTGGGTTTGGTTGATCAACCAATTACAGATCCACCTAACAGTATCCCTGTCTAGCCCACATTTTACTAGCTTCCAGTATAACATTCAACACTATTCTGTTGTAGTACATAAGATGGGTCCTATTTTGAGTTCATCTGTCATGCTTGCAACCCACTCTTCCTCCAAAGAGCTCAAGTGCAAAACACATGGAAGTTGCCCCATGCCTGGTCATGCTCACACCCCCAAAGACCTGCCTGTACTTATTTCTGATTTTTGTACATGCCAGCAACTCTTCTCAATGGCCTAGAAGCCTTGGAATTCAACAGCACTGTCAAAAATTATTCTTTGTAAGTTATGGCATCATGTCAAACCACAGTTTGTAGAAACCAGAGTTTGCTGACTTTCTTCAAACCTCTATTTCAAAGTCTGCTCACTTGTACATGAAAAAAAACCTGAATATGACATCTGAATAGAGCCAGTTATACTCCACCAAAGTCTTTCCCTATACCTTTTCAGTTCCATGCTTCTTTTTCTTTTCTTTTCCCAGCTATTCATTCAAGAACAGAGACGCACCCTTTGTTGGACAAAAGAAGCTGTATTGATAATATTGCTGTATTTGCTCAAAGGTCTTTCTTGTTTCGGCTTCTAACATTCAAAGTTAAAAGAAAGCACCAAATCCCATCCCAGCATTTTCTGCTGTAATTGGTACTAACAACCCACAGTGAAGTTTTCTTTTCTTTTTTTAAAAGCATGTTTAAAAGATTTGGCAAAAGAGTATTTTTAGGCTTGTGGATTAACATGCACTAACCCATTCCCTCCTCCTCCCCTCCCGCCACTTGAGCCTTATGGATTTGCCTGAGTCATGGATTTCTTACTAGGCTTGTTAACTCTGTTATTTTTTTTCAAGCCACTAGAATAAAGAAATCTTTTACTGAGAGCCACTCATCAGGATTTAAACCATGAATAGACTGAACAACCTCACTGACTCCCTTTGGGGGGTAACCTTTGACCCCACCGGGTCAGATGGCGATGGATCTTTAGCCTCCTAAATGAAGCAAGATGATGGCTCAAAACAAGCGTTTTCTGTGTCCTTGCAGATGCACTAAACCAGTGACAGGCCGGATAAAAGATGGACTCTGTTGGCATTTTATTTTCACAGCTGTTTTTCTACAAAATTGTGTGTGTGTGTGTGTGTGTGTGTGTATTGGGGGGCGGGAATGATAAAGTAGATAGAATATCAAAGGCTATGGAAACTGTTATGGAAAGGGAACACCAGCCCAAGAGCCTTGCAAGATGTTTTCTATATTCTTCTTTTATGATTCCAGAGTGGGATTTCCAACTGGGACTTTATTCTCTGCTGCACAGCAAGTGAAGTGAAGTGTCAAAGGATTCCAGAACTGAAAGGCAGCAAAAGTGCTTTAAAACAAAATAAAACCCCTCATTTCCAACTCTATGCAGTCTTGACAGTAGGTTCACATCAGGATCATTTCACACTCTATGTGGCAGCAAACCAGTTTCAGGCTCAATAGGAAGGTGCAGACAGTCACGGCTTCTTAGCAGATGTACCTGTAAGACACAGGGAAAACAGAAGCAGCCACGTAACACCAGGCATCTCATACCTCGGACTGCTGGGTGAGTTGTCATTTGTTACAAATTGCTGAAAGTACTTGTCTCCCTGTTTAATGGAGCTTTTGTTTACTCTGCTGAAGTTTGCTTTGCAGTAACTTGAACAGATAAACAGTGGTTGCTTATTTGAAGATATATTAACAAAGATAGCTTTGAGCAGGAGTGGGCAACTTCAGGAAACTGGAGGCAGCATTTACTCCCCTAGGATACCATTGGGTGCACACACAACCCACTGCCAAAAAACCTAATATCTTTTTTTTTTTGGCTCCCAAATGTACCCCAACACCTTCTAGGGGCTTTGGGGGGACATTTTCACCATGTTTTTAGTCTCCCCAGGTCATTTTAGGCCCAGGAAAGGCCTATTTTCAAAACAGGAAATGACTGGGGCCCTTTCCACACCCTGCCATGTCCCGTTGTGCTCTGGTGGTGATCCCGGCAGTGGCTCTGCTAGCAAGGGAGCGTGACGGGAGCTCTCCCCTCTGGACCAGACTGGCTCCCTGCTGAAAGAAGTATGATGGACATATCTCTTCCTTCTGCAGCATAGCCAGGAACTTTCCCAGGCTGTACTGGGGCGAGAAACACCTCAATCGCACTTCCGGGGCTTCCACAGGCCAGATAAGTGCGGGATGATGGTGTGATCACAGGTCATTGATGGGGAAAACTCATCCATTATTTAATCTGTGATTGCACCACCTGGTGATGGGATAAGGACCACGATGATGTAATTTAGAACTGTCATCGTGGTCTTGCTCCTCTCCAGTCCCCATGCCGGGACAACAGAGTTCTGTGGAAAGGGCCTGGAAGTCACTTCTGATTTACTTTTGCTTTCTTTCAAAAGGCCTTTCCCAAGCCTAGAATGGCCCCTGGCGCCATTTTGACTCCTGGGAAGCACTGAGGGCCAAAAAAAGGTCCCAAGGATCTGCATGAAGCCTACATGCCTCACTCTGCCCATCCCCAGCTTAGAGCATAACCTGAATGGGTATGGGTTGGGAATCTGTGAATGAGTGTGTTAAGCTACTTTAACTTTGTGTTTTTATTGTTTTATTGTTTACTGGATTTTAAAAAAAACGTTTCTATTAATAAGATTTTAGCTGTCCTTTCATTTGTTGTAAGCTACCTGAGTCCCTTGCTGGGAGAAAGGTGGGATACTAAAAATAAATAAATGAATAAAAATGTATCCATGCTGCCATCATAAAGGCAAAGCAATGGGATTCAGTTTGAAATAATGGCTGTGGTTCAGAGGTAGAGCACATCCTTTACCTGCAAAATGTGCCAGCCTCCATTCTTGGCATTTCCAAGTCACATCAGGAAATAATCTTTAATATAGGACAGTGCAGAGAATACTGAGATGGATGGACTAACATTTTGACTTGCACTGGAAAATGACACTTGCTGGGTAATAGCTTATAGAGATCTTGAAATACAGGCCAGTAGATGCAGCGAATTCAATGACAGGTTGTGCTACATGGACCTGCACAGGGATTTGGATATAGGTGCCCTATATCTAAGATGCATTGACTTCCTTTCCTCTTTCATAAGCTCAGGTTTTGGAAATACTGAAACACTGTGGAACAATGAATGGACATGGGCCTCTGGCAAGTCATGCTGATAGGATCACATATATTATTGTCTAAGTAAGGCAGTGTTACTATGGTTCAGGCCTACCGGGTGATAGCACTAGATATCTCCTTTTGATATCAAAATCATTTGGCCTTCCTTTGATCTTTCTCTGCCACCCTGCTCCATGTGTTTGCAAGGCCACCGGACGCACGTACACAGGCGCGGCCGGTAAGTGTTGGACATTCCATTTTCCACCTAGGCAGGCAGAACAAAGCCCCACCGTTGCTTCAGGGACCTCCCTGCAAACACCTCTTGCTTAAGTGCGACTCTAAACAAAGACGCCCGGCCGAAAGTCGGACAATGCCAAGTGATTTGCATACTGGTTATACTATTGTTAAACCTATGCTAAACTCATCATGTTAAACTTGACCTTTGCCAAAGCTTTGTCCCGCTCCAAACTCGCATTGTTCTCATCGAGTATGGCATGGCCTGTAGGCACAATTCACCTATAAAAACTCCCCGATTCCGAGCTCACCTCGGATTGCTCGCTCGCCCCGTCCGAACCTCTCGTCCCGTTCAGATCTTTCCAGACTTCCATCCAGCCTTGCTGCTGCTTTGTCTGGCGAGCTCCCCTTGGCCTCCACGTTGAGTTTCTTCCCTACCATCTTCAACCTCTCCAGGACTACGAGAAAATGTGTCATATCACCCATTTCCCCTGAAAATCCTTATTTCTGTTTCTAAGTTAGCTGTGCGTCTGTGGTGTCTTTTCTGTCGTTTGTCCTTTAATAAAGATATCATTTTACTATTTTAAAAACTGTCTGACTGCTTGACTGACCTGACCCCGTAGACATTGGGTTACAAGATCCCTGCTAAGTTACCCTGCCTCTCGCTAGCTTAAGAGAGTGCTCCAGTTAATTTCCCCAACTTTGTGCCTATGTTTTGGTTATTTGGGCACCCCTCCCGGGATCCCCAGAGAACAGGGTAACAGCAGGCCTGTATTTGAAGATACTCTCTGTTTCAAGAGTTGGGAACTCAAGAAAGATGGAGAGCTGGACTCTTTTTCTCCAAGCTCTCCATGGGCCAGAATATGGTTACACTCCCCTGAGGTTATTGGCTTTGCTTTTCACACACTGCATGCAGCCAGCACATACTAAAACACCCATCCGCACCCAGCCACCAATGTGTGGGTTGGATGGGGCTTTGCCCACCCTATTCCTTTCCCTTTGAGGGAGGACACTGAGGTGTCCAAGCCTGGCAAAGATCCAAATGCACACTGTAGGAATGTACTTGCAGCTAACGCATGGAGGTAGGATGAAGGTGGGAATCATGTGGGCTTCTAGATGCCACTGGTCCATCAATATCTGGCATGCTGCATAATCCTTACCTCTACCCCTGCCCCTACCCTAGTCTAGAAGCACATATTCTGATCTCAAAGCTGGCACTCCTAGGAGGCCATAAGAGCACCAGGTGAGAGTGGATTGCCTCCTCTACAGTATCCCCTTTTGCTGCCTTTCAGCTGGCATTCCCAGAACTTTTTTGCTTTTTGGTAATATATTCCCCTCCCTCTTTTTTTGTTGGCCATTCATAACTCAAAAGGAAAGAACTTGAACACACAGTGGTGGCATGCTCTCAAATTCTAGCTGATGTGGAATATGTGTAGCAGAATGTTTTTATACTCATGCCCTGCTCTGGGACTGTCTATAGGCATCTGGCTGAAAATTGCAAGAGGAGAATGCTGAATTAGATTGGTCTTTGGACCAGTCCAAAGCAGGGCACTTCTTTTGCTCTTAAATCCAAGTGAAATTTAGTAGAGTTTAATTCTGAATAGATGCTTGCATTGAGATTTGCTGGTGGGGGAAAGGCTCAGAAAAGTGTACTCAAATATATCTAGCTGCAAGGTGTGTGTGTGTGTGTATTTTTTTTTTTAAAAAAACAAAATTTAATGACATCCAGGAGGCCAACTAGGCTAAGAAGGATAATTGTGAAAAGCAGTTGTTGTGCAGATTAGTGGAGAGCTTTTCTCCTCCTTTTGGGGAAGTCAGCAAATTGCATGATGATGTCTAATGCTTTATCCAAGCAATCATCACCAAAATCCCCTTGTCATGCAAAGCACTCAACTGTCTCCTCCATCAGTTTTGTCAATGGCTGGGTGAATGGACTTCAAAAAATGCTCCCATTGTGTATGGAGAGGCTTTTCAAGTGTAAGCAAGAGGGAGAAAAAGAATACTTTCCCCATAGTTGCTGGGAAGATGCCAAATATCTTTAGCAGTTCACCCAGTTAATGTGTATTGACTAGTCATTGAAATGAATCTAATCACTCTTTAAGTGTGTGTTTGAAGCCCTCTGGAGCTAAAAGAAAGGGGAGGACTCACATGGTTTCCTTTGGGTACATTTTTCTTTTCTACTATGCAGGCCATAGAGGTAAAAGAAGCTCCATCCATTATTTGATTTGGGAGATGCAACTCCTATTGTTTTTAGAGCTGCAAGAAGAGATGTCATCACCACCATCATAAATTTTTATGTTTCAAGTGAAAGGGCATGTCAATTATGAACTATGACAGATGAATACGGTCATACAAAGTAACAGTTCAACCCTGCAATAAAGCAGGGATAGATTACAGACATGTGAAGGATGTAGTCCTTCTTCCCACTGCAGTTTACAGCAGTCTTTTCAAGGTCCTTTTCCTGAATTTTTTTGCTGCCAAACAAAAAGAGGGACCTTGGGCAAAGGCATTTGGATGGTTCAAAAGTGATGAAACCCATTTCTGTGACAGCAGAGTGTTCATGTTCCCCCCACAAAAGTATGTGTATTATGTAGGGTTATGTCAGCACCAACAGCTTCCCTCACAGTTTGTTATGGTTTGCATAATTTGAATTAACTAGTTTTAAATTTGTTTTGATTGATAAATGTTTTAATATGCTTTTAATCTTTTAAATTATTGTTATAGTTTTAAATGGTTCTAAATTGTTCTAAATTTTACTATATGTGCCCTGAAATCTTTGGATATGGAGGAGGGGATATAAATATTTTAAATAAGGAAACTAAGCAAGTAAGTGAAGGAGGCAGGAGTTGGTGAATATACCACCTGACATGGGACCAGAAATAGAGCTCTATTACCATCCTCTCCAC
The DNA here is from genome assembly GCA_948474755.1 of Ctenosaura bakeri. Taxonomy (NCBI): domain Eukaryota; kingdom Metazoa; phylum Chordata; class Lepidosauria; order Squamata; family Iguanidae; genus Ctenosaura; species Ctenosaura bakeri. Next base: position 23,776 of record CAOLHI010000336.1, read on the forward strand.
ATAATTACTTTGTAAAGTCAGAAAGGACCTTACAGCCTAGAGTGTGCATCAGATGCCTGCTACCTTGGGTGTGTGCAGATCATGCACGAAAAAGAAAGTAGAAACCTGAGGTTGGTAGTAGTTTTTTCTCCTCCTCCTCCTCCTTTCCCCTCTTACTCTTCTTCCACTTCTTTTTCCTCCTCCTCCTCCTTCTTTTTTAAATTGGGGGCAGAGCTGGCCCTACCAGGAGGCAGAGTATAGCCTCTTTCTCAAGCAGCCAAAGGAGGAAAATGGGAGTGTCAAGGAGGAGGAGAGAACAGTGAGTGCCATACAAACTTCTCCCAGGTACATACTCCTAGGTCCGCTTAGTTTACATATCAAATTTCATACATCTAGGTTTCAAAGTCTTGGAGTTGTGGCTCTGAAACACATTCTCTTTTATTATCAGACATTAAGCCTGATCAATATACAGTTTGACTTTCATGGATTTCATTATTTGCAAATTTCTCCAATCCCTGTCCACCCACCTCAGGTGCTTCTTTTCTAGGGGAACCTTCCCTCTGGACAGCTCCAATCAGGCTGCACAACCCTTGAAAAACCTGCCCCTGGTCCTTCTCCTTCTTCACTAGCCGCTGCCTGGCCAGCTAAGGATTGCTTGCAGTGTAATTTCTCAGCACTACAAACTTTCTCCTGATGCCCCCCTTACCCAGGAGGAGGTAGGTGCGAGAGAGAGAGAGAAAGAGAGAGAGAGAGGATTACCATGGTTATCACCTCTCCTTTCCCTGACCTATTTTGGACCTTGGATGCCTGTTCTCCCTACCATGTCTTGGTCCTCTTCCCATAGACACACATTTTGATATTGTGATTTTTCCACTTTTGCGAGGGTCTTGTGCCCCTAACCCTAGCAAATGTGAAGGGCCAACTGTAACTGGGTGCTTGACAGAAGCAAAACGTCTAATGAAGTAGAGCCAGCCTAGGAAAGCTTATGCTACGTACTTCTCTCTCTCCATTAGTCTCACAGGTACTACAAGATCCTTTTGCAGGAGCCAAACAGTGACAAGGACACTGCCTGCAGTCACATACAATCAAGGTATCAAGAATGTACAAGGGAAGAAGAGAGGGACACAAGGATGAATGAGAACAAAGCAGGAAATCCAGTATGCAGGTATCATTTCATTTCAGCTGGAGAGGGGAGCGGGACCATGGTGTAGTTGAGAGATTTTTGTTTTAAAAAAGAACAGAACTCGTGATGTCATCCGCCAAAATACTAGGGTAATTGAGGGAATCTTCTCCTTTTGACATGCGAATGAAATGATAATGTGGTTTTCAAGTTCTCCTGTTGTTTGTGACAGATTAGCAATTCAGGGAGGAGGTGGGAAACAAGCAGCTTGTGACTACATGCACTTCCTTCACTTCTATGGTCCCCAGATCACTGAATCCAACAGCTGTCACTAGTGGGGAATTTTTTTTAAAATTATGCTAAAAATAAGAAGAACCAGACTGTTAGAAAGCTGGATGAATTGTAATCTACCTCTAATAAAAACAGGGTAGCAATTGTGCATGCCATGTTCTGAATGAAGCACTGGGGGAGGGGGTCTGAAATAGCACTTCAGATACCACTGAATATTTGAGTACCCAGTACCCCCAACCTTGGCTGAAAATGTGTTTGGGCCAAAAAATCTCACATGCATGGATTTGACAAAACAGTGCTTTGAGAAGAAGGCAAGGCCACTGAAATAAGCCTCCCTCCAAAACATGATTGTTATGGTGTCTTGTGGCCACCAAGAGCTCTGGAGGAATCCAAAATGGGATGCCGTTATGCACTGCACTCTAGAATACATCTACATGTGGTGGTGGTGTGCCTTTAACTTACTTCTAGCTTATGGCAACTGTAAAATGTACCTATCACAGGGTTTTCTTGGCAAGATTTGTTTAAGAGGAGGGTCACCATTGCCTTTGTCTAAGGCTGAGAGAATATGGCTGGTCCAAGGTCACCTGGGGGGGGGTTTCCATGACCAAGCAGGGATATGAACCCTGGTCTCCCAGTGTCCTAGTCAAATGCTCAAACACTATGCCACTCTGGTTCTCATGTCCACAACTACTCTAAAGCATGATGCAGAGCTATGCTTTAGTGAAAGGGTGTCTTAAAAAAACCTGAAAGTTAATTTAAGTCACTTCTGACTTTGGGGGGAAATCCAGTACAGTAAATGAGGCAGGTAATTAAGTAGAGCCTGGATATTTCTTTCTTGGTCTTTGGTCGTTCCTGGTCTTTGATCTAAGTAGCAAGAAGCATATATAAACAGAAGTGGGGGAGTATTTTTTTTGCCCATTTTACAGACCCACTGAAGCCCATCCACAGACCACCTAGGGGTTAAGAACCCTCTGCTTAAATAATGTCATTTTTTTTGAAAGATTGTTTTCATTTCTGATTAAAAGTTAACAATTCTATCAATCCTGTAGTTACGTACTGACAGTCTAAGTCTTGTTGAGGACTAAGTTTTGCTGAGTGCATTGGTACTTTCTCGCAAGTAAATGGGTATTGAATGGCTGCATTTCAGAGGTTGACACTCTCTTGTTAAACCACGGTGTCACAAGCTGAACCAAGGCAGTTAGAAGAAAGCACCACTGAGTTTCACAGGTTGGTCCTGAAAAACTCTGTCTGGTCAAGCTGATCTTAATAACAGTATCATCTGTGTACTGCTCCTTTATGGTTTATCTGAATACAACATACACATACAGATTGTCATGATGAAATCTCACACTTCTGAAAACACTTGAGGGTATGAGGACGAATAAGGGACAGCGTGGTTTAATAGTATGAGCATTGGACTATGATGCTGGAGACCATGGTTTGATTCCTGCTCAGCCATGGAAACTCACTGAGTGACCTTGGTCGTTGGAATGCACAAATATAGGATGGGAGACATGTGGCTGCGTAGCAGTACATGTGAAGGGGATCTAGGAGTCCTGGTAGATTACAAGCTGAACATGCGTCAGCAGTGTGATGCAGCAGCCAAGAAAGCCAACACGATCCTTGATTGCATCAATAAGAGTACGGTGTCTAGATTGAGGGAGGTAATGGTACCACTCTATTCTGCATTGGTTAGGCCTCATTTGGAATACTGTGTCCAGTTCTGGGCACCTCAATTCAAGAAGGATATCGACAACCTGGAATGTGTCCAGAGGAGGGAGACCACAATGGTGAAGGGTCTGGGAGCCATGCCCTATGAAGAACGGCTTAGGAAACTGGGTATGTTTAGTCTGCAGAAGAGAAGATTAAGAGGGAACATGATAGCTATGTTTAAATATTTGAAGGGATGTCATGTCGAGGAGGGAGTGGGCTTGTTTTCTGCTGCTCCAGAGACTAGGACAAGGAGTCAATCAATGGATTCTAACTACAAGGAAAGAGATTCCACCCAAACATTAGAAAGAACTTCCTGACAGTCAGAGCTGTTCAGCAGGGGAATATGCTGCCCTGGAGTGTGGTGGAGTCTTGTTCTTTGGAGCTTTTCAAGCAGAGGCTGGATGGCCATCTGTTGGGAATGCTTTGATGGGTGTTCCTGCATAGCAAGGGATTGGACGTGATGGCCCCTGGGGTCTCTTCCAACTCTATGATTCTATGAGTCTATGTCATATAATCTCAGCCCCTGAAAATCCTGTGATAGGTTCACCTTAGGGTCACCATAAGTCAGAAATGACTTGAAGGCACTCAACAGCAACAACAAGAACAAGAACAAGAGGCACATTCTTTTATTGTTTATACAGCACCACCAAAAAAGAGGAAACCTATGGTCTCCGTGCCCTGAACTTTGTAGAGATCATATGCACTGAAATCCACTGTTTTGTCTTAAAACTGAGAGGGCTATTGATGAATCTGTAAAAAAGTAGAACAGCTCGTTGACTGGGGCTCCAGTACTAAACATTTGTGTCAGTTTATCAGCTTGACCCATTGGTGTCATGTTTGTGCAATGCTTCAGTAACATCATGCTTTGTGATGGTGCTCCATTGGTAAAACTTATAGCTAACAATATAGTGAGGCATGCTATAGGATCAGGCATTAAGATACTGTTAATCAATTGGCAATCCTGTTAGCAATTATCTGACTTGTGTAAATTGATGCTGTATTGAGCCCAAACAGGTTTTCTGCTCTTGTTAAATTTCCCAGGGGAACACTGCTGGAGTCAATGTGTCTGTATCTGAAAGCAGTTAGGCAACAGCCAAATAGCTAACAACTATCAAACTAGTTCCCCATTGATCTCAAATGGAACCTAGCTTTGGTGTTATGGGATAAAATGCATGCTAGCTTTGATGTCTAACATGTGGAATGGTTTTTGGAATGCTCTCCATAAAGTGATATGTTTGGAGACTGTTAAACATTAATAGGGATACTTCATGCACGATTGTGGAGTGAGATTCTGGATCCCTTCTGATTCCTTCTCATACACATTTCCTGCTAAAGATCTCAAAAATGTTTCTACTCATAAAAACAAAACAAACAAACAAAAAAGTACCACTGCCATCGCAGATAATATGGAGAATATAGATCTAGAGTCCCATTTAATAGTCAGGCATGATATTACAAAGATAAGTGCATTGTGGAAGAGTACAGCATTTCTTTGCTTAGAATATTCTTAACTTTTAACCTAAAGCCACTGTTGGTTGATAGCTCATATTTTCTTACATGAACATTCTGAGATTTATTGTAAACTTGCATCTTCTTTTCTTCCTTAATATGGAAGAAAATATGCTAATGGAAGGAACTATGCTGTGTTTATTAGTAATTAACATTTTGAACCCATTTATACTCTTTCTCCTGGGCAATGTAGACCCCACCCTCTTTTCCCTACAACAATCCTGCTAGATAGGTTAGATGAAAATAAAATAATTGGCTCAAGGTCACCTAGCAAGATACCTGGCTATGTAGAAATTTTAATGTCAGTCTCTTTGGTCAAAACCCATAATGTCTTGCAACTGTTATACTATGTTTCTTTTGGCCTCGAAGCATAACAACACAGAATTGTAAAAACATGCTCTACAGCATTCTAGCTCCAAAAGCACAACATGAGACATTGAATTGGGGTGGATGGTCACTTAGCATACTTTGCATGCTGAATGTCTCAGTTTAAATCCCTAGCATTTCTAGTTTAATACAGTGGCAGCTAGTGGCCCCCATGTCAATCAGGTAATGAATCCACTTTGGGTTTTAGTCTGAACGTTAAATGAACTACCCAAAGTGCTTGACTTATTTTGGAGGTAGGTTTCAGCACCCTGGAGAGCTGCTTGAAACATCAAGTTACACCCCTGACTGGAGTCATCACTCTACACCCCTGGGAGCCAATTGCAACCATTGTTTTAAAAGGTTAGACAGTAGGTGATGGAAAAGAACTTGGCCGGAATGCCTGCAAAGCCAGCACAAGGCAAAGTAGACCATATTGGGCATAGATGGACAGGAAACCTGACCTGGTGTGTGACTGACTTCTGTGATGCCTATAAAATGCTAAAGGCAGTCAAATTGTATTGGGGCAGACTGTTAACACATTAATTTTAGAAGTGGCTCTAAAGACAGGAAGCAGTTCTGCAGAGGTGTTTCCTAGCTATTTTTACCATATGCCCTTTTCTGGATATGAATGTATAAAACAGCTTTCTACACTTCTAATACCTAGGGATAAGGCTGTTGCCTTGCATTTATTTATTTGTTATAAAACCTTAGCATTCAGCCTCTTTCTTACCTTACCACTTAAAAGCAGCTAAAAAATAAACAACAAGCAAGTAGGTGAATACACAAAGCACTTCTTTCTGATACCCTGGAGAGCAGCTACCAAGCTGTATTGTGTAGGGAGAGCTTGATAAAGTGGTGGGGGTGGATGGTGGAAATTATTAGACTACCATTCCTGGCCATGCTGGCTGAGGGATTTTGGGAACTGCTCAGAAACAGTACCTTTACCAAGCTCTGAGCGTAGACAGTAGTGAGCTAAAGGTCTGACAAGGTTCAGAAAAAATTTCCATGTACCTGCACTCCCTATATTACTCAAAACAACAACAATGTGGACCTGGGAAGCCCAGCAGGAGACAGATAAAGACATTAGCGTTAGGTCAAAGTCAGTTTATAATCCTCACAAATGCTGTCTGCAGCACCATCTTTATGCTACATGAGAGCAGAGCAAGAGAGCCAGATGGGGAAGTGAATTTCAGGTTTGAAAAAGCTCTGTCCTCAGTACCTGACATGGCACAGATTGGAGATACAAAGAGGAGGAACTTGCGTGAAGGACAAGTGGGAGGTCCTCAAAACTGTATTCCTCTGCCAGGCCCTTGGCTTTAAAAATGGCCTTTTGTCTGTTTTCAAAGAATGCTTCCCCCCCCCGCTTAGTTGTTATATTGTGATTTCATTGTACATCACTTTGGGGAATCTTGGTGGGAGAAAAGAGATTTATAAATGATTTTAAAAACAGAGTCCTCCCTATCTGGATGGCAGTATGATAGGGAGGGCTGACATAGATCTACCTTCCAGTAAATATTGTGACTCCTAAAATTTCCTGGGGCATGTGTGTTTCAGTCCAAAAAAGTAACTTTCCCAAGCTGTGTTCCCCTCCCTGCAAGTTGGCCCACCACTGTCACTTAGTGGTGAATACATACACTCTGTGCGAACTCAAGGCACTCTTTTTAAACTGTTGCTTCGCATTGCCCAAGACTGAACCCTCCTTTTCTTTTTTTCGATTTGAAACAAACCAACAAATGCATTTGTGTGTAATAATTGAGATCAGCTGGTTTCATGAGACTCCACACCACAGCCTGCTCACAAAGCCATGCTTGTTCCTTGCCATGTGTCATCTTGATTTTATTTCCCTGGCAAAAGAGCCTGACGTTTGTTCAAAGAAAACGAGAGGACAACACTGATGTCCTTAACACACACACACACACACACACACACAATTTTAAAATTCTTGGAGTGGAGCAGTTTAATTAGCAGATTTCCTAGAAGAACAGTGCTGTGAACTTAACAGCTTGAGAGGCAAGCGCTTGGCATTTACCATGCGGTTGTTCTTGGTTTCAAACATCATGAACTGAGACAGATGTGCAGAAGGCTTATTGCATGTAAATATGGCTTGGTGAGGAATTATGTGGGACAGCTGTAGTCGGATGACTGCAAAACACACCCTGCATGATTGTTGCAACTCAAAGGCCTTTCAGTATGTGAGGACAGTCACCCTTTCATGCTATACAAATACAGTACTGTGATTCCACTTTAACCACCATAGTTGCATCCCATGGAATCCTAGGACTGGTAACTTGGTGAGGCATTAAAGCTCTCTGGCTGGGAATTTTAAATCCCTCCCTGAACTGCATCATCCAGGACTCCATTGGATGTTGCCATGGCAGTTAAAATGGAATCATAGGGCTATAGCTGTGTGATGTGAAAGGGTCTGAAGAAGTGTTCCTAAGAGCTTCTCATGTGCCTTTTCTGCCATGTGCCCAGGAGCAGAGCTTGGAAAAGTTACTTTTTTGGACTCTATTTTGCAAAACCCTGGAGCCTTCAGTGGTGGTCATACTAGCTGGGGGGTTCTGGGAGTTGTAGTTCAAAAATGTAACTCTGCCAAGCTGTGTGTGTGTGTGTATGAATGAATAGGATGTTCCTAGCCATGATAAAGGATGCTAAGAGCTGTAGTCTGAAAAAAGGGAATATTCCCAAATTGTGCACACTGTTTATTAGCTTATGAACATATGTATTTGATGTTCCCCAGCTCCCAATATGAGACTTGAGGTAACTTTGCTGTTGTTGTGTGCCTTCAAATCATTTCCGACTTATGGTGGATCTATCACAGGGTTTTCTTGCCAAGATTTGTTCAGAGGGGGGTTGCCTTTGCCTTCCTCTGAGGCTGAGAGTGTGTGACTTGCCCAGGGTCACCCAATGGCTTTTTGTGGCTGAGTGGGTATCAAAGCCTGGTCTCTAGAGCTGTAGTCCAACACACCATGCCAGCTCCCCCCAAGGCAGCTTACACTGAGCTTAAAAAACCCCAATCATTTAAAACAATTAAATGAATTAAATGAACAATGAACAATTCAACAATTAAAAGAACAATTTAAAAAAACAAAAGATTTAAAACAATTAAATCAACTGTGCTACGCAACAACAGCACTGATTTAAAACAGCTTTACAGTATGTGAAACATAAGTATAAGAATAAAAGTCCAGAATATTACCATTAAAACTTTTCTGCAGCAATCTTTTAATAGCCAAAACCTGTCTAAATAAAAAGGTCTTTGCCTGCTGAAGGAAAGAGAGCAGAGAGGCAGCTATACCTATCCTACTGTCAGAAGGTGTTCCATGGCTCGGGAGCAGCCACCAAGAAGCCCTCTTACCTGTCTTTATGCCTGTGACAACCGTGAGATAGATGACAAAGCCCTTCCCTGAGGATCTTAAAACTAGGGCAGGTCTAGCACAGTGCTTGTGCTAAACATAAGAGGGAATTTGGAAGACAAATCAAACATCTAGTCAAGATGGACCTATTGACATGGAATGAGCAGAGGAAACCATGGCCTGTGAGGCCAATAAGGTGAGATTAACACTAACTTTGCTCTCTCTATTTCAATCTTTGTTAGAATTTACTGTAATATTGGTAGAAGAAGAAAAATGTACGGCATTCCATTTGGCTCATGTCTCATATATTTTTGTGTTTGCACTGCCATCGATGGAAAAATATCTTTTTCATTTGCTATTCTTTCCTGATGCAAACAAGTCCACCTGGAGAGTACTGAAGCAACTGTTCAACTCCTGGCGGATACCTAGATGTAGTGACCACTCCCCCTGTAAGATTTGTTGCCTGCTCAGATAATCTGCCTGGTCAGCTAATGATGCTCTAACTTTTAAAAAGAGCAGGATATTTCAGATCCCAGCTTAAGCCATGGAACTTGTTGGCAGGAGTGTGGCACTAGAAAGAAACTGGGGGAGAGGCACAGAAGGGGCAATGTTTATTTCTGAGTGAGCTGTATTCTACATTGGCAGCAAAAATGATGGGGCAGGGTACAAAAGGAGAGTGGGGTGGGCAAGACATACAGCTTGGGGCTTCAATTGCCTGATTTCTATCACTGAACTACTCATATAATAAAATATGAATGTATTTCTATATATAAAGAGTGCCTTTCCTTCAAGATATGATAGGAATATAGAAAATGGAGAATCCTTGTTTGATGGGCACATTCCTCCTCACTGCCCCCATAAATGCAGGGCCACCTTATCCATTAGGCACTTTAGGCACAGTGCTTAGGGTCTATGAAAATTTTAGGGCCTCTGAAAACATCCCTAAAGGTACATCAAGGCAAGGAGAAGCATAAAATACAAGAGTGCCTAGGGCCCATGAAAACAGACCTGCATAAATGTAGGCAACAAAGGGATTTTCCAAACTACACCGTTATAGTGCTATTATTCCACTTTCAACATTCTATGGGATCCTGGGATTTGCAGTTTAGGGAGGGATATTTAGAATTCTCTTCCAGATTGATCTTTGGTCTCAGTAAACTGCAAACCCCAGAATTTCACAAGATGTTGAAAGTGGAATAATAGTACTATAACAATGGCCATTTCTGCACTAGCCTGTTATAGCGCAATGATTCCACTTTCAACCTCCTCCTGGGGTTTGCAGTTTCGGGAGGGGCCGGCCGGAAATGGCCATAGTAGGGTGGGAAGACTCTTAAATTTATTTTTAAATAGAAGTGAGGCCCAATTCAGTACAAATGTTTCTCCAGAATTGTCAACTTTTATCCAAAGGTTTTTGGATTTTTTTTTTTTACCTTGAGTCTCTTGTTTTGTTTTGTTTTTTTTAAACTCAAAGTTCCTTAGATTTTTTGCTAGGGTGCTTCTTGCTTTCTGTTAGTTCCTCAAAGAATGGGAATTGCAAGGTTTAGGTCATAAGACTCAAACCACTTAGTCAAGAGTCATACCACTGAAGTCAACTGGGTTAAGGAGAATTTGAGGTTAGTATTTTCACTAACCGATCCTCCTCCCCTGCGTTTCTGAAAAAAAATAAGGATACATATAACTTACACCAGACTCTACTATATTTTTAAAATCTGGAGGACTTCAGAATGTTTTATAGAAACACTTGAAATCTATTTGTAGTAAAAAGCAAAGAAGTAAAGGAAGTAGGAAATAGGAAGGAAGTAGACATAATTGCAGACAAACTTCTCTAATTTATTTAGAATTGTTTCACAATTCTTAGTCATTAAAATGCAAATCTGCAAACATTTTTAGGGCTTTACCAAACTTGAGCTATTATTTGCTGAGATGTGTTTCTATGCACATATCAAAATCTGTTTTGTGTTCTTAGTTTGCAAAAGTATTAGGAAGCTGATTTACTAAAACATTAGGTTGATAGATAAAGGACTGAAATACCTGGAAGGCACCAAATAACAGCTGATTTTGGAAGCTAAGCAGGGTCAGGCCTGGTGAATAACTGCATGGATGACCTCCAGATAATGTCAGGTGGTGTAGATTATTTTTCTGAGGAAAGAAAGAGCAAACTATTTTGAGTATTGTTTGCCTAAGAAAAGCTCATGAAATTCATGGGGTCACTGTAACTCAACAAATTATTTGAAGGCAGATACACAAAACTGATATTAATGGGCTGAAAAACTATAACTTATAAAAAATGTTTTTGAATGTATGTACATGTGCACCGAAAATGTGGTTAGAAAATCAGACGGGCTTTGGAGCTCCAGGTTCAATTCCCTCCAGAACCACAAAACTCATTGGGCCTCACACTCTCTCTGAGTTTAATCTAGCTCATTCATTTATTGTGAGGATAACATGGGGAGAAAAAGGAGACATGCACGCCAGCTCCCTCACTGGACTATAAATGTAAATAATACATAATTTAACATACATCTTTATTAATGTAAATAACAAAGAAGTAAATAATATTTTCCCACGAAGGAACTGTTTTTCTCCCACAAACCAATCTGAAAAAAATGTCACTGCAATAACAATTGCAAATATAACTGATATTATGGGGATTTAAAGGGCTACATATCCAACTCTAAGTACTCAGATCCCTGTAACCGTCAATTGACCTGATTTTGTAGGGACAGTTCCAATTAATCCCTTGTTATCCCACTTTCTAAACTACTTTTACAATGTCTCAGTTTTTCTCTCCTCCTTATACTTTTCTCCTTTACCCTCAGCTTACTTGATTTGCTGCAAATTGAGTTCAAAGTGCAAAAGGAGTTTGCGCTCAGTTAATTCAATGTGGGGAGAGGAGGAGACAGTGGCGGAGCTTGGGGTGTGTGGATGGGGAGCAGGAGGGGTGTGGCTACGGTGTGAGGGGTGTGGCCACTGTGCACAGGGGCATGACTGCAGTACATGAGAGCATGGCCAGGGCATTCAGGGTCGTGGCTATGGGCCGGGACGCCCCAGAAACATTGCCACCTGGGGCGAATCCCCCTCCTGCCCCCATGTTCCTACACAACTGGGATGAGATGGAATCTTGCTCTTCCCTAAAGACCCAGGCAAACCGCTGCAGCCGCTTCTAACTTGTCCGCTCTTACTCATTAATAACTTTTGCTGTCTTGATCACAGTCTGATGTTGCCAGAACACCTGCCTTTTTTGGTGGCTGCTCCTAGACTGTGGAACTCCCTTTCTAGGAGACCAGGATGGCTCTGTTCTAGCTCTCCTTCCATTGGCAAGTTAAAGGATGTTTATGCCATCAGGTTTTTAAAAACTGACTGGGACGAGCTTTTAATGCTGTGCAGTGCTGTTTTTATGAGTTGCGTGTAGTTTTTAAAGCGAATTATAATGTTTTTAACTTTATAAATTGTTTGTTTTTAAAATAACTCTTATTTATGCTTTTATAGAAGTTTTTGTGTGGTTTTTAAATCTGTGTTTATTTTAAAAATAATGTTGTTATCTGCCTTGAGTCTCATTATTGGGAAAAAGTCAGGACAGAAATAAATAAAATAAGTAAACAACAACAACTGTGGCCTGGATTTCATTTGCGAAGTGTTGGAAGATATGGATCCCATCTGATCTTAAAAGCTAAGCAGGATGAGCCCTGGTTAGTCTTTGGATGGGTGATTACAGGTACTGTAGGCTATACTCAAGAGGAAGGTAATAGTAAAGTTTTCTTGCCTAAGAAAACCCTATGTAATTCAAGGAGTTGATACACAACTTCGAGGCACATACACACACATTCATCCAGTTAAGAAATCATACATAAATGTGCTGCTGCTGCTGTTGTCGTTGTTATTATTGTTGTATACTTTAAACTCATTTCCAACTTATACTGACCCTCATGTGAACCTATGATAGGGTTTTCCTTGCAAGATTTTTTCAGAGAGGGTTTGCTTTTGCCTCCTCTGAGGCTGAGAGAAAGTGACTTTCTTGAGGTCACCCAGTGGGTTTACATGGCCAAGTGGGGATTTGAAGCCTGATCTCCAGAGTAACAGTTGGAAATAACTTGAAGCACACAATAATAACCTCCTGCATGAGACAGACTGGGCAATGCCTCTTCTAGGATGATGTGATGAATGCATCATCAGAAATCAAAGTATAATTTTATCTCCTTAGGAAACTTGGTTCTCCTTTGTATGGAAGTATAATTAAATAGTCAATAAGCCGATTTACTGAAACACTTACAACCATATTAATATTTCTCTCCCTATATATATATATTTGCCTGAGGACTAAGGACTAGGCCTGAGCTTTCCAAACCTTTCGTGTTGGTGACACACTTTTTAAGATATGCATCATTTCATGACACAATAATTCAGTTTTACTAGCAAACCGGAGGTTAAACTACCCCTTATAAGAGATACAGGCACATACATAGAATCATGGAATCATAGAATCATAGAGTTGGAAGAGACTCAGGGGCCATCGAGTCCAACCCCCTGCTATGCAGGAACACCCATCAAAGCATTCTCAACAGATGGCCATCCAGCCTCTGCTTAAAAACCTCCAAAGAAGGAGACTCTACCACACTCTGAGGCAGCGTATTCCACTGCCAGACAGCTCTGACTGTCAGGAAGTTCTTCCTGAGGGTCAAGTAGAATCTTCTTTCCTGCAGCTTGAATTCATTGCTCCTTGTCCTAGTCTCTGGAGCGGCAGAGAACAAGCCCGCTCCCTCCTCAACAGGACATCCCTTCAAATATTTAAACATAGCTATCATGTCCCCTCTTAACCTTCTCTTCTGCAGACTAAACATACCCAGCTCCCTAAGCTGTTCTTCATAGGGCATGACTTCCAGACCCTTCACCACTTTGGTCACCTTCCTCTGGACATGTTCCAGCTTGTAGACATCCTTCTTGAATTGAGGTGCCCAGAACTGGACACAGTATTCCAAATGAGGCCTAACCAATGCAGAATAGAGTGGTACCATTACCTCCCTTGATCTAGACACCATACTCTTACTGATGCAACCAAGAATTGCGTTGGCTTTCTTAGCTGCCGCATCACACCGCTGACTCATGTTCAGCTTGTGATCTACCAAGACTCCTAGATCTTTTTCACACGTACTGCTATCCAGCCACATGTCCCCCATCCTATACTTGTGACTTTCATTTATTCTGCCCAAGACCAGGACCCTACATTTCTCTCTGTTGAAATTCATTTTGTTAGCTTTGGCCCAGCCCTCCAATCTGTCAAGGTCGTATTGAAATTTGTATTGAAATCTGGTGTGTTAGCAACCCCTCCCAGTGTGGTATCATCTACAAATTTGATCAGCATGCCCTCTACTCCTTCATACAAGTCATTGATGAAGATGTTGAACAGCACTGGGCCCAGGACAGAACCGAGAGGCACTCCACTAGTCACTTCTCTCCAGGATGAAAAGCAGCCATTGGTGATCACCCTTTGGGTGCGGTCGGTCTGTTACTCTGTATGTTGGGGGTCCTGGGAGGGGCACCCAAATAACCAAATAAAAACACAAATTGGGGGAATTTAGCTTGAGCACTCTCTGGGCTAAACGAGAGGCAGGGTAACTTTAGCAAGGATCTTTTAACCCTATGTCTACGGCTTCAGGTCAGAGAGCAGGCAAGCAAGTTTAAAAGTAACAAAAATAACAGTTTTATTGAAAGATAAACAGCAAATAAAACAACATACACACTAGCTAACTTGGAAACAGAAATGGGGCTTTTAGGGAAAGGCAATATGACACCTGGTCTCATAGTCTTGGAGAAAAAGATGGGGTTCTGGGGAAGAAAGCTCAATGTGGCTGGCTGAAGGGAGCTCCTTCAGACTACCGGCAGTGATCCAAGGAAGTCCCAAAAGTGGAGACCTTTTATAGGGTGGAGTTTACCTACAGGCTATGTTATGCTCGGTGAGAACAAAGGAGATTTGGAGCTGGACAAAGGATTTGGAAAAGGTAAAGTTTAGCATGATTGGTTTTGCTCTTGATGACAATAGTGTCTCTTGATGGCCCAGCATAAAGGAATGGCTTGGCTCTTGGCTGCAAGGCTTTGTGTAACTCCGAGCTGAGCAGAGCTGGTTTGCAGGGAGGTTTTTCCCTAAAGTAATGGAGAGACTTAAGTTACTAGCCTGAATGAGGTTTTGGAATGTATAGTTGTGATAATGGGGCTTCCCATTATCTAGACTTAGCTAAGGGGGACACTTCCCTCTTCAGGTAAACCAAGGGTTAATAAGGTGTTGGGATTAGATTACATCATAGGTCATGTGGGTCAGCATCATAGGTCATGTGGGTCAGCATCATAGGTCACAGGGTGAGACTTGACCAATCAAAAAGGAAAGAGGTGAGCATCTTCAGGATGCTTCCAGGTGCTTCCAAGGAGAAGTTATAAAACTTCTTGCGAGGCCATGTGGCTGAGAGATAACAAAGGGATAACAACGAGACAACAACCAAGGAACCTCCTGGAGGGGGGTTCTGTGCCAGTAGCAGGCTGCAGGCCTAGCCTTGGCTCCTGGCCCTTCCGCTTAGAACATCTAAGCTATGAACATCTGTGAGTACTAAAACTAGTTATCTAGTTGCATTAGGGACTTTTCTGTTATTTTGGAGCTCGCTGATCTAAAGAATGTATCTGTGCTTTTATGTCTGTTCTTTTGTAACTATTTGTAACTAAGCGTACCTGGGAGGGGGGAAGCCTTCCCATGTGTGTATTGTCTTGTTCATTTGCACGCCTTGAATAAATACTTTCTGTAAGAACCCTGTTTCTCTCCTTCCCACGCCAGCGCTAGATAGACTGGGGAAAAAGGGAGATCCTTAAGCTTAGGGATTGACATGTACTGGACAGCGTCCCATTGTACTGTCCAGGTGTTCAGGATTCAATGGGTGGTGGCAGCGAAGATGAATTAACAGCTAAAATTAATAATAGGCTGAAATATACATCCCAGTATCACATGGTGACATTCCAGCTTCACAATAGTCATTAACGGCCGCGCTCGTACGTGCTCGTCCAGGGGCCCTCTTGCAAACACGTGGAGTGAGATGGCAAAGGGAGGTCCAGCAAGGCCAAATTATTTGATATCAAAAAGGATATCTAGTGCTCTCACCAGACATATCATAACTGTGATAACAGGTCAACCAGTTAGAAATCCACCTAACAGTACCCCTGTCCAGCCCGCATTTTACTAGCTTCTTTGCAAGAATGTCATGGGGAACTTTGTCAAAGGCCTTACTGAGGTCAAAATATGCTACATCTACAGCATTCCCTTTGTCTACCAAGTTTGTAACCTTTTCATAAAAACAGATAAGATTTGTCTGGCATGACTTATTTCTGAGAAATCCATGCTGGCTTTTAGTGATTACGGCTTTGCTTTCTAAGTAATTACAAACTGACTGTTTAATGATCTGCTCTAGGATCTTTCCTGGAATTGATGTCAGGCTTACTGGGCAATAATTATTAGGGTCCTCTTTTTTCGCTTTCTTGAAGATGGGGATGACATTTGCCCTCCTCCAGTCTGCTGGGACTTCTCCTGTTCTCCAAGAGTTCTGAAAGATTATTGCAAGTGGTTCAGAAATGACTTCTGCCAATTCTTTTAATATCCTTGGATGTAGTTCATCTGGCCCTGGGGACTTGAATTCATCTAGTTTAGCCAGATATTCCTGTACTACTTCTCTACTTATTCTATGCTGCATTTCCCCCACTTCCTCACCTACTCCCCATGCCCCAGGTTGGGTACTTCTATCTTTTTGGGAGAAAACTGAGGCAAAGAAGATATTAAGTAGTTCTGCCTTCTCACTCCCCCTCCCCGTTATTAATAGGTCACCTTCTCCATATAGTGATACATGAATTGTAATAACAAAATGTATGGGGACACAACATATCTCATGAAAACTTTTCATATATTTTTAAAAATATATGATTTATAAATAATAACATACATTTCCAAGATTGTAGGCGACACACCTTCACACTTCAGGCGACATACTAACGTGTCGCGGCACACCATTTGAAAAGCCCTGGTCTAGGGGAAGGGAGTGAGTTCTTCTTGTGTCCTACCAGTGTGGATAATACAATGCAAAGGGACATGGTAGAGGGTCCTCTTGGCTGTGGCACCCCAAGGGTGGAATGTCCTTCCTTTGACACTATTTGGTGCCAAAGATGGCTTCTTTTGATGCCTGGTAAAAACATGCATGTTTGTTAAAGTCTCTGGGCCCTAACTGATTTATTCCAAAATGTCTGCTAGCTTTTAAACTGTTTCAACTTGTAAAACCCGTTTTTAACTTGCTAATTTAATATGATTTTAATCTCTTTAAATAATTTTTTTTCTTTCAAATTGTTTTAGTCTGCTTAAATTGAACTGACTCATATGCTGCTCTGAGATCTCAAAGATATAGAGCAGGAAAGAAATATTTTTTTAAGAAAAATTGATAAAAGAGAACAGATACACTACTGTTAGGCAGAGTGAAGCAACTGCTTCTGGCAGGTGATGCAGGGAGGTGGCAAAGGTGACCCCCTTCCTTGGCTGTTGCTTATGAGTTCTCTGGTCATTCTCCTCTTTGGAAGAACAGAGCTGTGCATGCCCCACTGCTTGTTTTTAACTCTCTCTCCTTAAAATGCCCTATTCTTTAATGTAGTACTTTTATTATATATTATATATTATAATATATATAATTTATTGGTAATAAATTAAACTTTAATTTAGTACATTTCATACATTTCAGTATAAGCAAAAGGAGTATTTCCATGCTAAATTGTAAATATTTACCATTTTTATGTTTGTATTTCAATTCAGATCCTAGATTAGTTACTATGAGTTCACTGAATTTTGAAGTGCGTGCTCTATAGTCACATGTTTAGATCGGAGCCTAAATCTTCAGATTGTTTTCATCCTATGACACTTGACGTATCTTCATGTAGCTGATGTGAATGGAGGTTTGTGTTTAAATTCTATTTTCATTTGTTTTGCCCATGCTCAAATGAATCAATAGAATCTCTTAACCATGTTCTACCGTATTGTCCATTTTACGAAGATGCTCGTTCTATTTTAATAGCCCCAATTTTACAAAAATTCCCAGGGAGATCGGAAGAGATTTTATTTATCTCTCCTGCTTGCAGATTCAGATTCACAAATCACAGAGAAGGTGGCTAGATTTTGTTCCCCTGCCTTTATGACCTGTAGACAGATAATACAGGGGCATTTTTGATGTATTTAATTTATAAAATTTTATCTATCTTAAATTTTATCTTTGGACTTTCATTATAAACATAATGCACTTAATGCACTTGTACCCAATGTAACTATGTATAATGTGAATTTCACCACTAACTGCAATTGTGTATTACTATTTTTTAATTATAGTAACTTTTAAATATATTTTTATTTGGTCAGTGACCATAATAAATGGTTGATTGTTTTCATATGGTTTTATTAATCATTTTAACAGCTTACTTAGCTGTGAATTCAGATTGTTAGAATGTCAAACCAACAAACTATCAAACAAGTCAAGAATAAAAAATAAAAAATAAAAAAATGTCCTGTTCTGCTTAGGCGTGGTGTAGGAAGCTATTCCATTGCCAGTGTTCAGTGTTCGTTCCTCAGGTAGTAATGGGGAACCTTCACACCTGTCTCCCCTGGCAGTGGCATGTCTTGGGATGGCCTTGCTAGAAGACCAAAGTTTTTTCAAAGTTATGACATCACTGCTCCTTCCTCCTCCTCCATTTACTGCGTGCTTTCAAATTAACTCCTACTTACGGTAAGTTTATCACAGGGTTTTCTTGGCAAGATGTTTTCTGAAGAAGTTTGCCATTGTCTTTCTCTGAGCCTGAGAGAAAGTGTCTCTTGACGAAGAGTACCCAGTGGGTTTCCATAGCTGAGCAGAGTTTCAAAACTTAACCTCCCAGAGTCCTAGTTGAACATGCAAACCACTACATCACACTGGTTCTTGGCACTGCTTACTACCAACCAATGGGTGAGGTGGAGTGTAAAGGAGAACAATGGGACAAAGAGTTTACCACCTGACCACCTCTGCATCCATCTGTCCATCCATCCATCCATCCATCCATCCATCCATCCATCCATCCAGGGTAGGGAGCTGTTGAAGGGCTGCATTTGTTTTATGAATAATAGTCAGAGATTGCTGGCGGTGATCAAAGGAGAGGGCAGGAACGATCAAAAAGGGAAGTGGTTGGTTGGACTGTGTGTTCTTCTCAACAATACTCCTCATTGTTGTCTTAGGCAGTGTTCCACAAATTGTGAACCTGTCAGGCAAACAGTGTCTTCCTTTCTCAGTTCCCTTAATGTCAGAAACCAGGGGAGTTGCAATCTAAGGAAGGGTAATTTTCAGAACGTAGGCAGGCAGGCAGACACTTCCTCGCATTCTTTGTCAGAGACAGCTTACAATATTGGAACAGCTCTGTTGACAGAGGCATTAATTTTAGACCTATTATTCTTTCACCTTGTGTGTATATGGGTGTGTGTGTGTGTGTGTGTGTGTGTGTGCATGTGGTGATGGTAGGGGTTATATTTGTTATGAAGCACAGCTTTGCTTTATAAGCACTCCTGTCTTCCTGTTTCTTGTTTCCTCACTCGAAATTTTGCTGAACCAGAAAGTTCTCTGCTATGACCTTATTTATTTTTGAGGAAACTATTTACAGTTCTTCCTGTTCAAAGAGAATACTACATGTTCAGGATACAGTCCACTTCTCCCTCTCTTTTGCAGCTGTGTGCATGGTATGGCACTGGTATTGATCTGTGGGCCTTCACCCTTTTTTTTGCCTCTCTCACCAGTTTTGGTTGACCTTCAGCCATATTTGTGCATTGTTGCTCTGCTTTCTAATATGCACACTAGGCTATCCATAGCTTCTAAAGGCCCTGAGTCCAAGGGAGTGGTTGCTCATATGCCAGAGGACAGGATCAAAATTCAAAATGACTTTAACAGATTGGAGAGCTAGGCCAAAGCTAACAAAATGAATTTCAACAGAGAGAAATGTAAAGTCCTACACTTAGGCAGAAAAAATGGAATGCACAAGTGGAGGATAGGGGACACGTGGCGGGATAACAGTACATGAGAAAGAGACCTAAGAGTCTTCGTGGACCACAAGCTGAACATGAGCCAGCAGTGTGTTGTGGCAGCTAAGAAAGCCAACACAATTCTTGGTTGCATCAATAGGAGGAAGGCAATAGTACCACTCTATTCTGCTTTGGTTAGACCTCATATGGAATACTGTGTCTAGTTCTGGGCACCTCAGTTAAAGAAGAATAACAACAAGCTGGAGCATGTCCAGAGGAGGGCAACCAAAATGGTGAAGGGTCTGGAAGCCATACCCTATGAGGAGTGGCTTAGAGAGCTGGGGATGTTTAGTCTGCAGAAGAGAAGGCTAAGAGGGAACATGATAACCATGTTTAAATATTTGAAGGGATGTCATGTCGTGGAGGAAGTGGGCTTGTTTTCTGCTGCTCCAGAGACTAGGACAAGGAGCAATGGATTCAAACTATAGGAAAAGAGATTCCTCTTAAACCTCAGGAAGAACTTCCTGATGGTCAGAGCTGTCCGGCAGTGGAATATGCTGCCTCGGAGTGTGGTGGAGTCTCCTTTTTGGAGGCTTTTAAACAGGGGCTGGATGGCCATCTGTTAGGAGTGCTTTGATGTGTGTTCCTGCATGGCAGGGAGTTGGACTGGATGGCCCCTGTGGTCTCTTCCAACTCTATGATTCTAAGGGTTACCAGAGTGAAAACTGGAGATGGTTCCTGCAGTTTTAATGCTTGTGTATAAGATTTCAGCATCTATTGCTTTTTACCTGGTTATTTGAATGCTTCTGAAATTCCCTCTTCTACACAACCATTAAAAGGTATAGAACGGGTTTCCAGTTTTCAGTCTGGTAACCCTGGGCCCGACCTTACTTCCTTCACCCTTTCCTCTGTTGGGGAAATTGAAAAAAATATTTGAATATTGAGAGACTTTGGTAATGAGACTCTTAATCAGCAAAGTATTTTAGTAATTGCACAAAAACGGAAGCTGAACAGATCACCAGTCCCACTTCTATCACTCCACCCCAAACACACTTAATCTAGCTCAAAATAAACACAAAAACAGTTTGGTTAAAAACATAAAGGAGTTTACTCACAAAATCTTGTACATAGTCTATACAGGTTCAATTCTTGAAGAAGGTAGGAAGAAAATTAAGCACTCACATGCTTGCTGACAATAATCCTTGTTGGGAAATCTCAGAGCATGCTTTCAGGTCAGAAGGCGAAGACAAAAGGGGGGAGTAAATGGCAAGAGAACCTTTTAAAGACAAAGAATGTGTAGGTGCTTGAGGAAGAGGTGTTAACCAACAAACAGGAAGTTCTCTCTAGGCTATCTCTCTGTGCTTACAGTAGACATGCAAACAAACTAGCCATTTAATTAGGCATGCAAAGGTTGCCACTCCCAACATCCTCTGCCTTCTTCTGTTCCGCTTCCCTATAGGCACTCAAGTTGGCTAATAATATACATTGAAAGGTAGCCTGGAATCCTGTTCATTAATCTCTATTAGAGTGGAAGCACTGAATCAAATGCTGAATTGTGAGTCAATATGTAAGTAAATCCAGTTGATTCAATGGCACTAACTGTAGTTAGTTAGAAGTAACAGTTAAAAACAACAAATTGAAAACAAAAAGCCAATGCGATTCTAGGCTGCATTAGTAAGAGTATAGTGTTTAGGTCAAAGGAAGTGATGGTACCACTTCTTTGGTCAGACCTTACCTGGAATACTGTGTCCTGTTTTAAGCAGCACAGTTCAAGAGGGATATTGACAAGCTGGAACATGTCCAGAGGAAGGTAACCAAAATAGTAAAAGGCCTGGAAACCATGCCCTATGAGGAGCAGCTTAGGGAGCTGGGCTTGTTTAGCCTGGAGACGAGAAGGTGAAGAAATGACGTGGTAGTCATGTTTAAATATTTGAAGGGATGTCATATGGAAGATAGAGCAAGCTTGTTTTCTGCTGCTCCAGAGACTAGGACATGGAGCAATGGATTCAAACTACAGGAAAAGAGATTCCACCTAAACATTATGAAGAACTTCCTAACAGTAAGAGCAGTCTAATAGTGAAAAAATCTGCTTGGGAGTGTGGCGGAGTTTCCTTTTTTGGAGTTTTTAAAATAGAGGCTGGGTGGACACCTGTCAGGAGTGCTTTGAATGTGTATTCCAGCATGGCAGGGGATTTGACTTCGCCTTTGTGGTCTCTTCAGCTATATGATCCTGTGATTTTTAAATAATAAATTACCAATAACTAAAATAATAAATTACAAATCTGTGCTGCAATACACTAAGGCAAGACAAAAAAGCAGCAGTATTGGACAATCTGAATGCTTGTTTGTTCTTTGAAGCTTTGTTCAAATGGATGTGTTCTTAACTTATGCCCAATGGATGTGTGTGTAGGGGAGAAGCTGAAGAGAGGTCCCAAACTGAGATGAAGTATGCATGGCTTAAGCATGAGGAACCTGCAGCGAGAGTCCTAGGGAAGAGAGAGATGGGAGAGGGGGAGTCTATGTACATACAATTTCATTAAGGGAGGCCTTCTCTTGGTCCATATACTCTCAGAGGGACATCTGGTCTCCCACCCCCCGGCGCTCACTGACAGTTTGTAAGAAAGGAAAGGGCATGTAACAGAACTCTGTATTTTTTTATTTCTCATCTTTTTAATTGATGTTTTAAATATGCTTTACTTGCATAGACAGTATAATTACACCCCACGTTTGCAAATGAGGGAGCAGTTTTGGCATATGCACAAATGCCCCTGCAGTCACATTCCTGACAAAAGGGATATGGCAGCAGGTGTGTGTGCATGCCCAAACTATGACTCTGGAGACCAGGGTCTGAATCTCCGCTCGGCCATGGAAACCCACTGGGTGGGCTCAGGGAAATCAGATTCTCCCAGCCTCAAAGAAAGGCAAAGGCAACAAATCTTGCCAAGAAAACCCTCCTGATAGATTTGCCTTAGGGTCACCATAAGTCAGTTTTCAAAGGGGAGAGACATGATGGCTAGAAAGAACCTCCCACTGTCAGTGGCACTTTGTTGTTATGTGCCTTCAAGAGTTACTGTAAGGTGAACCTATCACAGGAGTGTTTTGGCAAGATTTGTTCAGAGGATATTTATTTGCCTTTGCCTTCCTCTGAAGCTGAAAACATGTGATTTGCCCAAGGTCACCAGTGTGTGACTGGGGATTTGAATCCTAGTCTCCGGAAGCCTTTACTAAATAGATAAATATTCAAAAGTTTAAATACATTTTTGAATATTTAAATCTAAATTTAAATATTGAGTAAAGTCTTGGGGTTTCTGGCAACAAATTATATTTGTAGGGGTCCCCAGTAAAGAAAAGGTTAAGAACCACTGGTTCAGCACACATGTGGTAGCTCTCAGCTCTTCGAAGATCTTGTTCCCATCCTCAGGCTGCTTTTCTGTGTGATAGCCCTTCAAATACTTGAAGATTGCTATCATATTGCTGTTGCCCCCTTGGTAAACCCTGTCTACAACTTTGATATAAAATTAATCTAACCCACCAGAGAGGTCACCTGAATGTGCACGTAGGCAATAACGGTCATACGATCGAACGAACCAGATCAGACCAATAAAATCCCCAGTCACGTAGCCACAGGAGACGTCATGTTGTGATAACCCATGGTGGACAAAAGGTCCTTAACCTTTAAGGAGTCCACTTGAAGGGAGTAAAAGTGTTACCAGAAAATTGGGAGCTGGAAGCAATAAAACCTTATCAACTCCATCTCCAGAAACTCACACTACAGCCTCAAAGCGGAGGAAGATCCTGTTACTGGGATGACACCATGTTATCTTCCAATGTTAGAGAAATACCAGGTGTGGAATTGTTTTTCTTTTCTGTCCCTGTTTGTTTTCCCCGGGAAAGGATTTGCCTTCCAAGTAAATTTTTCCTACAAATAGTCCCTGTTTTTGGTCTACTTAGGCAAGGAGAGAAAGGCGAGGCAAGGATTATGATGCCTCCCGGTCATACCAACTGACCGGTCCCCCCTCCCAACAGCTGCACATCTCCTCAGCGTCTCTTCGCTGAGCTGCTGTTCAATCGCTGCTTCCTAGACCAAGGACTTCAGAAAGAGGTACAGTATCACCCAGGCTGCGAATCCCTCAACAATCCCTCTATCTTATTTCCGTTCTTTATTTCTATTAGCCCTTGGATGTGTGTGTGTGTGGGTGTGTTTGTGTTAGTGCGAATTATTACTATTCAATAAAGTCATTCATTGGACCCTTTTGTGTGATTTCTGACTGAGCCTGACCCCATAAACATTGGGTAAAAGATCTTTAATTACTCTGCCCTCTTTGCATTGCTGTAGCAGTGCTCATAGCTAATCTTCCCCACAAGTGATAATTTTGACAGGCTTTGGGAACCCCCCTAAGGGACCCACAGCAAGCGGAGTAACATTGCCTCTCAAGTTTTTCTATTACAAGCTGTAATGCACTCTACGTGAGCTGCCTTTGGAAACTGCTAACTTCAGTGGGTTCAAAATGCTGTGGCCAGGTTGTTGACTGGGGCTGGCCATGGGGTTCATGTGACTCCCCTATTAAAACAATTGCATTGGCTACCAGGTAGACAATTGGGTCCTCAGTTTTAATTATGGAGTTGTAATAGAGGTGGAAAATAGTGTGCTGTATCTTTTAATCTCTATCTTTTAAAACCTTTTTTGAAATAATGTTTTAAATATGTTTTAAGTGTTTTAACTGTTTCAATGTATGTTTTAAGAAGTGTAAGTCTTTGGAATATTTAATCTCGTTTTAACTTTTGTAAATTGAATGTTTTAACTCATCTTTTTAGAATGCTGTAAGCCACCTTGGATCCCACTTAGGAAAAAGGTAGGATGTAAAATAAAATAAATAAAAATGCCTGACTCTGAAGGCAACTTACCCATGCCTACATTCGAATATACCTGCAATTCCCAAACAATATGCAAAGACATGGTGGTGTGCATCAGAAGAAGCTGGATGGAAAGGTACCATGTTCTATATGGAAGGACACCTTGTGCATTGCAGATCCCTGCTACCTCCAATACAGCCTGGGAAAATCATGGTCCCATCCAGAAGTCCAACCCACCAGTAGGGATGACATACATCATTGAAAACACACACACACACACAATACCAATTTGCATAAAACTGCACTTCCTAATTTATTTGCGCAGGGCAAAACTTGAAACCATTTTTATAATTTAAACAAAATTATAATTCTTCCTCCAAGTTGTCTGGGATCAACCTGTGTCCCTGCTCAGTCTGCTGCTAATTGCAAGTGGGCAACATCCAAGTCCCTAAGATGTTCTGGGCTCCACCTAGGGATGTAATTCTTCACAAATTTTGTTTTTGAAGGAAGCAGTGAGTAACTTTAGCAAATTTCTTCCTTCTGTAAGGAAATATTCAAGAATTGTACTGATTTCAAACATTAGTTTCAGTTAAAAATTCTGTATAAAAATTCACATATGTCTTTTGTATGGAAAACAGCATTTTCTGTGCATTTTCTGCAGGGAAATATTTTCTGTGTAGAATGTGCTGTGTCAATGAGGATGATGAGGATGATTGGCTGGCACATCACTCTGTTGACTCATTATTAGCTTTGTGCTCTACTAAAACCCCAGATCCTTTTCACATGTAACATTGTCAAGTCCTGTTCTAGGAAACAATTGATTATGTATGTATGTGTCTGTCTGTCATCTATCTTCATGTGTAAGGTGAAGTATTTATTATTGTTATTTGCCATCAGGTCATATTCAACATGGTAATCTTACTTATTGAATGGTTTAATCCCAGGACGTAATCACTGTGTGCCACATAGTGTAAATTGGAGATTATTCAGCATAGTTAATGTTATGACTGAAGGCATTTGTTTTAAAACTTGCCCTCCCCTTGGTATTTACTACTACCATTATTCTTACTTCCTCCTCCTCCTCTTCCAACAATACTGTTGTTTCACATCCATTGCTTCTTTGATTTGTTGTTATAGCTGGAACATGGGTACTTTAATGAGGTGAAAAGGACAATGAAAGGAGACTAGAAGTTTAAGATTTCTGTCATCAGCCTAGAGCTGACACTGACCAGGCTCAGGACTTCTCCTGTCCCCCTCTCAACTTAGATATGATAAGCTCTTCCAGATCCTCTGGTGTGCCTTCATGCTACCATATTCATCATGATTTGGAAAGTGTGTGGATATGGGTGCCCTTCTGTTTTTGTTTTTTATTGCTGATAATGCTTTGCTGAAGTCCTGAAGAATTTTATTTGCTTAACCTTAACTCTCTGGAAAAGCAGTTGACTACTTTGAACTTTTCAGCCACCCTGCTCTTAAAAAGTGTTGAAAAGAATGACTTTAAATCAGCACTTTTATTGCATTTTTTTTTTTAAATACAAATAGATGGCCCTGCTTCTCAAGGTATCAACATCAAAGGGGCCAGAGAGTCTGGACTGTGTTATCTCTGAATTGGCCATTCACCATTAATCAGCTTATAAATCCCTCTGTATTAAGTGGGCTGTTTTACTGCTTCAGCGGATGTTCACTCAGCATGCTGTTTGATAAACACAGAACTGGTGATAGCTCTGGTTGGCTTCAGCAGAGCTATGGACATTTGGGTAGGAGAATAGGTGTCTATTTCCATTGTTTTATTTAACAGCTTCTATGATTTTGTTCTTATATGTTTGCTGCTGTGTGCAAATATATTACTGGGGATTTGTTTTGTACTTTTTAATTTGGATTTTCCAGGCTAATACAGTGCCAATAATGTTAAAACATACAACTCTCTCTCTCTCTCACATACACACACACACACCTTAGGATTGCCATGGTGATTCAAAGTTACCTGCTTTTGTACTCTAACAGTCCAACACACCAATGACCATCCTTACCTTCTGCACACTTCTTCCTTGTTGATTCGAAAATGGGCTTTGAATTGGATCTATTCATTAAAAGGAAGCTGGTAAAAACACTCAGTTTTACTATGCAAGTCTCTACGTGTCTACTCAAAAATAATCCCCCTTGACACACTTTATCAGCGTTGGTCAGTGGTGGATATTTGTAAACCCTCTACAATGGGTTAAAATTAGCAGTATTGATTAATTCATTACTTAACAATGTTAATTAAAATTAACAATGGGATAAAATTAATAATACAGGCATTAACCTTGCATTGTTGAGGGGCCTGATCCTGTGGCCCCACAGGAGATTGAAGTGCAGTGGATTTCTTGTTTTTATTAACTGCTGTTGAAGTTGACTTCGACTTGTGGCGACTCCATGATTGAGAGATCTCCAAGTCACCTTATCAGCAACTGCCCTGCTCAGGTCTTGCAGATTCAGGGATGTGTCTTCTTCCTGGATTGAGTCCATCCATCTGTAATGTGGTCTTCCTCTCTTCTTACTGCCTTCTACCTTACTAAGTATTATTGTCTTTTCTGGTGAGTCATGTCTTCTCGTGATATGGCCGAAGTATGACAGCCTCAGTTTAGTCATCTTGGCTTTTAGGGAGAGTTTAGGCTTGATTTGCTGTAGGACTCATTTGGTTTTTTTTTTTTTAGCAGTCCAGGGTTTCTATAGAATTCTTCTCTAGCACTACCTTTTGAATGAGTTTCAAGAACCATCTCTGTTTCCAAAATGACTCAGTTAGGGACCCTGAGGTAGAATCACCGGGGGGAACAATGCCAGTGGTAGACTTATGCCTATAGAGGTTTCCACAGGGGTAACTGGTCTTCTAGAGTGCACGTGGACACTTGCCTACTGCTGTTTGGGCTCATTCCTGCTCAGTCTTAAAACCTGTCAGCCCTCAGATGTGCGGTTTGTTTTTTTTCCTGCCTATCCATATCTGCCATATTAACCTTTTCCTGTACATTTATAATAAATACAAAGGAAAGAATGCCTATTTGATACTGGCAGATTGCAAAGCCCTACCAGCCTATTTCTGCTGGAGGTCTGAAAAGGTAATGGCTGTTCCTTTTCTGACAGCTGTGAAAATGGCAAATGGCACTGGAGTAGAGCTGCCCCTGGTTACCCTCCAGTTGCTGTTGTACAGTTGGGGAAAAATGTTGTATAATGTCTAGCATAAGCCCTGGTTCCACCAGTGTAAGTCACCGAGAAGATTCCAGCCTAGAAAAGCTCAGGCTATTTTCCTTATATTTTCTAATACTCTTTTTTTTTTTAAATGAAGCTGAGTTTAATAAGGGAATCTTATCCACTGGAACAGTCTGGCTCTTTTCCTAAACCAGTGGCCAGAATCCCTTGTCAGCTGCTTAGTTAAGTATACTTAACAAAGTAACCTCACCTGGTGCAAGCCCCCTCCTCAAGCTTGACGGATATGTCATTCACCCATGCTCCAATCACTGGTAGAATGGACCTCCTTCTTCCCAAACAGCTAATGCCTGGTAAAGTAGATTTGTGGTGAAGTTACAATTTTGGTAGTAGTGTCACAATGATGACTAAGTAGCAATTGTGAATACAGAACAGTAATCCACAATTAACTCATCCATAATTGTTTGATTTTCACAATTGCTCATTAGTCACCTATTTGACACTTTTGTCATGATTGTCACTCCCTCCCCGAACCTCCTTTACCAGGCATCAGCTGCATGGAGAGAAGGAGGTCCATTCTGCCAATGATCAGAGCGCAAGTGAATGGCATTTCTGTCAGGTTTGGCAAGGTCAGGCCAGGAGAAGTTCCTTGGTTAAGTATATTTACACCATTTCCACACAGAGGCCCCTCCCTAAACTGCAAACCCCAGGATTCCATAGGATGTTGAAAGTGGAATAATAGCACTATAACAGTCTAGTGCGGAAATGGCCTTAGTGTTATAGACTTGACTGTACTTAACTGAGTAGCTAATATAGGATTGAAGTCAGTTTTTTTTAAATCACCCTTCCCCTCTGTCAGGCATTCTCTAGGAAATCTGAAAGATTCCAAAGCAAAACTACCTATCTCTACCAAAGCTGTAATGTGCCCTAGAAACAAAGCACATGCCAATGATTTATGCTTCATATGAGAGCACTCAGACAGTCAAGAGTGGCTATATCCCACCACTAGGTACATTCCCATTGGAAACATTGATTTAGTGCTATGTAATCTGTAAAATGGCCCACCTTTCAATTGATAGGACTTTCAGCATGTGCACCCTTTGTTGGGCCTTTGTTCCTTTTCTGTTGCCTTTGCTGTCCTTATATAGTGTTTCTAAATGTACATAGCAGGCCTTCATTGTTTTTTAACCGCTGTTAAACAGGCTAGAGAACTAGAGCCAGAAAGAATGGCTGTGGGAAATCACTGCTCCCATTTCTAAACAGGAACAAGGTTGAACAACAGCCTTCCTGCTTGCTATTGTTAATGAGACCATTAGAAAGATGGAAAGCAAAGCACCAGCTATGCCAAGAAAAAGTGTCCCACAATTTGCATCGTTATTCCTCCTCGTTCTTCCCCTCCTCCTCTCCTGTTAGTGCAGAAACTATTCATGGATAGGAACTAACTAATTAAAATCAATGAAGTTATAAATTAAGTTGAAATTTTCTAATAAAAAGGGGCAACTTAATTTGCATGGCATTTGCAGATTTATTCTGGTAAGATTCTTAACTTGAATTTAAAAGACAATTTAACATGAACTTAATGGTTCAATTTCCCCCTGCTAATGTAAATGCCAGTGAGATAAGCAGTTACATAAACTGGAATACAAAATATCATTTTGACTTTAAGCAGACACCTGGATCTGGTTTAATAGTTCTAGAGACTGGAAAGTGTGTTCAGATAATGCCAATAAGCTAAATAAATAAAAAAATTAAATTCAATCAGCCCTCTCCACATTCGCGATGGTTAGAGGCACAGAACCCTCATGAAAGTGGGAAAATTATGAATAAACTCCCACCCCCACAATTCTCCTCCAGGGCTTCCCCCTTCCATTCCTTTGCCTCTGGCCCCAGCAATGTGGGGCGGGGAAGAAAAATGATACAGTAAAGGGCTTACAGTACTTTCTTTCCTTCTAGTTACTTCCGATGGCCCTCTTGAAAAGGGAGGGGTAGGAACGAAGATTACGTGACCAATCAGCAGCCAGTACACAGCAGAAAGTGCAGCCACATAGGAGAGAGGACACGCCTCCAGCAGGGAGAGGGAGGCTTTGCTCACCCAAAAAGAAAAGGTGTTCATTTTAAACACAAGCCTGGCAAGCCTGGGAAAAGGGAGGAGGAAAATGGGAGGTGGATGCAAGCACGTGCCTTGAGAATAATCAAAACCCTGAAAGTCAAATCCGCAAATGTAGAGGGAGGACTGTGTATTTACATTGTCCCTGTGACAGTGGATGGACCAAGAGAAGGCCTCCCTTAACGAAGTTGTTATGTGTATAGTTCCCCTTCCCTGCCTTTCTCTTCCCTGGGACTCCGGCTACAGGTTACTTATGCCTAAACCATGCAAACTTCCTCTCAGTTTGGAAACTCTTCTGTTAGAGATCAACTTGTCCTTTATGCATCTGTCAGGCATTACTCAAACAAGCCTTCAAAGAACAAGCAGGTGTTCTAATACTGCTACATTTTTGTATTGCCTTTACTGCATTTCAGCACACATTTGTAATTATCATACTAGGTTGGCTAAGGGTGTATGAAGTGGGAGTTAATTGTT
The DNA here is from genome assembly GCA_948474755.1 of Ctenosaura bakeri. NCBI lineage: Eukaryota > Metazoa > Chordata > Lepidosauria > Squamata > Iguanidae > Ctenosaura > Ctenosaura bakeri. The sequence continues at coordinate 53,769 of CAOLHI010000336.1, forward strand.
TGTCCCATTACAATTATTTATTTGGTATATTTAGTACTTAAGAAAGAGCCAGCATGGTGTAGTGATTTGAGTGTTGGTTTAAGACTCCAAAGACCAGAGTTCAAATCCCCACTTAGCCGTGAAAATCCACTGGGTGATCTTGGGCAAATCATACTCTTTCAGCTTCAGAGGAGGCCAATGATAAGCCTCCTCTGAACAAATCTTGCCAATAAAACCCTTTGACAAGTTTGCCTTAGGATCCCCATAAGTCAGAAATGACTTGAAGGCACAAAACAAGCAAGCAACAACAAGGGAATTTCTTAAAACTGAGATGTTGAAGGCCCAATTTCAAACAATTCCAATGACGAGGTAAAATGGGCAGCAACTAAAGAATCTGGGATGGATGTCTAAAGAACTTTCAAAGGAACTAAGATTTAAAAGGGGACATGTACAAGAAATGGAAAGAAGGGGAACTCACCAAAGAGGAATCCAAGCAAATATCCAGCAAGCATAGGGAGAGAGTCAGAAGAGCTAAAGCACAGAATGAGCTCAGGCTTGCTGAAGAGGTTTAAAAAAATAAAAAGGGCTTTTTTTGTGATATCTGTACCAAAAGGAAGAAAAAGGAAATGGTAGGGCCACTGTGTGAAAAAGATGGTGAATGTTAATGGAGACAGAGAAAAGGCAGAATTACTCAATACCTTATTTGCCTCAGTCTTTTCCCCAAAGGAAAGCAGTACTCAGCTGGTAGAAATGGAGCAACTGATGCACTAGGGGAAATATAGCACAGTATAGGTAAAGAGGTAGTACAGGAATACTTGGCTGCTCTAAATGAATTCAAGTGTCCAAGGCTAGATGAACTGCATCCAAGAACTGGTAGAAGTAATCTCAGAACCGCTGGCGATAATCTTTGAGAATTCCTGGAGAATGGGAGAAGTCACAGCAGACTGGAGGAGAGCAAATATTGTCCCCATCTTCAAAAAGTGAAAAAAAGAGGACCCAAACAATTACTGCCCAGTCAACCTGACATCAATACCTTGAAAGATTCTAGAGCAGACAGTCTGTAAGCACTTAGAAAGGAATACTGTCATCACTAAAAGTCAACAGGGGTTTCCCAAAAACAAGTCATGCCCCAACACAACTATTTCCATGTCAGGGAAGTGGGGAGATCAGCAGCAACATGTGCAGCTACTTCCCTTTAGTTGGACGCACTGGAAGGACATCTCTTGCAGGGACTTTCCAAGGACCCCTGAGAGGTCTCTGCAAATGCGTACTACTATGCCTCCAGTTAAAGAGACCTGTGTGTATGTGTCGCTGCTGAGCTCCTGCACTTCCTCAACATGGAAATGACTATGTTGTGGGAGGGCTACAGGACTGAAAAGATGCGTTGTGGAAGTTGAACTGAAAGATCTGCATAGTTCCATAAGCAGAACTTCATATGCTCCAGCTGTCCCAGCTTGGCAGAGATAGTCCCAATTAATCCAGGGATTAGCCTCACTTTTTCAGATGCTTGTTAAATGTCCTAGTTTCTTTCTCCTCCTCTCACTTTCCTCCATTGTCCTCAACTTACTTTAGTGGCTGCAAACTGAGTTGGAAGTGCAAAAGTAGTTTGTATTCAATTAACTCAGCAAGGAGGAGAGGAGAAGATAGGGCTGAATCCTGTCCATCTCAGTAGGTGTGGGCAAAAGTAAACTGCTGCAGCTGACCACACTCTGATTTTGCTTGACCACATGTGTCCCCATTTTCATCTGCGAACTACTGGAAGTTGTTGAACTTTTCTGGATGCATGATTCTAGCTGTAGCTTTACTTACAAAAAATGGCTGCAGGTTAGAGTGATGGAGGGTGTGGAAAAGAAAACAAGAAGTCACCATAAATATATGCCGTGTCTAAACTACTGTAGGGCAAACATACAAACTAACAATTAATGAGTATAGGTGAATAAAGGTCAGTAACTCTAACATGGAGGACGGATAGAGGCAAAAATAGGGTGGGTTTCCTGTGCCTTTGTTGCTTCTGTGACAGTGGATGTAGCTTGCATGACTGGCAAAACCTGAAAAGAAACCCTCTTCTACACTACCACACCCTTCCCAATCTGGTATGGAAAATCTTGATTAATTTTCTGCAGTTTTTCAGCTACTTTTAAAATGTCTCAGTTTCTCTCTCTTTCTCCTCCTCTTCCTTTTTCTCTATGTCTTCACTGTAGTACAATTGCTGCAAACTGAGTTCAAAGTGCAAAAGTACTGTTAGCCCTTCACATTTGTGGGTTTGACTTTCATGGGTTTGATTATTTGCGAATTTCTTCAACCACTGCCCCTGCAATTCAGGTGCTTCTTTTCTGGGGGAACCTTCCCTCTCAGTGGCTCCAATCAGGTCACGCAATCCTTTAAAATCCTGCCTCTGGTCCTCCTCCATCACCAGCTGCTGCCTGGCCAGCTAAGGATGGATTGTAACCCCATTTCTCAGCACTACAAACCATGTCCAGATGCCCCTTGACACCCAAGGAAGGAGATGAGCAAAAGGGAGAAAGTATAGGGCCACCATGCTGACCCACCCCCTTTCCCTCTCCATTCCCCAACCTTGTTTGGACCCAGGGTGCCACTCTCCCCACCATGCCTTGACGCCCTTTCTGCAGAGACAAACACATTTTGATATTTGCAATTTTTCCACTTTTGTGAGGGTCCTATTCCCCTAACCCTAGCAAATGTGGAGGACCAATTGTAGTTTGCACTCAATTAACTGAGCAGGAAGGAGAAGGGAGAATGCTTCTCAGCAGGCTCAGGCAAAAGCAAACAGCTGCAGTCTCTCCCAGCTTATTAGTTCTTCATGCATAACCTTTGCCGACTTAGCCATACTTTGATATTGTTTGACTATACATGTCTCAATTTTCATCTGTAAAATGTTGGAGGGTATGCACTGTAAGAGTGCCATCACTGTGCAGTGATCTGAGTGTTGGACCACAATCCTGGAGGCCAATGTTTGGTTTGCTGCTAAGCAATGAAAACCCATGAGGTGACCTTGGGTGTGTCACACACTCCCAGTCCCAGAAAACCCTGTGCCATAAGTTAGAAATGACTTGAAGGCACACAACAACAACAACAGAAGCAACAAAACCAACAACAATGTCTGGGTGCTGTGGGCTATATTTCAGAGGAAGAAACTGGCAAACTACCTCTGAGTATTCCTTGCCTAAGAAAGCCCTATGAAAATTCATGGGCTCACTGTGAGTCAACAAGCAACTTGAAGGCACATACACATTATACAGCTATTCTCTTCTACATCTACCTACTCTGTGCTGTTTCTTCACCCTAGAATTTTTGCCTTCAGGCTTAGCTTGTATTCTAACATTCACATGCTGTATGTCTGGTCACATGAGTGCTCTGTGGCAAATCGCATGGTTCCTTGAAGTATAATGGGGGATAGTTGTCTTCAAGCATAGTCAATGAGAGTTAAGAGAAAGCTCAAGTAAATTGCTTTTTTTTGTCGCTGTACTTTGGCTGTCTTCTGTCTCTAGTACCTTTCAGCATTCATAGAATTTTTACAAGGTTGAGTAAGATATTTTTGAAAATCTTATTATACTGTTTAGAGCAGGGGTGTCAAACTCAATGTCATTTTGGGCTGCATCAGCATTATGGTTGCCCTCAAAGGGCCAGTTGTATCTGTAAGACCATATAAATGTATCTACTCTTTTATCGTATTAAATAATTACCTCTACATTTGATCATTATTGGTTTTAGTAATTACTATTTCTGAAACCAGAAGTCTAGGGAAAATAATGGCAAGCTGATATTCAAGTGTACAACTATTGTATAATTTATTCAAAAATGATTTTTGAAAACTGAAAGGTTTTTTTTAATCATCAGTCAAATATTTCCTGTGCCTCTTTCTGCTCCCTGCTCTCCTGTGGCTCTTTCTGCCCCCCTGCCCCTCTCTGTGCCTGGTGAGACTGATCCTGATACTGCAGGCCCCTGGCTGCCGGTATTCTGAAGAGGGACCCAGCAGCCAGCACTCGCAATCTACTTCTATTTCTGACTGCTCCTCTGTCCAACTCTCATAAGCTGCGTGGATTGTTGCCATGGTAACCTGTGGCAACACTCTGATGGTGAGACTTGGACAGAGGAGCAGTCAGAAGTAGAAGTAGATCATAAGTGCTGGCTGCTGGGCCCCTCTTCAGAATACCGGCAGCCAGGGGCCTGCAATGTGGAGATCGGGCTCACCAGGTGGGGGGAGTGCAGCAGTTTCAGGAGAGGTGTGAAAGGCACATGAAGTGGCCTGGCAGCCGGATTTGGCCCATGGGCCTTGTGTTTGACACATGTGGTCTAGAGTATCACTTTGATTTCAGTTTGATCATATTACTAAAGATGGAAGGATTCAGATATTCAGTAGACAAGATACAGCTGGATTCACTTGGGTTCATTTAAATTTCTTCGGATGTTGCTTATCGTAGAACAATGGTAAGTCCAAGGGTGGCAAAAGGTACTACTTGCAGAATTCATACACTATACTTAGCCATATAAGGTCTTGGCTTCAAAACGTTATGTGAAAGTAACTGTTTCAGATTTCAAAGCATGGAATCTTGTGGCATTCCATGAACTAACAAATGTATTCTATCATAAAGATTTGTGGACTATACTTCACATAAACAAAAAGGAAATTTGTAGAATTATAAAGTTGATTGATCCACAAAGGCCTTCTAGTCTAAACCCTGCCAATGCAGGAATCTGGCACTAAATCATCATGGAAATATAGCCATCTTACGTATTGTCACTCCTCAGACTTACCATTGTGTTGTGATAGTACATCCCATGGTTATTGCATCACTGGTAGAGAGCAGAGGAGTTTGGAGAGGCCTGGTTCTGTCCCCATAGCCAGATGCTGACTGGTAGCAAATTCTACAGATCACCTATATTCTAAACTATATGATCCTCAAGGGGTTCTGGGGGTCACAAAAATGACCCTGGGGCCACCCCTGCTCTGTGAGATGAAGAGATTTATTTTGAATTTGATGAATCTCCTGCCAGCCAGTTTCATAAGACCATGGGTTTTGTGAAAGCATTCCCAGGTATGAACATTTCAGGGGAAAAATACTGCTCTGTCAACAAATAGATCGTGTGCATTGGCCTCAATGCTTCATTTTTACTTCTTTATTTCCACCCTCAATGCATACTGCCAGCATATATTAATTTCACCGCAAGCCCCATTGCTTAAACATAAATGAAAGACTATAATGCAGAACTTTTGGACGGTACATGAGTCAACATAGAATGTACAATGGGAGTAAGCAATGGCTTATACTGCACATCATAAGAGAATTTGTCAACAAGAAATGACTTCATTCCTCTCTCCAAGAAGATGCTTATCTGGAAAAACAGAAGGTAGGCTTCTCTGTCCATTTGACCATTCATGATGATATTTACAGAGGGCAGATTACACAAATACACCAATTAAGCTTGTCAAAGGAACATTTCCCCATTTTTCCTAGGTATGAAGTCATTCCTTTTGAACAGGGAGAAACATTGCAGCAAATAATAATTACAGTGCCAGGAGAGAACTTTGCTTAATGAGCCATGGATAACCTTAGGCCACATTCTTCAAAATGACCCTAAAAAAAGAGGCTATTAGACATTACCACAGAACGGTTTGTACATTTCTTTGAGTGTGGCAATAATTTTTGCATAAGCCTCATGTGTGGGAATGCATTGGCTCAGGTGAAAAGTGAACTCAAAGACCAGGGATCTGGACCTTTGTGAGTCCCTGCTTGTTGAACTTTTTACAGTGTGGAGGGAAGCCATGAGGATTGCCACCACCAAGCTACCATTGGTCAAAATCAAAGTGTGGGCTAGAGCATCAAAACAAAAGCCAGAATGCATGCAAATCACTCAAGCCATCAGATTCAAACAATTGTTACCAAATCTGAATCTGCAGATGTTCCTGAGCCTCAGTTCCAAATTCTCTAGCCAACATGGTGAGAATGATGAGGGATTCTGTGAAATTAAGAGCAAAATCCTATTATCTTGCTATTGTTGTGTGCCTTATGGCAGCCATGAGAAAAATCTATCATAGGGTTTTCTTGTCAAGTTTTGTTGAGTGTGAGTTTGCCGTTGCCGTCCTCTGAGGCTAAGACACTTGCCCAAGGTCACCTAGTGGGTTTCCATGGCTGAACAGGAATTTGAATTCTGGTCTCCCAGAATTCCCAGCTCCTACACCATACTAGTCTTCTAGATGAATATAAATTTCCAGTTTGCTACTTCAAAGTAAATCTCTCAGCATACTTACTCAAGTGGGGTGTGTGTGTGTGTGTGAAGGCTGCCACTTTCTTTCATGGGTATGTAGAGGACCACCAACAGCAGGTTTGGGCCCTGGCTAAATTTTGGGGAGGTTTCCCAGGTAGAGTTGCTAGGTTTTTCAAACAGCAATATGGAACAGTCTTCTCTATCGCTGGCCCAGCTCAAAACTGGTGATACACACGACACGGGTCTATATAAACTCCACCTCACGTCTCATTAGAATTCTAAGGTCCCATGGGATTAGAGATTTCATGGGAACCTGGAACTGTAGTGAGAGGCCTTCCTCTCACAAGACTTGTGGTTTTATATAGGCCTATGTCATGTGATACTTGCCTCAGTTCTCTGGACTTGTTGTGGCCAGAAAGAGCAAGCACTGGCCGTGTTCACAATAGACCAACCTCTGTCACGTTTATTATGCAATTTGAAGCCATTTGGCTGTTTACCAAATGCTTGGAGCTCATTTTTGTTGAGACTGCCTTGGCACTTGCTTTTCCTGCTCTCACCAGATTAAACAAAAAGAGATTTGGGGCTGCTTCATAATGTAATTACTGGCAGGTAGGATGTGGCTTCAGAGGGAGAGAAGAACAGGCAAGCATGGTTCTCTTGTGTCTAGGTCCCAATGCTCAGGGTAAGCCTTCCATCCATCCCAACTGCCACTGCTATGGCCTCAGAGATAGGGAAAGACAAAGCTCCACTGTGCTTTGATTCTAGCAGCTGATGAAAGGCCCTTTCCTGATACCAACTGCCATGGCTCTGGCCTCTAAGGGACAGAAGAGCAGCCAACATGTCCTTCCTCACTACCATCCCTTTTTCCCTTATATCTTTTCTCTCAGATCTTTTTAGATTGTAAGCCTAGGGGCTCCCAAGAGAGTGAACCTTTTTTGGCTGAAGGAGGGGGGCTAGAAATGCTCTAAATAAACACTAAAACAATTGGGTCCAGACTACCAGGCCTTAGCAGTGGGAACACTCCCACTGCCAATCAGTGTCCAGGAGTTGGGGGAGGATCACAACCGGGAGCCTCCAGCTCCCCATGCATGCTTGGGCAAAAGTGTTGAAGGAGGCGGTACTGGATGCCTCCTTGCACAAAGTACTTGCACAATTAAAGCATAAGCCACCAACACAAATTCAGATTGCCTTCCAACAGCATCTGGGGATCCAAGTTTGGAAACTGTGGGCTTAAAACATAACAGGGAAAAAAAATACAAATCCTGGTTACAGCAGACTCATTTAATCAGTCATTGAATGGTAGGTCAATCATGTTGGAAAAAATGGAAAGCAGTAGGAAAAGAGGAAGACCTCATAAATGGTGAATTGATTCAACTAAGGAAGCTACAGCCTTAAATATGCAAGATCTGAGCAGGATTGTTATTGGTGTCTTTCATTCTTAGCATTGCCATAATTTGAAACTGACTTGACTGCACATAGCAATAACACAGTCAACACTTACATCACATGCATTTAATGGTCCTCCTCTAGCTAGGATTAGCCATTGGATTTATGCAACAACCACAAAATCGAAAGGGAAGAAAGGTCATGCTGGATCGACATTGAGGGCAGAGTGCTGACCAGGGTGACTGTTAAACATTGGGTCCAGAAGAGGCCAATGAGGAAATGCATTGCCAAAAAAGAAAAAAGACAAAAAGACACACAGATCTACATAAAATTTGCATTTGCTATTTCATATGTATATCTGCAGATTTAGAAACAATGATTCTTATTTAAACAGAAATGCAATACAACTTACCATAATGGGGAAGGTGAATCAGCTGATATGTGTGCAGATCAGCTGCTAAGTGCTGAGGAACAACTTTCCTCTTTAATCCAGACCTGAGTGGGCCAGTTCTTTAAGTGGAATGCATGAGGGGGCTAAGGCTTTACATACTCCTTACTTTGAGTTCAAAAATCCTCATCAGGCAGTCAGTTCAGACCTCTGTCAAGAGCCATTTGTCTCTTTGCAAGGTAGTCTGCTAGGCAGGAAAGATGAGAGAAAAAAAAGGGTGGCAAAAGGATGATGGCACCTGGTGCCTTCCACATCAAGTGAGATGATGAATCTGTTTTGAATCTTAGTGAAAGCTTCAGTGGAACTATCCAAGATCTTGAACCATAGCTCTGAATAAGTTCAGCACATTGGATAGTTTTTTAAAAGTTCAGAACAAAATCCAGAGCAGAATCACCCTTCCACTGACATGGGAGCCACCAGCTACAACTCCAGAAAGAGAATGGAAAACTGGCTGGGTCATCCATTTTTGTGGTCTTGGTCAGTGGAAAAGCAGATCAGAGAACAGGGATTTTGCCTGTGCTGGATAGGGTTTCTCCCCACCACCGAAATCTCAGGCTCACAGCTTGGGTGTTCTCCTGCACTCAACTCTGAGACAGATGCCCGGGTTTTGGCAGTGGCCGGGAGTGTATTTGCACAATTAAACCAATGCACCAGCTGCTTCTGTTCTTTGCGATGTTAGGCGTGGTTACAATGACACATGCCTTGATTACACCACACTTGGACTACTCTAATGCACTCTGTGCAGGTCTGTCTTTGGAAACTGTTTGGAAACTTTAGCAGGTCCACAATTTGTGACCAGAATGCTTACTGGGGCCAGTTACAGGGAACATATAACTCTTTTGTTAAAACAGCTTCACTGGCTACTGGTTTGTTTCTGAGCACAATTCAAAGTGCTGATCATGAACTATAAAATTCAATATAGCTTATGTCTCTGTATGTATCTCCCTCTATGGACCTGCCAAAGTCTTAAGATAGACAAAGTAGGACTTTCTTTCAATCCTGTTACCTCCATCCCAGGCTTACTTGGTGGGTACACAGGAGAGAGCCAAAAGTAATTTTTCCAAGAACTGCTTTTTCTACAGAGGCTGCATGGAGAACTCCCTGGCATCTCCAGATAAAAAGCAATCTTAGGGACCATTAAAATTACAGAATTATAGCACTTTTAAGAGACCTTCTATGTCTTAGTTGTTGCCTCCTGTGGAATCCTGGAATCTGTAATTTGGTGAGGCACTACAGAACTCTGGCAAAGAATTCTGAATACCTAAGGAAACCACAGGTCCTAGGATTCCATAGCATGGAACCATGGTAGTTAAAGTGGAATCAAAGTACTATAATTCCGTAGTATTAGACAAAAAGGGACAGAAGCATAGGACCTTTAATACTATGCAATTATAGTGCTATGATTCTACTTTAACTGCCATGGTTTCATCCTATGGAATCTTGGGATTTGCAGTTTAGGGGGGTATCCAGCATGGTGTAGTGGTTTGAGCACTGGGGACAAGCGTTCAGTTCCTTGCTTTTCCATGGAAACCCAGTGGGTGACCTTGGGTGACCCAGATACACACAACCCCCAGAAAACCTTGTGATACGGCAATCCTAAGGTGGCTTTAAGTTGGAAACAACTTGAAGGCACACAACAAGAACAAACAAATGTAGAATTTTCAGCCAGAGAGCAATAGTGCCTCATCAGACTACAAACCCCAGGATTCCATGGGAAGTTGCCATAACCATTAAAATGGAATCATAGTGCAATGATTGTGTAGTGTGAAAGGGTCCAAAATCAAACTCCACCAAAGATCCTGGAAAGCCACCATTGGTTTTACAAAACACCATTGACCCAACATAGATGGAGGATCTGATGCTGTCTAAGGCACATTCATATATCAAAGAGATGTCCCTAAGCCTGTGGCTTGGAGGAGTGGTCCAAAAATAGCTTTTCCAAGCTTTGCTTGGGCTAGTATCCCTATCAGCCCTCAGGCAATATAGCCCTCTGAATCTGATGATCTAAGAATGAAGTGGTTATCTATGTAGAGCAGCTTCTTTCTCTTGACCAAGCTGACTGGGAATGGTGAGCATTGTAACCTAACACATCTTGAGGACACTAAGTTGTGGAAAGATGATACATTGTGAGAGAAACCACTTCAGCAGCAGCAGCAGTGTTAAAACCAAGTTTCTTTAAAGGAATGAGAAAGAGGAGAAGGCGGTTCATTGCACACCACCTAAAATTACACCCGTTTTACAGCTCTAAGTCAGTGCATGGTTTGTTGGTAGTGAAACTCTCCCAAAAATGGTAAGATTTCAGCTGCTCACTCACTCCAGCTACATTATTTGTAGAAAGCAGAGTTGTTTTATAGATGGCCTGTTCTTTGAGAAGCAAATGGGATGACTCATTGCCTTACTGCTTAGAGCTGACTGAGGGCTCTTTTCTAAATGTAAACATTGCCGAGAGCATCTTCTTGGCCACAGTTTTGAGAAATCCACACTCAGGTACCAAGTTCCCTTTACTCACCAACACTGCAGTCAATGTGAAAAGAGTAGTATGAAAAATGAACATTTCCCCCCGCAACCAGAGTTCTGAACATTCTTTTAAAAAAAAAAGAAAAAAAAGAAAGCAACAACAATGAAACCTTGACTTTAATTCATCTCAAACAAGGAAACCTCACTTTCTAAATGACAGAGATTCTGGCCTGCCTACAGACTCTTTGGCTTTTCTATGAATGCTGGTATTCATCAGACATCCTTATTCAGTTGGTTTTTCTTGACACAGCTGGCAAAAGACAGGAACTGTCGTGGATGAAGTTGTGTGAGAAAGGAATATTTTAATGAAGGGAAATGGAGCTGCTTGTGAGGAAATGGTGTCATTTTCTTAAAACCTAGACTTTTTGATGTGAATGGAGCAGACAGTGTAGAGGGACAGGTGCGTTCTCAGCAAAATTAATAAAATATGGATGTTTCAGATGCCTGAAACAAGACTGATACCAAAGATGGAAACCTTTTGCTGAGTTCTCTTCCCACATTGCTTAGGATATTCATCTGACACATGACCATGCTTTAGACAGCATTAGACCATCAGTTTATATCATCCAGAAGTGTAAACTCCAGCAGGAAGCAGGTTTCTAAAGTCTGATGCCTAAGATCCCTCTTTATCTGGAGATGCCAGTGAAATGTGTCTAGCACCTTCCGTATGAAAAGCAGAGCTTGGAAATATTACTTTTCAGAACAATGATTCTGGCAGGATGGCCACTGCTTGTGCTCCTAGTCCAAAAACGAACTTTTCCAAGCTCTTGTGAAAAGCATGCTCTGTACCAATCAGAGGCACTCCTTTATTTTCCTATCCTCATCACCATCAACTGAAGATATGCAGTATCGTGTGTGTGTGTGTGTGCGCATGCGTGTGTGTGTGTGGATGCACAAATGTACACATAAACTGAATAAATTGTGGAATAGTGAATCAGCACACAGGTAAATTCAGTCAACATTGGTCTAATAGTACATTTCAGGCTGCTGGTAAAATTTTCAAAAGCAGTGGTGGGGAACTTTTTATTCTATTGGATAACTATTGACAAAGAAGAAAAGCCCATGAGAGCAAGAGCTGATGGGTGGATAGAGCTGAAGCTTGACTGGGAAGAACCACGGCTAACAATAGGGGGAGCCAAAATGAGTAGTTCCATCACTTCTCTCACCCATTTCTGCAACATCTCTGTTTCCTCCCTCTGTTCCGGTCACCAGCACATGCCCACATGCCAAGAGATCCTGTCCCTGAACTTGGACTGCATCTTTGAATCATATCAGGAAACAGTGGCATTCTACATTTTGGATCACTGCAAATGAGCTATCTCCCATTTGGGAGATAGGTTCCAGCACTATGGATAATTTCTTTAAAGGCTAGCTTAAAACATGGGAGCCACCAGCGGTTACTGGAAAGTAATGAAGCACCACCCTTTCTCCAGTTAAGGACATTGAAGTCTTTCTGTCTTTCCTTCCCTCTGCAACAGCTGGATAAAGGGGGAATTGTCCCTCTGAACTAGGCAATTGGACCTCCAAGTATTCAGACAGGGCAGAGACAGAAAAAGTGCCTTTGAGAAATTATACCCAATGGTCAGAGCTGGCACATGACATTTTTCTGCCTGAGGTAAAAGATAAAATGGTGCCCTTCCCATTCCACCTACAGAAGCAGAACCACTTGGGACCTGAAAGTTTCTTCACTAGTAATGTTGGGACAGCTGCAGGCTGACTGATGGATGGGCTGCCAGTGCCCACTCCACGCCAACAAGGGAACTGCTTCACTGTCTCTACTGACAGTGCTGATCCTGTCAATGCTTCCCCTTGTTAGTCATTCTCAAAGGGAAGGGGGGATAGGAACAGAATTCTCTTGCCAGCATGCTTTGGGGAGGAGCATGTAATAGATTCATAGACCCAAATGGAGCTCGTAAGCCAGAGGACCGCCACAACTACTCAAAAATTTATGGAGAGAGGAGGAAAACTTGATATGGCACAACATGATTCAGGGGTGGCTGGTGGCTTCTGTGCCAGTGGGGTGCTGAATTCACTCCAAGTTTTAATCTGAACTTTAAAGGAGCTATCCAAAGTGCTGTCTCTAAGTCCAAAATCAATTCAGTATCCTAGAGAGCTCCTTAAAAGTCTGGAGTAGGGCATTCACAGTCCCACTAAGACAAGACTTACCAGTCACTCCTGACATAAGGTATAATTCCACCTTCAGGAACTCAAGTTATTGCTTTTAAGACATAGACAAGTTGGAGTGGTTTCAAAGAAGGACAGCATGGATAATAAGAACAGAGAACAAAACATATGAGGAAAACTTGAAGGCACTCCTAAAATACCTCAAGGACTGCCACAGAGAGAAAAGTGCAGGCCTGTTCTTTGCTGCTCCAGAAGGTAGAACCAGGGCTAATGGTTTAAAGTTACAATCTCTAAGCCCAAAATCAATTGAACATTAGAAGGAACTTCTTGACAGTAAGAGTGGTTTGGCACTGAAACCAATTGCCTAGATTGGTGGTGGAGTCTTTCTGAATGTCTTCAAAAAGAAGCTGGATAACTACCTGCTGGGGTTGCTTTAGCTGGAGACCCTGCATTGAGCAGGAAGTTGGACTTGACAGCTCATGAGACCCCTTCCAACTCTATGATTCTCTGATTATTTGCCTGATGTTATCTGTTGTATTATATTATCTGCTACATTATCTATGTTCTTCAGAATAAAAGTTAAAACTTCTTACACCACAAAGTGGCCTTTCCATTACATTGCAATATATTCTAGAATTGAATCATGGAAAAAGATTGCATTCTGGTTGGTTTCTGGGAATAACTCAAAGTGATGGTTGGGATTACAAATGTGGCTTGAGTCCTGCTTATCTGAGGGACTGTATTATCTCAGATGAGCCTGCCTGTGCTTTGAGATCTTTTAAGGAAGGCCCATCTCTCTGTCCTACCATATTTGTAAGTACATCTGATGGGCACATAAGAGAGGGACTTCTTAGTGGTCACCCCCAGGCTATAGAAGGTCTTTCCTGGAGGGGCAAGCCTGGCCACCTTCCTGGTTGCATCTGAACACATTTTTTGCTTCAACAAGCATTTGAGGAAGGGGCTTTAATATCATCCATATCTGTCGTGTGTAAAAGGATATGTTTTTAAGTTGCTTTTAGTTCTGGTAATAGTTAACAACAACAGCAACAATAATCACAACAACAACAGTATCTTGGCTCCTTTGTTTTAATGTATATTGTTAACTACTTTGGGTCTTACTTTGGGAGAAAGGCAGATGTTAAATAATAAATAAATACATTATTACTGTTATGTGTCTGCGGAGAATGTATGATGTGCCCAGAGTCACCCAGTGCATTTCCATGGCCAAGCGGAGAATCGTATCCTAGTCTCCAGTGTTGTAGTCCAGTGTTCAAACCACTATACTGTGCTAGCTCTCAAATACATCCATCCATATCCATATCCATATCCATATCCATATTTCTTTCTTTGGTAGTTAGAAGGAGTGATGAAGTGGGACTAGCAGTTTTAAGGGTACCCAACCTTCCACACTAATTTTATAATTCAAGAAGTGTTCCTTTATTTTTATGGCCAATAAATAGATTGTGAGGAACACTAACTATTGTCAAAGAGGCAAAAGAGGGAACATGAGACAGAGTTGGAATATCTTTGATGCAGGACTCTGACTGATGCTGAAGCCTTGGTTAGTTGTATGAAGGGGTTAACCGGATAGCAATTTGTCCATTGTCTCTCTATTAATTTCAGCCACCAACTTAGCACTCATCACCTTTCCAAGCAGTCGCCCTCTGGCTAGAAGTGGCGCCATGAACAAGCCAGATGTGATCTCCTCTCTGTTTTCTTTTCATAAACTTTTGAAAATTGATTACAAAAGGAGGGAGAAAGCAAGAAAAAAGAGTGAACAAAATATTTATTTTGCTTCTTTATTTTTTTAAAAAATAGAATACTCCAAACGGAACAGGGATTTTATTTTTGGCTGGTTTTCCCCCCAAGAATTATATTAGTTTATTTTTTTAACGACCACCACAAACGAAATCTGTGTGACAGAAGTGCCTGGGAGTGAATGAATACAATTTTAGCAACAGTCCAAAGAGGAAGAACAGAATAGAAGAGAAAGATAACAGGCTATGCCTGACTTCTAGTTATGATGGCTATATATTACGGGTCTAGCTAGAGTAAAGAGTAAAGGTGTCTGTGTGTGTGTGTCTGTATGCCTTCAAGTTGCCTAATGACTTATGGTGACCACATGAATTTCACAGGGTTTTCCTAAGCAAGGAATACTCAGAAGTGGTTCTGCCAGTTCCTTCTTCTAAAACATAGCCACAGCGACTGGTTTCATTGGTGGGTCTCCCATCCAAATACTAACCAGACCTGACCCTGCTTAGCTTCCAAAATCAGATGGGGTCTCGTGTCTTTAGTATATGTAGCCCACATGGAATCAAACACATGGGCACAGTCTATTTGGCAAAAGCAAGGCCACTGACTGAGGAGTCCTTTCATACTACACAATTGTAGCACTATGATTCCACTTTAACTGCCATGGTTGCATGCAATAGAAGCCTGGGGGTTGTAGTTAGGGAAACGCTAGGCTTCTCTGGCTGAGCATTTTAACTGTTGTTGTTGTTGTTGTTGTTGTTGTTGTTGTTGTATGCCTTCAAGTTATTTCTGAGTTATGGTGTATGATGACTCTATGACAAATCTATAATGGTTTTTTTTTTGGCAGAATTTGTTCAGAGGGGGTTTGCTCTTGCCATGCTTTGAGGCTGAGAGAGTGTGACTTGTCCAAGGTCACACAGTAGGTTTCCATGGGTGCGTGGGGATTCATACCCTGGTCTCCCAGTGTTCTAGTCCAACACTCAAACAACTACACTAGACCGACTCTCATATTCCTTCGTAAACGGCAAATCCTAGGATTCCATAGGATGTTGCCATGGCAGTTAAAATGGAATATAGCACTACAGTTGTGCACTATGCAAGGGATCCATGTACTGAACATTGCATCTGCTAAGGTTGTAAAGTCAGGACCAACCCAGGGCTAAATCTTGGGGCCAAATCCTGAAACCTGGTGACATCACAAGGGGTGGGCCTTGGTGATTTCATGAAGCATAATCATCAACCATAGTTGCTCAGGGGATGTCCTTCAAATAATAAACATCAAGTTTATCAGAAATGAGAAAAGATTTCTCTGATGGAAAATTCAGTTTTCCAAGCACTGCATCACACTGGGAAAAGCAAAGATGACACAATTTTCTCAGGTCTGTTTTTTTAAACTCCTTTGGAGACACTAATTTAAAGGACATGCGAAAGTTGTAGTCCAACCAAAGAACTTTTTCCAGGTTTGTATTTAAACAGAAAACAGTCTGTAGCAGCTGTGGGGACCTCAGTGTGTGTGTCTGTGTGGTGTGCGTGTGCGCGCACACATGCATGTGCATGTGTTTGTATATAATATAGCCTGAATTCTATCATGGTAGAAAAAATTGGAATCATATTGTAGTATGTGTGTATGTACACACTCTTGGCCCCAGAAAACCCCATGATAGGTTTGCTTTAGGGCTACCATAAGTCAGAAATGACTTAAAGGCACACAACAACAACAACAACAATGTATGTGTGCATAGACACACACACACACACACACTCACAACTAGTGTGGTGTAGTGGTTTGAGCACTGGACAACCACTCTGAAGACCAGGGTTCAATTCCCCACTCAGCCATGGAAATCCACTGGGTGACCTTGGGTATGTCACACACTCTCAGCCCTGGAAAACCCCATGATAGGTTCACCATAAGTTGCCATAAGTTGGAAAAGAGTTGAAGGCATGCAAGAACAAAACAACAACAACTTCTCTCTCACACATATACACATTGGGCCATGTGGGTGGCTAGTGTGTGCATTCAACTAAATCAACAGGATCCAGGTAAAAATATATATCTTTCAAGGTAATGCTTTTAGAGTCCTATCAGAACCTGGTGATGTGAAGATGCTTGAATAACAATGTTGGACTAGAATTTTGAAAGGCCTAAAAGAACCACACAGATCAGCCAAACATGGTAAGTTATTCCTGGTTGTGTGCCTTAATTCCAACTGGATGATGATTTATGAAAAAGATCGAGGAGATTCTAACCCTACTAACATTACATGGATTAAGTGTGGTTATATATATGTATCAACAATAGGTAAGGGAAATGTGAGCACTTCCCAGTACTTTGTAGTCTATTTTTTTCCATCATGGAGATTTAAAACAGAGTGAAAATAACCAGAAGCGTTTGTTATGTGTTTGCATCCATGTGTCTGTGCTCTCCATACCTTGGCTTGGAAAAGACTTCTGTATAATCCAAAAGCTTGCTTCCAGGATTTTTTGGTCCAATAAAAATATGACTCACTTGGTCTATTTTTCCCCCCTGTATGTTAAAGCTGGCCTTGCTGTTGAAGAACATACTGGCTCCTTATCTTAAGATCCTGGTGCTGTAAACGTGTGTTAAACAACTTCCAGCGTTTCCTTCTATAGGCATTTACATTTGGCCAATCAATCTGATTACGACAGAAACAGAGGAAACCAATTTATGTGGGACTGCTTTGTTCCTCCACGTTATGGTCTATTATCTCCCCCAGCCTGTGTTTACGGAATGCCATGGTTAACGTTGCCCAGATGCTCTATCTGTGGGAAACCTAGAAACCACACAATACTGGCCCACGGTGTTTTCCAAACTCCCAGCTGCCTTATCCTCGACTTGTTTGTGTAGACTTGGACCTTTCCCACAGAAAGGGTGTGCTGTCAGTTAGGTCTGGACTGAGATAGCATTGCTACAGATGTGTTTGAAAGTCTTGTTTGGGGCCTCTTTGTGGCCTGTCAGTAAACATATTGTGACAAAATTATATTGGAGTATTTTTTTTTGACAGAAATGTAGTTAAAGATAGGGTAAGAGGAGGAAACTGCTTGAACATGTGATAGATGCAAATGGCAAAATTTTAAACGATCTTCAGAGCTTATGGTTTGAGAATGAATAAGCTAAATTCATAGCAAGTTGGCATGGGTTCTGTTTGGGTTCTCTTGTTTAACCCTATGCCTTTACAGACGCATTTGATGGGAAGCAGTTTGCATGTGAAGGCATTCCTATATTGTACCAAGAAAACTTTTCATGTCATATTTCTGTCACCTGTCATGTTGAATGGGGGAGGGCTGCTAAAGAAAAGGTAATAATCTTCAGGTTTTTATTAATTTAATTTAACTTTTTATCCTGCCTTTCTTCCCCACCCAGAATTTAAGGCAGCTCCCAATCATTTAAAATGAAGTACAATTAAATAGTGAGAGCCAGAGTGGTTTGAGTATTGGATTAGGAGATTGGAAGACCAGGGTTTGAATCCCCACTTGGTCATGGAAACTCACTGGGTGAGCTGGGGCAAGTAACCTTCTCTCAGTCTCAGAAAAAGGCCAGGGCAAACCCTTTCTGAACAAACTCTGCCAAGAAAATCCTCTGATAGGTTCACGTTAGAGTTTCCATAAGTCGGAAGTGACTTGAAGGCACGCAGCAAAAACAAAAATAATGAAATGGCTATTATTACAAAAGCTGACAGAGAATTAAACTGCAGTTCTTAAAATGCGCAAGTTAGAAACAGCTTTAAAAGCACATTTAAAATATAATAAAATAGAAACACAGTACCCTTATTAAAAGCTGCATCTGCTGAAAGAAATTAAAAACCAAATGCTTTACTGGCACAGATCCCTCACTGGCTAGGGTCCCAGTGATGGAGGAAAATATGTAGTTGATTCCTCTTCTTCACCAGTTACTTCCTGATTCTTTCCTTGTTTTCATCATTTGAAAGACTTAAACCTCTGAAGAGTCCAAGCACTGAGAACTGCTCAATGTCCAACAGTGAGAACAATACATTATGCAGGGATATGGAAGAGGGGCTTTATCTGCTGTGGCGCCTGTTTATGGCATGTCTCTCCCTTGGAGACCCAATTAGCACCAACATGGATGTTGTTTAGGCAACAAGTTAAAACAGTACTTTTAATCAAAACCTTTGGACCTAATCTTATTGGTTTTTAAAGTGTACATAGGGAGTCAACATGATGGCATTGTTGGATGATGACTCTGAAGACCAAGGTTTGGATCCCACTCTGCTATGGAAACCCAGTGGGTGAACTTGGGCAAATCAACACACTCTCAGCATCAGAGGAAGGGAAGGGCAAACCCCTCTCATTTCTGCCAAGAAAACCCTCTGATAGGTTCACCTTAGGGTCTCCATAAGTCAGAAATGACTTGAAGGCACACAACAAAAACAGCAATGAAATAATGAAGTGACTGCATCTGCTGCAACAAATTAAAAACCAAATGCCTCCTCAGAAAAAAGGGTATTTACTTGCCTGTGGAAAGGCAGCTGAGAGAGGGCCAGCTGGACCTCCCATGGAAGAGAGTTCCCCAGCTTAGGAGTAGCAACCAAGAAGAATCTTGTCCGTGTCCAAACTCACCTGTGATGTTGGTGGGACCAAAAGAAGGCCCTCCTCTAAGATCTTAAAGTTTGGGTAGTCTCATACAGGGAGATAATGGTCTTTGAAATAATCTAGATCCAAGCCATGGAGGTCTTTAAAGGAGATAATCAGCACTTCTACCCAGAAATGGTTTGGCAATCAATGGATCTGCTTCTGTTCCATCCTGTCTGCAGCATTCTGGACCCACTGAAGTTTCAAAACAGTTCACAAAAGCAGCCCTGCATAGAATGCATTACAGTAATGCAAACAAGATATAGGCCCTTTCCGCAGGAGGAGAGGGAATTGCTCCGTGCTGCCTCTTCTTCTGGATAAATAAATAAATAAATAAATACGACCTCCGTCAGAGGTCACGCTACACCATTTTAATACCCCCATGTGGAAAGGTCCGTAAGTCTGTCAGATTCTCTTTCAAAATTCTGGCTGTGTTCCCAAAATGAGGTTGTTTAAAAAGGTTTTCACACTTTTTGGGTCAAAAGTGATATGACTTTTCAGTTACTTCTAATCAGCCCTAGCACCAGTTACTGGAAGCAGTGAAGCCTGTAGTCAAATCTGCCACTCAAGCAAATTAGCATCGGGCTGTCCTGAGTTGTAAACTAGTCAACAGGGGAAGAAGAAAAAAAAGCAAGTGTAAAAGCTGCAAAATAAACGTCAGTCTTGAATTCTGCAGCTCCTAGCTCAGCAGTATCCTCTTGAAACACTGAAGCAGGAAAGGCCCTGCAACACAAAGCAGCAGCAGCTACACAAACAGTCAGATTGTACTTCCTCTAAGTAGGCATAGGTACTGCAGTTCTGCTACATAAAAGGCATACAATGCAAAAGTGTTAATAGGAGTACAATGGTACACTTCTTCCAACACAGACAACTGAAAGGTTTCCATGACCAGTATTCCTTCTAGATTGGGCGCTACACTAACAAGATAATACATGGTGAGGCCATTTCCACACTAGACTGTTATAGCACTATTATTCCACTTGCAACATCCTATGGAATCCTGGGCCCGAAACTGCAAACCCCAGGATTGCATAGGATGTTGCAAGTCGAAAAATAGCGCTATAACAGTCTAGTGTGGAAATGGCCTTAGGTCCTTATCACACTATAGAATGTTATATTTTACCTTAACCACCAGGACAACATCCTATGGAATCCTGGTTTTAGGGAGGGGCATTTAGAATTCTCAGTCAGAGAACTACTGGACCCACTAAACTGCAAACCCCAGAATTCCACAGCAGTTAAAGTGGAATATAGTGCTATAACAATATAGTGTTTAAAGGGCCTTACAAACTGACTTCCCTTTCTTAGGAGACACTTCAAGAGCTTTAAAAAGTTACTGTTTTGAACTACAGCTGCTATAATCCCCCATGGAAAAACTCACTTGGAGAAGTGTCATTTAAGGAGGACAGAGCAAGGCAATTGTTCCCTACATCACTGTTCCTTAACCTGCTGTCCACCAGGTATGTTGAGCTGTATCTTCCATTACCCCATTTAGGCTAGCAGTCATTGAAGCTACAGTCCAACATACCTGAAAGGTTTGGAAAAACTGCCCTACGTGTACACACACACCGAGAGAGAGAGAGAGAGAGAGAGAGAGAGAGTCTCACATCCTTATTTTCCCAAGAGCACCTATATATATCTGAGATACAGCTATAGATCATATGTATTTATACATTGCTGCTGTTCCTAATTTCCCTCTATCCAGGAGTTTGGGATCCGTGCTGTGAAACTCTCCACTTCAAATCTTTTGACTTCTCTCACAGTTCAAACAGCAAAGGTGAAGAACTTGTGGATCTCCAGTGGTTGTTGGACTACAGCCTCCATTGTCTTGAACCATGCCAGCTAGGGCCAACCGGAGCCAGAAGATGACATCTGGAGGTCTACAAGATCCCCAGCCATGCCACACAAAAACCTGAAATAGCATCCCTGTTTGCTACATGCAAGTTACACCAGCACCGCTGAACAGATGGTTGATGATTACTCTGGCAGAGAGGACCATCCATTATTTCACTTCAGTGGGTGCTTGGCACTGTCAAAGCTGATAATGGCAACCTTCTGTTTTGTGAGGGAGGCTTTCCATAGGAAAAGCTGCCTTATACTAAATCATACCATTGGTCCACCCAACCCAGTATTGCTGATACTGCTCTGCAACTGTTCTTAAGTGTTTCAAGGAGGGGTTTTCATAG
Source organism: Ctenosaura bakeri (assembly GCA_948474755.1). NCBI lineage: Eukaryota > Metazoa > Chordata > Lepidosauria > Squamata > Iguanidae > Ctenosaura > Ctenosaura bakeri. The sequence continues at coordinate 75,000 of CAOLHI010000336.1, forward strand.
CTCTACTTTAGAAGTTCTGGGAATTAAATTGGCAACTTTCTCCATGCAATGTAGGTACTCCATGCTGAGCTATAACCTTCCCACATATAACGTATATAACATACATATAAAAGTATACACACATACGCACACACTCTAAATGTACCTGTTCAAAAACTCCTCTTTTCTGTATTTAACATATTGTGTTCATTGCCTACATGTACTGAATTCATACTGAATACTACAACTACTGGCTGGTCTAATACCATATATCTGTCTCTCTTGGGAATTTAACCATGCAGCTATTTTGCATGATATTTGGTTACAAACATTTGGTTTCTGCACAGTAAGAGTGATATATTGCATAGAGCAGAGCAGGACATATAATTGTATCTCCTGGACTCAGATCCAAACTTGGATGCCCAGGTTTCAGCAATGGCCAGGAGTGTATTTGCACAGTTAAATTTAGTGTGCCAACTGTGCCTATTCATTCAGATGTCAGATCTGGCTGTGGTGACACATGCCTTGATTATGGCCCTTTCCACACGAGGCAATTAGAACGAGGCAGTGCGTCCTCTTACAGAGGTCATCTGCACCTTGGAGCAGACTAGGAGCGGACTACTTACTGGAGATCCACATCTCAGTCCACTCCAAAACGACCCCAAGTGGTCCTCCAGCATGTTTTCTAAAGACTGCAAAAAACAAGTCTTTATTTTCCTGGAACACGCCATTGCGTTCCTGCTCCCTTGTACAGATTTGCAGGCTCACATCAATGCAAGCCTGCAATCTGCAGAGGGCGGGCTTTAGGTGCGGTGAGCTTCAGTGGTTGGTCTGGGCCCAGAAACAACCAGAAGCCGCCATTTTGAAAGCCGGAGCAGTGTGGATCTACAGACCTCGCACTGCTCCAATTCGCCCTGGACCAAGGAGGAGCCCTACGGAAGGGCTTCAAGGCACAGTTCGCGTTGCTTCACTGCTTCCAATAACTGGTGCTAGGGCTGATTAGAAGTAACTGAAAAGTCATATCACTTTTGACCCAAAAAGTGTGAAAACCTCTTTAAACAACCTCATTTTGGGAACACAGCCAGAATTTTGAAAGAGAATCCGACAGACTTACGGACCTTTCCACATGGGGGTATTAAAATGGTGTAGCGTGACCTCTGACGGAGGTCATATTTATTTATTTATTTATTTATTTATTTATTTATTTATTTATTTCCTGCCTCTTCATATGGATCAAGGCGGCGAACAACTTACAAATAGCATGTATTTCGATACATTTCTATACATGCCCCCAACAAGCTGGGTACTCATTTTACCGACCTGCGGAAGGATGGAAGGCTGAGTCAACCTTGGAGCCCGGCAGGATCGAACTCACAACCTTGTGGCTTGCAGTACTGGCATTTAACCACTGCGCCACCAGGTCTACACCGTAAAATGGATTGGGGCGGACTACTTTAGTGTAATTCCACACCCCAATCCGTGCTAGGGTGACCGGAAGTGGCGGCGCCACGTGCTTTTTAAAAACCACTTTCGAAGAGGTTTGTAAAAAGCACGATTGTGCAGCCCCGTGCAGCCCCGTCGCAGCGCCCGGTGTGGTTTTGCAGGCGTGTGCAAGGACGTGCCTGCAGATCTGCTGGGGGGGGGCTTTCCGGCTGGTGAGCTTCTTCGGTTGGTGGAGAGCCTCCGCCAGCCGTAAGCCGCCATTTTGGGCACCGCAGGACACCATGGGACGCCGAGGAGTGTGGAGCAGCGAAAATGTGCTGCTCCACGTGGCGACGGACTTACCGGGTTTCAGGTAAGATCCGTTTCAGGACGTCTCAGGACGTTTTTTCCTTCACGTGTGGAAAGGGCCTTAGTGTAGTTCTTGAAAACAGCACTGAGTTTAAAAAAAAAAGTTATCAGAGTCAAATGTGTTAGGAAGAAATGCAGAATATACAAGAATGGGTATGCATTTTAGGGGCAATCCAGAGCAAATTAAAAGCTTAACTGTTGCTGACATCAGTGAGGCTTCACCACTTTACTGCTTCAAGGAATTGTTCTCACTATTATTAACTGCAGGACAAAGAACTCCAAAGTAGTTGTTATTCAAAGGAAGTTCAAGAGCTAAGCTTTGGTTGACATTTTCTGGGTTGGGAATACAAATACTTTACAAAACTATTCTCATTTATTATTGTTGTTGCTGTTGCTGCTGCTGTTAATGTTTACAAAACAAAACAAAAAGACCCCTGGTGTATCAGACCAGTGGTCTGTCTCAGAGCAGGGAATTGTACAGCACACACTCTCAGCCCCCACAAAAAACCATGATAGATTTGCTTAAGGGTTGCTGTAAGTCAGAAATGACTTGAAGGTAAACACAAAAACAACAACAGCTGCTGGGTTGCAGGTTCCATCAGCCACAGCTAGCATCTCTGATGTTGAAGAAAAGCTGGGAGTTGCAGTTCAACACCACCTGGAAAGTCATAGGTTTCATGCACTTTGCCTATTTGTCCAACAGTTTTTTCTTACAGGAATCAATCAGATGCCTCTGGGAGAGCTCACAAGCAAGGCATGAGTTCAATCAAGGCCAGCTTCAGAAATTTTGGTGCCTGAAACAAAGCAGCAAACAATGAGATCCAGTATCTGCTGGCTCAATTTGCCTAATGATAGGGCTGGCTCTGAATGCTGTAGCATCCTTGTGATCTTGTTTCACTGCAATTGGCCCTGAGGGGCAATAAAGATGGAATAGAAGTGGAATATTGCCATTGAGACTAGTAGCCACTGATAGCCTCTTCCTTACCCTCCATCAGTTTGCCTAATCCCCTTTTAAGGCCTTCCAAGTTGGTGGCCATGAACTTGCAGTAGCAAATTTGCATAGTTTAACTATGAATAGTGTGAAAAACACTTCCCTTTATCTGCACTGAACCTCCTGCTATTTCTATTACTGTGTTCTCTTCTGGCACAGGCCTCAAAGAGGAACAGAAATAAAGAAGATAGAACAATGACATCATTATTAAACAAACACCAAATTAAAACCAGTCAGCAGTCACATTAGAGACTGAAGACAGCCAAAGCCTGCATCAAAACAGAGATGGAAAAACAGCCTATCAGCAATTTTCATGTTTCAGAGCATGGTCTGAAAGCATGTCATGGAACAATGAAGTGACTTGAAGTGAAAGGAAGCCTCTTTGGGCCTGGCCAGTTTCTGGATGGGTGACAACAAAGGAGTTCAAGGGAGGAGGCCTTGAGCTTTCTCATGTCAGAGAGGTACAATGTACAATAATAGAATCAGAGTTGGAAGAGACCACAGGGGCCACCCCCTGCCATGCATGAATACATATCAAAGCACTCCCAAAAGATGGCCATCCAGCCTCTGCTTAAAAGCCTCCAAAGAAGGAGACTCTACCACATTCCAAGGCAGCACATTCCACTGCCGAACAGCTCTGACCATCAGGAAATTCTTCCTGAGGTTTAAGTGGAATCTCTTTTCCTGCAGTTTGAATCCATTGCTCCTTGTCCTAGTCTCTTGAGCAATTAATGATAAGGAGGGGAGCATAGGCACTGCCCCTCCTTTTTACCATTTACTCCCTCCTTGACATGACATCCCTTCAAATATTTAAACATAGATATTATGTCCCCTCTTAACCTTCTCTTCTGCAGACTATCCAGCTCTCTAGGCCACTCCTCATAGGGCATGGCTTCCAGACCCTTCACCAGTTTGGTCCTCTGGACGTGCTCCAGCTTATTGACATCCTTCTTGAATTGAGGTGCCCAGAACTGGAGACAGCATTCCAGATGAGGTTTAACCAAAGCAGAATAGTGTTGTACCATTGCCTCCCTTGATCTAGACACCATACTCCTATTGATGCAACCAAGAATCGTGTTGACTTCTTGGCTGCCGCATCACACTGCTGATCCATGTTCAGCTTGTGCTCTACCAAGACTCTTAGATTCCTTTTACACGTACTGTTATCCAGCCACATGTTCTCCATTTTGTATTTGTGCATTACATTTTTTCTGTCTAAGTGCGGGACTTTACATTTTTTTCTGTTGAAATCCATTTTGTTAGCTTTGGCCCAGCTCCCCAGTCTGTCAAGGTCATTTTGAATTTTGGTCCTGTCCTCTGGCGTATTAGCAACCCCTCCCAATTTCGTGTCATCTGCAAATTTGATCAGCATGCCCTCTACTCCTTCATCCAAGTCACTGATGAAAATGTTGAATAGCACTGGGCCCAGGACAGAACCCTGTGGCACCCCACGAGTCACTTCTCTCCAGGATGAAAAGCAGCCACTGGTGAGCACCTTTTGGGTTTGGTTGGTCAACCAATTACAAATTCACGTAACAGTAGCCCTGTCCAGCCCACATTTTACTAGCTTCTTTGCAAGAATGTACTGACCACTTTATCTCTTAACAATTTGCCCTGCTGCTACAATCAACTTTACATCCCATCTTTGCATTTCCATACAAAAGATCAACTTGCTAGGAAACTGTATTACAACTCAGGACTACACCATAGGGTTGTCTCAGAGCACTTGAAAAGAACACAAAAATATTATAGGAGAAGGCTAGCTGTTAGAATAGTAGTTCTGTCACTCTTGGAATTTGTTGTTGAGGTAATTAGAATTGTCTGTCAGAGAGCTCTAGCACTGTAGTTTAGGAGAGTGAACTAGAGAATTCTAAAGACTACAGATCTCAGAATTCCATGGGAGAGGCCAATGGAAATGAAAAAGGTGTCCTTGTTATGAGTTTCATCTCACAGAGGAGACTACCTTGGATGTGAGGGCATATGATTTTGGAGTGACTCTGCAGCTTCTTTTCCTTATATGTAATTGGTGTTTCATGTTATAATTCCCTTATGTATATTTTTCAGAAATGACCTGAGTGGCAGACATTATTTTTATCTTGAAGTGGAAAGTTTCCTGATTATGGCAATATGCAATAGAAGGTATTTAAAAAGTGTTTTTGAAGGATGTATGGGTGTTCAAACCTCTTGTTTTTATTCATCTGAATGTTTCAGTTGTATTTTGAATTTTCACTCAAATAAGGAACTAGGAACTGGAAATAAGGAACCAGCTTCAGCCTCATGAAGAAAGGTCGGACATGAAATTAAACTGAGTCTCCTAACATTCCATTCTTTTGCATCTGCGGGTTTACCACATAGTCCACCTGCTGCCCACAAGTTGTTAACTTCCTCCACCTTATTTTGTTCTTCATCTATCATCCATATCAACCTGATAAAACCCAGGAAATACAGACCATTTCCACATCTGAAGCAATTATTGTTTCAGTGAGCTTTATGGTGCAAATTTGAAAACCAGATTAGCTAGAGTGCTCATTTGCATTACAAACATCTCTTCCCTCCCTTCTCTTCTACATGAGAAGCTATGGGTGATCAATGTAAACAGAGGAAAGAAGAGCTTAGAGTCAAGTTTAAGAGCTTTTAAAGGAACCCTGAGGGCAGCCAAAAGGGACCGTTTCAAGTTCTTTAGCTTAGAAAACAGGTGAGTAAGGTAAGGTTTGGAGAGCCAGCAAAGTGTAGTGGTTTGAATATTGAACAATGATCCTAAAGACCATGGCTCAGTTCCCTGCTTGGCCATGGAAACCCACTGGCTGACCTTGGGGACATCACACACTCTCAGCCCCAGAAAACTCTGGGATAGTTTCCCCTTAGGGTCACCATAAGTTGGAAATGACTTGAAGGTAAGGTTTGTTGTTGTTGTGTGCCTTCAGGTAGTTTCCAACTTACAGCAACCCTACGTTGAACCTGTCATGGGGTTTTCTTTACAAGATTGCTTAGAAAAGGTTTGCCTTTGTCTTCCTCTGAGGCTGAGAAAGTGTGACTTGCCCAGGGGCACCCACTGGGTTTCCATGGCCTAGTAGGGATTCAAACCTTGCTCTCCAGAGTTGTAGACCAATGCTCAAACCACTGTATCATGCTGTAGAAGTATATAAGGTGCATGTAGGGGTCTTAGTACATCACAATCTAAACATGAATCATGCTGTGCATGTAGGGGTCTTAGTACATCACAATCTAAACATGAAACATGCTGTGATACAGCAACCAAAAAAAGGAAAAGCAATTCTAGACAGCATCAGATCAACATGTAGATCATGGGAAGTAACAGCGCCAAATTATTCTGCTTTGATCAAACCGCAACCTGGAATATTTTATCCAGTTCTGGACCACAGTTCAAAAAGGATATTGTGGTGAGTTGCTAAGGAACTTGACCAAACTTATGGGACTCCATTTACCATGCCTAAAGTTGCGTCACGTTTATGACAATGCAGAACCAGCTAAATTTAGTTTGCTCCACAGTCACCTCTCTTTCAAAATCTAGGTGAGTGTGTTTTGGGGAGTCATGAACTCAATTACAAATGCCCCTCCCCCCAAATTGCATATACATGCATACACACAGAATTTTGGTGGCACTTTATTTTATTGTTTTGGAAATTTATATCCTTCACAGAGAAGGCTATACAAATAGTCTTTACCATAAATTCTCTCTCACATAAACTTGCTTTTTTAATGCATTCACTTCCTGAAAAACACCAAATAATGCATATATAATAAGTAACATTTTAGTTTGGCTGAGAAATAAATTTCACTGAGAAGGGTGTTATTGTTTGGTTTGAGTAAGACGTTGAGATTGGGCTTTGACATTGGCAGCATTTTTGACATCCCACTGATTTTGATATTTCATTTGGTCAACAATAAAATGCTGAAAACCAAAGATAATCACCAAAGATAGTCAGAGCACCAAAGATAATCAGAGCTTCCCTAGTGTGTCTTGTATCAAGGAACACAGAATTATCCTTTGAATTATCCAACAGAATTATCCAACATGTTATCAGTCTTTGAACTGATAACATGTTGCATTATTTCCTTTGTATGTTACATGACAGCATACATATGCTGCATGTTACCTGCTCAATACAGTAGCATATCGTGCCACACTGACTTTTGTTTGGAAGACATAGTGGCTGAGATCCTCCCTCAGAATGGTGTGGCATAAATCTTCACATGCATAGTTATACATTAATTGTGCAATGCAACTTTTGTCTGAAACATCAGTGTTGCATAACTGAAACAAGACACCAAACATATAGATAATTAAATGTGCATGCACATCCATACGCAATGGTGTGTGCATCCGTGCACAACACACAGACCACATCCATGGACATTCCAAATCTATGTGCAATGCACATTCATACACAATGGCACCACACATGCAATGCCACTTCTACAACATTTAATCCAACATGGACATTGTTCATTAGACAAAAATGTCTAACTACTTATTTAGGGGAGTGTGCGCATGCATAAGACACCAACAGAATTGGTGATTTAAGAATAAAACAACCAAAAACAGTGGATCCTGTCAAAGACACACAATCTAAAATATATATGGTATACACACACACACACACACATAATAAACTATGCCACACAATTGTAAAACAAATTATCCAGATAAAATACAAAAAGCCCCAGTAAAGCAAACTGACAAATATCAGTGGTCAAATATAGAAGATGAGGAAACAATATTAAACAAAAATTCCAAAAGCTCTGGAAAACAAATTTAATCACTATTATAAAATAACAAGGGAAGGAGCACATATTAATATAGCAAAGTTCTTTTTTGGCCCTTTCCACACGCGAGTGGAGAAACGGGCTGCTCCACGCGGAAACAGGGCTTACGCGGAAACGGCGGCGTCCGTGGCATCCGGCAGCGCCCAAAATGGTGGCTTTCGACTGGAGGAGGCTCTCCGCCAGTCAGAGAAGCTCACCAGCCAGAAATCCCCCCCCGCGATCTGCAGGCACGCTCTTGCGCATGCCTGCAGATCCATACCGGCGCTGCGACGGGACTGGACGGGGCTGCACACCCTGTGCCTTTTAAAAACCACAAAACAAGTGGTTTTCAAAAAGCATGGGGTGGCACCACTTCTGGTCGCCCCTGCATGGATTGGGGTGTGGAACTACACAAACGTAGTCCGCCCCAATCCACATTATGGTGTAGACGACTTCCATGGAGGCTGCTCTACACCATTTTTTAAAAACCCGTGTGGAAAGGGCCTTTCATAAATATATATTTAAATTGATAGGAAAGTAAAAGAAAAAAGGTCCTTTGTTTTGTATCCAGTTCATAGACTCCTTGAAGTCCATTCTAATTCTTCAGTTACACATTCTGCCCCTTGAACAAGGGCTTTGGCCCACAAAAAACTCATACTTAAAAAAGGGTATTTGAAGCAAAAAAACTACAACAAAAAGGGCACGTGGCTCATCATACTCAGAACTATAGAAACATAGAAATGTAGAGATGGATGGGACCCAGAAGGGGTGATCTATTCTCAATATCTTACCAATGCAGAAATCCACACCAAGAACAACTCTGAGAGATCAGTTTTCAAAATCTGAGTGTGAACAGTTTGGGTGAAATCTTGAATGGGGTGAAAACAAGATAAGCAAGAAATTTAAATGAAGTTGGAATTTCCAGCTGTGTCTTACCTCCTGAGTACCTGGATTCTCTTGCCTTTAGGCAATATGATCAAATCAAAATCTATTTGATTTTGTGTAGGGGGAAAACGTGTGTGGTTTTCAACACAGCTTGTAGCTACCACAATCTCCTAGTTAGGCACACAAATAATTGAACAATTAAATGAGCCCCAGAGCCTTTTAAACATAAAAGTGGCTCACAATTAATTCTTCTTGTCTGGAAATACCATCCGTAAAAGATTATTACAAGTCAGAACCAGAAACTGTAACTCATAATAACATTATCATCTTTCATTTCAAAACAAAAGACACAAAGGATTGGCTGATTTAACTGTTGGCTCTTACTAAACAAGCTAGTTGTGTAACAGGCCTGGAATCACTTTCTAAAGATTATCTTTCTCTTCTTTGCACCATTGATGCTGGTTTCATTCCATTATGTGGTTAACCTCCCCCTCATTTCTCTCTCTGATATATATATAGGTATAGATATAGATATGAGAGTATCATGTGACATTTAAGTCATAGTCTCTTGGTACTGGTATTGGACTTCTTTTTAAAAAGGTAGCTCTTTGGCCAATCAAAATATCTTTAATTCAGCAAATTTAGATCAAGGTATATATATATATATATATATATATATATATATATATACCTTGATCTAAATTTGCTGAATTAAAGATATTTTGATTGGCCAAGAGCTGTCTTTTTAAAAAGAAGTCCAATACCAATACCAAGAGACTATGGCTTAAATGTCACATGATACTGGTGATAGCTTTGGTATTTTAACCCCTTCTGCCTTGTGGTCCTCTCTGGCCTTGAAAACTTGTTTCTGAGAATTTCCCAACTATCCACATCAGGTTTTCAGGGAGTGGCGAGGACTGCAGGAGAGACAAGACTGCCTTTTTTGCACTTACCATTCTATACTGGCCATTATTTGTAGTCAGTAGCCTTGTTTCTTCATTGTGCAACAAATTCTTTTGCAGACGAAAGGAAGGATGTCCAGTTATTAAAAGGCCAGCCTTCTCAATAATGTCAACAGTGCTTAGTCAGAATCTTAGGGTCATGTATCTAAGCATCTCACTTTCTTGTGTGTATGTGGTATTAATCAATTCAATTTTTTTAATTTTTTTTTTGGTTACGGGCCTTCAGATTTACTCTCTCTGAGTAAGCCCTATTCTACTGAATAGAGCCTATTTCTAAGGAGACATTATAAAATCATAGATCATAGACTCATAGACCTAGCCCCATGAGCCATCAGGTCCAACCTCCTGCTCAAAGCAGAATCTCCACCTAGAGCATGCCCAGCAGGTAACTATCTTTCTGAGGACTTCCACAGAAGAAGACTTTACCTCCTCTCTATGCAATTGGTTCCATTGCCAAACCACTGTTGCTGTCAAGAGTTCCTTCTGATGTTCAGTTGAAGTCTACCCACCTGTAACTTAAATCCATTAGACCTAGTTCTACCCTCAGAGGCAGCAGAGAACAATCCAACATCTTTGTGGCAGCCCTTGAGGTATTTAAAGAACGTGATCATGTCACTCCTCAGTCTTCCCTTCACCAATTGAACATGTCCAGCTCACTTGACCTGTCCTCATGTTTTGTTCTCCATACCTCTTTTCATCCTCACTGCCCTTCCTTGAATTCACTTTATCTTCTCTATATCCTTCTGTTACCCTACCCTACCATCCTACCTCCTATGAGATATGCAATTTTCATAAATTGGACTTATTAATGACTGGAGAACATGGTGAGCGTCATGCTGACCAGAGATGCATTTGGGGTCATGAAAGTTCAAATAGTATTGTGCGGAAAACCCCGGTGCTGATGAGTTTGTGCTAATCTCTTCACTCTTGGCATTTTTGAATACAATGAAAGATGAACTGCCCAGATTGGTGAGGATGCAGAGACCATCCCTCAATTGTATCCCACAGAGATCTTCCCTATACACCCTACTTGACAGAATATTAAGAGATTGTCATGAGTTCCATCAATATTTTGTAACTCCAGAGTTAAAACAATCAATCCATTCCGGAGCTCTTTGTCAGTCCTGTTGGAAAACCATTATGGCTTTGTCAATGTACTGTTTCTGAGTGTGAAATAGGATATAAAAACTCCAGCTTTGACACCAGCCGATTGTAGTATGTAGAATCCAGTCCAGACTGCTGTTCCTCTGTGCCACCCCCAAGACACTGTCTGAGTCCCTCACCTGCAACCTCCTTCTTCAAGACTGGTAACTATCACCCTTTCCAGCCCTAATCTCTCTATATCCAACCCTCTCAATTCACTTTCTGATAGCATTGTATGGTTTCTAGGAGTGTCTGATTTCTCAGATGTTTGTCAATTCATATGAAATAATTGGAGTCCTCTCTACAGTTAGCACAGGTATACATAGGTGAAAAGATTCTGCTGTTACCCTCCTCTTTCAGGCCTCCTTTGAGCTATAATTCCCTCATATTCTAAGGAGACCTTAAAATGAGGTGCCCAGAACTGAATGGAGTGCTCCAGGTAAGGCCTGACCAGCACAGAATATAGTGGAACTATTATTTCCCTTGACTTGGGAAATGCTACTATTAATGCATGCTAGTTGGTATTTGTATTCTTTGCTGCAAAATCATGCTGCTAGCTCAGGACTGTTAGCTGATAAAAAAACCAAACCTGACTTGCCACTGATTATTTCTTTATATATTTGCATATTTTCAAAATCTATATGTAAGTGTTCTCAAATGTCAAAGGAAGTTCAAGATGTCATGTGGAATCCTAGACAAGCGTGATTGAGAACTGAATTGAAGAGTGAAAATTTATGACTGAAGGGCAGCAAATAAATATCTGAATAACACTAAGAATAATATAAAAAAGAAACCCACCTCAGTGGATGACACTTTTCCACACCAGGCAATTAGAACGGGGCAGTGCGTCCTCTCATGGAGGTAGTCTGCACCTTGGAGCGGACTAGGAGCGGACTACTTACCAGAGATCCACAAGTCAGTCCACTCCAAAACGACCCCAAGTGGTCCTCCAGCGTGTTTTTAAAAGACCGGAAAAAACAGGTCTTTATTTTCCTGGAACGCGCCATTGCATTCCTGCTCCCTTGTGCAGATTTGCAGGCTTGCACTAATGCGAGCCTGGATTCTGTGGAGGGTGGGCTTTAGGCGTGGTAAGCTTCAGTGGTTGGTCGGGACCCACGACCAACCGGAAACCGCCATTTTGGAAGCTGGAGCCGCCATTTTGGAAGCTGGAAGTCGCCATTTTGGAAGCCAGAGCAGTGCGGATCTACAGACCTCGCACTGCTCTGATTCACCCTGGACCAAGGAGGAGCCCTGCAGAAGGGCTTCAGGGACAGTCCACATTGCTTCGGACCCCAGAAGAAGCGGTAGGTAACGGCATGGAGCGATTCCCTCGCCTCGTGCAGAAAGGGCCTAAGCCAGCCATGAAGCACAATAGCCCTATTCCAATCTTATAAAGCCTGACTAAGGAAAATGTGTGAGAAATGGGAGCACACTTACCTTGCCCCATCATAATTTCTGTTGTCTTTTCTCAGATAGATGGCAGTTTGTTGAAGAAGTGAGCCGCCTCAATGTGTGGAGGTTTTCCACAGTTTTAGCAGAACTGTATTCCTGATCTCTCTCCACACATGAAAGGTAATGAAAATGAGAAGTGAACATAGGTGGTTAGGATTAGCATATTCTCTAACTTGTATACTTCATTCAGTCTTTAGAATGCCTGAACAGGGCTTGTTCTTTTCAGCTTAATTTACCTCAAGGGAAGAACCATCGAAACCACCATGAGCAACATGGACAATGGTGAGATAAAAATGTGTTTGTGAGCATGTGTGTGTGAGAGAGAACTTAATAAACAAAAGTTGCCTGTATCATGGTTAGAGGGAAAAAATCATTCTTAATATTTTCTAGCGGTACCCTAGAACCAAGAGAGTCAGTACAGTGTTGTGGTTTAAGCACTCGACTATGACTCTGAATACCAGGGTTCAGTTCCCTGTTCAGCCATAGAAACCCACTGGATGACCTTGGGAGTATCTACATACTCTCACCCCCAGAAGGATAAGTTTGCCTTAGGGTTGCCATAAGTCGGAAATAACTTGAAGACGACAACACTAGAACCAAAACTATTTCAGTAAGGCTTAATCTGCCCCAGCCCAATTAACCAACTCAAACTATGACTTTACACATTAAACTGAGAATAAGCATCATTACATATATCTCCAAAAGGGTATAACTAGAACTCTATTCAGGTATTCATAATATTGTAAAATTGACCCTGGGAGAAGAGAGGGTACTTTAGCATAGCCTCCTTTGATCATTGCTTCCCACATTTTTGTGGAAACACATTTGATGTCACAAGAAAAGTGACAGAAGGGGTGGGATTAGAGTGCTTCTCCTCCTCATATGTTCACTTTAACTATAGCCCTTCCCATGTGCTGAGGTTCACTACTACACTGGGGATATCTGAACAGGGATAGGCTGCAATCATATAGTACTTACCAAGATGTAAGCAAAACATGGAAGTAACTAGCTATTAATAACTTGCTGCTGTTATATGCTGTCAAGGTGGGTTTGACTTAGAACAACCCTCTGAAAGAGAAACCTCCAGGAAATCCTGTTATTAACAACTCAGGTCTTGCAAACATAGGGCTACAGCTTCCATGATTGAATCAATCTACCTGAAATGTGGTATTCATCTTCTCCTACTGCCTTCAACTTTACAAAGTATTATTATTATTGTTGCTATGTGTGTTCAAATCACTACTTTTTATCGCTAAAGTACTAAAGGCTGGTGATTGCTTTCTACTCTAGTGTTGATGTCAAAGTGAAGAACTGACTAGAAAGCATTCTTGGAAATCAAACAATAATCTATTGTGCTGGATTCACATGAATCTATAGAAGTGTATTCTTCTGGGCTGTCCTCCAGGGCAACTCCATTTAATGGAAATAAATCCAGCCTACATAACAACTAGACCAAACAAAACCCTGCAAAATTGAAAATCTTATCTTTGGAAATTCTAAGAGGAAAAGACCTTTAGTCTTTTAACTCCCTTAGAATTGGAAATGTAGCTTCTGATTCAGTATCAGTTTGACCAATTCTGGTGTTCAAATCACCTAAAGCCTCAGGATATTTCACAATTAGGGAAAAAACATAGTATTCAATTTTAAGCCAGATATCTTCAATATTGACTTTAGAATTGAGCAGGGGGTATAAAAGGTTATTAAGATAATATTATGGAATGATAATTGGATTAATATCCCAATTGCAAAATGTTCATACTTCTCTAACAGAATTGCCTTTGCTTTAGTAGCAGTGAAAACCAGCACTGTAAGACCTCCATTAGGTTAGCCCTTCTTATTAACCTGAGTAGCTTCTAAAATAAAAGACACAAAACCATTTAGAGTAATATTTCCAGTAACCCAAGTTTCTTGAAGCAGGATAATATCAAACGACTGATACATTGAAAAAGGAAGTGTCCCTACATTTATTTGCTTAACCTGCAACATCCAGGAGGTTAACCTAAAACAGGGTCTCTCCTGGGAATGCATCTGTCAGTTTGATTAGCTGTCAAGGCTAATCAAATCAATAGTGCCATCAACAGCTGATCCACCACAACCATTTGCAAAAGGTTTTGATCTTATAAATTCCAGTGAGGTACAAGAATCAGAGGCATCAATTAGATCAGGTGAGACTAAAATCAATTTGCTAATAGGAGTTGGATTGATCTTGACTTTTGCAACTTGCACACTGGCTAGAGAGGAGTTGAACAGTTTTTGTATGAACTGAAAGAGTAATAGCTAAGGCAAACCACTGATTTTGTTCTATTAGATTTGTCTATCTCAGGGGAAACTTTTTTGACTTGTGAGTTTGAATTAGATGACACTGGTTCCATAACCAGCAGTTTCGATGATCTTGACACTTTTGGCTGCAACCTTCTCAATATGTTGCTTTTTCCATCATGAGGTAACTTTGAGAATCTGTCAGTTGTGCCGTATGGTGACCCAGATTCTCTCATAAAGTTTTCTTGGCAATATTAATTCAGAGAAGGATTTGCCATTATCTTTTTCTATGGTTGGAAGAGAGTAATTTGCTCAAGGTCACCCAATAGGTTTTCTTGGCTAAGCAGGTATTTGAATCCTGGTCACTATAGACCAGCACTCAAACCTCTGGACTACACTAGCTCTCACTGAGCATCATAGACATTTGCAATTAATTCTTCTTTTCTGATAACAAAGGTAAATTATTTTACATTATGATTGTAACCTGGAGAATAATTCTACTTCTTTTACAGTACATCTCTGTCTTTCAAAGTTACTTGTATAGTTATGGGGTTATGTTTTAGTACAGGATGGAAGAGGAATATCTCATGGTTCATACTGCTAACTTATGCTCTTTTTTGGGATGTTAAGACAACATCAAGGGCACCAGAAGAATGGTCTGCAAAACACAATAGTGGGTTGTAGAATTTTTCTTATAGATATTTTTCTTGAATTAGAAGCAGAAGTAACTATTTTAGTTACTTTGAGAAATGAGAAGAAAATTCATTACTTTTAAAAAATTGCACTGATTATGTTAGCTTACTTTGGAAGCATTGGAACTATATCTGTAATTATTTAGCTTTTAAAAGTAACCTTCTGAGCTTTAGGAGCAAGTCCCTATGAACTTAATGGGGCTTGCATCTGAGTAGACATATATATAAGGCCTGTACTGCAAACAAGCTAAACACACTTCCAAGTGAGTATACTTGGTTGCAATCCTACCTCTGAGGGAATAGGGCTGCTATGATATGGCATCCAAAATAAATGGTGCTTTCTTTTCAAAATGTGCATATGTGTGTGGGTGTGTAGGTATGTGTATACATATATATTTTTTAAAAAATCATGCTACACAGAGAAACATTTTCTGTCCAACACATACTAAATAGAAACACCACATCATTAGAGATTCTTTCATATTTTTCAGGTATTCATGTTCCTGCGCAGGGGAAAAGGTGAGCCCATTAACACCTTGGATCAAAACACACTTCCTTCCTTCCAACACAGAATAGGCTATTTTCCATGTGGTCCCTTAATGCCTTTCCTTGTGTTCACACTTCTCAGTTTCATACTCTGCAGCACAGATCTGTCTTTATGAGTGGCCTCTCAGGCCAGAGGGATTAGGTCATGGGCTGGCGTTTAAAAATTCTCTTCTTTTGCTGCACTGTCCATTGCATAGAACTGTCCTTCCTGACATATTCTACAGATACTGGGGCAGAGGGGCCCTTGTGCTCCTGGCTTGATGAAAAGAGTGCCCCCCAGTCCTTCCTCCCCCCCTTTTTTTTTAAAAAAAATCTCCCATGTGTGCTGCCTGCAACTCCGAGAGAGCCTTTGGCAACACCTTATAAATGCTAATAATTCATACCTGGCATCTCTCAGCTGTCCATATGGGAAACATTTTTTTTAAAAAATAATGACTGTGAGGGTCATTTAGAACATCCTTACAGAAAGTAAAGAAAAGGAAGCAGAAATGGTGCCTTTTCCTGCCTTTTTCAAAGGATCACTGTGGAGGATGTTGAATATTCTTTCTGTCAAGAGCTTAGAATGCTCTTTCACTCCACCCTGAACTTAGCACCTTTCAGATGTATTGGACTTCAGTCCCACTGAGCCAGTCAGCTGGTTGGTGATGATGGGTGTTCTAGCCCCACAGACTTGGAAGTGCACCTGGTCAGAGAGGGCTGGTCCAGAGACTTCAAGAGACTTTGTTCTACCCAAAAAGAAAGAATCAGTCTTGCAGCAACTTTAAGACTGACAAATTTACTTCAGCACAAGCTTTCATGGACCCCAGACTACCTTTTTAATGCCTGCTCACCTATCTTGGTGAGGAGAAAAAACTGTCTTGAGCAAAACTTCTAGCTGATTTGCAAATGCAGGCTGGAGATGTGGCAAAGGCCTAAACTTCAGGTACAAAAATTATAAACAAGGATGCTTCCAGACTTCCACTTACCTAAGAGGACTTTTCCATGGCTCTTACCTATGGGGTCTAGGCCTGAGCCACACAGAGTATACATACAAGGGCTTGAGACTGTATTAGACTTTTCCCCAGACAGATAAATGAAACAGAGAATCATGAGCCAAAAAAGATTGTAATTCAAGCATCTTGCAAGGCTGATTTCCTGTAGCCATCATACAAGGTGAAATGCATCCACCTCTGCTAAGCATTTCAGGCTGTGCAGCTGGCCACAGGCCTAACCAGACCCAAAGGAAACTTGATGCAGTATGGATCATGTTGTGGGACCCTTCAGCCCACTAGCCCAGGGTTCAGTTTTCAGTGGTATCCAGCTGTCTAACTCTAGAAAGACTTCACGAGCCACTATTTGCATGTTCCGGGAGACTCTGGAAATTATTCCCATGAATATAAAGATGACATTTGGCCATCCTGGTGATCATGACCTTCAGCCACATTTGAAAGACATAAAGCTGGGTCCAGATAAATTGTAGCAGAAGATGTAGAGCCTGTGTAGAAGCTGGGATGTTGAAATGGAGCTTTTGATATCCAGGTTAAGTTTCTAACCAAGCTAAGAAACTCCCTGGATGACTTTGAGTCAGTCTCTTTCTCGCTTATCTTGACATATCTCATGGGGTTTTGGTGGAATAAAATGGGGAGGTGATGAGCCATTATTGCCACTTTTGAGCTCCCTGGAGGACAAGTGGGATATACCATCAAATAAATTTGTAGATGTTCCTTTATTATGTGATAAATCTATACAACAAGAGAACTCAATTAAGTCCTGATTATTTTGATTGGATATATTAGAACCTATAATTTTTATGTTTATCTTTTTAAAAGCATAGCATCATAGCTGTGGTCATCTGGTCCAACTCCTACCATGCAAGCACACTGTCAATGTACTCTCTAGAGATGGTCATCCAACCTCTGTTTAAAGACCTCTGGAAAAGGAGAATCTATTACTCTGCCAGTCAGTCTTTCACTGCGGAACAGCTCTTACTGTCAGGAGGTTCTTCCTAGTGTTATGTGGCATCTCCTTTCTTGTAAATTGAATCTGGAACAGCTAAAAACAAGCTTGCTCAATCTTCAACATGACATCCCTTCAAATATTTAAAAGTGACTATCATATCTCCTCTCATTTTTCTGTTCTACAAACTAAACATGCCCAGTTCCCTAAGCTATTCCTTATAGGACAAGGTTTCTAGACTTTGATAATCTTGGTCACCCTCCTCTGAACACATTGCAGCTTGTCAACATCCATTTTGAACTGCAGTGCCCAGAACTGCACACAGTACCCCAGGTAAGGTCTGACCAAAGTTGAATAGAGTGGTACTATTACAACCCTTGAATTGGACACTATACTTCTGTTGATGCAGCCCAGAATTGCATTGTCCTTTTTGATTTTTAATATAAGAAACCTTTGACATTGGTAGATGTATTAGTACTTACAAATTATTATTCCTGTGACTTGGAACTGACAGTCAACATTGTTGGATACTACATACCTTCTCTGTTGCTACAAGATTCATAATTTGGGTTTGGAAAGACAAAGACTGATAACTGATCATTCCATAGTCAGAACATCTTACCAATTTATCTATGCACAAATGTTCATTTTATAGGTGGCAGTTCAAAGCAGATGAAGATGATGATTTTTATTCCTAATATTATTTGGACATAGGCCTGTTTCTTGTATGCCAAGCCCATATTCATATGCAGTCTATATCACCCCATCTCTTTTTCTTTCACTCTCCCTTACATTTCTTTTCACTTTTTGCATGTAAATTTAAAAATATTTTTTGGAAGAGAAGTCTTGATTATTTAAACAAGGGCATTTTTCTAATGGTAACTGCAGATTGGCTTGCATTACAAATGCAGGTAAGCTGCTAATGCTCGAGTTTTCTCTCCCTTAAGGCAAAGATAAGTTGCTCCGGGAAGTAACAGTTTTGTAACATAAGATAACTGTCCTGCTGCTAACAGTTATGCAAGGGACCAAGTAAGTGCCTCCATGTTCATGGACAATAGAGCATTCTTTCCCGTCAATGATTGTGTTTTCTAATGCAGATGAGGCTATGTGAGTAAACTCAGGTAATTTGATGACTCAGGTAATTTGGACTTGGCAGGTCATAGACAATGCTAATTTGCAAGCCCATCATGAAACAAGAGCAACTATGGCAGAGCTTTTTAACTGACAGTGGCGTAACATCTGAGACAAAATGTAGGCCTATGACTCTAACATTGTCATTTTTCTTCTCTTGTATGAGCTTTAACATCTTTGTCTGATGAAGAAGTCAATGAAGCTTTGAAACCTTGCATGAGGTAGTTTCTGTATTTTGGTTGGCCAATAAAGGTATCATTCTTTTGTGGATTTTGTATTTTGTTGTATGTGGCAGACCTTGTCTTAATGGAACTTGGTCAGTCACAACGGTATAAATAAAAACAATAAAAATAAAAGACTGTAACAGTGTGAATGTGGTATTAGTGGTTAGGAAGTAGGAAGGGAACTTGAAAGATTCAGGTCCTAGTCCAGAATGAGCCAAGAAACTTGCTGGGTAAGCTTGAGTCAGTCTTTGTTAGCATGACCTACCTTACTAGGTTTTTGAGAAGATAAAGCTGATGAGGTAGAGAGCAATGCATGCCCTCTTGAGATCACTGAAGCACAAGAAGCATATAAAAGTAACAAATACATAATGTTGGTCATAATGTCAGAACTCGTTATCAACCCAGAGCAGAAAATATTTCCTTATTTCCTTAATATCCCATTTTCCTCCCAGTGTAGAATCCAAGATAGCTTCCAGGTTTTGTTGCCTTCTGTGGTGGAGTGAACATTAAAGATGTTGTGCCACCAAGTTGTTTTCAACTTACAGTGGCCCTAAAAGAAACCTATAATGGGGGTTTTCTTGGGACTTGGTGGGGAAATTTGCCATTGCCTTCCTCTGAGGCTGAGAGGGTGACTTGCCCAAGGTCACTCAGTGGGTTTGGGTTTCCACTGGTGATGGAGAATTTGAGTTCTTGTCTTCCAGAGTCCTGAGAGCCAGTGTGATATAGTGGTTTAAATGTTGGACTATGACCCTGGAGACCAGAGTTTGATTACCCACTCAGTCATGGAAACCCACTGGGTGACCTTGGACACATTACACATTCTTAGCCCCAGAAAATCTGATGATAGGTTTGCCTTAGGTTCACCATAAGTTGGAAATAAATTGAAGGCACATGAGAGCTTCCAGAGTCCTAGTCTCACACTCAAACCACTGCATTACACTTGCTCTCTGTACATACAGATACAGGAGTATTGTTGTTGCTGACTGCCATCAAGTCAACTTGACTTGTGGTAACCCTATGAATGGGAAACCTCCAAGTCAACCTATCATCAACAACCCTGCTCAGATCTTACCAATTCAGGAACATGCTTTCTTTGATTGAGTCTATCGATTTGCTAAACATTATTTTATTTTCTAGTGAGTCATGTCTAGGAGTCTTAGGGATCCAAGAGTCTTAGCAGACCACAAGCTGAACATGAGTCAGCAGTGTGATGCTGCAGTCCAGAAAGCCAATGTAATTTGTGGTTGTATCAATAGGAATATGGTGTCTAGATTGAGGAAAGTAATACTACCACTCTATTCTGCTTTAGTCAGACCTCATTTGGAATACTGTGTCCAGTTCTGGGCACCTCATTTCAAAAAAGTATCTTGACAAACTGGAATGTGCCCAGAGGAGAGTGACCAAAATGGTAGAGGGTATGGAAGCCATGCCCTATAAGGAGTGGCTTAGGGAGCTGGGGATGTTTAGTCTGCAGAAGAGAACGTTAAGAGGGGACATGATAGCCATGTTTAAATATTTGAAGGGATGTCATGTCGAGGAGGGAGCGGGCTTGTTTTCTACTGTTCCAGAAACTAGGACAAGGAGCAATGGATTCAAGCTATGGGAAAAGAGATGCCAACTGAATTTCAGGAAGAACTTCCTGATGGTTAGAGCTGTCCTGCAGTGGAATATGCTAACTCAGAGTGTGGTAGAGTCTCCTTCTTTGGAGGCTTTTAAGCAGAGGCTGGATGGCCGTCTGTTGGGAGTGCTTGGATGTGTATTTCTGCATAGCAGGGAGTTGGACTGGATGGCCCCATAGAACTCTATGATTCTATGATGCTATGTCTTCTCATGATATGGCCAAAGTATGACAGTCTCAGTTTAGTCATCTTGGCTTTTAGGGATTGTTCAGGCTTGATACACTCTAGAGCTCATTTATTTGTCTTTTTTAGCAACCCAAGGTATCTCTAGAACTCCTCTCCAGCACCACATTTCAGATGTGTTGGTTTTCTTCGTATCAGCTTTCTTCACTGTCCAACTTTCACAAACACACATAGAAACTGGAAATACAATGGCATTCAATTAAGTTAATAGTGCAAATCTATTTTTTGCATTGTCTTTAAATTCTACAGGGATATTCTTCAGACTGTCTTTTGGTACAATGGTTGGTTTAATGTTCTTCTTTAATTTTCCTATAATTTTTGACATTAGCAGTTCATCATCTGTGCCACAATCTGCTCCTGCTCTTGTTTTTGCAGACAGATTGGAGCTTCTCTATCTTCTGCTTCTGGTTATGTTGGCTATTTTATTTCTATAATAACCATCAAGTGATGTTCATGTATACAGTCATCTCTTTGGTTGTCTGAAGAATGCCTTCATGATGAATATACTGTTGGCCTTGCAAATATCAATCAGTCAACCTCCTGCTTCATTTCTTGATCCTAGGCCAAATTTTCCTACAAGAAACAGCAAAAGAGGTCATGTAGGCATTTGGATTTACTTTCCAAAAATGTGCTTTTAAGACTGTGACCTGGGCTTTATTCCTGGGCTTTATACCATCACACAGCCTACATGTAACTGGAAATGAAATGAAATTCAATACATGTGTTTACATTTAGAAAAAAGATCACATCTAGCTTAATGATCTCTTTTGAAATTTTTCTGTGCAAATTTGTGAAACAAACAATTAAAGTTTGAGTCATTGATAAGTTTTAGAGCAAGAACCTACAATACCTCTGTACAAGTACAATTGCTGCTCAACTTTTCTTGTTGGGTCTACATTAATTAATTAATTAGGTAATATAATCTTTATCATCTAATAAACATCAAACAGCAATACTAGTGGCAGCAATAGTACTGTGAATAATTTGCACACTTTTTAGGTTTTCTTACATGTTTTCACAAATATCAGTCTTTCTGTTTATATCCCCTTTGTATTTTTTTTAAAAAATGATAGCTTTTTTTTTAAAAAAAATAATACAAGAGGAGCATGATCAGAAAGATTTCTTGTCTCCTGTGATAATATTTAACCTTTAAATATTGATAACTGGCAGATGTATTATATCTAATCAGCAGTGATTATAATTGATAATTGACTTTGTAGTGGTTTTTTTTTAGATTTATCTAGGACAAGTAGTTCTATTATTTTAACTATATAACTATATCCATCTTAAGAAATGTTGGAAGTCATTTAGTGGATATCCTTTGCTGTAGATGTCTTTATCTTTATATAGTTTATACTAGTACAGTTAAGGTAGATCAGGTTAGTTTTAAATTTGTTAAGTTATGTTTGTTTGTATATTTAGGTCTATGTTAACCCTATATGGAGTTTCAGGTTATAAAATCTTGTATGATTGATAAAAATATTTTTAAAAAACAGAAAGAAATACTCCCCTCCACAATGCTTTCATGCATCCTGCAGCTGTGCATGTTTTTCTGGGCATTTACAAAAATAACTGCTCTCCATTATACCCTTCAATTGTGCTTATTTGACAGGAACAGTCCCAATTAATCCTCTATCATACTATACTTTTAGCTATATTTAAAATGTCCTGGTTCCTGTCTCCTCCTCCCACAACCCCTTTGGTACTCAGCTCACTTTAATTGCTGGAAATTGAGTACAAAGTGCAGAAGCAGTTGTTGCTCAATTAACTCAACTGGGTTTGGAGGAGAGGAGAGGAGGGGGTGGATTCTTGCCTTTCCTTGTAGGTTCAGGTAAAAGCCCCTCTCAGTTGCATGTTTTTCCTTGCTGATAACTTTTGGCATCTTGACCACACACTGGTGTTGCCTAGCCTAGTGTCTTGGTTTTCATTTGTGAAAAGCTGGAGGATATGCACCACTCATATTTCAAAATGGGGAAGACATGTTAAAACCAACTAAGCACATTTGCTTCTTCTTAAGCCACTTTGGCTGTACTAGTTTGGCTTTTTCTGTTTTGCTTTTTTCCTACCTTCCACACACAAATGCCAACAGAAACAGAAGCACTGTCACTTCTTGCGTCATAAACAAGAGTGATGCCTACTGTTCTCAGAGACCTTAAAAAAATGATAAGCTTTCTTTCTTTAAATGCACATTTTCAAAGAGACTTGTAGAATGATGTTTGCAGCAGCAAGGCTTGCTGCAGAATAATTCTGCAAATTCATTTCTTTTCTGGTTATATGCCCAGATGTATGGAAAGTGCTACCAGATGAGCAACCAGTCCAAAAACCTTACCAGCTGTCCCATCTTTCCTTCCTTAATAGAAGATTTTGTGGAAAGAAAAAAGATGGAAGACTTAGTAGGGGAACATGGGAAGGCGACAAGTAGAAAATGATGTCATCTGGAAGAGGTCCCTACTTAAATTTTGTGGACAAAGCAAAATGGTTGCATGATAAAAGCCTTGTCTGGAAGCATCCCCATGTATTCCTTCTCAGCTTATATAATGTATGTAGCCCATCAAGTGAAATGCAGATCACTAGACAAGCAGAAGAAGCTTGCCAGGTGCTTGATCAGGAATAAAGAACCTTTTGTCCAAATATTTTGAATGCATAGCTTCCTGCTTTTCACAAATGAAAACCAGGACATATGTGGCCAAGCAACACCAGAATGTAGTCAAGATGAGGAGTAAGTAAGCTTTAGGGGTTAGTTTCTTGCCCTGGTATGTGCTGGGAATTAAGCCAACTCCTATTCTTTTTTTTTTTAAGTGGAGAATACAAAACAAGGAGGGGATAGAGGTCTGATTTTCTGAAAATCATGGTTCTATCAGTTTGAAAGGGTGTGTGCTTAGAAAGAGAATGTCTGTTCCTGGAGAGGTCCTCTTTTTTTCCAGCAAATAAAAGTGAAAATTTGGCAATGGAGGTTGAGAGATTTTTTTTAAAAAAAATCTCCTGATCCATATGGCTTACAACCTGCAACCCAACACTGAAAGTCTGTGTTTCTCTTGCTGTCCTACATTGTCTTCATGATGCTGCCAAAAAGCTTCCAGCTAGACAGGGGACAAGGAAGAAATGGGAGAACTGGGTGAGCAGCAAAAGATTTTGTGAAAAAAGAAAAAAGAAAAAAAAGAGCTTCTTTGTCAAAGGCTTTGTTAACTGGCATATGCATGTACAATCTTCCTATGTATATGACAGATAATGCTCAATGGAGCATGGAATGCTGAGTGTCAATTGGAAAGAAAAAATAGAAGGAGAGTGAGAAAAAAGTGAGGCTTATCCAAGACTGGCTGAGACAAAGAACAAAACTGGCATCCCTTCCCATTCCATGTAGCAAAGCTGACTGGACTAGCAATGAATCTTTCAACAGTGACAAGGAGGAAGCTTCATTTAGCAGGTATGAGGTAGTTTAGTGGGTGCAGACTATATGGTTAGAACCTCTCCCTTGAGGCAACTACTTTACTTGTCCTAGCTGTAGGAATGGCCTTAGCAAGGAGAAAGTCAACTTGTTTCCTTAAGACCCTGACAACTTATAGTATTCTGGAGCATGCCATGGCTGACTGAGACCAAGAACAGGAGTACTCTTAATTATGGCGGCCAGGTAAAACGAGGAGAGGCCTCCAGCATTCCTAAAAGCTGGTTAGAAGGGAGAATTTCAACAGGTGTAGCTTGTCAGTTGCTGAAATGTCCTCTTCTAGGCAACAAAGTACAGAAGCCCTGTGTGCCTTTTCATCTAGCCATCCCAATCCACTCTATCATACTGCAACATATTAGTGCAGGTTCAACTTGTACGAGTTTAATTGTTAAGTTTTTCACCTAAGGATGCTGCAAATGTAGTTTGGGAAAGGCTGCCCTCCTTCCACAATAACAAACATTTTTGGGGGAACAGGGGGAGGGACAAAGGGAATGATTGATAACAATGAGGCCATAGTACAAATGGGTAATAATAATTTTTAAAGTTTCATTCCCCCTCCATAGGCCATATTTGGCTTTGCAACAGTACTCAGCTTGATTGTGGGTAAACGGGAATATATTTGTTGAAAAGCTGCTTCCTGCTAGGCAAGAGGAAGCCATGCAGATCATTAATAAAAACAATGCTTCATGTTTTTATGGTACCTCCCAGGCCAGGATATCACACTGGTTTTCTTGGACTTGCAAATATAAATGCTCCTCAGAACACTAATGAGTTTTGCTCCAAAGGATTAATTTAATTAACATGGCTCTTCAGAGAATACATCTGTGACAAGATGGTATTGCTGTATAACTGAAGAAACGAGTGTGCTGAGAAGCCTAGAATTTTGCTTAGAGTTACGTATTTTCATTAAAATGGATGAGTCCTCCGTAGCATACATTAGCTTCATATTGTTTTGACAGAAGTAGATCTCTGGAAGGGATTAGTTCAGAAAACACACAAGGTTTTTACACACTCAGCAAAATACTGCACTTTGATTGCCATAGTATGCTTTGGTTAGACCTCATCTGGAATACTGTGTCCAGTTCTGGGCATCTCATTTCAACAAGGGATATTGACAAGCTGGAGTGTATCCAGAGGAGGATGACCAAAATGGTGAAGGGTCTGGCAGCCATGCCTTATGAGGAGCGGCCTAGGGAGCTGGGGATGTTTAGTCTGCAGAAGAGAAGGTTAAGAGGGGACATGATAGCCATGTTTAAATATTTGAAGGGATGTCGTGTCAAGGAGGAAGCAGGCTTGTTTTCCACTGCTCCAGAGTCTAGAACAAGGAACAATGGATTCAAACTACAGGAAAAGAGATTCCACTTAAGCCTCAGGAAGAACTTTCTGACGGTCAGAACTATCTGGCAGTGGAAAATGCTGCCTCAGAGTGTGGTGGAGTCTCCTTCTTTGGAGGTTTTTAAGCAGAGGCTGGATGGCCATCTGTTGGGAGCGCTTTGCTGTGTGTTCCTGCACGGCAAGGGGTTGGACTGGATGGCCCCTGTGGTCTCTTCCAACTCTATGATTTTATGATTGTATGGTTTTAGCCTATGGAATCCTGAGATTCGTAGTTTAGGGAGGACTAGAGCTCTCTGGAGAAGTGTAGTGTGGTGGTTTGAGCATAGGACTATAACCCCAGACACCACGGTCTGATTCCCTACTTGGCCATGGAAACCCACTGAGTGAGCTTGGGCATGTCACATACCCTTTGCCTCCAGAAACTCCCATGATAGGTTCACATTCGGGACATTGTAAGTCAGAAACAACTTGAAGGCACACAACCATAAGATCTCTTTGGTAGAGAATTCTACATGCCTCATAAAACTCCAAATCCTGTGATGCCATAAGATAAAGCCAAGGAAGATAAAGAGGGATCAACTCTTTCACTATATGTGAAAGATGTTTTAGGCAAAAGCTCTGTTCAGGAGTTCTCCCCACAATTTCTTCTATTATCACTGTATGTGAGAGAGAGGAAGAGAGAGAGAGTGAATGAGTGGATGAGAATTCATTGGCCCCACCAATGCATCTCAGTGGATCTCAATACAGGTATCAATTGCCCAGAACTGGCTCCATTGTTAATCAGAGTGAGGTAGCAATGTCAACCTGCAGGATTTGGGTGTCATGGAAGGGCAGCAAATTTTGATACATCTGATTTCTTATGGATATTGTTGTTTTTTACCAGAATGGGGAAGGTGCTTGTGGGATTTTCTCCCTGATACCAAAACATCTCAGCTGGTTTTAGGTATTACGTACTTTGACTTGAGTAAGTGACTATACCTCTTTCTGGGTTTTTCTGGGTTTGAGGGTGGCTTATTAGTCTCTTTCCACCACATGGTAAGGAGTATCTGCTTGTCTAGTGGGAAGAGATGTATGGGAAAAGATTGAGATAAAATATGTTATGCAGTGAAAATATGTAATCCTTTGCTGAGTTAGAAGTGAGTAATAAGACAGTGTTGTACTTTGAACATATAATGAGATAATGTGACTCATTGGAAAAGATGATAATGCTTAGTAAAGCACAAGGCAGTGTAACTATGGTTCAGACATACCCGGTGATAGCACTAGATATCTCTTGATATCAAACTTATTTGGCCTTCACTTGACCTTTCTCTGCCAACCTGCTCCATGTGTTTGCAAGGCCACCGGACAAGCACGTAAACAGGCGCGGCCGGTTAATGGTTGGACATTCCAAATCCCCACTTAGGCAGGCAGATTAACGCCACTCCGTTGCTTCAGGGACCTCTTTGCAGACACACCTTGCTTAAGCGCGACTTTACACAAAGATGCTCGGCCGCGGGCCGACACTCTCTCAATGCTAAGCCATTTGCGTACTGGCTACTCTATTGTTAAATCTGTGCTAAGCCCATCATGTAAAACTTGACCTTTGCCAAAGCTTTGTCCCGCTCCAAACTCACATTGTTCTCACCGAGTACGGCATGGGCTGTAGGCACAATCCACCCTATAAAAACTCCCCGATTCCGAGCATACCTTGGATCGCTCACTCGCCCTGTCTGGACATCTTCTCCCATTTGGATCGCTCTGGATTTCCATGCCGCCTTGCTGTTGTTCAGTCTGACAAGCTCCCCTCAACGAACCGCGCTGAGGTTTCTTCCCCTCATCCTCCACTTTTCTCCAGGACTACGAGAGAAGGTGTTGTATCACCCATTTCCCCAGAAAACTCTTATTTCTAATTTCTTAGTTAGCTGTGTGCTTGTGGTGTCTTTTCTGTTGTTTGTCCTTTAATAAAGATATCATTTTTACTATTTTAAACTGTCTGACTGCTCTTCTGACCTGACGCTATATACATAGGGTTGCAAGATCCCTGCTAAGTTACCCTGCCTCTCGTTAGCTTGAGAGAGTGCTCGAGTTAATTTCCCCATCTTGTGTTTTTATTTGGTTATTTGGGCATCCCTCCCAGGACGCCCAGAATACAGGGTAACAGCAGTAGGAAATGAGAAGATTACAGTACAGGTGGACTGATTCAATCAAGGAAGCCAAGGTCCTGAGTCTAAAAGACCTGAGCAAATTTATCCATCTGGGAGACCTGAGCAAATCAGCTGATGACTGGAGATCTTGATGATCTGTAAATGTGGATAACAACCTCAGAACCCACTTAATAAAGACTACTTAAGAACACACACACAAAGAGGGCTGACAAGTGACAATTTTGTTTGTATTCAAAATGCTGCTGACTGTATAAAAAACAAGTAACAAGTAATAAAACAATAACCATATGTATACATCTTCTAAACATACTATAAAAATTTAGAAGATACTTTATGGAAATCGCTACAGGAGAATATTTACATCAACAATCCAATGGAAAATACCATAAACAAATTAGCATGGCTAAGTCAGCATGAATAGATGAAAAGTCAATACAAGTGAATGTTTCTATGAGCAGTCCCCCCAAAGTAGTCACTTTCCAAAAGCAAGTACAACAATGTCTGGGATAATTTATGAACATTTCGATGTCATATCTTCATCAGTAACAGTCTCCATATTATGAAGCCACCATTTCAGTCATAGTCTATATATTATGAAACAATCATCTTAGAAAGTTAAATTATGAACAGTTTGCTGACATGAGATCTCTCCTGTACAAGATCACTATAAGTTGACCTGTCAGCAAACATCATCATCATCATCATCATCATCATCATCATCATCATCATCATTGCTGTGGTGTAGTTGTTTGTTGCATTAGGGGCGATAGGGTTCTGGGAGATTGGGGTTTGAATCCCTGCTCAACTGTGGAAATCCATTGGGTGATCTTGGGCAAGTCACACTCTCTCAGTGTGACAGAAATACAATGGCAAGCCTCCTCTGAGTAAATCTTGCCTACAAAACCCTGTGATAAGGTGACAAAAAGTCTGAACTGACCTGAAGATACATAACAATAGCAGTAAAGCTATTGCTAGATATAGATTATGCTCTGGGCAGTTTAATTGCTAGCTTTTGCTCTGGGCAATTTAATACAGCAATCGTGTGTGCACAGAATCCTATCTGGTACAAAATTACCATTTCCTGAAAGACAAAGTGGATAAAAAAATCCTGAGACACAGTGTAAAAAATTTTTTTTTGTAAGTTTCAAGCTGTCATTATCAACATATATACTTAAAACATAATACTTAAAAGGAGGTTAGGAAACAGAATAGCTGTGTTTTGAGTGTCGGCTAGTTCCTCATTCACATGCTTTGCTTTCTCACCAAAGTTCTTAATTTCTGCCTTAAACGTGCAAAAACACAGCTATTGGCTGATTGAGCATAGAGCCTACAAACTGAGTTGATATAGGCAACCAACTTGTATATGTATTCTCAATTTTAATAATTTTCTGATCGGTAAATAGGACTGGAATTTTTCTGATGCAAAAATGTGGCTTTCTTTGCTGCGAGAAGGAGGCAGGGTGGAAAACAAAAAGAGAACTAAGTAAGCTAATTCATTGCTTAACTACAGATATGTTTTCCCCCCTCCCATATAGTTATTAATTTTCCAACTACAGATATGTTTTAAGTGTGTGGGTCAGTGTAAAAGGAATTCCCCTACCACACATTCAGAGTCTAAGTCCAGGAAAAGCATGGCAATCCCGGAAAACAACGGGTTATTTCTTTCTTTCATTTCTACTTCACAACTAATTTTTCTAAAAAATTTTTTGAGAATGTTCACTAGCCATCCTGTTGCTATGGTTCTTTGGCTAGTGAACAATTAAAGTAATTTAAAACCAAAAGGTTGACAAAGCTGCAAATCTATGGTCCCTTGTGGTGTCTGCCAGGGGTTAAAGTATACAATGGAGCTCCTTCTCCATAGATGGAGAGTGAGATCTGAAGGCAGGGAGGAGATCAGCAATCGACAGCCTCCCTGTTGGAAGTCACTGCTGCATTTGTCTCTCCTCCATAAATGTTCTTGTGCATTAAACAGCAGTGGGGAGGGAAGAGGCTGGCATCTTATTGGGAATTTACAATGTCATAAACCAACTTATGACTATGTAGTTTAGAACTGTGGCATTGCACAACAGCTGCCTTCCTCGGAGGGGAACATTGTTCTAGCTGCACCATCAGGGCCATTGCAGAAGTGGAGTAAGTCACATGGCCATTGCTCAACAGTCCCAATGTGCATTTGTATGGGACTTTGCTCAAGAGCAGCCTATATGGCAATGATTGTGGAAGGAGGTGGCAGTGGTCTTCAAAGGAGCCATAGGGCCTTAGTAATCTAGAACGGAGGGTGAAAAATCAAGGATGCTCTCAGCTGGAACAAGGTTCCCACCTTTAATGGTGCCCCATTGCACAGTGAGAGTACCTGTTGCTCAAAGGGACATCTTGCAGAGCATCTCATTACACACTGTGTAATGACATGGTTGTGTATCATGTCAGCAATGTAGCTCAATCATCATAAAGTTACTCATTACGGCCTGTAGTGCAGGATTTGGGCCAGGGTACTCC
Organism: Ctenosaura bakeri; assembly: GCA_948474755.1. Classification (NCBI taxonomy): domain Eukaryota; kingdom Metazoa; phylum Chordata; class Lepidosauria; order Squamata; family Iguanidae; genus Ctenosaura; species Ctenosaura bakeri. The sequence goes on from CAOLHI010000336.1 coordinate 105,036, forward strand.
CAAAGCACATCCATGAAAGCTTTGGATCCAGTATGTTCTCCTGACATGCTCACAGAATGATATATTTCTATTCTACTGACAGGTCCCTAGGACAGAGTGGGCTGCTGTGAAGGAAGTGAGGGCTATACTTCATTCCTGAACTCCCCATACAGGCTGTATTGGTGGTCTTGTGACTGGAGTAATGTCACATCACTTCTGGGTTTGTTTTCACCTGATTTGGGGCTGATCGGGTGGGGTGTTGATGGAGGTTGATGCATTTGGGGAACGGGTTTAGGGTTAAACCACTGTGTTTGGCAGAAATTTTGGAACATTTTTTGTCTATAAAAATGCAGTCTTAAAATTGATTTAGGAAGCATCTCTGAGAAGCTTCAGGGAGATTTCATGAGCCACAAAATGCCCCCCCCCGGCTACACTTAGCCACCCCTGCCCTAGGGCCTTCTTGGTAGCTTCCCTCAGGATGAGAAATTGCTTACCAAAGGAGACTATGCTACCCCTATCCCTCTTGCCCTTACACCAACAGGCAAATACCTTTTTACAGTTTTTGTTTTTTTGAGGGGGGCAACTGCCAAACTGCCAAAGAAGGTCCTTTTAATCAATGAGTGCTTTACTATTTTATCCTTGTGCTTTTAAACAGCTATTAACTCAACTGTGCTTTAATAACGTGATTTCTTTTGTGTTATTTTGTGTTTTAATTTGTATCAGTTTTAAATCTTCTTGTGAGCGGCTTTCAATCCCAGTTTTAAGGAGAAAGAATGAGGATATACGGTAAGTCAAATCAGTAAATTTATCCATCTGGGAGCATGCCACATTTCTAACCTCTCTTCCTGTTGGGAGTGGCAACCTTTGCATGCCTAATTAAATGGCTAGTTTGTTTGCATGTCTATTGTAAGCATAGAGAGATAGCCTAGAGAGAACTTCCTGTTTGTTGGTTAACACCTCTTCCTCCAGCACTACACATTCCTTGTTCTTTAAAAGGTTCTCTTGCCATTTACTCCTCCCCTTTTTGCCTTCGCCTTTTGACCTGAAAGCATGCTCTGAGATCTCCCAACAGGGATCATTGGCAGCATGCATGTGAGTGCTTAATTTTCTTCCTACTTTCTTCAAGAATTGAACCTGTATAGACTATGTACAAGATTTTGTGAGTAAACTCTTTTATATTTTTAACCAAACTGTTTTTGTATTTATTTTGAGCTAGATTAAGTGAGTTTGGGATGGTGTTACAGAAGTGGGACTGGTGATCTGTTCAACTTCCGTTTTTGTGCAATTACTAAAATACTTTGCTGATTGAGAGTCTCATTACCAAGGTCTCTCAATATTCAAATATTTTTTCAATTTCCCCAACACTTCCAACCAGCATCTTTATCTTGCTGCCACTTACGTTTTGGATTTGGCAGGTGCTTTTTACTCTGCTTACATAGGATTTCACAATACCTATTTAAAAAAACTAGTGCAAAAACTAATATGAAAGAAGGCTAGAAGCTGGAATTTTATTAGCCACATTGATATAATATAATCATAAAAGGGAACTGTTATATTATTCCCATAGAGCTAAGAGCACCGTCAGCCTGAATTTTTCCTTCCCCGTTTTGCCTAGGTCATATTTATTTTCCTAGAAAATGTATTTGCTTCTTCCTGGGCATTTTAAATACGTTTTTCAGTTATTTTTAGTGATAGTTCCCTGACAACTGCATAATTGACCTTAAATTACATTGCACTTTGTTGATTGCTAGATAGGTTCTAGATAAGCAGTTCCTGGGTGAAGAAGAATGAAAGACAGCAGGGAGATGGCCTCTCCCCTAGACAACCCTTTCTTTCTTCTTCTTGTCAGATTTCTAGTATGGCTCCTTACCTGTCACTCCAGTATGTAGTATTTCAGCAGAAAGGGGACAATATAAATACAGATGAGTGGCAGTGGCAGCCCAAATTCTCACACTAGCAGAAAGAAGAAGAGAAGCTCTGCCACTACCAGGGTTGCTAAATTTCAGGACGTAGACTATCTTTTCTTGTCCTCAGGGTAATGGGGAGAAATCTCAGAGTAAGAGCACTGTCTTGAAAGGTGTGTGTGTGTGTATTTGTTCCCATTTGAGAGCATGGTATTTTTTTTTTGTTTATTTTAAAATTTATTTATTTATTTTGAGTGGTGTACACTCTGCACCTGTGTTTAATGTTTATCATGCCTAATGATCTCACCAGGGGCTGTGCCTCATAACATCACCAGAGCTCACCTCCTGTAACATCACATGAGGACAGCCTTGGGTATTAGGGTTTGGGTGTGAAATCTCAAGGACAGCCTTCATTAGGCAACTCTAGTCACTACTGCCTTTTCCTTATTGTCAGCTGACCCCTCATCTTTTCCTTGTGCTGTTGTCATTATCACAGTTGTGCTCCCTTCCTTGTTAGCACTCCTGTCTACATACTCTCTTGCTCTAATAATGAGACAGAAGCTGGGTGGAGGCAGTTAAGAAGAAGGAAGGCACATTGATGTTAATGACCAGAGCCCCTTTCACTCTACCCAATTATAGCTATGATTCCACTTTAACTGCCATGGTAACATCTCATGGAATCCTGTGATTTGTGATTTAAGGAGAGGCATGAGGCCCAAATATCCTAATGACACCAGATCCTGTCTGATCTTGGAAACTAAACAGGATCAGCTCTGGTTAGTAATTGGATGGGACACTACCAACAAATACCAGGTGCTGTTGGCTAGATTTCAGCAAAAGGAACTGGTACAACCACCTCTGAGAGTTCCTTGCCTAAGAAAACCCTATAAAATTCATGGGGTCACCATATTTTGACAGGTGATTTGGAAGCCATACACACATATATAGAATCCTCAGCAAGAGAGTTCCAGTGCCTCACCAAACTGCAAACTCCAAGATGTCATAGGATACAGCCATGACAGTTAAAGTGGAATCGTACTGCTGTAATTGTGTAGTGTGAATACGCCCATGGCAAAGTGCAAGCCCTCCACCACACTCACAGTATCTGGTTCTGAGGGAAGATCCCTGTTAGGTATTTGGGGCCTGGCTGGTTTGGCAGAATAACACCCCTAGGGTGGCAGAGGGGTGGCTCATCAGCTCCTGGCACTTTACTACCTGAGGCGGGCACCTCACCTTCCTTAATGGAAGGCTGTTCCTGATGTGTTGACAGGATCATTATACATTTACTCATGTTAAGTGTATTGAAATACTCTTGCATCATTATCCCAACCTCTGTTAGTCATGAGGCAGTGCAGATGGCTTTGGAGCAGACTAGAGATTCCACCTTACCACTTTCCCTTTTCAGGTGCTCAAGCAGATGAAATGATGGAGATCTAGGACTGAATCTCCCACCTCTTTGTATTTTGAAGTCAAATGTTTTCTGTAGTAAAACAAACAACTATATTGGTATTGAGTGGGGAGCAGAGATTTTCATAGGAAAAAAGTCATGATCTTGATCCAGATTTGGGCTGCATGGCTGATTTTGTTTTGTTGGCAAAAATATGAAAGAAACAGATGTGATCACAAGTCTCAGTTATCTCAGCTTAGCTGTCATGGCTCACATGCCTTTGTAGCCAAATGCCTGGCTAAAAACTTGAAAAGAACTTGAAAAACTTGAAAAATGAAACAAAATGTTTAACTTCCAGTAACACCTCTTGTGTGGAACTGGCACATAAGGAAAGTCCTGAACACAGTCTGAATTTTGAAAATGCAAATGACCCATGGATTCCTTGTCATTGTTTGACACTCCTGGTTTTATGTTCAAAACCACCTCTGTGCTATTAAGTCAGCTGGCAACAAGGTTCTGCAATGTTTCTGAAGGCTAAACTTCATACAAACTTGCAAAACATACAAAATTTTAGGATTGAGATTGGGTGTAATGTTAGGACTGACACAGGATTTAATTTCAAAATTGAGACAGATTAACAGAAGCATTTTTTAAAAAAATCAGAGTATCTTGATGTATAATTCCTGTTTGATTAATGCATACTGAAGCAACAGATGACTCTAGAGTTTGCTAAAGGAGAGGTAGAAGTTTTCCTTCTATATAACAAGTCCCAGCTGAACACAGCTCTGAGGATAGTAGTGAAATGTGCCTGCAGGTGCTCCACCCATCCATTTTCCAATTAAAACTGTTACCAGTCTGGAATGTATTCAGCTGAACTGGATCAGAGCATGGGAAAGTTTCCTTTGGACTATCTTCCTCTTCATCACCACTACCACCTTTATTTATATCTCACCTTTTTCCCAGTTTGGGACCCAAGGTGGCTTACAAGAGATTTAAAAAATAGTTAAAAATTCACATGCAAAAGTTCAAAAGAGATTAAACTATCAAAAAATTAAAACCAGTTAAAAACATAAACCATCAAACATACATATGAACACAAAAGCGCAACAAAATAACAGTCAGAAAATCCAGCACCTTGTACAAGATCCGTCCAGCAATCAGTTCCAACAACGCCTTCTCAAGATCTTACAACAATGTCATTATAATCAGACATATTCAACTATTCACGAAAATATATAAATGCCTGTGTCATCAATGGCTTAGTCAATATCTGCTATCATCTTGTCAGTGAACAATATTCAACATCAATCAATACCTTTTGATACAAGTCCTTTACTAGTTCACATTTTAATCCAATAGATCTACTTCTAGCTTTGGTACTTTCCCCTTTACATATTGTAATACAGGCTTGATTATCTTCAAACATTACAATTGGTACAGGTTCACTTATGCCAAAGTCCTTTAACAGATGAAAGATCCATTTCCAATTCACTGCATGCACTTGCTGCTGATACACGTTTGGCTTCTGCTGAAGATTGGGCCACAATATTCTGTCTTCTGCTAGTCCAGTCGATAAGATTATTGCCATAATAAAACAGATATCCACTAGTTGATTTATAATTTGTTGACTCTTCTCCCCAACTAGCATCCATGTATGCAACTAGTCTAGGGTTCTTACAAGATGATAATTTAAAAAAAAATATTTTTATTCATGTTTCAAAAAGAAATAAACACACACACACACACACTAAACGAAATAGTTTACATATAGTTTGGTATCTCCAATGATTTACATTCCCTGCCATTGTAACCTAATTCAGAGCAAATAAATATTCTTGTACTATTATAACCATGTCCCCTATTCCTTATGGATTCTATTCCTGATATTCACAGAGTAACTATTATCAGATCATTATCTAATATAATAATAATACTGCTTCAACTTATATTCTATAATGCTGCTTACTTGTATTTAAATTACTTCTGTAACTTATACCAACTTATACCTTAGTATATATTAATCATTTTTTTGTCCAATACCTTATGCGATCATGATTGCTACCATGTATTTTTAGTAGCTTCATACCAAACTATTTCTTTTCATCCAGCATTATTACAGTGTACCATACCATTAAGACTTTCTCCTAATATTAAGAATTTCTCCAATTTTGGAGAAATTGAGTTACCAGCGCTCATTCTCTCTCTGTTTTCCCATCTGTATGGCCCCTTAATCTTTGTGTCAAAATGTCTGTTAACTTAATTTCTTGCAGTTTATTAATCCAGACCTCAATAACTGGTATTTCTTGATTTTCTACAATCTGGCATATTCTACCCTAGCAAGGGTAACCATGTATAGCAATATCCTGGTATATTTCTTCTTAATAGCCGGATCTATCATATGCAGCATATTTAATAAATATGTTTCAGGCATTATCACAAACTGAATTTGGAGAATTTTAAATCCTCTGTCTCTTTCAGATATCTCGCCAGTCTCTTTATAGCTTGCCAATCATGATGATTTGGTAAATTCATTTTTCTACTTAAAATATTAACAGCTACTGCAACATCAAGTCTTGTAGTTTTACTCAAATAAAGTAATTTACCTATTGCTTCTTGATATTCACCATGATTTTAAGTGGTTGTCCATCTTTTGCTTTCAAATAAGCTGGTTCTAATGGCGTACTTACAGCTTTACAGTTTTTCATACCAACTGACTCTATAAAGTCCATCATCTTACGTTTCTGACTTAGAAGAAGAAAACTACCATCCTTGAGTCTTTCAATTTCCATCCCAAGGTAATGTCTCACTTTTCCAAGCTGTTTAACCTCTATTTCTGTTTTTAAGTTCTCAGCTATATTTTGGGATTACAAATAAGCCACTGGTAATACTTGCACCCTGTTGTAAAGTAGGTGTAGTAACTATAGGTGAATTAGTTGAGGTTACAGACATTTTAAATTTGTCTATATGAGCTTTCCTGCTAATATAAACTTCAATTTTAAAACTTTGTCACAAAAAAATTCTGCTAGATAAGAATTACTTTATTATTGAAAAAATTTCTTGCCATGAAAAATTAATTGCTCAGTTCAATAATGAGGGCCAAAAGGCAAATACAGCACATATTAAAAAGATTCATCTGCTTCATTGTGCAAAAAACTCCAATAAAGAAAAATAGCAAAGTTTGAAACCTCAAAAAAAAGCTTCTCTTTTGTCTTCTGTTTAAAACAACCATTTAGGCAACCATTGAACTAAAAAATATATATAACCATTTAGGCAACCATCCTCTGCTACCAAATTTGTTGTAAATAAGAAAATTCAGAAGACAAAATAGGGAAAGAGAAATAGTATTTTATATATTCTAGTTAAAAGATAAAAATAGCATACGGGTTCTTAATGTACAAAAGGTTAAAAGAGGACATGAGAAAGTTTGGCAACTGAAAATACAAAATATATCAAAATATCATAATATAATACTACAATAAAGCAGGATATGATACAAACTGCAGCAACAACAGATCAGAGCAAATCAGGAAGTGAGTGCTCACTAAGAGAATGCTACTCTTGTTACTCCAGTTATGTTATGTCCGGTGAGAGCACTAGATATCATTTTGATATCAAACAATTCAGCCTTTACTTGACCTTTCTCTGCCACCCTGCTCCACGTGTTTGCAGAGGTCCTTTGGACAAGCATGTATTTGGCACGGCCGTTAATGGTTTTACATTCCAGACTCCATTGAGGCAGGCAACTCAAGACTCTTCGTTGCTTCAGGGAACACCTCATTGCAAACAGGCATTGCTCAGCGTGATCCTTGTACAATAGACGCACGGCTCTCAGCCGAGCCATTCCTTTCAGTCGAGTCATTTACATACTGGCCATACCATTGTCATCCAGCGTTAAGCTCATCATGCAAACTTGACCTTTTCCAACTCCTTTGTCCCGCTCTGAAATCCCTTTGTTCTCAGCAAGCATAGCATAGCCTGTAGGCATGATCCACCCTATAAAAAGTCCCCACTTTTGGGACTACCTCGGATCACCCTGGACTTCCATCTAGCCTTGCTGCCGGTTGTTTAAGGAAACTCCCCTCAGTGAACCACATTGAGCTTTCTCTTCCGGAACCCCGTCTTTCTCTCCAGGACTATGAGACCAGGTGTCGTATTACCCACTCCCCAAATCTCCCCATTTCTATTTCCAAGTTAGCTAGTGTGTGTGTTGTCTTATTTGCTGTTTATCTCTCAATAAAACTGTTATTTTTGTTACTTCTAATCTTGTCTGCCTGCCCTTCTGACCTGAAGCCGTAGACATAGGGTACAAGATCCTAGCTAAAGTTACCCTGCCTCTCGTTAGCTTGAGAGTGTTCGAGCTCAATTCCCCCAACTTGTGCTTTTATTTGGTTATTTGGGCGCCCCTCCTGGGACTCCCAACATACAGGGTAACACTCTTATAGAGCCTTTACAACTAATTCCAGTAGCAGGTGAAGGTCCTCTATAACACCAATAGACCGATTAACCCCATAATGACTAAAGTTGTAAGTCTTCTCAGTTCCAACAAGGGCCTCTTCAGCAGTTCTCAAAGATAGACAGTTTTGTCAAGGAGAACATGGTCCTACACATAACCTGGACCTAGGTAGTATAATTCTAGAATCCTCCAACCAAAACTCCTAGGGGATTCTGGAAGTTTTTCTCAATTGCAACTTTCTCAGTTTTTAAACATTGTAACAAAACATTATTCTTTTGTACTGAAAGATGATTGGATCTCTCAAGTGTGTCACTGAATTGCAGGATGAAACTGCTAATTTAAAGAGCGATTTAGCACTCAAAATTGCAATAAAATGTTCCAGGGGGAAATACTCCTGGTCAGCCAGCCAGCACCTCCTCCAGAGTATACCATGCCATTTCCCTTTCCCTTCATTTTCCACTCTCAGCCACCAACAGCCATTCAGTGGTTTTCTACTGATTGAGCATGCTGATGTTGCACTGAATTGGTTTTCGGTCTGCCCTGGGGGTGTAGCTGTGTCCTTCCAAAATAATAATTCTACCCCTTCTCTGAAATTTTCCTTCAGTTCTTAAATTTATAGCATCGCAGTAACTTAAAACTTCAGTTGAACATTTAGAATTAGAGTTTAGGCATCCAAAAGAAATTGGCAGGCAGTGGCACCAAGGGAATGTAGACACAGCAAATGCATGTTCTAAGTGTGAACAATTTTCACTGTCTCACTCTTTTGCAATGCTAGAAATTTGTTGGAGTGTGTCTCCAAATCATTTCTGACTTATGGCAACCTTAAGGCAAATCTATCACTGGGTGTTCTTGCAAGATTTGTTCAGAACGGGGTTTGTCTTTGTCCTCTTCTGAGACTGAAAGAGTGTGATGTGCCCAGTGGGTTTCAGTGACTGAGTGGGAATTCAAACCTCAGCCTCCTGAGTCATAGTCCAATGCTCAAACCACTATATCGTGCTGTCTCTCTCCAAGTCAGGTTTTATTGTTGTTCTTGTGTGCCTTGAAGTCATTTCTAACTTACAGTGATGCTAAGGTGAAATTATCACTGGAGTTTCTGGGGCTGAGAGGGTGTGATGTGCCCAAGGTCACCCAGTGGGCTTTCATGGCCAAGTGGGGAACTGAACCCTGGTCTCCATCCATTGCTCAAACCACTAAACCACGCTGTCTGTCTGTAATTCATGTTACCAACCTTTAAAAGACCAAACAGCCTGAGATGAAAGCAGCTCAGAAACCATAGTCCTCCACTTGAACGCCAACATTTTCTGCTCAGATCCAGCTCTTTTGCCTTTTGGGAATGCTGCACCTTTGCCTTTTGGGAATGCTGCAACCTTCCAACAATAAAAAAAGTGAAGCATCTAAAAAAAAAAAAAGTAGACAAGGGTGCAAAGGAAATTAAGGTTGCCAGATTGCAAATAGGAGATAGCTCCTGTATCTTTAATAATTGTGTTGAAGATGGAATTTCAGCAGGTATTATCTGTCACACAATCAGGTAAGAAGCAACACCTGATTAAATTCTCTCTTCTAGAGATCATTAAGGGTAGAGGAGCTATCTCTAGTTTTCATTCTGGCAACCCTATACAAGTTTGCATAAAATTTGTTCATGCGCAATACCAATAAAATTATTTTTTTTTAAAAAAATAAAGAATTATGCATGCTAACAGGCTAATATTAGCTGATAAATGGGCTAGATTAATAGGCCAGATAAAAGGTTATAAATAAATGTAGACATGACTGTAATTAAGTAGAAATACAATCCATTTTGCCATAGTGGAAAAGACTGTGACCAGGTGCTGGTCCCAGGGCTAAATCTGCATGAACACCTTCGAGGCCTTTGCTACTTTCCTTTCTTGTTGTTCTTTATCTTTTTCCTGGAAGGACTGCACAGTTTTTCAAAGACAGAGCAGTCCTTTCATATCCCTCCAAACATAGGTCTAGTGTCTTTCCAACAGGCCAGAGAACTACTTTGCCCTCCCATCCTAGCATACCCTCCAACATTTCACATATAAAAAACAGAACATATGTGTTTCAATCAGTATCAGGGTGAGGTCCTCCATATGGCAAAAGTTATTAATGTCAAAGAATGCACAAGGTAGTGGAGGTTGCAGCAGTTTGGTTTTGCCTGAGCTTACTGGGAAGGGCAAGATTCCAGCTCTTCCCCATGCTGAGTTCATTAACAGCAAACTACTTTCGATAACTAGAATTCAGTTTTCAGCAAGTGAAGTAAGCTGAGTAGAAAGACAGAAAGTGGGAGGAGGAGAGAAGGTGGGGCATTGTAAAAGCCGCTGAAACAGTGAGACAGCAGAGGATTAATGAGGTTTGTCTCTATCAAATTAGGACAGTTGGAGGATGGGCTGCTGCAGTTGTCTGATTTACATAATCAGAGAAGTTCAACCTACAGGTAGCCAGCAAAAGAGAAAGGCCAGAGCTGTTTAAACATTAAATATCCTACGTAATTTGCAAAGCATGCTTCACACTGCAAATGAAGAAAACATTGTACTTTCCTTTATAATGCCATATCTATCTTGTGTTTTTTTTTAATTTAAACACTGCAAACTTAATAGTATTAATACTTATAGAATCATAGAATCATATTGCTGGAAGAGACTATAGGGGCCACCCAGTCCAACCCCCTGCTATGCAGGAACCCACATCAAAGCATTCCCTATAGATGGCCATCCAGCCTCTGTTTAAAAACTTCCAAAGAAGGAGACTCCACCACACTCCGAGGCAGCATATTCCACTGCCAAACAGCTCTGACCATCAAGAAGTTCTTCCTGAGGTTTAAGTGGAATCTCTTTTCCTGCAGCTTGAATCCAACTCCTTGTCCTAGTCTCTGTGGCAGCTGAAAACAAGCCCCCTCCCTTGAGATGACATCCCTTCAAATATTTAAACATAGCTATCATGTCCCCTCTTAACCTTCTCTTCTGCAGATTAAAGACTTAGTTCCCTCACCCCTAAATTCAATTTCATCCATTGATTGGAGATGCTGGGTGTGGGGGTGTATGTGAGCAAAGAGAAATCAGACTGAGGTGGAAATAAAATCAAATTGCTGCCCTCTGATCCAAACTTGCTGATTTATATGAAGGCAATTTCTGAATGTCTCCTTTATGAGAGCTCAGAGTTCTTCTGACTCAGGTCTTATCATTCTGCAATTGAGATTGTGGGAAGGTTTTCTTTCTTTCTTTTTTTAAACACTGGCTGGGTTCTCCTTGCCAGCATTGCTGTTTGAAGCAAAGTGTGAGAAATGAGTGTTAAGCAAAGCCTTTGACAACCCTGCCAACGTCAGCAGCGTGCCAGGTTCTAACAGGCTGGTGCCTGCAACCTAGCTACAGATTATGTCACTTTTGGCAAGAACTTCAAATTAACTCACCACTAACTGTCAAGGATCTGATGTCAAGGATCTTCCATCAGCAGAAGTGGGCTATATTCCACCATAGCTCATGCTGCGATGCATTTCTTAGCCTTCAGCGTGCTACAGAATTCTTTCTGGACTCTGAGGGAGAGAAGAGCAGCCAGGCACAGCTCCATCATGCCTTGGCTCAAGGTCTGATGAGAAAGCACTCTGTCCATTTTGAACTGCCATTGCTCTGGCCATTGAGAAAGAGAAGAGTAACCAGGCACAGCTCCATTGCATTTTGGCTCAGGGGACAGTGAGCGTCCTATCTCCATGTTCCAACTGCCATTGTTGCAGCCTTCGAGGGAGAGAAGAGCAGCCCGGCACTTCTCCAATATGGCTTGGCCCAAGGGCTAGTGCTCCCTCCCCATGTTCAGACTACCACTGCTCTGGCCTCTGAGGGACAGAAGAGTAGCCAGGCACAGCTCCATTGTGCCTTGGCCCAGGGGCTAGTGAGACACACTTCCTCCCCATGTTCAAACTGCCAATTGCTCTGGTTTCTCCGGGAAAGAAGAACAGTCAGCCTCCTCACATCACTGTCTTTTCATTCCATGTTAGATTGTCAGCTCAAGGGGAAGGAACTGTCAGATTAATAATTTGTAAGCATTTTGTCTGAAGGACAGGGTATAAAACTAAACAAATTTTGGTATTTTTTCCCCTTGTCACAGAGGAGTTTGGCACTTCCACTACCCCAGAATAGGGACAAAAACAAAGGTGGGCTTAGATTACCAGGAAAAGGGGGCCAGATAGATAGATAGATTTTTAAAGGGACATTTGATGGCTTTTCTTTTGCCTCAGAAGAGCTTGAAAAAGTTTTGGGTTTTTTTGGGGGGGTGGGTGGGCTCTACATCATGTTCAGTCTGAGGGATTCTGGGAATTATAGTAAAAAAGTACTACTTTTTCACAAAAAGAATGTGAAATGTGTTGAAATGCTGAAACTGCCACCTCTCTTCTTGCTTTCCTGCTTCCCCCCCAAGTTTAGCCACCATCCTTATAGTAGCTGGAGATAAAAGTGGGTTTTCCAACAATAGTATATTATTAGAAGCAAGCTGTGTTGTAATATTTTGGGATGGCTTGATCTTGAACTAGCAGTTTAGACCTGTTTGCTTTACAAAAGGCCAGCTCCCAGAGGAAAGGAAAACTGCTGGCTATGGCTGATTGAAATGAATCAACAAAGCTTGCCTGAAATTTTAGACTCTTCATGGAGATGTAGATACGTGGAACATCATGATGAATGTGCATGTCAAGTCCAGTATAACCTACAGCATCTGCTATTACCTGCACTTAAAAAAAATCACTACTGACTGAGTCATAAAGCTTGCTGAATTCTCATAGGCATTTATTTAGCCTGTATCTCAGTGTTGTTGAGAAAATCAGCATAAAAGGTACCACCCTGAACCTCTTGGAAGAAAACTGGGAAAGAAATGTGCTAAAGAGAAAAGAAGAAACTACCATAATGCAAAGAATCCTAATCCTCAGTGGGCTGCATTCCATATACCACAAAGCCGTAAACACATAATGCTTAGTTTGTGGTCTTAGTGAAAGATAAGTTACAAAGTTTTCAGAGAAGTCAAATACCCCCTTCCCAATTTCCATTTCAGATGTCTGAGAAATTAAACATTTCATCCCACTTTGGGATGTAGACTGATATGTTGATAAAACAGGTTTTAATCTGATTTCTGATTTCCCCACCCCTTTTTGATGGGTTTTTATTTGACTTTTTACATTGGAATGTGTTTTTATTTCAGGTATTTTAATGTAGCCAGCGGAGTGTAGTGTAGTGTAGTGGTTTGAACATTGAACTATGCCTCTGGAGACCAGGGCTCGATTCCCTGCTTGGCCATGGATCCCACTGGGTGACCTGGTGTGTGTCACACACTCTCAGCCCCAGAAAACCCAGTGATAAGTTTTGCTTTAGGGTTGCCATAAGTCAGAAATGACTTAGTATGTGTACTATGTGCCACAATATTGTGTGAAAATTTCTGTTTTTCTATAAAAATAAAAAGAAAGAAAGAAATGAAGGAACACAACAACAACCACAACAACAGTTGTGGTTTTACAACAGTTTTGTTGCTTGGGGTTGTTTCATTCACACAGGGTTGGTAGACTTCCGAGAGACAACCATTTGGTTGCTGCATGAACAGAAAGCTAGACTAGATAGGTTTTTATTGGTCTGAGGCTCTCACATTCTTATATTTTATTTGCAGCTGATTGTTGACTGTTTTGAATTCTAATTTTAGTGGGGAGGTCGGATATGAATTCAGTCAATTAATAAATGAAGTAATATCTTGGGATACTCTAGCTCCGTATCAAGCAGGAGGTTCCATAAGAAGGACTATAGCATAATATCCAACTGTCCTGATTTGGCAGGGAGGATCCTGATTAATCCTCCATTTTTGCACTTTTTCAGGTGCTTTTAAACTGTCCCAGCTTCTCTTGATTCCTCCTTTTGTCCTCAGCTTACTTTAGTTCAAAGTACAAAACCAGTTTGGATTCAGTCAGCTGAGTAAGCGGGAGGAGGGGAGGGAGCAGAATCTTGCTCTTCCCAGTAAGTTCAGGTAAAAGCAAACTGCTGCACAATATCCTAGCTTGTATGTTCTTCCTCATTATTAACTTATGCCATCTTGACCACACTCTGATGTTGCTCGGCCACGTGATTGCTGCTTTTCTTCTGTGAAATATTGGAGGGTATACTATAGCAGTGGGGTCTGAGTGTTGGACTAAGACTCACCTTATGTGCAGGTATCTTCAAGTCACCTGTCAACTTAGGGTGACCCCATGAATTTCACAGAGTTTTCTTAGGCAAGGAATACTCAGAAATGGTTTGTCAGTTTCTTCCTCTGGAATACACCTACAGCCCTTGGCATTCCTTGGCAGTCTCCAATCCATGTACTAACCAGGGCTGACCCTGCTTAGCTTCCAAGAACAGTCAGGTTCTGGTGCCTTATAGGGTATTTGGGCCAAATGGCTTTCACTTTATCAAACCAGATTGCCTCTTCCAATGAGTCATATATTCTCATGATATTCCAAAGTACAATAGCCTCTGTTTGGTTATCTTGTCTTTTAGCGAGAGTTCAGGCCTGTTTAATTCTAGGGCCCATTCATTTGTCTTTTTAGTGTTTCACAGTAGAACTCTACCCCAGTTCAACATTTTAAATAAGTTGATTTTCTTCCTGACAGCTTTCTTAATTGGTCCTGCCTTCACAACCATACACAGAGTATCTCAGAGTATGGCATTCAAATAAAAATCAACAGGTATAACAAATGAGGAATACACACACACACACACACATTTTTCAACACAGTGCTGTCATGTTAAGATTACTCACCCATTCCCTGAGGACTGGAAGAGCTCTAATTGATGAGTATTACTGTTCAACACATTTGGAAGCCATCAGTTAGGGGAGATTGGATCAAGAGACTGGGGTATGAAAGCATTGGCCATTTCCGCACTAGCCTGTTATAGCGCGATGATTCCACTTTCAACATCCTCTGGAATCCTGGGGTTTGCAGTTTTGGGAGGGGCTGGCCGGCCCCTCCCAAAACTGCAAACCCCAGGATTCCAGAGGATGTTGAAAGTGGAATCATCGTGCTATAACAGGCTAGTGTGGAAATGGCCAAATTGTCTTTAAACAAATTTACTTTTACAAACCACAGGTTGCAGGGGAAGCAACACCATGACATTTTTTTAAATCTTCCTCACTTTATTTCGCATTCTGCCTGATGAAGTATTCTGGAGAACCCAAAAGCATCTTCATAATTTTGTGATTTTTTTTTTTAAAAAGTTTCCCTTTATAAACATTATGGCATTCTGTGGGTTTATTGGCATTACATGAAAGAGCACAGTGGAAATTAATGAGCTGGTTATCTGAGAAGCTGAACTCAAGAAGGAACTTATCTCAACTGTAACTGTCTTTAAAGCCAAAATGTCAGACAGAAGCAAGCCAGAGACTGCAGTCTTCAGTTCCTTCCTCTAAAATCCCTCACAAAGCAATTGAGCCCACTCAAGGGTAATTATGTTAAGGATTTCTCTATGTGCAAATTATCACAGTCTTCAGCTTTATTTTAAAAACACAAATTACACATCAAGGGTATCTGGCAATTCCAAGATAATAAATATGTTCACGCCATACATGAAAGAGAGTGGAGTGAATAGTCTCTTTACTTCTTCAACTTGTTTATTCTGTGTTGCCAAATTAGTCACTTTCCTCCACAGTCTGTTCGTCTGTTTCTTTTAAGTGTTTGTGGGAGAGTCTTTATTTCACAAACTATTGAGGGGAAAAAGGGAGAAACAAACTGTATAAACCAAACAAGGGAATGAATATGCTGGATGTGCTTTTAACAGTTTGTATGAGAAATGAACAGATTTCAAGTCACTGAGTCCCCTGAGTGAAACAGAGAAATGGGGAAGGGTTGCTCTAGCATTGTTGTTATGGTGAGCCTTATGGTAACCCTAATGTGAGCCGTACCCAATTTCCGCACTAGGCTGTTATAGTGCGATGATTCCACTTTCAACCTCCTATGAAATCCTGGGGTTCGCAGTTTAGGAAGGGACATTTATAATTCTCAACCAGAGAACTCTTTGGCCTCAGTAAACCAGAAACACCAGAATTCCACAGGAATTTGAAAGTGGAATAATAGCACTATAACAGTGTAGTGCAGAAATGGCCAAAGTCACCAATGTACAGGGTAACTATGTTGACTATATGACAGATTTTAAAGTCCATCATGGTAATATTTTGATTGAGCCTGAAGACACAAAATTCAGTGCACAAACCTTTGAAACGTGTGTTTCTTCACCAGTCAAAAAGGATTTTAAAAAGCAAGAAGGAGAGAAAGGAAAATGGAAGAAAAGGAGAAGGAGTGGAATGGTGTCGTTTGCATGTTGTTTTGGTATTGAAAGAAAAGCAGGCTCTGCAGATTCTCAAGACTCATCACAGTCACCTTCCTCCATCACCCTCAGCTGCCTGCAAACAGAAAGTGCAATAAAAGAAGAGCAATAAAATCTAATTCTCCATCTGAAAATACTCCCCCCAAAAGAAAAGAAAAGAAAAAAGGAAAGGAAAGTCAAATGTGACTGTGTGCATCTGTATCTTATTTTATGTAAGGATCTAAGATTCCATTGTCCAGAATCTAAACAGTACCTTTAAACTCATCTATAATTCTGCATTTTTCAGGGCGCCCAGCTCTGGCAAACCTCAGTTATCAAAAGTCATAGAATATTCACATGCTGCCCTGCTTAGAAAGTAAATCAGAGGAGAAGGAACTCAAACACCCACCTGAGGTAAGTTCATTACTTTGGTGTTTTTAGTGAGGTGACAGGGTTGAAATCATTAACAATGTTGTCTTGGGGATGGGGATGGCAGGGAAACTGTAATTGAGCTTCAAAGCTAACAGCTCCCCCATAAAGCTGAATGGAGCTTGTTTATACTTCTTAGCACCATTGTTTTTAGCTTGGGCTTTATGAAGGGTTTAAAATAAAGACAATGGCACATCTGTTGACACTCTCTTTCCAGAAGCCCAGATGGGCTGGAAAATCAGTATCTTAAAAGAGAAGTTTGATATTGAAGAATCCTGCTGCATTCAAAGGGTTAAGGATCTTCCGTGTTTGAGAATCGCATCTGCTCCCCTGACCCCTATCTTCGGAAGCCTATGAAACTTTTTTTTAAAAAAGAATTTGGAATCAATTTGTAGCACTCCATGCCCATATCTCAGAAGCCGAGAAGGACCCACATAATTTTCAACATACAGTGGTAGGGCCGTGAATGAAAAGATAACTGTGTTCAGGGGCCTTTTGATCCCATTGAAATATTAGGAAAGCAAGACAGGAAGTTGGTGCTTTTGTGGCTAGGTTGGGTCCATCTGGGTTAATGGAGATGGGAAAAGAAGTGAAAAGATCTCAAATGGTCAGCCGTTTAAGGCTCAAAAGAACCTGTTAACTCTGAGCAGGCACAGGAGGTGGTAAGAAGGTTCCAAGAGAAAGAGAACTTGAGGGAACCACTAAGTAATGAAGACTGCCCCCTTGTGGTTCTGCTCTGCAGGTGCCTTTTGAGAGGCAAAGGACTTTTCTAGATCTTGGAAAAGTTACTTCTTTGGACCACAACACCCAGAATTACTCAGTTGGCTTGGCTGGAGAAAAAGGAGGTTGTGGTGACTGTCATCTTAAAAAAGTAACTTTTTCAAGGTCTTTCAGTTTATAGAGTGAGTGATTTTTGTTCAAGGGCAGTGGTTGGCTCTATTATGTCAGCACAACTGTCTGAAAAGTGGAGACACATCATTGATCCATTTGTCTGTTGGGACCGCTTGTGTGATGCTAAAAGCTGCCACATGGCTAATTTAAAACAGACATCATCACTCTAGTGCTCATAATGTGAAGCTTGGATGTTCATGACCACATTTCCGAGGGCTCTCATTTCAATTGCTTGCTTTTCAATGTCACATTATTCCCCATTCACAATACTCATAGTTCGATCATCTCTTTCTAGCACTAGAAACAAGAATGGCATAGAGGTAGATAGATATACTTTTGAAATTATCTACACCTCACATGTAATAATTTTTCCCATGTTTCCAGTGAATCCTGGAGTTGGGACTCCAGCACAGCCTCCAATCAGCAGCAATCCCCACAATTCATTGGGGGGAACACCATGACAATTAACATGATTTATAAAGATGGCCTAAGTTTGTACAGTCACTTCAGGGACTTTTGGTAGAATTAGTTTTGCAAATGTCTGGATTCTTACAATGTTGATGGAGCCATGTGTCATATTTTGTCCCCAACAGACCATGAAGATATATTGTCTGATTGATTTCAGGCAGAGTTTGGACAAGTTACATTTTTGGGCTACAACTTCCAAAATGCCTCAGACACCCATTAGCTGTTGAATTTCATCTTCAGAAAATAAAGGTCGAGGTCCATCTGTTACCCTGTATGTTGAGGGTCCCGGGAGGGGCACCCAAATTACCAAATAAAAACACAGGTTGGGGGAATTTAGCTTGAGCACTCTCTTGGCTAAACGAGAGGCAGGGTAACTTCAGCAAGGATCTTTAACCCTATGTATACAGCGTCAGGTCAGAGAGCAGCTAGACAAGGTTTTAAAGTAACAAATAATATTTTATTAAAAACAAGCAGCACGAAAGACATGACAGATACTAACTAACTTAGAAATGGAATGGAGAGTTTCAAGGGAGTGGGTAATACAACACCTGGTCTCGTAGTCCTGGAGAGAAAGATGGGGTTCCGGGAGAGAAAGCTCAGCGTGGCTCGCTGAGGAGAGTTTCCTTAGACAACCAGCAGCAAGGCGGGATGGAAGTCCGAAGTAGTCCGAAGACGTCCCAAAAGTAGGGACCTTTTATAGGGTGGATTTTACCCACAGGCCATATTATGCTCGGTGAGAACAAAGGAACTTTGGAGTTGGACAAAGGAGTTGGAAAAGGTCAGGTTTTGCATGATTAGCTTAGCTCTTAATGACAATAGCATGGCCAGTATGTTGATGGCCTGACATAAAGGAATGGCTTGGCTCTTGGCCGTGTGACTTTGTGTGGATTTGCGCCGAGCAAAGACGGTTTGCAGGGAGGTTTTTCCTTAAAGCTTAAGTTGCCTGCCTGAATGGGGTTCTGGAATGTACAACCATTAACGGCCACACCCTTACGTGCTTGTCCGGGGGACCTCTGCAAACACGTGGAGTAGGGTGGCAGAGAAAGGTCAAGCAAAGGCCAAATTATTTGATATCAAAAGGATATCTAGTGCTCTCACTGGACATAACAGTGATAACACATCCACTTGTAAGAGCGGCTACAATCATGAGAGAGGTTTACCTTATATTTTATTTTATTTATACCCCATATTTCTACTGGCCAAAGTGGCTTACAATAATTTTAAACAAAAATGCAGCTAAAATCTTATTTTACAAATAGAAAAACTAAAAACAACCACCACTACAAAATCCACAATTAAAAACAATTCTATTAAAAACCCCATGGTATAATATAGTTTAAAACACATTAAACCATTATTAAAAAGATCAAAGCACACACACATCACTTTCAAACACTCTTCTGTTACTGCGGTCCAGGCCTACCTGGAGATAGCACTCGATATCGTTTTGATATCAAACCATTCGGCCTTCCTCTGCCACCCCCGCTCCACGTGTTTGAGGCCTCCGGACAAGCATGTAAACAGGTGCGGCCAATAATTGCCGGACATTCCATTCTCCACGTAGGCAGGCCGGACAGAGCTGGTTCGTTGCTTCAGGGACCTTTCTGGCAAACACCCTTTTGCTTATGCGCGATACTAACAAAGGCACCCCTGCCTGGAGCAGGTAGCCTTACAAAGCTGTACTAAGCATTCTGCATTTGCATATTGGCTACACTATTGTTGATTTGGCTTTAAGCCCATCATGCTAAACTCTGACCTTTCCAAAGTTTTGTCCCGCTCCTAAATTTCATTGTTCTCACCGAGTAAGGTATGTCCTGCAGTCACAATTCACCCTATAAAAGCCCCCGATTCCGAGACCTTCCTCGGACCGCTTGGATCGCTCCAGACTTTCATCCCGCCTTGCTGCCGCTTTGTCTGGCGAGCTCCCCTTAGTGAACTGCGCTGAGCTTCTTCCCCTGCACCCCAACAAACTCTATCTTCATATTTCTCCAGGACTACGAGACAGGTGTCGTATCACCCATTTCCCTCTGAAAATCCCTATTTCCAATTCTTTAGTTAGCTGTGTGACTGTGTTGTCTTTAATGTTTGTCTGTATTTAATAAAACATCGTTTTTGCTATTTTAAACCGTCTGACTGCTTGACTGACCCGACCCTGTAGACGTTGGGTTGCAAGATCCTGCTAAGTTATCCTGCCTCTCGCTAGCTTTAGTGAGTGCTCCACTAATTTTCCCTAAAGTTGCTGTTTGTTGTTTGGTTATTTGGGTGCCCCTCCCGGGACCCCTAGAGAACAGGGTAACACTTCTGCCACATGTTTTAAGAATCAGAGGCCTAAATAATAATAAAAAAAGTCTTTGCCTGCCAGCAGAAAGAAAGTACAGGCCAACGGGATCTCCATGGAAGGGAGTTTTTGGGAGCATCCACTGAAGAGGCTCTCTCCTGTGTCCTCAGCAAATGTGCTTATAATGGTGGTGAGATTTAGGGAATACCTCTCTGTGAAGATCTTAAAATTCAGGCTGACTAGTATAGAGAATCTGGATCCAAGTCATATAGGCCTTTAAAGGTCATAATCAGCACTTTGAATTCAACCTAGAAAAAGACTGGTAGACAGCAAAGTTGCTCAACAAGGGAGCTGAACACAGTAGCATAGGAATATGGGGGCGGTGGGGCGGTTCACCCTGAGCAGGATTTTCCTGGGACGTCCTGGCCTGTAGCCACACCCCTGCACCCCCAAGCCACACCTCCGCACACCCTGGCCACAGTTACTCCCCCCCGCACAGTGGCCATACCCCTCCAGCTGTAGCCCTCTCCCCGCCTCTGCTCCACACACTCCAAGCTCCTCCACTGGTTGAACAGAACCTTTCACCATGAGATATATAAACTTTAGTCACCATAATCCTGTTGGGGCCTTTGTGAGTGGATTTACATCAGTGAAAATTAGAACTGTGCAGTTGTGTAACATCAGTATCCAGCAGGGGGTTGCTGTTGTGTTACTATGCACCAGAAGCAGCAAAATGCCCAAGGTGCATCAGTGTGCAATGCACATCAGACTAGTGCCTGATGTGCATCATGCAGTGATGCTCATCACATGGTGGTGTCCTGTTACACATCTTTACAACTTAGTAGAAGGGTTTCTTAGTGCCTTTGCTACGTAGCTAGGTAGATATAACATTTTGTAACTTAACAGTTATATAGGATTCAGACATTCATTTCTAAGTAAATCTACTTTCTATGTTTTTCAAAGAAGACTAAACCTGCTTTATTTATCTGCTAGATCCTGTTTGTCAGATTGATGAGGGTGGGATGGAATGGGTTCTTGTTCCCCTTCTGCTTGTGAATCCTAATAACTTTGCTTGTGAGCTACACTACTGTGTCTCACATTCCATGACACATTATGTAAGAGGGCTACAGCAGTCTCTCTTAAAAGAAATGGCTTGCATGAGGAACTGAGGGACAACCAATTAGAGTAAAGGAGACAAGAGTGTTCCAATTAGCAATAACGCTTTATATACTGTGCTTTCCTACGGGGATCCTACAAGGAACAGGCAGCATAATGAAGATGAAAAATCCCAATAAACAATTGTAATTATTTAGTCAACTAAACACTGAATGCAACAGGAAACAAGCAAACACAAAAATGATGCCAATTGGAACAAGCCTCTGGTTAAAAGGAAGAAAAATGCACAAGCATTTCTATTACAGAGTCTATGTTGTG
This sequence comes from Ctenosaura bakeri, assembly GCA_948474755.1. NCBI lineage: Eukaryota > Metazoa > Chordata > Lepidosauria > Squamata > Iguanidae > Ctenosaura > Ctenosaura bakeri. Next base: position 126,562 of record CAOLHI010000336.1, read on the forward strand.
CTCAAAGCACATTTGCCCAGAATTTAACATGTGTTGGGAATGCCTCTGCATTGCCAAAAAGAGCTGTGACTTGGAACAAAACCTCCATAAGGGAACACATTGACTTTTTACAGACTATCTTAATAGCGATCCCAAAAGTGCCCTTTTCCCTGATCATAGTATCTGATAACCTTGGGTTTGAGATCCAGTTAGCAGACTGGCAGTATATTTATGCGGTCATCTGTGGGACATAGGCTGCTCCTTCTTTCCTGTTCTATTCTGGGCATGCAACACAATTGGCAGTTCCCTGGTGCAGCTCCATCCTGGCTTTGGATCAGAGTGGGAGTCAACCAGAGATCTTAGAACTATTTTTAACAGACATTTCAACATTAGCAGGCAGGTTGTTAGTACTTTTCCCTCCTTGCAGGAGCATTTTTGCAGAACAATTAAAACATAATTCAAACACAGAATACATTGCATTACCGTATAATAATCATCATCATCAGGATCCAACTGAAGGAGGTAACAATCTGACAACAGTGAAAGCAATGGTAAAATAATAAATGAAGGAGTACAAAAGTGAGTGAATAAAAATAAAAACCATCCTTAAGAACACTTTTATAAACATGATGTGTAGTTACAAATTACCTCCATCTGTTCAGTGCAGCTTACTTTCAAGTAAGTGTGCACATGATCGATGATATGTAGCTTTTGTTATTCTTGGCAGGGCTCAACAACAATGGCTGTGTTAATTTGTTGAGTTCTTAATCATTTGGTACACTTCTGATTGATAATTCTTGATGGTGCTCTACCACATGCAGGTCTTGGTTGTCTAATTTTGCTTGATCATTTTTTGGGAAGTTTACCTAGCTCCCCAGTTTCATCTTAGAGGGACCCTGACCCCTTCTGCTCCATGTTCCCTTGAGTCTTCCTGTACTTGTGCATTGGGAAGAAGGAGCACCTTTACGCTGGGTGTAAAGACAGAGACTACTCTGTCTCTGTCCCCAGTATAAAGATATTCCTTCTTCCAAGGTACTTAAGGGCAGCTGGAACATACATAGCCATGACCCTGCAGTGAAGCAGTGATGGTGGTGGTGTGTCAAGATGCATCAGAGACCTCCAGCTGCTGTTGGATACTCAGAACAATGGAATTCTGGAAGCTGCTCCTAGATATCTTCTTCCAGAACACTCCCAAACATACTATTGTTATTATTGCTACATATCCCACCTTTTCTGCAGCTCTAGGACTCAAGGAGGCTTAAAAAAAGAGACAGCTAAAAATAGATGTTATAAAAAGTTAAAACAGAATTAACCTATTGATAGAATTAAAAGCAATTTAAAGCATGCCCATTAAGAGGAAAACAACAAAGATAAGACAACTTATTGCTCTTATTGTGAAGGTCCTTTTCCCCATTGCAACCTGTGCTCAAAGACTTGCTGAAACAATAAAGTCTTCACCTGTCTACAGAAGCGTAGCAAGGAAAGTGCTAGCCTAACCTCTCTAGGAAAGGAGTTCCAGAGCTTGGGAGCAACTACCGAGAAGGTCTTTTCCTGTGTTTCCACCAGATGTACCAGTGAAGGTTATGGATAGAGAGAAGGGCCTCCTGAAATCTCACAACATGGGCAGGCTCATATGTGGAGATATGGGCTGTCAGATACCCTGGGCCTATATCATAGGGCTTTATAGGGACTTCACCAGGACTGTGAATTGTCTTTGGAAAGGGACCAGCAAACACTGGAACTGTTGCAACATGGGAGCATGTTTGCTTCCTGTAACCTGCAACAATTAACATATTTGGACATATCTGAGACTTATGGGACCTTAGGTTACCAACAGGATTGTAAACTATTCCCAGTCCCCCCGCTCCTGCCCCTTTTGTGCCTTATGTTGCATCCTTGTGGAATCTAGATACACAAGAAAGCCATTATGATAAAAAGCATTTCTGAAAACTATTTATCTCAGCTGTGGGTGTGTTAAAGGGATTCTTCCCAAATTGTGTGTCTGGCTCAGAGTACCCTGTAGTCTCAGCTGGTGAACAAAACCTGGACCCTTTCAAATGAGGCCTATAAGGTTTTGCTTATTTTCATGTCATGTTTTGAAAACCTTGAATGAACAGGACCAGAGAGTTGCAAGTTTTAAATGAAATACAGCTTTCAGTCTCTCTTCTGTTTGTTCAAATAACACATTTGCCTCTAGCGCTGGCCTCAAGTGTTCTTTCAGCACACCATGCAAGCTCCATTACATTTTAATTGCCCTTTTCCACTATGCATAATGAATATGCTCATTTTCGAGGTGATGTTTTTTAAAACAGGCTGCTGTGCTTTTTTTTTTTCAAGCCCAGAACTTAAATATAAATATTTGGCTTAGGTTTCTTCTTTGGGTCTCTCTTATTCCATATAGTTGAGATATGCTGACATTATAAATGGATTTTTGCCCTTCTATCTATAATAACTGGTGGACAGGAATCCATTTTGGAAATTATCTCCCCCACTGCAAAGAAAACATAGACGTACCTTCCAACTGTCCTGATTGGGAGGATATTCCTAATTAATCCTCTGTCATCCTTCTTTTTCATCTGATTTTAAATTATCTGTTTCTTTTTCCTCCTCCCACTTCCCCCCTTTGTCCTGCTTCATTTGCTGCAAACTGAGTCCAAAGTACAAAAGTAGTTTGGACTCAGTTAACTCAGCTGGGGACGGGGAGAGAAGAGGAAGGGGTGGAATCCTGCCCTTCTTATGAGGCTCAGACAAAAGCAAACTGCTGCAGTCTCTCTCAGCTTGTGTGTTCTTTCTTATTAATAACATTTGCCATTTTGACAATACTCTGATGTTGCTTGGCCACATGCATTCTAGTTTTCATCTGTGAAATGTTGGAGTGTATGTGTAAAGGGTTGCACACACCACTTTGGCTCCCAAAGTTCCCATTCCCAAAAGGCCAAAAATATCAATGGTCCAACTAGTGTCATTGCTCCAGATCCCCCACTGGCTAGGGTCTCAGTGCTGAAGGAAAAAATTCCTCTTCTTCACCAATTACTTCCTGATTCTTTCATTGCTTTTGTCATGTGAAAGACCCAAACTTCTGAAGAGCCCAAGCATTGAGATCTGCTCCATGCCCAGCTTGTGGGAGCAATACATCATGCAGGGACATGGGAGAGTCATAGAATCATAGAGTTGGAAGAGACGTCAGGGGCCATCAAGTCCAACCTCCTGCTATGCAGGAACACGCATCAAAGCATTCCCAACAGATGGCCATCCAGCCTCCGCTTAAAAACTTCCAAAGAAGGAGACTCCACCACACTCCGAGGCAGCAGATTCCACTGTTGGATAGCTCTGAGCGTCAGGAAATTCTTCCTGAGGTTCAAGTGGAATCTCCTTTCCTGCTGCTTGAATCCATTCCTCGTCCTAGTCTCTGGAGCAACAGAAAACAAGCCCGCTCCCTCCTCGACATGACATCCCTTCAAATATTTAACCATGGCTATCACGTCCCCTCTTAACCTTCTCTTCTGCAGACTAAACATCCTCAGCTCCTTAAGCCATTCCTCATAGGGCATGGCTTCCAGACCCTTCAGCATTTTGGTTGCCCTCCTCTGGACACATTCCAGCTTGTCAATATCCTCCTTGAATTGAGGTGCCCAGAACTGGACACGATATTCGAAATGAGGCCTAACCAATGCAGAACAGAGTGGTACCATTACCTCCCTTGACCATGCTCCTATTGATACAACCAAGGATTGCGTTGGCTTTCTAGGCTGCCACATCACACTGCTGACTCATGTTCAGCTTGTGATCTACCAAGACTCCTAGATTCTTTTCACACATACTGCTATCCAGCCACGCATCCTCCATCCTGTATTTGTGCATTCCATTTTTTCTGCATAAGAGTAGGACTTTACATTTCTCTCTGTTGAAATTCATTTTGTTAGCTTAGAGGGCCTTCTCTGCTGTGGTGCCTATGGAATGCCTCCCCCTGGGAGGCCCAATTGGTATTAACATGGATCCTGTTTAGGCAGCAAGTTAAAGCAATACTTTTTGTCAAAGCCTTTGGGAGGTAATCTTATTGATTTTTGAAGTGTACGTAGAAAGCCAACGTGGTGTAGTGGTCTGAGTGTTGTACTATGACTTTGGAGACTGGGGTTTGGATCCCTGCTCAACCATGGAAACCCTTTGGGTGAACTTGGGCAAGTCACACACTCTCTGCCTCCAAGGAAGGCAAAGGCAGACCCCCTCTGAACAAATCTTGCCAAGAAAACCCCGTGAAAGGTTCTAACAGTTTTAGCTTTTTATGCTATTTTAACCTGGTGATTTTTTTTCTTTGAATATGATTGGCATCATGTTGAACAGTTATAAATGTGTACGGTAGATGGTGGGTATTCATGTTTATGATTGTCGCACCATTGCCACAATTGCAAATGCCTCCCAAACAACGAGAAGCAGGACCCCTGTCACATCTCCGTGACCCACTACAGACTGCTGGTAAGAATAGGCTGGGAATATCATCCTCCAGTGCCCTGATCTCTAGCAGCACAGACTTCTATTGCTCTGTGTGGCTGCTGGCTGTTGATAGGTCAGAGGAGTCAGATCAGGAGATGATATGTAGAAAAATATTATTTTTATTATTATATCAATCAATTAATCAATCATCAATATTTTCTGTAATATTTTGTGTAAAAAAAATCAATGAGATCAGACTATTAGTCTTACTGAGGGTTGAAAACAGGTTCATATATAAAGATTTTAGTGTGGTTTTCTGTTGTACAGTCATCCCTCCACGTTCGCTAGGGTTAGGGGCACAGGGCCCTGTGAAAGTGGAAAAACCATGAATAACTCTGGGCCCTCCCAAACCATATTTAATACCCAAAAGTGTATGATCACCACATTCAACCCACCATGGATTCCTCTGAGGTGTCAGGGTTCTTTCACAAAGCAGAAGTGGATGGCTGGTGGGGCTTACTGCCACCTCCACTGCTGCCCCACATCATTTTTAATAGGGACTTACTAGCCTCGTTCTCAGTTTCTCAGTCTCACGAGGCTTGCAGTCCCTATTAACAATAGCATAGAGAGGCAGCAGAGGTGACAGCAAATAATTTGCGAATAATCAAATTCGCAAAAGTGTAACACACAAATGTGGAGGGCTGATTGTACTATATAATTTCTATGCCACCACTTCTAGAATAGCTGATGTATCTGTAGAAAGGAAGGCCCTTATTTTGGGAACTGCTACAGAGCCCTTAATCTGTCTTGTCTGTTCCCCCTCATTGGCTATACCCCAACCTTTAGGCTTTTTAGTGGGATTGTCAGGATGAAGCATCTTTGCATCCCCAAGTGCTGAAGCCACAAAGGTCAGGCATGGAACAAACAGAAACACTGGGGTTCCTCTCCGTGTGTTCTTTGAACATATGGAACAATAACTTCTGAAGGGGGTTATTTAATTCAGGTGTTCCCCAGGCTGTGTTCTCCAGATGTTTTGGAGTATATGTCCCAAAATATCTGGCTATTGGTCATGTTGTCTGGGGCTGATGGCAGATGCAGTCCAGAACATCTGGAAGAGACAGGTTAGGAAAGGCTGATCTAAACACACTAGTCAATAAGAGAAACCCTCTGATCCAGTAGGTCACCTTCATCCTAAATGTTCAGCTTTTAACATTCAGACTAAGCCCATTTCTGCACTATATAGTTATAGTACTCACTTTCAACCTCCTATGGAATCCCGGGGTTTGCAGTTTAGGGAGGGGCATTTAGAATTCTCAGCCAGACAGCTGTTTGGCTTCCCTAAACTACAAACATCAGAATTCCAAAGGACTTTGAAAGGGGGATAATAGCACCATAACAGTGTAGTGCGGAAATAGCCTTAGTTGTTATTCAGCACATGCAGATTTAGTACCCCCTGTTCCTTCCCACACTGATGGTCCTAAATTTGTTGTAATGCTGATGAAAGCAGTTTTAATCCATTTTAAAAAATGTACCTCTTTTTTGGCTGTAGCTTGTCTCCCCAGCTTGACCTCTGGATATTAGTTATTTTTCGTATGCTCCTTTGTTTTGGGTTATAATCTGTTTTGGGAATGGAAACTGAGAGGCAGGACACATAAACTGATTTTGTTTTACTTTTCTTCCCTGAGCTTTGTTTGTGTTAAAATTGAAAAGGATAAGTTCACACTCAGGATGATAGTATTTAATCAGATCCACCCTTAGGCTTTGATAGATAGATAAATAAAAAAAATAAATTGATACCTAAACTAAATAAATAAAAAAAAGAAGTTGTTATCTTTTTCAGTCTTTGTCATCCTAAAGAATGAATTGTGTATCAGATAGGTTATTCCCATCCCAACTATAGGGTACCATCTCCCAAAACATTTTTACAGAGGGATTTTAAACACACACACACACAATATACAGTATATGTGAAATTTGTATGCCATCCCTCTGGTGCTTATATACCATTCAGAAATCCCATTTAAAAAGAAGCAGGCCACTGAATGAGTATTTTTCTCAGATTCTAGTTGTTGATGTTGAACATTCATACAGTACCATCTGCCTTTCCTCCTTGGGCTTTGGAAGAAGCTAACCTTTCTTCCAAACCTATCACAGGTTTATCTACACTGAGTTTTTGAGTTTCCTCCACTAATTTCTTTCAGGCTAGGTCATTTTAGCAAACTCTCTGGGCTCTCTAGAAACCACACATGCCACTAGTGAATATTTCCCAATCTGTGAAGTCAGCAGTGTTGCAGCTGGTTAGAAAAAGGCTACAGAGGGCAAAGCTGGGTAATCGAGGCAAATAGAGGCCAGTTCTTTTACAAGCAGAATTTGCTCGCTTCGCTAGCTTGTTATGACTTGAAGTGTTTGTCCACTGAACTGCACATCTGGCTCTTTTGATGCTCTGAGAGGGATCATGTCCTGATTGACAGCAGTGCTAGTGCAGAAAAAAAAATTAATTATCCTCAATAAGTCAGAACAAGAGGACTTCAGCCCTGTATGATTTTTAGGACAGTAACACACTATGCAAGCAGCTTTAATAAGCAAAATACACAAGCCAGGCAGAGACCGTATGTGATACGGATACTCAATGCTGATAGTCTTTCAATAACTGGTTTAGAATGCCAAACCTTCCATCATCACTCTATTGGAGATGTTTGGTTGTATCAAAGGTCCACAGAAGATACAAAACACCTAGCCTAGCACTGCATGGAGAAAAAGCTAATGAGAAGTTTAAAGAGCTAACTGCAAGCCTGGCATGGATGTTGTAAAGCAGTTTAGATTTATGTTAGATTTAGCTGGCTAACACTCATTGGCTGAGCCCTGTAGGCTCATATTTATTTTGAGACTTGAGTGTTTTGGGATAAACGGCACATCAAAATGTTTGCCATACTTTTATGATCAGAAGTTCCTGTTCCTGCAGCTGTAGCTGCCCTAAAATATGCCTTAATGTTCTCACTTAGGGGGTTGTTTCCTCCTTTTATCTCAGATCTGTTTACACAGAGCTGTTTGTCCTAACATCTTTAACCTGAGACATCATAAAATGCTCTTGTTGTGTTCCCAGAGCTTGGAAGTAATTTAAAATTTACACATAAAAAGGTGACTAGTAATTAGTTCCTTTTTCATACAATAAAGATAGAACTCTATTACATGATGACTGTAACTTCAGCTAAGGATAATTTCATTTCTTTAGTGCAGTAACTGAAACTAACACAGTTACTATGATGTGGCTTTTGTGAGGCATGGTAGAGGAGGATTATCAGATGGTTTAAATGCTGGATCATAGTGTATCTCATCCTGCCTCCCCTGAGCTCTGGGGTGGGTGCTGAGGCAATGAGGGGGGTGAGTGGGAGCACCGTGTATTTTGTACCACAGCCTTTCTAGGGTCAGGAGGCAACCCAAGAGCCAGCTAGTTCAACTCCCATCCTGTGCGGGAATTCATCAGTTAAAGCAACTCTGACAGATACTTTTTTGGGCCTAGGGTACTGGGAATGAGGCCTATGGACCTATGGAAGAGAATGGCAGAATTTTTGGTTTATTACATGTTGGTGGGCATCCTGTTGGTGAATGATGATGATGATGATGATGATGATTTATAGCCCACCTTTCATCTGACTGTGGGGCTTAAGGCAACTAACAATATTAAAACAGTGCAAAATAAAACATCCATGAAAGTATAAATATAAATTTAAATTTATATTAAAAGATTAAAAATTTAAAAAATTAAAATTAAAATTAAAAATTAAAAGTTAAATTAAAAAAACTGTTAAATCATATCTAAAGTTAAAACATTACATACAAGAAGCTTCTGATGACTTGCTGTTTTGATGCTTCTAAATTAAGGACAGTTCCATTAATTTGATGGAAGTTAGGTCTTTCATCACTTCTTCTTGCCTATAGTGATCTGACTGGAACTGCTCACAGCACACATGTGGACACACATACACACACACACACTGCTTATAAAGTGAATTGAGAGGGAGGGAAAAGGCACTAAGCCAGCTGAGAGACTTGGCAAGCAGTCCTTCATGCTCCCTACTGTACAGTACACAGGTTCTGTTTTTCAACCAGTTCCATTTTCTGACAGTGCTCCAGTCCCTAACCTGTCAGATAAGTGGGGGAAGCCTATATTAAAATATTAAATACATTTAAAAGGTATACTAACCTTTAAACAGAGTTGGGCAGCATCAAAAACTCAAATCCAGTCAATTTATAAAAACCTGATGGCACAAAAATGTCTTAACATGCTGTCAGAAGGAGAGAAATGATGGAGCCATCCTGGCCAAACTGGGGAGGGAGTTCCAAAGTCTGGAAGCTGCCACCAAGAAGGCCCTCTCCCTTGTTCCCACCAAACATGCCTGAAAGGGTCGTGAGGCAGAGAGATTGGCCTCTCTGGGTGATCTTAGAATTCTAATGGGCTCATAAAGGGAAATATGGACCTTCAAATAACCTAGGCCCAATCTATAATGGGCTCTTTAGGTCAACACCAGCACGTTGAATTGTTGCTGGAAATAGACCGGCAGCCACTGGAGCTGTTGCAAGAAGGCTTTCATTTTCATCATTTTTAAGGGAAGCCCTATGTAAAGTGTATTGCAATAGTGTAATGGGGAAGTTACCAGTGCATGAACTGCTGTCGTTAAGTTATCCCTATCCAGAACAGGTTGTAGCTGGAAGACAAGTCAAAGTTGGCCCCAGACACTCTAAACCATGGTGTCTACCTGGGTCTCCAGTGACAGAGATGGATCTAAGACTACTCCCAGGCTATGATCCTGTTCGCTCTGGAGGAGTAACATCCAGTCCAGTGTAGCCCAATTCCTGGAACCGAGCATTTCTAATCCACAGGTACAGCTTGAATTTATTGGTCCCCATCCTTCTCATTGCAGTATCCAGACACTGGTCTCGCACCCTCACAGCCCCAGTAGACTCTGATGACAAGACAGTCTACCACTTTCCAAAATTCCAAAGAATTGACCTATTTCTTTGTCAAAGAGCTCCTGCCTCCAGGATGCTGTTCCTTATGTTTAGTTAGAATCTTCTTTCTTGTAATTTTAATCCATTAGTTTGGACTCTGACCTCTGGAACAGCAGAAAGCAAGCTTGCTCCATCTTCCACATTATAGCCCTGTAAATATTTTGAGTTAACTATCGTATCACCTCCTGTTCTTTTCTTTTCCAAGTTAAATACATCCAGCTCCCTCAACCTTGCCTCACAGTCACTCTCCTCTGGACACGTCCTAACATGTCAATTTCCTTCTTAAACTGTACATGCAGACTGGACATAGTACTGCTGGTGAGGTGTGACTAAAACTGTGACCTCATTGATGTGGATATTATACTTCTGTTAACACATTCTATATTTATATTACCTGTTATCATTGCATCCTATGGTCAACTCATGTTCAGACCTTGGATCCTTTTCACACAGAACTACTGTCAATCCAGATTTCATCCATCCTATATCTGTGCATCTGATATTTCTTACACAAATGTAGAAACTTACATTTATTCCAGGTATCAGGAGCATAACTGTTGTCACTAGCTCCTGCAGAGAAAATGTCTGGTTTTCCTGAAGAATTTAGGCCATCAACTTGACAGAGTTTGGTTTCCCAACATTACAATACTTCTCAGAATCGTGCAAAGCTTGGAGTATTTGAGATCTGCATGTTTGTGTGTATGTTGTGTGTTGTGTGCCTTCAAGTTGTTTCTGACTTATGGTGAACTTAAAGTGAACACCATCATTGGGTTTTCTTGGTGGGATTTATTCAGCGAGGGTTTGCCTTTGCCTTCCTCTAAGGCTGAGAAAATGTGACTTGCCCAAGTCACCAAGTGAGTTTTCATGGCTGAGTGTCTCCAGAGTCATAGTGCAATTTTCAATCCACCACATCTCTTTCTCTCTCTCTGTGATTGGTATTGGTGTAAATACAGTTAGGATTAAAACTGGGGAAAAAACCCCACAGGCCTCCTGAAGCATTTTCAATCCTACATTACAATATCAGTATTAATCTGTTATCTTGAAGGGTAATACTAACAAAGCCAATGTTAATGGAACTATTTTGAAACATAGTGGAATATCTAATCTACAATTTAGTAAAAGCATCTAAATGTGGCAAGTACAGAATATTTTGTCACAGTAACAAAAGGTTCCAAATGTTTATGAAGGTCTCTCACACCAGAGGTGTTTAAACATGATTTCAAATGTGAGGCCCTGATCCAATGATCTGTAGCTGAAAAGGAAAGATAATTTGCATCATTATTCTTCGCAGGGAAGGCCAAAGTCAATTGCTTTTCTGTACATTAACATTTATTTAACCATTGCATCAGCCAAAGCCCAGAAAGAAATGCCAAAGTACATAATATATGATACAAAGCAGGATGTTGTAAAGATGACATCATCAAAAGGAGATAATGTGACCAGAGTTTGCATCCAAGGGCAGTGACTGTGATAAATGGCTATAGCATTTTCTATTTCTGTTACTGTCAATTCTGGCTTCCCATCTGCAGAAGAGAAAATATGCAACCCAGCTAAGCCCCTTCTTTCTCCTGTCTCCGTGTCTGGGACATTGATCCCTGAGAGCTCCTGTGCTTATGGACCTGGATGTAGATTTATTTAATCTATCCAAGAACTATATTATAGAAGTCTGCATCTAGTGGGGCCTGTTTGTAGCAGACCTTGTGATCCAGTGGTCGCTCAGCTGCAATAAGGAGGAAGAGCACATTTTTGTTGATTTTCCTTACCTCCTGAAGTCCCCTACACTATTCTCATGCCATTTTGGAAGGACAACAGTGTAGAAATGCAGCCCTCAAAGGTCCTTTGGGGAACCATGCCCATTTCCGCGCTATAATGCTATTATTCTACTTTCAACATCCTATGGAATCCTGGGGTTTGCAGTTTGCAGGCTTTAAGACCCCTCCCTAAACTGCAAACCCCAGGATTCCATTAGATATTGAAAGTGGAATAATACCACTATAACAGTCTACTGTGGAAATGGCCCACATGGCCACCAACTCCCTGGCAGATGCCTACCCCTGTGTTAATGGCAGCTTCTGCTCAATTGAGTACTCATTTGTCAATGGAATGGTACCATTGGATGAAACCCAATGTAGACAGCACTTCTGATAATACCCCTGCCAATAAAAACAGAAAATGAAAAACAGCCAGCTTACAAGGGAAAAAAATCATGGAATGAAAAACCAACTTAAAAAACAAAAACAAATTCTGACTGATAATTTTATGACCACTTTGATCTCTCTGTGTTTGCTCTCATGAGTATTTGCATCCTGGTTTTCCTTCTGAGTGTTCAATGTAGCCTAGAAACTGGAGTCATTGAAATAGAATAATGTCTGCCTTTACTCTGACTCAGCTGTTTGGCATGATGAAACTTTATACTGAAATTTCAGCCAATGTTTTGCATGACAGAAACCCAGTGATTGACATTGCTGTACTCTTGGTTAATCAATGCCAGTTGCTTTTCAGTTCACACTGTGGAAGGCACTCATTTATAGGTAAGAGTAATTGATTCCTTTTTGTACTAACGGAGATATAACTGAGGCCATTTCCGCACGACGAAGCTCTTCTGTGTTGTCTCGCTGCAGTCCCAGGTCCAGAAGGAAGTGTGTCAGCAATGCTCCCCTCTGCACCTGCTCGGTCCATGTGGAAGAGAACACAATGGTGCCACGTCTTCCTTCCGCAGAACAGCTGGGATTTTTCCATTGCTGCGCTATGGAAGGAAACGTCGCCAATGCGCTTCCACATCTTCCGCATGGCCAGAAGTGATGGGAGCGCCATGTGATCTCAGGTGCGAAATGGATTTTTTTCCATTTTGCGAAAACTGTGCAAGTGTGATGCTCCACGACAGAATGGCAGTGGGATGGCAACGATGTCATGTGGAAGTGCAACGTGCCAACCACTGCCATCCTGTGGCAAAAGCGCAACAGCGACGTTGTGCGGAAAGGGTCTGAGTTACTTTATTCTTGCAACTTAATATGGCATGGTTTTCAAAGAAGTAGCCATGTTAGTGGGATAACAAGAGATAGCTTCACTCCTTAGAATTTATGGAGATTTAATGAGCTCATGTGTTTTGTCCTCAAGGTCAAATGGCAGCATTCTTGCAGGTTTTATTTTTGTAAAAGATAAGGTCTTTAGAAATAGCAATAAAGTAATGAGTTACCTTTTTTTAAAAAGAGTACTATCACTAGCTTACTGCTTTCAGAGATCTTGAAACAGTAATGGTAGTTATTTTTCAGTTAACTTTCTAAACTCTGTATCAGTTACTGTATTGGCTACTTTCAGTTTCTCAGAAACTAGATATTTTTCTTTTCTTTTTGGCCTAACTTCTATAAAATTGGTTTTGTTTTGGAGAAAATTTTGGTATGCTCATCCACTCTGCAGCTTTTATCACCATTGAGGGATACTCCTCAAATATCCTTGAAAATGTGCCTGTATTTATTTGATAAGAAATGATCAAACCATTTTGATAATTGTTTATACACGTATGGGGTATATTTTCTTTCTCATCCTTTCTAGCAGCCTTCACAGGCTTCCTTCTCCTTTTAATTGGAGATGCCATGAACATGAAAGCTTACTGGAGTTAGTCCTAGACATTTTGCTGCCTGAGACTGAAAGGACAGTGCTACCATACTTCTCTGTTGTGCATATACACAAGGTGATGGAACTGAACTGGTTGATCAGTTTTAGTCAACACTGGGGATATAATCATGTATTCCAAATAGAGATGTGAAGACCTGTTAAAAAAATGGAAAAATTAATTAAAAAACAGTTTTTTTCTCCGTTTTTTTCCTGAAGCCTTTTTGTTTTTTTCCAAAAAAATTTAAAAATTGAAAAAAGGAAGAAAATAAATTATGGAATGTTTTATTTTAGCATGATGAATAAAATCTTTAAGACAAGTTGTTCATATATTCTCCCGATCATTTCTAAAAACTATGACTGAAACTGATAACTATAGCTCAGAAAATGAGTCTGATTAAATTTCATGCCTAGTCATTGAATCTTAGTCCCTCCCCCCTTCCACACACTTCCCCCCTCAATTCTTTTTATGGTAATAGAAGATTTATGTCTATTTGGAGAGGAAATATAAATAATTTTCGTTGTTACTAATGTTGATGGTTTCTTCTGTTTTTTGAAACATGTTTTTTTGCTTGCTCCTCATAAACTAGGAAAAACAAAGAGATTCCATACAGTTCAGCAGATTGTTCATAGAATCATAGAATCATAGAATCATAGAAATGTAGAGTTGGAAGAGACCACAGGGGCCATCCAGTCCAACCCCCTGCCATGCAGGAACACCCTCAAAGCACTCCCGACAGAGTGCTCCATTTGTTGCTCCATGTGTTGCTCCATTTGTTACAAAAAAAGTAAATTCCATTTGTAATAATTATTTGAATACATTGTATTTTTAATATACAAATTGTGATAATTTTATGCCAAATCAAATTGCACATAGTCATATTTTATGTTCCTAAAGTAGCAGAGTGACTTTCAATCTGTAAAAAGTGCTAATGTTGCATTTTTTCAATTTTTCCAAAACTTTCCATTTTTTTCTGGGAAAAAAAACAACCTGGAAAAAAGCAGGGTTTTTTTCCCATGGCTTCAAAATTTCCAGAAATTTTACATCTCTAATTCCAAAACTTGTGAAGCAGAAGGTGTATGAGATATCTGCTGCTTAAGGGTTCAAGAATGGACTCCATAGTAGAATGGAGACACAATTGTGTTGAAAACAAGATGCTGGGTAGATGTCAGCATTTAAGCTAACAATCTGACACTAAAGCAAACATATCCCTGATCATTTACAGCAGTGAAATCTTTGAATAATCTTTCAATTGATGCATGGATGATGAGAATCTTGACTAATTTATGATGTAGAAAATAAACAGAAACAATATTTTTTCCATCTTTGGTTTCCATTTATTGAATTGGTTAATAATTCACTAGAATTTGTTCCTCTGTTAGGATCCCAAGTTAACTTTTGAAGTGATGAACTTTCCAGGAGGAATACAGGATCAATGTACTCTAGGGCAGAATTTCTCATAGGCTTTATTTTTTTAATGTTTGTAACTTTTTTTTCTTAAAACATTGATGAACTGGAGCATGTCCATAGGAAGGTGACAAATATGGTAAAGTGTCTGACAACCAAGTCCTAGGAGGGATGGTTGAGAGAGCTGAGTATGCTTAGTCTGGAGAGGAGAAGATTCTGAGATGACATGATAGACATAGATGGATTGAGTTTGTTTTCTTGTGCCCCAGAGAATTAGGACCCAAACTAAGGGATTCAAATTACAAGAATGGAGATTCTGACTAAATAGTAGAAAAACCTCGGCAGAAGGTTAATGGACTTTTCTTCATTGGAGGTTTTTAAAAAGTGATTAGTTGGCTATCTATTAGAAATGATTTAGCTGCACTGCCAGCCGGTTAAATGTCCCCTCCATATTGGAAATCCTATGATTTTACAAGTGGCAGACCCAGCTTGGATCTTCTACAGGAAAATTCCCCCAATTTCTCCTACAGTTTGGAACGTAAGGTTTAAAAAAGTATTCATTGACATTTGTTGGAAATTAATTTGTTGCTGTTTAAGGTTAGGAAGGTGAAATTTTAATTTGCCACATCATTCATGCATCCATTCATTCCCCCACCCACTCACTTTCAGTTTTAAAATGGATATTGCCACTGTTGTTACATAGTAACACATTTTGCTACTTGCTGCTTCTTTTTGTGATTGTCTTTTTGTAATTTTCAATTTGAGAGCCAGTGTACTGTAGAATTGCCACAATGATTGTGGAGACCAGGGTTTGAATCCATGTTTGGCCATGGAAACCAACTGGGTGAACTTGGGCAAGTCACACTCTCTCAGCCTCAGCAGGAGGCAAAGGCAAACACTTGTCTGAGCAAATCTTGCCAAGAAAAACCCATGACCTTTAGGATCGCCGGGAGCTGGAAACATCTTGAAAGCTCACAACAACAAATTTTCAAGTTACCTTCCCTAAACTTGCCTCTTTGGTTTCCCCACTCACTTAAAAGGATGTCATGCAAAGATCAATGATAGAGAATATGTTTGGCATGTGGAGACCAAGATTTTTTTTTTAATGCAACAAGCCAGTACTGAATTACCGTATATTTTCCTCCTCCACCTTCTCCTCCTCCTCTTCTTGAGAACACCTTTATTCTTGACTGAATAAAGAGACTATGGCCATTTCCACACTACACTGTTATAGTGCTATTATTCCACTTTCAGCATCCTACGGAATCCTGGGGTTTGCGGTTTAAGAAGGGGCCTTTAGAATTCTCAGCCAGAGAGCTCTTGGGCCTCAGAAAACTACAAAGCCCAGAAATCCACAAGATGTTGAAAGCGGAATAATAGCACTACAACAGTGGCCATTTCCGCATTAGCCCGTTATAGCGTGATGATTCTACTTTCAACATCCTCTGGAATCCTGGGGTTTGCAGTTTCGGGAGGGGCCAGGATTCCAGAGGATGTGAAAGTGGAATCATCGCGCTATAACAGGCAAGTGCGGAAATGGCCAGTGTATTGTGGAAATGGCCAGTGTCTCTTTTTCATTACATTACAGCAGTGGTGGGAAACTGCCAGGAATTGGAGGTTCCACTGCCAGGAATTGAAGGGCTGCATTCCAGAACACACGCTGCTGTCTCAGAGGTTTTAAAACCATTTTTTGGAAAAAACAACAATTCCTCAAAATTAAAAAAAAAAATCCCTCAAAAACCCCTCAAACCCAACCTCAAAATGCACTCATAATTTCTAAGCAGTGTGGACTTGAAATAGCCCTGGAAAGGGGAGTGATGAAATTGTCCTTGTATATTTCTAGTAATAAACAAATGAAGAATTGGGGACCTCCAAAATGGACTTAGGGGGTTGCATTTAGCTTGCAAGCCATATTTAGCCCTCTCCTGCACTACAGGAATAGTGAGTGATGTTAGTTAAGCCTTACTGGGGAAAGGGGGAAATGCATTCACACATAACTAATTAAATTTAACTAGTTGTTTCCAGCTTCTATTTGGGAGTACCTTTAACCAACAAATGAACTCATTAATCCCTGTGAGCAAGGTGGGTGGGTAATCAATTAGTACATAACTAATCAGATTTAACTAGTTAGCCCCAAACTTTGAGTCTCTTCCCCATGCAGGGTGGCTGCTTGTCTCTTCAAAATGAATACATGTAGAGTTATCTGGAACCAGGATTTGAATTAAGGGTGCTATTCCATCCCGCACATCCACTCTGCTTTCCTCCTTGTGTTAACCGGTACAAAAGGATTTCTGTGTCAATGTGTTGTTTTTTCTCCCTCAAGCAGGCAAAACCGGAGGAAAAGGCCACTTTGTGAAAAGGTGGCTCAACAGATTGGAGGCCCTTCTTTCTGGTCTCTAAGTCCTTCATGGTTCACTTGCCACAAAACATAACAGTTCACACTGGCCATGTTTTGGGAAAACATGGCCTTCTGTGTACAGAAATACATGTTTCTTTCCATAAATCATCATACTAGAAGATAAAGTTTGGAGAGGGGGGAAAGTAAATGGGAGAGTCCTCTTCAGCGGTTATTTTATTTATTATTTATTTGTTTAAAGTATTTCTATATTGCCTCCCAGCCCACAAGGGCTCCTGAGGCAATGAACAAACAAAAACCAATGAAAACATTACAAAGAAAATTTTTTTTTGAAACCACATTAAAATACTGCTTTAAAACTCCCAAAACAAGTCTAAGGCCATTTTCACCCTACACGCTTATAGTGCCATTATTCCACTTTCAACCTTCTGTGGAATTCTGGGCATTGTAATTTCTTGAAGCCAAAAAGCTCTCTGGCTGAGAATTCTAAATGCCTCTCCCTAAACTCAAACTCCAGGATTCCATAGGATGTGGAAAGTGGAATAATAGTACTATAACAGTGGAAAGGCCCCTAGTAAATGCCCAGTAGAGGACTGCAGCCTTTAAAAAGTTTGTTCTTAATGTATTTCTTCCAGTGATTCTAACAACCATGTAACGTAGACTGGTTATTATTACCTTCAAGTTGTGGAGGAAGAAGGACACAGAAATTACAGTTTTCCCAGGTCACATAGTGAGCACTTGCATGAGGAGAGTCTTGACATTTCCCAGCTATGGTACTCTAGCTCTCAGTTGAGTAACTGCATCTTTTTGGAATTCAGATGAGGAATGCTAAACAATCACTTTCCTCTAAAAGATGAAGTCTCTTTGCCTATGCTTGCTGTGTTACATCAGTCCTTTAAAAGCAAAGTATGTAGTGCTAATAAAAGGGACCTTTATATAGGGATGTATTGTGTACCCTTCAATTCGTAGATGAAAATATGGACAACAACAGAATGTGGTAAAGATGGCAAAAATTAATAAGGAGGAAGAACACACAAGCCAGAAGAGGCTGCAGCAGCTGGCTTTTGCCTGAGCCTGACCGGGAAGAGCAAGATTCTGTTTCTTCTTGTCCTTTCCCACTCTGAGTCAGCTCAATGCAAACTCCATTTTTGCAGCAACTGAAATAAGCTGATGATAAATAGGAAAAGTGGGAGGAGAGAGAAACTGGGACATTTTAAAGCAGCTGAAAAAGTGGAAGGACAGAGGATTAATTAGGACAGTCCCCACCAACTTGGAACAGTCAGATGGTGTGGCATTGACATATATAGAATTTTTTGGGGGTACATTAAAGCTATGAAGCAGAAGTCCCTGGCCAGGAAAGCATCCACATTCAGGTTCATCTGAGCAAAACCAAGGCCATGAACAAGTTGTGCTAACTTCACTTCTACATTCTACACACATGTATCCTGCACACCTGCTTTCATTTTCATTAAAGAGTTCTCACCTAAAAACTTTTGGAAAGAGTATCAGCAGGAGAAGGACTCCCCAAGGATGAGAGAGTCTGGCTTGCCCTTTCCCCTTCATGGTTTCCAAAGTGAACTATAGCATCATGATCCCCAGGAGAAAACAATGCTTGCATGTTCTACAAGATGAGATTTCCTTCATGGAGTTAGCATAGCAGGCAGCTGAGAAAGTCAGGCCCCTAAAGCATTCTTTTGAGTCTCAGGATCTGAGAACTATGAAGGGCCCAAATCATTTCTGGGGCAAGCAGAGGGCAGCCTCCTGCTTCCTACCAGTGAAATGGGACAAAATATCACATCCACTTACATATCACCAAAGAAAGAGGCAATAATTTGCACAGTGTTTACATTTGTTAAGGTATATTGTATGGGTGCAAGTTTAAAAATAATGACTAATATTTAAATAGAAATGCAGTATACTCCCTATAATGAGTAAGACTGTGACCAAATGGCTTGTGCATCCAACTGCTGACAGACAATATGAAGACAACTTTTCTTCTCTCCTTTCCTGTACTTAAACTGGACTTGGGGTTGGGCAGCTTTCAGTGCTCACCTTCTTATAGAAGACTATAAAGGACATCATAGGAGAAAATACCATACCCTCCAACATTTCACAGATGGAAATCAGAACACATGTGGCCAAACAACATCAGAGTGTGGTCAAGGTGGCAAACACTATTAACAGAGAAGAATATAAAATTTAGTAGATGCAGCAGCAGTTTACTTTTTCCAGAGTCTAACAGGAAATGCAGGATCCCCTCCTCTCCATTGTTGTGTTGAGTACAAACTGCTTTTGCACTTTAAATTCATTTTGCAGCAGTAGAAGTAAGCTGAGAATGAAGAAGGAAAATGTGTGAGAAAAAAACAGCTGAAAAAATAATCAGTTGAAAAAGAAGGATGACAGAGGATTAGTTGTGGCTGTCCCTGAAAAATTAGGATGGTTGGCGAATACAAAGTACTGCGGATCATAGCCTTAAAAAACAAACAAACTAAAACCAAAACCAAACCAACCCCCCCCCCCCCGCAATGCACTGACTAGTTTTAATTTACCTGAGATACTGGTGAATGGAAGAGCTGAATACCAACTGGGTTTAGATCTGTTTCTTATATTTTGGCATTGTGTTTCAGTAGAAAAGAAAGTCCATTTCCTAGTACGCTCTCCAGTGCAATTTTGTTTGTTACTGCCTGCTCTCTGTCTGTTTTCACACATCATTTTCTAGTGTGCCAAACTGATATGAAATGGATCAGAGGATACACTCACATCATTACATGTTGTGCTGGGCATTTTGAGGAAAAAAAGAAAAGAAAATGTTAACTTTGCTGGAAGAAGAATTCTTTTGCCTTCCTGTTTTTCTATCAGCTAAAAAGGAAGTTGAAATGACTTGAGATTTTTATCTGGGCCTCTCCACAATATCTAATTGTTTCGGACTTAAACAGTTTGTCAGTGGCAGTTGGAAAGGATCAGATGAGGATTGTACTAAATCTCTCTTAAGGTTTCTATATCGTCTTTATTGGGAGTACAGCTAGACAGAAAAGTCACGCGAATACTTGTTTACAGCCTGTAATCTATGGGATGACTTCTATCATACTTGCTGCAATAAGGAAGCCAGAGGCCTCTGAGTTAGACAATGTTAACGTCATGCTACCGCATCAATTTTTCTTTGCAAACACCTCACATATCTGCATGGCTTTAAAAAGAAGAGAGCTGTAACCCAGAACTGTTCTATGTGGGTGTTAAAACTCTGGCAGGTTTGTGTAGGGAGATGCAGTCCTTCAGAGAGTCTGGATCTAAGCTGTATAGGGCTGTATAGATCATGACCAGCACTTTGAATTAGAAACAAACTGGTAGCCAGTGAAACTGTTTTAACAAGGGAGTTATTTGCTCCTTGTAAGTGATGCCAGGTTCCATGAAACCTCCAGTGTTTCTCTATCCAAACTTGAGGTCTGTCCCTCCCATTTGCATTGCAGTGGACTAGAGGTCCCTGGCCTCAAACTAGTTGGGTTCTTAAAAAGAACTCTTCAGGCTTTGAAATGTCTCACAGCAGACATAAGATCTCTTCATGTCCACCTCTGCTGCTTCCTCAAGAAAATCTCCCACTTTGGCCAAGAACATTTAAAACCAGCATAATCAACTGGATGTGCATCTAGAGAAAATGAAGAAGGATCTGTTCCATCCCAAGCTACAGATAATATGGTTAGCTGGTTTTTTTTGGGAGGGGGGAATGCGCACAAATGGTTTTTAAGAATGTCAGAATGCCATAAGTGTGCAGCAGGCACTCCTTGCCCCCCAAACCACCCCATATAAAGGAGGAAGAGAAACATCTCCTTATTTACTGACGTGAGCTACAGGAAGATCCAAAGCTCCTTTCATTTTCCTTTCAGGTGCAAAACATGCTGCATGCTACAATTGCACACTTTTTTTTTCCTTTTTTTTTTTTTTAAAGGAGCTGAATTATAATGATCCATGTTCTGATCCTTCCAGGATATTCTTAAATATGGAGGAGGATGGGAAAGAATATGGGAATAGCTACATGGAGCTGGAGTAAGATTGCCAGAGTGAAAACTGGAAAGGGCTCCTATACCTTTAACAGTGGTTTAGAAGAGATAATCAGAAGGTGCTGCTTGTCCTGCAACCAGCTAACAAACATTACCTGCTGAAATTCTCTTTACGCAATCATCAAAGGTACAGGAGCCCTCACCAGTTTTTGCTCTGGTGACCCTAAACTAAAGTAAAAGGATGAATGACAGTGTGAGAAGGCTGAAGTGGGAACCTGCACTATTCTGTTGACATTAAAGTGAGATGTAGGAATGCTAGCGTCATATTTCTACATAGATTACAAATAAAGAAAAGCCAGTTTTCATGAGAAAAAGGGGGCCAACATGAAAAAGACCTTTCTTCTTTGCTTCACCAGCTTGCACACTCTCAGCAGCAAGTAGTTCTGCCAAGAGGCTGGTCTACCATTTAAAATCCCTACAATTCTTATATCTGGGCCCCAGCAGCAGTGGGAAAATTAAAATGGCAGAGCTATAGCTGTCAGGTCTTTTACAATTGACCAATGATAACAGTCAATACAGGCCCTGGGGGCTGTACCAGAACAAATAAAAGTATCCCGGTGAACTAACAGCAACAACATATTTATTGATTTACCAACCATAAGTGAGTAAGAGCATTTCAAGATGCAAAGTGTTATTAGGAAGCAGCATCTCGGTTCAACTCTCATTCCTGCTTAAAGCCAAAATGACTCACGGGATTTTAGTGGATTTTTGCCAAAGTGTAAATGAGATTAAAATCAGGCCGCACGGCTGGAGCATGGTATGTAGCAAATGTAAAAATAAACAGAGCCCTATCAGGGAAAATCTAAATGCAAGCCTGCACTTTTAAACAGCACAGAGACTGTTTTTATAAGAAGGCAGCCGCCTGGAATCTCATCTCCGAAAAGGAATTAAGTACTCCTTCCTCTGTGACCAAGTGGCTTGTATGCCACTTGGGCATGCTCAGGCCCTTGTTTTGCTTTGTGCAGCCTTGGAGAAGACTGACTGAGAGCCTTTGAGGGGATTCTTAAAGTATCAAACATTTCCAGATGGGATCCATACAACCCTCAGGCTTTCAACTGAAGCACACAAGCTGAGCTTTATATTTCTGTGTTATCTTTACAAGGAGATTACAAAACCCACTTCAGAAGGAATTAAGCTTCAGTCCTAGGCAAGGTTACATGAGAATAAGGCCTGTGGAAGCCAGTCCAAGAAAATAGTCACTTCCAAGTCAATGTGCACAATGCTGAAATTGTGCATAGGTGTGGGAATGAGGGGCTGGTCCTTAATGAAATCTGTGCGCCCCTCTGTCAGTTTTGTAAAACCTTTCTTTAAAAAGTTGCTAACAAGGCCACAGCTCTGTCATACTCTCCAACACCTAGCAGAGGAAAACTGGGAGGTATGTAGACAAGCAACATCAGAGAATGCTGAAGATGGCAAAAGTTATTAAAGAACAAGAACATGCATGCTGGGAGAAGCTGCAGCAGTTGGCTTTTGCCTGAATGTACTGGGAAGGACAAGACTCTGTCCCCTTCTCTTCCCCGGACTAAGCTGAGCACAAACTACTTTTACACTTTGAACTTTGCAGCAATTGAAGTAAGTTGAGGACAAAGGAGGAAAGTGGGAGGAGTAGAAGCTGGCATGTTTTAAAAGCAGCTGAAAGAGAGGGACTACACAGGATTATTTGGGACTGTCTTTGCCAACTGATGACAGTTGGAGAGTATGATCTATAGGTCTGCCTACTGAGGTGGCTGCTTCAGGCAGCAGATTTGGGGTTATTTTTAGTTCTAACTGGAAATACAACCATTAAAAGGACATGAACCTTGTCCCTTATTTTACAAGGTAACCTTATGTTTCACCCTCTCTCCTGCCCACTTTAGGCCAGGAGCACAGCAGTGATAAGGAGTTTCTGGCCCACGGGCTGAATTTTGATCAGCCAATCTTTCCATCTGGCTGGCAGAAGTCCCTTCCTAAAACCACTGCCCTTTTGGCGAATGGAGAGGGGCAGAAGAGCATCTCCAGAAGCTGTTTCCCCCTCCATTCACCCCCCCCCAGCTTTCCCATTGAGTCAAGAGTACATATATTTCTAGGCCTGCATGTCTGTGGGAAGATGCCCGCTGGCTCCATCCGCTTTTCAATGTGGCTCCACCAACTGCTGGTAAGTGGACCCTAATGCACTTGCCCAGTTACTGTCCCTTCCAGGCTAAGAAAGGTTCCATATTCCTGATCTATCTTCCTCTCTTTCATAAAAGACAGAAGGAAAGAAGGAAGGAAGGCTGGCTTTCTTTGGATACTGTTTAGAAAAGTGGGCCATAGTTCAGGAGCTAAGATCCTGGTATTATGTACAGTTTTTTTTTCTTTCTTTCTCATAGGAAAAAGAGAAAGAGAGTGACATGGAATACAAACTTTCTCCCTCTGTGCTGTTCATAATGTTATGATGCTAGGCCTGAAAAGAAAAGGAGTCAGGATAAATTCATAGAAGGTAAGTCTGCCAAAAGCTATTAGCCATACTGGCCAATATTTCACAAATGAAAAGTGGGACACATGTGGCCATTGTCCTTGTCCCTGACTATATACATTGATGTTCTGCCCTTTGATGAAAAGGGTGTTATAAATAAGTTGTTGTTAAGAATTTGTGTGGTCAAGATGGCAAAAGTTGTTAATCAGAAAGAACACACAAGTGTGGAAAGACTGTAAGAGTTTACCTTTGCCTGAGTCCATAGGTAAGGGCAAGATTCTGCACCTCTTCTCCCTACTGTTGAATGAAATGAGTGCAAGCTCCGTCTTAGTTTGTGGCATGGGAAGTGAGCTCTTGCCAAAGGGGGATAATGGGAGGAGGAGAGGAGGAGGAGGAAGAAGAGAGAGAGAGAGAGAGATACTGGGACATTTTCCAAGCAAGAGAAAAAATGGGATGACAGATGATTAATCCAGACTGTCCCTGCCAAATTGGAGAGCTATGATCAGAGGTCAGAATGGTTATTATGTTGTGGACTGCAGTTCTTGAAATTGTTCAGCCAGCATAGCTAGTTCTGGCAGCTTTAGTCTTAAAAAGTGAATTTTTCTGAGTGTTTAGCAATGATAGTTCTATGGAACTCCCACATATACCTCTCTGAATACAAGACAGTGGAATGAATTTTCCTTTTAATGTCTCACTTTTGTAAGAATCTATTTATTAGATTCTTAGATTGACATTCCCAAACAGTAACAGAAGCATTTTATAAATATTTTATATTAAGAAATAATACAAAGAAAGAATAAGTGACCACTGAAACATGTTAAATGCAACATAGAAATATGATTATCTCTATATATCTTTACAAGACAGAAATATGATCTGCCGATGATTCTAAATGCTATACTCTGAAAAAAAAATCTCTCTCTGTCACAACCTATAGTTAAAAAGGCCAGAACCCGGGTAACACGATACAGGAAAAGCACGAATAGCAGATATCTTATCCCTATAACAGGACGAAAACACTGAGTGAAATAAATTAGAAATGTTAGCTATGAGGAGGCAGATAAAAAGAAGAAACCACAAATATGTACATAAACATTACCATGAAAAAAAAAGGGGGAAGGAAAGATGTTCCAGAGGAGAAGGCTGCAATTTTATACTTTCCGTGTTTACATTGCACTTTACTTCGTACAGTAATTGCTCTCTTTTCCCTTATTTGCAGTGGGCAAATAAAGGGATTATGGTATTCAGATAAAAAGCAGGAAACTCCAACTGGATAGAAATATGTTCAGCTCTACATCGGGATTATACTATCCATGTTGTGTGCCTTCAAGTTGTTTCTGATTTATGGCAACTCTAAGGCGACCCTGTCACAGATTTTCTGGTGCTGCATGTGTGTGACATGCCTTAAGGATGCCCAGTGGGTTTCCATGGTTTCCAGGATTGTAGTCCAATGCTTAGACCGCTACCCCATTCTGGCTGGCTCTTAGTATTAGCCATACAAGAGGGAATATTGCAGGGAAAGTCTGGTTCATGTTTAGAGATGAACAGTCTTTCCCTATAACCTACCCAGCAACTTGCAAAGTGCTGCCAACTATTCTCAATAGCTGAAAGCCTACTGGTACTGTCTTCAGGCACAGCAAAGCCCTTCTCGAATTCCTTTTCCACAGGCTATTTGTGTCTAAAAGTATAGCTAAGGAAACTTTTCACATGTGGTTGCACCAGTCTGCAGAAGATTTGCTTTTAATCTTCTTGCCAGAGCTGTTATTTCCTGTTTTTAGATTGTTCCCTTTTGCAAAAGAAGAACTCCCATGTTTACACCAGCACCCTCAGTCTCTCTTTTGACGGGATCTGTAACTATGACATTTGTCAACAAGGCCAGCATACCCTCCAGCATTTCATAGATGAAAATGGACATATATGGCCAAACAACTTAGAGTGTGGTCAAGACCTCAAAAGTTATTAATGAGAAGGAACACATAAACCTGGGAAGGCTGTAGCAGTTTGCTTTACCTCAGTCTACAGTGAAGGGCAAGTCCACTCCATCCTCTCCCCTCCCTCTTGCAGAGTTAATTGATTGCAAAGTATTTTTGCCGTTCAGTTTGCAGCAACTGAAGTAAGCTGAGGACAAAGAAGGAAAGTGCATAGAGGCAAGAGAAAATGGGACATACTAAAAGTAGCTGAAAAACTGGGATGACAGAGGATTAATTGGGACTGTCTCTGCCAAATTGGGAAAATAGGAGGGTATCGCCAATGCTTATTAACAGGACATTGGAGAAACTGGCTACAGTAAAGTGAAAGAGAAAGAGCCTAGCAGTTTTGTTGAAATTCCCATATATAATAAGAGCTTGGATTACTTTTTGGGTGGCAAGTCTTCCAGAGATTCTGGGAAGTTTAGTTTAAAATAGTGACTTTTCAAAGATTTGAAACCAAGTGGATGTACTTGCCAGCCTTCCTCAATTTGGTGCCTCCCCATGTGTGTGAGACTACAGATTCCATCATCCTCACTGAAGCTATGGTGCAACACATCAAGAGGACACAAGATTGGGAGGCCCCTCAAAGGCCCCTCCCTAAACTGCAAACCTCAAAATTCCATAGGCTGTTGAAAGTGGAATAATAGCAGTATAACAGTCTAGTGTGGAAATGGCTAATATTTCAGAGGAAGGAACTGGGAAAACACCTCTGAGTGTTCCTTGCCTAAGAAAACCATATGAAATTCATGGAGTCGCCTTAAATCTGCAGGGGACTTGAAAGCTCATATATATACATGCACACATAAACCATCTGGAGTCTCATCTTTGGGGAGAAAGGCAGGATGTAAATGAATGAAATAATAAAAATAAAAATATATTTTCAGTGATGTGAGCACCCCACCACACAGTCAGAAGTGATACAGATCAATGCTTCCCCCTCAATGAGAAGTCCACCACTATTTCTCTTTGTATCACAGCATCTTTCCCTGACACTGACTATACATTTATGGGTGGAAGCAAAGCTCTTTACAAACATGTATGGATGCCTGCATAATAGAATTCAAGAAACTTACATTTCAAACAAAGCAGCTTTTGAAAGTTTAAAGCAGTACCCTGTCACATTCCCCTTTGTAAAGGAAGTTTACCTTAACAGGAAGCAAGCATAATTTCCTCTTCAGATACACTTCTATTTTAAGCATTGCAAGTTTGTCTAGACATTACTGGTCTTTGCTATCCCATTTTTACAATTGGTATCCACAGATACACAGCAGTGATTTTGCTAGTAAGGTTAGTTTTCTGATTTCATAGGAATATTACTATTGCTGCTGCCACAGGGACAAAAACAACAGAGTTATGTAGAAGCTTAAAGCAGGGCCAGGGAACTTGTGTTGATGAACTGCAACTCCCAGCATTTTGACAATTGGCCACATTGGCTGAGGCTGATGAGTGATAGAATCCGGGCAGAGACAACATTTTTGATCCCTTACTTGAAAGGCAAAATTAGATATGATTTGGAATTCCCATTTGCATTTTTCTTTTTTTTTCTTTTCTTTTTTTTATTCTATATTTTTTAAAAAACAAACTTAGCAATATAAACGTACATAATATTCTCTTAGCTTAATTAGTTTCAAATAATTACATATAAAACGTTGCTAAATTTCCATGTCATCTTAAACATTTCAAATATCACTTCCCCTCTTCCCTGGTTTGATCTTACAATTTTTTGCATTTCAACACTTAGATCTGTCCGGAGGCTATAAGATACTGGAAAAGAATTCATGGAGCTATGGAATCCTTATTGCAAATAGAGATCCCACTGACTCCGGAATTATATTTATTGAATATGACCCATTTGCATTTTTCAAAGTCCAAAAATCAGAGCTTTAATTTGGATCAGAGCTATGGTGTCTGAATGGGGAGAGGGGGAAATTTAACCCTTTGTTTATGTATCATTTTCCCCCAAGGCAAATCCTGCCCACTCCTACTGCTAGTCAGGTGGAGAACATAATATCTTTGTCCCACTGCTTGTAAGTGCAGCTTGTTAACAACTCTTTATATTGGTTGTTCATGACATTTTCCCAATGATTTCCCCCCAAAACTAGATCTCCCAATTAAAGCTGAAGTGTTAAGGCTTTTTTTGGTTGTTGTGGAGGTTGGTATTCTATGCTGGCCTCATGCCAACAACCAGTGCCACTGTGGACTTAACTCTTTAGCTGCTGCAGCCATCATCAACCATTTAGTGGAGAAGCATCTGGCTACATCCTGTTATTGTTGTTGCTGCTGTGTCCCTTCAAGTCGTCTCTGATTTATGGCAACCCTAAGGCAACCCTATCACAAGGTTTTCTGGGGCTGAGAGTATGTAATGTGCCCAAGGTCACCCAGTGGGTTTCCATGGCCAAGCGGAGAACTGAACCCTGGTTTCCAGGGTTTGTAGTTCAACACTCCAACCACTGCACCATAGGCTCTCTATGTCCCTTTAGCCAGATGCAACACAATGACATCATCTGCTTTCCCTCCAGGAAAGTCCTATAGGTATTTGATAGCTATACCTAAAAGCTCAAGACGATTCTGATATTCCATGCGCTTAAAGACAGGCTCATTCAACTGTTCATAAGCAACACATTAACAAAGAAGTGCACTAACAAAGCCTTCAAATATATTTAGTCTTCTTTATTATGATGTTGGCTCTTAGAGCATAAATGTACTGATGCAACTTGTTGCCCCTGATATCATGCAGGGTGGCTTCTGATATATTAGAAGCCTCCTCTGAATCTCATTTTTGAGAGGGGTGCAGGATGTGAATCCATCAATCAAAGAAACTCATTGTCTCCCCATGTCCCAAATGAGAGGAAGCATTGCATCAAGAAAGAGGGCAAAAGAATTAGCATATGCTAATTCAGGAGATAGATGCAAGTTTAGAATATTGGGTAAATTAAATAGAAATAGATCACATCTTGCCACAGGGGAGATTATTGAACAGGGTCCCATTCACAGTACACAGTTATAGCGCTATTATTACATTTTAACTGCAAAGGTTCCATCTTATGGAATCCTGGGGTATGGAGTTTACTGACACACTGGAGTGCTCACAATAAATGGTCCCCCCTAGACTGCAAAGCCCAGAATTCCCTGGAATGTTGCCATGACAATTAAAGTGGAATGTAGCACTATAATTGTGCAGTGTGAATGGGCTCTAGGTGTCTTGGATGCCTGCTACTCAGGGTGCTGTCCAGGTGCTAACTCCAGTGCACAGCTTCAAGGCATTTTCTTTTACCTTTCTTTTTCTTTGAACTGGACTTGGATAGGACAGCTCCTCAAAGAGAGGATACCATCAGGTAGGTAACTGTCCTCTGTTAGAGCTTCAAGAAGCAGAACACGTGGCTACCCTAGTAACACAATACAGTATCTGTGTTCATGTCCTGTCCCATCACTTCTTCAGTTCTTGGTTCGTTCTCATCTGGGCTTGTCAAACCTTCTTAACAGATCCAGGAAAACTGAATAACCAGAGAGAGTTTCAGGATCTCTTACAAGATATGTTTCATTCCATGCGAAACAGCAAGAAAATCACCTTGCACAGATAAACTAATACAATGCAAGAATAACCATATTCTTATCCAGTTATGGTTGTGTGAATGACCACTGTTATTATTGCCACCTGTATTTCTATCCCCACTGAAGTGGATGGATTGTTCTAGGAATGCAGGCCAAAAATAAGTTCTCCAAGCTTTGTTCAGGATGCATGTGATGAAGTGGGCTGTAGCCCACAAGAACACATGTCACAAGAAGTATGCTAAAGTGCCACAAGTCTTTGCTGCTTTGGCCGCTGCTAACATAGCCAGCTCTTTTATGAGTGTTACCAGTGGTTGGGTAAAAAACATTTAAAATATAGAATTACATTATAAAAAAAGATGCTAGGCCAAGGTGGCCCTCTTCCTGAGGGCTTTGGGATTTCTCCAGTTTCCTCTTTTTTTTGCATTTTGCTGCTCTGATCATGGCTGAATCTAATTGGTTTTTATGAAGGCGAGTTATAAAACTGGGTGTGTTTCATATGACTGGCATTCTTGTTAGTGTTTTAGTAACTGCCTTGGAGACTTTTAATGAAAAATATGGGAGATAGTTGACGAAAGAAAATAAATAACAATAGTATCCCTATATAAGTAAATAGATAAGCACCCACCCTTTTCCTTTTCAAAGATGCTACTGCTTCCATCTGGCTTCTCCAAGAAAGGAGCAACATAAGTTAATGGCCCAGGATTAGGAGGAGCAACAAAGATAGCTCATAGAAAAGTTTTTTAAAAAATCCAAAAAAACTGTAACTCCTACTATCGTAACAGGTACATCTGTGAGGATTTTGGGAGTTGTATTCCACCAAATGTAACTTTTCTAAGCTTTGAACAAGGGCATGGCACAGAACAGGACAGTGGTGAAACAGATGATTCCAAAGGCTGATGTGAGGAATAGGCTCTGATTTCAAAGTCCTCAATTGGGATCATTAAGAAAACAGGAATTCCCTGCTTATTTGAAAGGTTAGACACCAGAGCACTCTCAAAAATAATTGAAAAATGAAATGTGTACAGACTGAACAAAAATAATAGAATCATAGAATAATAGAATCATAGAGTTGGAAGAGACCACAAAGGTCATCGAGTCCAATCCCCTGCTATGCAGGAACGCTCATCAAAGTATTCCCAACAGATGGCCATCCAGCCTCTGCTTAAAAACCTCCAAAGAAGGAGACTCTACCACACTCTGAGGCAGCAGATTCCACTGCCGGACAGCTCTGACTGTCAGAAGTTCTTCCTGAGATTCAGGTGGAATCTCCTTTCCTGCAGCTTGAATCCAAGCTTGCTCCTTGTCCTAGTCTCTGGAGCAGTGGAAAACAAACCTGCTCCCTCCTCAACATGACATCCCTTCAACTATTTAAACATCGTTATCGTGTCCCTTCTTAATCTTCTCTTCTGCAGATTAAACATCTCCAGCTCCCTAAGCCGCTCCTCATTGGGCATGGCTTCCAGACCCTTCACCATTTTGGTTGCCCTCCTCTGGACACACTCCAGCTTGTCAATATCCTTCTTGAATAGAGGTGCCCAGAACTGGACACAGTATTCCAAATGAGGCCTAACCAATGCAGAATAGAGTGGTACCATTGCCTCCCTCAGTCTAGACGCCATACCCCTATTGATGCAATCAGGAATCGCGTTGGCTTTCTTGGCTGCTGCATCACACTGCTGACTCATGTATAGCTTGTGATCTACCAAGACTCCTAGATCCCTTTCACATGTACTGCTATTCAGCCATGTGGCCCCCATCCTATATTTGTGCATTCCATTTTTTATGCTTAAGTGCAATAGCAATAGCAATAGCATGTGTATTTCTATATTGCCTATCAGCTAAGTGCTCTCTAAGTGGTTTACAATGTGTTAGCTAATTGCCTCCAACAAGCTGGGTACTCATTTTACCAACATGTGGAAGGATGGAAGGCTAAGTCAACCTGGAGCCTGTCATGATCGAACTTATAACCTTGTGGCTGCAGTACTGGCATTTAACCACTGCACCCCCAGTGCAGGACCTTTCATTTCTCTCTGTTGAAATTCATTTTTTTTTTGTTTTTTTTTTTCAATATTATATTTATTATTTTCATTAAAGTTGTAGCATAAGTTAGCGAACATAGTAACACAAATCAAAATCACAATTCGAACACATTCTGCAATATTACATAGTAGGATATGAAACAATAATATCCATTGGAAAAAATAAACAAATGTTTGCTATCTATATGACAATAGCATATACAACAAGTTCTACAGAAAAAGAAGAGAAAACAGATAAAAAAGAATAGAGGAGGAAGATAGGAATATATATGAACGTAAAACAAACCAACAAAGAAAATCATGACAAAGAAAATCACAGAGTGGGCCAGATTCAAATCTTGTTATATACCCATAAAATTTCTGTTTGGTTTTCATATCAATTTAATTTTGGAACACTCTTGGGTTAATTACTTGTTAATTCATCCTTGTTTGCTGATCATTGAAAATTATTCAAAATCATCCCTCTATCCCTTCACATCAGTTATTTATTAACCCTCAATTAATTAATTCATATTCTAGTCAAACCTGCCTATTTTAGTAATCCCACACATAAGAAAGTTTCATTTCCACGGTTAATTCTATTTTCACAGTTTCTATTCCTTATCTCCAATAATAAACTTTTCCTAATTGTTGTGATTTTTTTTTGTGTGTGTTAGCACTTTTTACACAGTTGTACATGCTTAATACCTACACATTATTTTATATTACCCTCTGCAGGTAGTTTGTAAGTGGCTGCCATGTTTGGAGAAATTTATGATCTGATCTGTTTTCTAACCAGTGTGTTAACTTATCCATTTCTGTCACCTCTAGATGGGATAGATTCCTTCCATCAGTACCTAGCAAATACCATTCTATGCTGTATTAACCTCCCTTTACAATCACCCCCTTCCCGATTTAAATCAATTATTCCTAACAAGAACAATGTAGGGTCCAAATTGAAATTCATTTTGTTAGCTCTGGCCCAGTTCTCCAATTTGTCAAGGTCATTTGGAATTTTGATCCTGTCCTCTGGCATATTAGCAACCCCTCCCAATTTGGTGTCATCTGCAAATTTGATCAGCATGTCTTTTACTCCTTCATCCAAGTCATTGATGAAGATGTTGAATAGCACTGAATCTAGGACAGAACTCTGTGGCACCCCGCTTGTCACTTCTCTCCAGGATGAAAAGCAGCCATTGGTGAACATCCTTTGGGTTCGGTCAGTCAACCAACATAGTGCTGAGTTGATTGAGCGAAAAAGTAGTGTGGTTGCTTTTCAATGATCTGCTCTTTCGAAACTTTTCAATTTTCAATTTTCAAGTTCAAAGTTGAAAAAGCAGATCATGTGTCGAATACATGGGTTCTTGTTATAATGGAAAACAGTCAAAAGAGTGGATTGTCACAAAGTAGACCACTGCAACGTGTGGGACACCTGCACAGAAATCTTCCCTGTATAGTCATAATCCTGGCTCAATTTAGCTCACTGCTATTGTCACTGACTGGCTATAGCAATCAAGGGTTTCAGAATCCAAGGCATCCAGATGGGGCCTTTTGGAGGGGTTAAGTGGACAACTGCCCCAGTCCTCATATATGAGGTGGAGGAATCTCATCCATAGAAGGAATCAGTCACATTAACATTGGTAGGTCTGCATGGCTGCCAGTTCATTTCTTTCAGAATTTCACTAACCTAAGCTCTGTGAATCTCATGGGGCTGGAGGATGAGAATCACCAAACAAAGACTATTTCCACACTACACTATTATAGTGCTATTATTCCACCTTCAATCTCCCTATTGTTGGGGAATTGAGAGATTTTTAGTAATAAGTCTCCCAATCAGCAGAGTATTTAGTAATGCACAGGCAGAAGTTGAACAAATAACCAGCCTCACTTCCTCATCTCTTCCTCAGGCACAGTTAATCACAGTTAATCTAGCTCAAAATAAACACAAACAAATTGGTTAAAAATATGAAAAGGATTTACTCACATAATCTTGTGCATAATTTACACAGGTTCAAATTCTTGAAAAAAGGTAAGACAAAAATAAGAACTCACATGCTTCCAGGAAAGCATGTGAAGATTAGAAACCACATGCGGAAGCTGAAGAACAAAAAAGGGAAGAGGAAGAGAACATGCTAGGGGAAGTGGGTGTTGACCAAACAACAGGAAGTTTACTCTAAGCAGTCCCCTCTATGCCTACAGTAAACATGCAAACTAACTGGCCAGTTAATTAAGCATGCAAAGGTTGCCATTCCCAATATCTATGCCATTTTTAATAAGGATTGCAAGCCTTGTGAGATTAAGAAACTGCAAATGAAGCTTGTAAGTCCCTATTAAAAATGGGGCGGATCAGCAGCAGAGGTGGCAGTAAGACCTACCAGCCACCCACTTCTGCTTTGTGAAGGAACCCCAATGCCTCAAAGGAAGCCACAGTGGGTTGAATATGCTGATCATAATTTTTTGTGTGTTAAATATGGTTTGGGAGGGCCTAAAGATTCACTTTTTTTCACTTTCACAGGGGTCTTGTGCCCCTAACCCAAAAAATGTGGAGGGATTACTGCATGTTCATCCTTTTTTTTCTCCACCAAGGGGTTCTCAGTGACTTTCCTTATGCTCTTCGTCCTTTCCATTTTCTCCCTATAGGGAGAAGTTTAGGCTGACAGTCAGTGAGAGACCCGCAGTCACGTAGTGAGCTTTGTGATTGAACCTTGGGGACTAGAACCTGGGTACCGCAAACCCAGTAGAGCACACTAACCACTACATCACACTGACCATGTAGAGAAAGGAATTCAAATGAACATTCTGCCCTGAGTTTCTCATACTCTGAGAAAGGCCTGTTTCCTAACGCTGCCTAGAGACACTAGTGATTGAAACTGAGAACCTTTGGATGCAAAGCGTCTACCTGTCCACTAAACTACAGCACCTACTGTGTGATGGTCATATGACTTAAAAAAGAAACAAAATACAGTATTCTTTTGTAAAGTCCTTTATTTGAAAGTGTCATCTGTTTGGAGGGTTTCTTCTGTCCACTAACAGCTAAAGAAGAATAAAAAGGGAGAAGGAGTGTCTTGTTCCAAGAGGGGGCAGTCCAAAAGGTAGGGTCCAGGCACTCCAACAGTAGGTATTTTAGGGAAAGTTAATCCAAAACCAGAATCAAACAAGTGCAACAAGAGAGCAAGTATTCCAGGTAAGGACAATCTAAAGGCAGAGTGACAAGGCAGTCTGGAGCCATTTCTGCACTAGACTGTTATAGCGCTATGATTCCACTTTCAACATCCTATGGAATCCTGGGGTTTGCAGTTTCGGGAGGGGCCGGCCAGGATTCCATAGGATGTTGAAAGTGGAATCATAGCGCTATAACAGTCTAGTGCAGGAATGGCCTAGGATTCTACAGGAACTACACTTCTCAATTTCTCTATCTCTGTTGAAAAGGTCTAAGACAGTGTAAGATTTTGTTTCCAACTATTTTTCTTGCCCAGATCATGCTGGTATGCATGAACTCCCAAGATCCTACCAGCCATTCATGCTTTAACTCCTTCTTATGAAAAGAAGACTTTCTCAGTAGAAGACCTCTCCTCCTGAGGGATCTCGTCTCTCACATGAACATTCCCTGTCCATGTTTTCAATTTCTGGTGCTCTCCTGAGCTGGGATGTAGCTTTGCCGCCCAACCCACAAAATAACGAGATCGCAGACAGAGCTTGGGTTGAACTAGGGCAATTTATTAATATGCCTAATTAACATAAAGGGGTGAACTTAAACATGAACTTAAACTTGATCTTAAACTTGACCGTGAACTTGAACTTGCATTTTATGACCTGAGGAGATGGGGGGGTCAACAGCATCTTCGGACTAGGGTCAAGAGGCAGCTCCCGACCATCTCCCCTAGCCCGTTGGGTGAAATACCAGGCCCCAAAGCCAACCGCTGAAGTTGCATGATGACTTTTGGCCAGCCCTTGTCTGGAAGGTGAGCCCCAAGGCCCCACCCCCTGCTGCATAGCAAGTGGGGTGATCCCAGGGCCCTCCTCAAGGATAGGATTTATCCTATACCCCAAAAGGGGTGCCATAGGTACACGCCGAACCTAAAGACCCCCCCATGCCGGCCAATACAGTGGAGACCTAATTAATACCAAATTAAGACACCACCCTGTAAAACCAATTACCCCACCCTAGGCGCAGTGTAGGGTAGGCGAAAAAACCCCCATATAGAGGGGGAAAAAATTCCTACCCGGCCCCAAAGCGACCAGCTATCTTACACTGAAACCATCGGGAGGGAGGGTGGGTCGCCTGGATCTGAAGAGAGGCCGAGAGAGAGGAGGGGCGGCCTTAAATATTATGCTCTGCCCCGCCCCCTTCCATCGGCCCCCGCAAACGATCTCGTCTTGCGGGAGGGCGGCAAAGGCCGTCCCCCCGCCACCCGTGCTACTCGGGCGGTGTGGGACGAATTGTTCCCACCTCAGACTCCCAGGTAGACTTCCCACATCTTGAGATGAGAGTCCTTCAGTATTTCCCCTGAGAGCTGATGGACTGTTCTGTAGTTCTGTGCCATTTTTCCCTCTGAGTGAGAATTTCTCAAGAAAGACCGTAACAACAAGGGCACTGAAGCTATCCAACAGTTAGACTAAGCAAATATAGTCTCTGGCACTCTTTTCTATTGCGGTGAGATGTGTTTTAGTTCTATTTAAATTATAGTCATTATTTCAAAATGTGCACAGATAAGACTTTCCTGCAAATCTGTATCCTCTTTTGTTCTCTCCCTCCCTCTGTGTCTGTGTCTGTGTCTCTGTCTGTCTGTCTGTCTCTCTCTTTACCTGATACATTTCTCTCTTTCAGGAGTATGTGCAGGTAACTATTGTACTCCTATCTGAATCACAATGGACAACTGCAAAAATATTCCCTTTCTTACAGTTTCTGGCTCTGTTGGCTGGGGGATTTTGGGAGCTGTAATTCAACAAAGTAACTTTTCCAAGCCTCCTGTGAAAGGGAAGGACTTCATTCCTCCTAGGATTATGTATACTTGTTTTACTTCTCCTGTTCCAAAAGCACTTGCACCAGCAGATTTATTGATTGTGCTGGCTGCCTATTTCACAGGTTTTTTTAACCCGACAAAATTTTCTAATTCAGTTTGTATCATTGCCATGACTAGAGGAGAACAGCCAGACCAAAGTCTGCAAAGGTGGGAGGAGGCAAGTACGAACGTTAATCAGGAAAAGCTGAAATTTTGCAGCCTGGAGTTGTAATTTTCCCCCCATTGATCTGTAGCTGCAGCCTTTTCAAACAATGTTATTAAAGAGAAACCCCTGATGTTTGGAATCTTGTGTCAACCTCTCGCTCTGTGATTAAGCAACAGTTTTAATTGGAAGCTTGACATTTAAAGGGTGTGAGATGTAAATCAGGCCAGGATCTGGCTTTAATCACAGTTGGGGCATGTTTCTCTTTTTAGCCTAATGAAGTCGTAGAGTTAGCAATCACAGCACACTTGGTATAGATATGCATCTCTTGCACGTTTCCTGAACTGGCAGCATTTGAGTGCCTAATTCTCTGTTTTGGCTCCTCTCTCCCTTTCTCTCTTTCTCTCAGGATGAAGGCACAAAAGTAAGTAGGGCTCCTTGATTTACAGTGTGTCTACACACCAGTGAGTGAAATGACAGAGAGCAAGACTAAATCCACTCTGCCTTTTTTAAAGGCAGGGGTGAGGAATTTGTGACTTTCCAGCTGTTGTTGGACTATAGCTCCAATTGTCCCTAACCACAGACCATGGTGGCTTGGATTGATGGGCGTTGGGAGTCTAACAACATCTGGAGGGCCACAGCCTCTAAATTAAGGCATTGCTACCATTTCTCCCTTCAAACATAAGTTCCTTCCCACCAGCAGCCTTTTAAAACTACCCCTGCCTTTCAAGAGCAGCTTGTCACATGAGATTGCTTATTTTTTAAAAAGGGGTAGACCAAGGCCATTATGTTCCCTTGCACTAGTGTCTCCATAGTTGGCTCCATTCTGTGCCTCAAATGCTGAATTCACACATGTGACACAGTCAAAGAAAATAATGTTAAGTAGAAAAATAATGTGGAGGGCACATGCTTAAGAAGCATTTTGGTAGACCATCCTCTTCCATGGTTTCCAGGAAGCAAAGAAAAAGAAAACACATTAACACATTATAGGTTTACACAGCACAGTCAGCCCTCCATATTTGTGGGTTTTACTTTTATGCATTTGATTATTTATGAGTTTCTCCAACCCCTACGCCCCAGCTGAGGTGCTTATTTTCTCCAGGGAGACTTCCCCCTCGGCAATTCTGATCAGACCATGTAGCCTTTTAAAAACCCACCTGTGGTCCTCCACCTCCTCCACCAGCTGCTGTCTGGCGAGCTAATGATAGCCCACAGCCCAACTTCTCAGTACCACAAACTCTTTCCCAATGCCCCTCACCCAAGGAAGGAGATGGGCAAGAGAGAAGAAGCATAGGGCTACCATGCCAACTCACCCATTTCCCCCTCCTTTCCCTCTCCTGATTTGGACCCTGGATGTCCACTCTCCAGTGATGTAGACTTGAGTCGATAGACTTGGACTCAAGTCAGACTTAAGCCACTTCAGTGACTCGACTTTGACTTGACTCGGCCATAAATGATGCACTGACTCAACTCAACTCGAGACTTGTATATTTTTAATGACTGACTTGATGCCCTTGGTTCAGTTAACATAAGACATTCATCTGGAAACCTTACGACTTTGAACAATGATTTCATCTCTTTTTGCCTACTAGTTACATTACGGTCTCTTCTGAGCCCAAAGTGTGGGTGCTTTTCTCAGAGGGGAACAGCAAACAGGTTAGGCAGTGGGCTTGAGGCAGGCTTGAAGTCTGCTCAGCAGCCTGTCCCTGCTGTATATCAGAGGAGCCTTCTAAATGTTTCCTAAGAGCAAAAGACAAGACTCACCTCCAGAGTGCTGGGTGCATTTCTCAGAGGGGAACAGCAAATGTGTTAGGCAATGAGCTTCAGGAAGAAGGATCCTTCCTTCTAAATTTTTTGAATCTTCAGTAATGAGAAGTAAGATAGGATCCTATTCCCCACTTCCAAAGCTGCAGATGGCAAAATTGCAAATGTGGAGAGCTGACTGCTCAAATTGTTAAAACTGAATTTATTTCACTCTATCCAACAATTATGGAATTTTGGTTGGGGTATAAAGTTGGCTTCCAGACTTGAGACTTGACTTGAAAGTTTCTTCAACGATTTGAGACTTGACTTGAGACTTGAAGGTAGAGACTTGAGACTTGACTTGAGACTTGGACTAAAAGACTTAAATACATCACTGCCATTCTCTCTGGGGTCCTGCACCTCTAATACAGAGGAGCAGAGCTCAAGCATGGTTTTGGAGATCTGACTATGTATTTATGACACAGACCCATTCCTGCCCAACACACCAAGATCCCATTGCAGACATACCAAAGTAATTTCTATGTCTACAGTTTTGAAATTAAATATTCTACATTGCTGAAATGGCACCACAGGCAATTCTGGGGCATTTCTTTCATTGACCACAACCCCACTTTCTTCCTTGGCACTCCTTTCCTCTCCTCCTCTCCTCTTTACCAGATTTGTTCCAAATACCATCCAGCCTAAAAATATTTTACAAGTCTTTTTGTTGCTCTCTAATGTATTAGCCTGTCAAACATTTTCCAAACAGATTAATTCATCTTACTTCTAATTTCTCTGGCCTTTTTCACTGCAAACCATGAAAAACTAGAACATTCTTCAGTACTATGCCACTTCCTTTTGGTCCCGTTTCTTAAGTCTTACATATCTGGCTGCCTTATTTGTAATTTCAGCCAGACAAGTCAGTATGGTATGTATGTTTGCACAGACAACTGTATGTGT
Organism: Ctenosaura bakeri; assembly: GCA_948474755.1. NCBI lineage: Eukaryota > Metazoa > Chordata > Lepidosauria > Squamata > Iguanidae > Ctenosaura > Ctenosaura bakeri. Next base: position 165,256 of record CAOLHI010000336.1, read on the forward strand.
GTGAAAGAGAACTAGACACTTACTCCATTATATGTGTGAGTGTGCATGCCTTCAAGTCACCTGTCAAGTTACGGTGACCCCCTTAAATTTCATAGGATTTTCTTAAGCAAGGAATACACAAAAGGTGGTTTTGCCAGTTTTTTCCTCTGAAATGTAGCCTACAGCACCTAGTGACATTGGCAGTCTCCCATCCAAGTACCAACCAGGCCTGGCCGTGTTTAGCTTCCAAGATCAGTCAGGATCTAGTGCCTTTAGGGTAATTAGGCCCACACCCTCACATAAATATTATCTACAGCACCAGTTCTCGCTGTCCATGGGATCAATGTCTGTGGTTATTATGGCTCTCTTTTCCTTCCTTATATTTTTTTTTCATTATTAAAGAAAAAGAACAATACATAACAATACAGAAACACCACGTGAATAACATAAATGTGAAAAAGAGAAAAATTACAACACAAATAGCTTACATTACTATTTCTCTTCAGATCCTTTAGCATCATATACTTATTCAATATATTATGTATCACATTGATTATATGTTTTTATTTCATGTATCTAAATCTCTTTCTCCTTGTACTCATTATTGCTATAATAATATCATTCTAAATCTATTCTTTTCAACTATATTTAACCTATTGCTAATACTATATATGATCCAGTTATTAACCATAAACTCTAACCTATTGCTAATACTATATATGATCCAGTTATTAACCATAAACTCTAACCCTAAATGTGAGTCCATTCCCAGAGCCAATTATATTTCAGCTTACTCTGCTTTCCAAAATTGTAATTCTTCTTGTGGAGGTGTGACACTTCCCTCTTTTATTAAAGCCTTTTCCACAGATATTTTCCATATTGCTTCAAAGTCATTCCTTTTCATTATCCCTTTTTTAACCTTAATTCAACACATTAACTTATCATCTCTTCCTCTTCCTCTTGTCTGTATACATATATACTCTAGACTGTTAGTCTTTAAGAAAGCATATTGTATAGGGAGTCACAGATCTCTCTACCTCTGAAACAGTCTTAAGCCATTTCCACACGGGGTATTTAAAATGGTGCAGTGCGTCCTCCATGGAGGACGTCTGCACCTTGGAGCGAACTGGATTCGGACTACTTACCGTAGATCCGCACCTCAGTCTGCTCCAGAACGACCCAAGTGGTCCTCCAGCATGCTTTTGAAAGACCTGTTTTTTCCGGTCTTTCAAAAGCACGGAGCGCACCACTGCGAGCCTGCTCCCTTGTGCAGATTCGCAGGCTCGCACCAGTGCGAGCCTGCGATCTGCCGAGGGCGGGCTTTAGGCTGGCGAGCTTCATCGGTTGGTCGAGACCCACAACCAACCAGAAGCCACCATTTTTGACGTCGGAGCAGTGCAGAGCAATGACCACACACTGTTCCTCTTCACCCCGGACCGGACTGGACCACGAGAAGATCTGGTAAGTAGTGGCGCGGGGCGATTCCCTCGCCCCGTGCGAAATTGTTTTTATGTTCTAGAGAAGGGCTTGGGCTAGCAATGCACTCTTCAGAATTTACAGCTTCACCGTCTGAGTCAAATACACTCTGAAGGAGACAAGTGGGTTAGGGAAAAAAATTAAATAATTTTTGAGTAAGTTTCTGGTAATGCTGGCATACCTTTTGAATATTTCTTTGTGTTTGATGGTGGGATCACTGAGTTGGACCACTTCACTTTTCAATCCATCATCCAATTCTTCATAATGAAAGATGATACAGAGCAAAATACAGTGTTAGTCCTATCTAGAGCAGACCTATTGAAATAAATTGGGCAAGTTGTCTGTGACTAACAGATGCCAAGGAGAATCTGGCCTGATTCCTGTTGATGCTCCTAACTAGAATAGGCATAAATGGTGGCTCACCATTCAGTAAATGATTCAATGGGCCTACCAATAGGATTCATGCACCCATGTGCTGCTTGCCTGTTTTCCTTGCTGGAAGAAGAAACCTGTAGTAGTCTACATGTAGTCATTCATAAGCAGATCTTGGAAAAGTTCCTTTTTTGGACTGCAACTTCCTGAATCTTCCAGCCAGCATTTGTATTCTAAAGCAGTAACATTTCCAAGTTCTGTCTATAAGTCTGTCCCATCTCATTTCTCCAATAGTCTGTTTTTTGTCTGTGTTTTGATGATGGTCTTTTGTACCTTATGCCTCTGTGGTTGGGACCCTTCCCTTCTGTATGTTTTCATTTTTCTCAGAAAATACACATTTATAAGCACGTTCTATCTCAAAGTAAATATTTTTATGGACATTTCAGTCTTTTTGAGCCAAAAACTACATTGCTAAATTTGGAGAAGTACAACATCTAAGGAAGGTTAGTGCTGCAATCTACACTTATGTTATGGAACTGTGGATCAAGGCTTGGAGAAGTGCCTTTTTTCTGGACTACACTTCCCAGGATCCCTCAGCCCAGAGTTGCTGTGGGTCAGGTTGATTTACATCAGGTTGGCTTGCTTTGAAATTGCACAGCAAAGCATATCTTTTACCATCCTTTTCAAAGGGGAATAATTATAATGAATTAAATCAAAGATGAACTATAGCAAATTTAAAGCACCTTTGTTAGCTCCTATTTTAAACGCAGGCAAAGAACTGCATTTTTTTTCAGTGCATTTCAAAATGTGGTAGTAATAAAAGGAGTTAAAAGAATTACTTAAAACTGCTGGGCTGGGCTCTGTTTTACCATGTCACTCTAATACGCTTTTTATGAAACTGGAGCTTTAGCTCTAATTAAAAAAAGAAAAAAAAACTTTCTTTGCTCTTTTTGTTTTGTTTTAAAGGATAATGTAGCCCTTGGAGTCTGTGCACGAGTCCTTTTAAGTTAACTTCTTATTTCAACATTCTGCCTCCATTTCCTGCTAGAAAATGTTTTATATGAAAGCAACTTTAACCTTTCCAAAGAGTTCATTTTCTGTTATGTTTGGTATCAGCTTTCGGGGCATTGGGGGAGGGGGGATGCAGCAGGCTTTTTCAGAATGGTATAGTTTCTGTTTTCAATATTAGGTATGAAAAAAAGAGAAGAGGGCATGTGTAATAAGTCAGAAATAAAATATTGTGCCAGAAGACTCTCCCTGCATGGATTCAGCATGTGAGCAAATGAGTAAGTGGTTTAGAATAACTCTCATTGCTAAAAGCCAAAAGCTGGGCTTGATCTATCCAGGAGCATGCTGGTAACAAATAACATATTGAATCCCTTGGCCATGAGAAAATGTCAAATCGTCCTTTGATAGATGACTAAACTCATATAGCTTGTGGAGTGCAGGAGAGAAACATATGACCATTAAACTATTAATCCCACTGAGGGGGAAAAGAGAGGCTGAACTTGAGCTTTAATTAATATTCCCACCCTCTGCTCTTGCTTAATCAGCTTTTTCATGGGTTATTGGTTTTGGGTTGTTGAAGTGTAAGTATTATTATTCTCGCTTGGTGGATAGGGACATGCACAATAACACGTTCCAGTTCTATGAGTCTGCTTTTTCAAAGCAATTTAACCCTGGCGTACATGGCAAAACTAGATGTGACATTAACCATGCACAAGAATTTAATGTGCTGGGGGTTTCTTCCTGAAGCAGCATCTGGAGTGGGGAATCATGACTGGGGACTGTGCTGTGAAGAAAGGGGAGCTTTCATTCAGGTGAGGGACTTTGGGCCCTGGGCCCTAGTCTTTTTGGCAACTCAGATTGGCTCTCTAGGCTTTCCCAGATGCCTATACCTCCTGCCCCATTACACCATCATTCAATGGTTTGATTTCCAGTTCCTGTACAGGATTTTCCCCATTCTAAAAGATAGAAATACCTCTCCCGAGGCTTTATTTCTGGAAGTAAGCTAAAAGATGCTGGAGTATTTGGGCCCAGCCTTTCTGTCTTTGTCCCTACCAACCACTGGAATGTTGCTCAAATTAAACTTGGCCATTGGGTTGAAAGAGGTCCCTTATCCATCATGCTTCAACTGTTTCTCCTCATACCACAGTGCAGATACAAATGCTTTCTCCAATGCTGTTGGTAATTTTCTTTTAGAGCTAATGGCAGTTCTCATTATGGTGGTGTGGGTTATTTTTTCGTGGAGGAAGGACTGGCTTGAGGGAAGGAGTGTGAAGCCCCTTCCTGCTGTACCATGATCCTGAAGCTGATGCATATACACATACTACCATCTTGAAGCTGGTTTTTAAAGCACACAAAACTGGCAAGGCAAATATGTACATAAGCATCACACTTAATTGCAGAGGTGCAAAGGAATTCTTGAGTTTTGTCATGATGAGCATCTACATGATGATGATGATGATGATGATGATGATCAACAGCTATTTGGAAAAGGCATGGAAACAACCCCTCTTTGGTTATGCACAGCCCTTAGATGTGTGTTGCATCTACCACAAGGAAAAAGATGTATCATGTAGGAAGAGATCTCTAGTTCAGTCCTCTGCCACTGTAGGGATCCACAGCTTCTCTAATATCTCTGACAGAGAGATACCAACTTCTGTTTAAAAACTTTCAAAGAAGGAGAGTCCACCACTCCAAAGGTAGCTACTTCACTATCAAACAGCAATTACAACCAGGGAGGAGTTCTTGATATTTAGCAGAAATTGTGATTGCATCCATTTGTTCAGGTCTTCCTCTCTGGAACAGCAGAAGGGAACATTGTTTCCATCTGACCCTTCAGATATGATTGGCTCCTGTGTTACCTCTCAGGCCAGTTCTGCCCTACACTGTTATAGTATTATTATTCCACTTTCAATCTCCTGTGGAATTATGGGGTTTGTAGCTAACTGAGACCAAAGAGTTCTCTGGCTGAGAATTCTCAATGCTGCTCCCTAAACTGCAAAGCCCAGGATTCCATAGGAAGTTGAAAGTGGAATAATAGCATGATGATAGTGTAGTGCGGAAATGGCCTCTTTTCTCCAGTTTCTCCAAGGGCATAGTTGCCAGACCTCTTACCATCTGGATGCATTCTTCATCCATTCTTCATCTTCATCTGGATACATTCTAGCTTCTCAATATTTTTTTCAAAAGGTGGTGCCCAGAACTCGGTACAATATTCCACCTGAGGTCTGACTAAAGCAGAATAGAGTGATATTATTTCTTTCCTTGAACTGAACTATACCCATACTTCTGTTAGTGCAGTCAAGAACTGCATTAGCTTTACTTATTTATTTGTTTTTAGTATTGCATCACACTGTTAATTCATGTTTATCATGTGGCCTACTAAGATCTCTGAATCCTTTTCACACATATTGTTATTAAACTAGCTGTTGCCTATTCTATTTCTGTGCATCTTATTTTTCCTTCCTCATTTATCTAACATTTATCCTTGTTGAAATTTGATTTGTTAGCTTTGGCCCATTTTTCTAGTCTGTTACAGTCATCTTGAATTCTGCTTCTGTCTTCTGCTTCTTACACCGTACTGGGAGTTTATTTATTTAAAGAAAAGAAAAGAAAGAAAGTCTCACTATGGTGTTATCTGGAAACTGGCAGATTTGAAGAGAATCTCCTCTATTCCTTCATCCAAATCATTCATAAATACGTTAAACACCAATGGGCTCAGCATAGGTTTGGGTAAAGCACCCTACTAGTCACTTCTCTCCAATATGAAGAGGAATTATTGGTAACTATTCTTTTGGTTCAGTCCATGGAGTAGCTGCATATTCACCTATGTTAGCATTGTTAAATCTGCATTTACCAGTTCGTTTACCTAAACATCATGAGGGAATTTACCAAATGTTGAAATCAAGATACACTACATTCACAGTGCCCACTGATCTACCAAGCTATCAAAAACCAAAAAGATAATATTAGTCTGGCATGAGTTGTTTTTGAGGAACCCATGATGGCTTTTAGTAATCACAGCATTATTTTCCAAGTCCTCATTTCCAACTGTCCTAGCATGTTTCCTGTTATTGAAATCAAGCTGACCATTCAGTACTTGCTCTCTTTCTCTCACTTTGAAGATAGGACATTTGCCTGCCTCAGTTTGCAGAAACCTCATCTGATATTTATGCATTCTCAAGGTTTATAGACAAAGTCTCCCAAGATGATGTTTGCAGATTCCTTTAGTACCCTTGGATGCAGTTCATCTAGTCAATTCATTTTAAAAAGCTGGGCATTTCCCCATCATTTCTTCATCTAGCTTGGTCTACAGCTTCTTTGTTCCTGTAGTAGTTGTTGTGTGCCTTCAAGTCCTTTACTGCATTCTTTATACATAGTGCATCATTTGCCACAGATTTCCCATTGGGAGATGATGGAGACAAAGAAGATGCTGAGCAGTTATGCCTTCTCTCTGATACCCATAACTGTTTCTCCATCATCTCCAGACATCTGATATACTGCTTCCTTGTTCTTCCTCTTCTTCACACTAAAATAGGATTTTGTTATTTTTAAGTTCTTCTCAAGCCAGAGATCATTTTGGGCTTTGGTGTTCCTGAACTTCTCCCAACAAATATTGTCCACTCATTTGGGTTTTTTTCCTTTGTTGATTTTCTCCTTCTCCATTTCTTATGTTGTTGTTGTTGATGGTGTATGCCTTCAGGTTTTTTCCAACTTATGGCAACCCTAAGGTGAACCTTAGGGTGAACGACTTGGATGAAAGAATAGAGGACATGCTCATCAGATTTGCAGATGACACCAAATTGGGAGGGGTTGCTAATACGCCAGAGGACAGGATTAAAATTCAAAATGACCTGGACAGATTGCAGAGCTGGACCAAGGCTAAAAAAATGAATTTCAACAGAGAGAAATGTAAGGTCCTACACTTAGGTAGAAAAAATGGAATACAGAAATATAGGATGGGGGACACGTGGCTGGATAGCAGTATGTGTGGAAGGGATCTAGGAGTCTTCACAGACCACAAGCTGAACATGAGTCAGCAGTGTGATGCGGCAGCCAAGAAAGCCAATGCAATTCTTGGTTGCATCAACAGGAGTATGGTGTCTAGATCGAGGGAGGTACTGGTACCACTCTTTGGTTAGACCTCATCTTGAATACTGTGTCCAGTTCTGGGCACCCCAATTCAAGAAAGACATGATCAAGCTGGAGCAAGTCCAGAGGAGAGCGACCAAAATGGTGAGGGGCCTGGAAGCCATGCCCTATGAGGATAGACTTCGAGAGCTGGGTATGTTTAGTCTGCAGAAGAGAAGGTTAAGAGGGGACATGATAGCCATGTTTAAATATTTGAAAGGATGCCATGTAGAGGAAGGAGAGGGCTTGTTTTCTGCTGCTGCAGAGACCAGGACAAAGAGCAATGGATTCAAGCTGCAGGAAAGGAGATTCCACCTGAACCTCAGGAAGAACTTTCTGACAGTCAGGGCTGTCTGGCAGTGGAATATGCTGCCTCGGAGTGTAGTGGACTCTCCTTCTTTGGAGGTTTTTAAGCAGAGACTGGATGGCCATCTGTCGGGAGTGCTTTGAGGGTGTTCCTGCATGGCAGAGGGTTGGACTGGATGGCCCCTATGGTCTCTTCCAACTCTACATTTCTATGATTCTATGATTCTAACCTATCATGTGGTTTTCTTGGCAAGATTTGTTCAGAGCGGGTTTACCCTTCCTGGCCTCTGAGGCTGAAAGAATGTGACTTGTCCAAGGTCAGTCTATGGTCAAATGGGGATTCAAACTCTGTTCTCCAGAGTCATAGTCCATCACTCAGACCTCTACACTGCACTTTTAAAATCTCATCTTCATTGTTATTTTGCAAACATATTTCTTGGTGTTGCTCCTATTTTTTTCCTTATTTATTAGGTTAAAATGTTGTTTTGAACTTTTTAAAAAATTGATTAATTTCAGAAGGAGAGAGAAAGATTGAGAGAAAGAAAAAAGTACATGTGTGCATTTAGTATTTATCAATTAAGTTTATAAAATGCAGAGGTAAATAACCTGTTCTGGTTTGCGTCTCTAGTTCCATCTCTGCAAAGTATCCACAGTATTTGACAACAATGACTTTTAGTGCTTTGTTCTCATGCCATCTATCATTGTTGGACTGGTCTGTCTCCTTATGTGGGGAAATCTTTTCTCCCCACCTCATACTGGAATCAATTCCAGATGGTAGCACTATTGAAATTTCATGCAATCCTTGTGCATGCACAAAGCAAAAGAATTGAAACATGTGAGAAATTTCTGACATGCTTCAGAATACATTCTCAGATAGAATGAATGAATATTTCACATGCAGCCAGCAGGTCCCTTTTTTTAAAGCATCAAGCACAGCCAAGCTAATCATTCATCAAGATTATAACACGACATATGCAATCAATAAAAACCCTAATGGTATTGCCAATGCTGTAGTCCCCGAATGATTTAACAAAATGTAAGTGAAAACCACTGAGGCTAATATCTGATACTGACTTTGCTGAATGAGATCAACATTTCACACACACACACACACACACACACACACATTTATCTGGAAGTAAACCTCACTCACTACTTTTGACTAGACATATATACAGTCTGTACTTTTTTAAAAAAAATCTGTATTTTTTTTAAAAAAATCTATATCTATCTGGTGTTCTTTTCTTGGGAACTGGAAGGTATTTTGAGTGTTTCCAATCCATGGACCCTTGTTTTGTTTTCCGTATTTGTTGACAGATTTTAGTTAAAACTAGTGTAGATTTTGTCTCCGTAGCCTGAAGCACCTCTATTGGTGTGCCATCTGCTCCTGTGATTTATTTCTCCCAAGTACCCTAAATGTAGCTTCCACTTCACTTTCTAAAACTGTAGGTTCATCTTCAAATGATTCTTCCTTGAATGAATCTGTCATCCTTTTATCTCTTTTATATAGTATTCAATTTACTGCTTCCATCACCTTTTGCGTTGTACAGTCAGCCTTCCACTTTGCTAAGGTTAGGGGCACAGGACCCCTGCAAAAGTGAAACCCCCCCCACAAGTATCAAAATGTGTATGTGTGTCTGGGGGAAGGGTGTCAAGGCATGATGTGGAGAATGGACACTCAAGGTCCAAACCAGGTTGAAGAAAAGAGAAGGAAAGGGTAGTGTTGGCATGGTGGCTCTATACTTCCTCTCTGTCACCCATTTCTTTCCTTGGGTTTTCTGTTGCTGAGAAATTGGGCTGTGAGCCATCCTTAGCTGGCTAGGCAGCTGCTGGTGGTGGAGAAGGAAGAGGAGGAGGACCAGAGGCAGGTTTTTAAAGAATTGCACAGCCTGATCAGAGCAGCCAAAAGGGAAGGTTCTCCCCAAAAAGAAGGGGCAACATTGGAGAAAGTTGCAAAAAGTCAAACCTATGAAAGTCAAACATGCAAATGTGGAGGGCCAACTGTATGTGACCATGTAGCTGCTGGTTATATAGCATCCCCACTCTTGGTTTATATTTTGCTTTGATTTCTCAGATCTTGAGGAAGAGATCTTTTGTTCCATTTTGGTTGTCATCATCTATTTCTTTGCATTTATTATTATAGTAGCTCTCCTTGTCATTGTATACAAGTTGCTGAACAATTGTATTCAGGGTTCTGACTCTATTTCTTTCATTTTTTACTTTTTCTGTTCCCTTAACTGCGTGGAGACTTTCATTTGTCATTCATGAGACTCCTTTTTCCTTTTGGCTGCAGACAGTGTCTTTTTTGCATTCCTACTTAACAATGTCTCTGGCTTCAGTCCAGAGGTCTTCTGGCTCCTGGTCAATTAGGCTTAATACTGTAAATCTATTTTTTTTTACGTTACCTTTAAATTCTAATGGAATGTTCTTCAGGTTGTATTCTGGCATGGTGGTTGATTTAGTGTTCTTTAGCTTTACTCTAATGTTTGGTATCAGCAGGTCTATGCCACAATCTGATCTTGGTCTTGTTTTCGCAGAGAGAATGTAGGTTCTCCATCTTCTGCTTCCAATTATACAGTATGTTTGGTTTCTATATTGGCCATCATGTGATGCCCATGTATGCAGCCACCTCTTTGGTTGCTTGAAGAATGTGTTTGTGATGAATCAATTGTTGGCCTCACAAAATTCAGTCAGTTGGTCTCCTGCTTCATTTTTTGATCCTAAGCCAAATTTTCCTACAATCTTTGATTCTGCTTTGTTTCCTATTTTTGCATTCCAATCAACCTATGATTAACAAGAAGTCTTGTTTCAATGTGTGATCAATTTCCTCGTGGACTCCAGCACAGAATCGTTCAGTTTCTTCTTCTTCTGCCTCTGAGGTTGGAGCATAAGCTTGGATTATGGTTATATTGATAGGTGAAGTCTTGCTGATATTGTTCCATTATACTTTGCATTGGATCCTTTGTTTGCTTTTGATATGTCTCTCCTCACTATTAATGTTACCTCATTTCATTTTAGATTTGCATTTCCTGAGTAAAACACTGTGTAGTTATCTGACTCAAAGCGTAACATTCCTGTCCAGCTTAGCTCATTCACCCCAAGTATTGCAACATTTATATGTTTCTTATTTTACTTTGCCTAGCTTCCCCTGATTCTCACATTCCATGTTCCCATAATATGTGTTGTGCACCCTTGGACATTTCTTTCACTTCTGCAATTTGACTTGTGTCATTAGCCACTTGTAGTAGTCATTAGCTACTTGTAGTTGTTCTCTGCTCTTCCCCAGTAGCTCAAGTGTCTTCCAACCTGGGATTTTCACTATCTCTTCTTTCCCCTTATACTGACTTTTTCCCTAAGTTAAACAGACACTCTTACCCATAAGGCAGTTGAGTGTGAACTCTGACAGGTTACAAGTAGGATTTCCATGTCTCAAGGCATGGCTTTAAATCTCCGGTTTTTGTGGGTCATCTTCAGGTGGGAGATGAGTTTTGGTGTGCTCAGCTCCAAGCAAGAGGAAAGGGCTGTATGCAGATCTCCAGCTCAACTAGTGGAATGGCTGCTTTCTACAATGTTCGAGGCATAATTGATTTGTATTTACTTCCTCCTTCTTCCCCAGTTGTTCACTGTCTGCTCCACTCTGCATTTTCCTTCTGGCTAGAAGCAAGTAGGCTAAATTAAATATTCCTTATTCCGTCTCCCATAGCAGGCAGGAAGGAATAATTCCTTCATTGCACCTTGTTCTGTGACTAGCTCCTTTAGCTAAGATTTTTCTCTTAATTTTCAATCAGGAAAATATTTTCTTTTTGTGTGTGTGTATATGTGTGTGTGTTTGAATGACAAGCTGTGAGCAACGGTGGTTGGTACTGAATGGATAATGCTTAATGACATCAATAGGGACTGTCTCTAGGTCTCAATAGGTTTCAGCAAACCTCAGGGCCTGAGATGACCCAAGTTACAAGTGGAAAATCATGCTGACCTTCACGAAGAGAAAGGGACCCACTCTGCTATGAAGCTCTTTGAGCCAGTCAAAAGTGATGTTACCCTGATTTCTGTGACTCCCAGGAGGAACACCTAAGTGCACTCCAAATATTACTAAGTTGGGGGAATTAGCAAGGAGCACAAGCTAGCAATATGAGAGGCAGGGTAACGTAGCGAGATCTTTAACCCTATGTTTACGGGGTTGGGCCGTGTCAAGAACTAGGCAAATTGTTCAATTAAAAGATTTTATTAAACTTTCCTTAATTAAGCAAACAACAACACACGCACTCACTCACTCATCCAAGAACTATAGAAGCAGAAAGTGAGGAAAACTGATAGGGGTTTTCAGACGGTTTTCTGGGATGATACTCCACCTGATCCTGCAGTCCGGGATAGGAGAAATTCAGAGTTCAATGCTGGGGATTGTAGTAGCTCAGCACGTGGAGGCTGAGGGGAGGATCGCCAAACAGAGCTGCAGCAGTTCGGGATGCAAGGCAAGAGCGTTCCAACAAGGAGCTCAGACTTGAGGTTTTTATAGGGAAGATTGTACCTGGAGGCTAGCCCTCTCCCGAGGAGAACAATAGGGTTTTTAGTGGAAAGCCTCCGAAAGGTCAAAATTAGAATTGATGAGATTTGGCCGGCACTGCCAATTGTTAGAACAGTATGCAGATGAGGAGCGCTTAGCGTTTGTATAGAGCAAGCAGTTCGGGGCTGAGAGCCCTTGCATTTGCTTAATGGTTGGCTGTGTCTGGAGGGCACTACTGGCTGTGTGACAGATAGTTGTTTACTAGCCTAGACCTAGTGTGCATAATTAAGGCCCTGCGGCCCTGCCTGCCTACACTGGCCTTTTGTGACCCTTTCAGACACATGGAGTTCATCTTATGGAGTGCCACGTGGAAATATTAAACATAAACAATATGAAATTGTAGACCTCGGGCCTGGACCAGATAACTGCAGTAACAGTGATTCACTAGAAAGATGAATGAGCAGAATGGAGTGTTGGTTGTCCCTAACAAAGATCTTGTTGTTTGTTGTCCCTCACAAAGATGCCAGTAGTCCCCAAATCCTGTGTCTCCTATGTTGAATGGTAGTAACTTACCTGGGTTGGGGTAACAGGTCTTCTTATTTTTGTGTTTCTTTATATTTAAAGTAGCCCTGACATTGGACAGCTGTTCCAACAGAGGCCATCGTTATGTATAGGAATAATAATTGACCAACTTTCAGGTGGAGGACTATTGTATATGGCCATACTAGAATGGATGGTACTGAAGACAAGGAGCCAGAGATCTTTCTGGGCCTCAGCAGACCCATCTTCATTTGTCATGGAGGAAGTGGAACTAAAGGAATTGGGATTTCACATTTCCAGAAAGCCAGAACTTTGGGCCTTTTCCACAACGGATGACCTTGGCAATTATTCTCGTTACTGGCAGGTCATTTTGTACAAGTTAAAATGTCAGAGTTTTGCAATTCAGGGGGATTTTATTTAAACAAATGGATGTTTCCATGAAGATTAATAAAAAGTACCATGCCCAGAACATGTTCAAAGTCTTCACTATATGAGTTGCACATGTCATTATTTACTATTGGCACTTTTTTGGGGTAAACAACAACAGCAAAAGACAACATGCAGTGACCATCTAGAACTTAACTAACCAACCATGTTGTTTGTGTGGGATGATGGGGAAATACACTGAAATGGGGTGGGCAGAGGATTTATTTTGTTAAAAAAATGTCATCAGAGAAGGGAAGACTGATGAAAAAAATGAGAATGTTGCCTCTAACATGTGGCCTCTACCATGAGATGTATTTTAAAGATACGGTGTAGTAACTGTGTGTTACCCTCATTTGGCTAAAGAATTTCACCAGGACTCTCAGGCCTAATTCATGCTCTCTGCTAGTCCCCTGACCCTGAAGTCCTCCAGATGCTTCAGACTACAACTCCTTTCACCCTTAACTACTGGATGTGCTATTTGAGCTTTATGGGAAATGCTGTCCAGAACATTTGAGGAGCTCTAGCCCAGAGGAAGCCACTAATGGGATTGTCATATTTGGCTGTTATGTTATTTTTGGTGTGTTCATCAGCGTTTGCTACGGAGTATACCATAAAGTGTGAAAGGCGGGAGAGGAAATATTCTTATGGCTTCTTTATCAGATTTTTGTAAGAAACTCTATCAGTGTGGGGCAACTGGCCCAGAGACTTGGAACACAACATGGCAGTGTGTTTCCATGTCAACAAATAGTGAGGCCATTTTACTTAAGATTTCAGAATGACTGGAAAGGTTGGACGCCCTTCTCCCAGTTAAGGGCGCTGTAATCAAGATATGTGTGTGTCTTTTGGTCTTGCTGTTTGAGACAGAGGCTAAGCAAAGCACATAGATACAGCAAACTGAATTCCTCTAAGCCATTTAGGATGTTGGCTGTCTTCCTGGATATTTGAAGTGACAAGAGTGGATTCCAACTGTCTATTGGAATCATTAAGTTCTGTACCTCTACCTGCTCTTAGTCTGTATACAGGCATATCTCAGTTAACAAAATCTCTGACAAGAAGCTCCTTTTTACATTCTTCTCATGCTTCCAGACCCTCTTTTCCCCAGTCTAGATAGAATTTTTTTTACTAGCATTGGCATTGGTTGGATGGTGAAAAACTCTTGAAGAACACAGACTTTTGATGCTGGGTTGCAGTTGTGTGTCTACAGAAAAAAAAATGCCATAAAGCTTGAGCTGGGAAAGAATGGGATTCTGCTCTAGCCAACCCTATTGTAGCAGTGTGGACATGCCTACAACAGTTAAGGTAAACAGCATGTGCCTCTAGAATCCCTTACTGAGCATGTGTGAACAGCAAAATAGAAAGAATTAGCTTGCTTCACCAGCTACCCCCAGCACGTTGAAAAAACATAGATCTGTAAGTCTGGCCACCAAAATGGAAATCATAAGAAAAGTAGAGGCTGCAAAAGGCAAAATTATCCCTAGGACGCATTTTGGAAGATGCTTTCAAGTGGTCTCAGGAAAGTTAAAAAATGTTTTTGTTTACTTATACAAGGCTTACTTGACCTGGTCGTTTCATTTCACATGTACGTACTGTTAGTTCTGAATAAAACATTTGCTGAATCTCATTGAACTGATCTTGTTTGTGGTATAGCAACCTATCTCTGTTATTTCCACATTATTTGTGCTACTGGTACCACATTTTCCATTAAACAAGCAATGCCCTGAAATATATCTACAGGCATACCTCACTAAACAAAGCCTATGTCAAAGAAGCTTCTGTTTTCAAAGTCTTTTTATGCCTACTCAGACCCCAGTTTTCCTCCTTATCTTCTTTCTAGATGGAAGTGTAAGCAGTGTTTCCCTTGGGAGGATGGTAAGGGAAGGCTGGAGAAACACAAGACTTTGGTGGTAGGTTGTAGCAGTGAGCCTGCCACAAACAGTGCAATAAAAGCTTGAGAAAGAATGGGATTTTGCTCTAGCTGACCGTGCTGTAGCTGTGTGTGCCTGCCTGGAAGAGGCAATGTAAACAGCAAATGCCTCTGAATCCTTTACTGAACATACATGAACACCAACACAAAGAGCAAAGGGGAGACTCACCTGTTAGCCCCCCAGCATGTTCAAGAAGCACATTGGGCCACCAAAATTTAAATCAAAAGAAAAGTTGAGGCTGGTGAAAGAAAAAGTCACCCCTTGATGCTTTCAAGTGGTCTCTAGAAGATTCCATCTGTTTTTGTCTTGGCTGACTTGATTGTTTTGGTTCACATGTGCTTACTGTTAGGTTTGATAAAAGTTCTCTGAAAATGTTGAACTGCTTTTCCTTTTTGTGGTATATCCCACTTTCTTCCAAGTTATTTCTGTCTCTAGTACCAAATTATCTGTTATAGAAGTAGAACACATCTGCTTTGTTAACTGGGAAATACTGTGCTTGTAAATTAACTTGCAAAGAAGTCTCTGACCACCTTTCAAATGAAACTAAGCCAGTGTAAACACTTTATACAACAGAACTTCTCCTCACCCAGAGTAGAGTGAGGATAACACTGTGCACCTGATATTAGCCACACACTATAGTACAGGGCTGCATAAAATAAGGCCCTTCAGATATTGGTGGACTGCAGCTCCCAGCATTCCTCACTGTTATGTATGTTGGTTAGGAGTATAGGAGTTCCTGTCCAACAATACATTTTATTGTTTGGTGACCCTTTTCACACTCTACCTGTCATGGCCAACATAGGCCCTTTCCACATGGGGTTAAAAAACGGTGTAGAGCGACCTCCACGGAGGTCGTCTACACCGTAACGTGGATTGGGGTGGACTATGTTTGTGTAATTCCACACCCCAATCCACGCAGGGGCGACCAGAAGTGGTGCCGCCCGTGCTTTTTGAAAACCACTTGTTTTGTGGTTTTTAAAAGGCACGGGGTGTGCAGCCCCGTCCAGCCTCGTTGCAGTGCTGGTATGGATCTGCAGGTGTGCGCAAGGGCATGCCTGCAGATCGCGTGGGGGGCGAGATTTCTGGCTGGCAAGCCTCTCCGACTGGAGGAGAGCCTCTGCCAGTCGAAAGCCGCCATCTTGGGCGCTGCTGGATGCCGCGGACACCGCTGAGTGTGGAGCGGTGAAACGGGCTGCTCCACGTGGTGACGGAATAAGGTAAGCCCCGTTTCCATGTGGAGTAGCCCGTTTCTCCACCCGCGTGTAGAAAGGGCCATAAGATATTTTTCTGCCTGGGGCAAAGGATGAGATGATGCTCCAGTTCACTTCCACGCACAGAAGCTGACTGGAGTAACAGGTGAGATTTAGGGCAACAGTTACAACACATTAGGGTCCTCCATCATACCTGAGAACTGCAGGCTAGTTTAGAGGTACAGGCTTGGTTGATGTGGGGCGGGGGCAGGATGAAGAGATGGCCAGGTAAACTGCCGATGTTCCTCCCAGCATTTGCCACAGCTGCCTCACTTTGTTTAATGGTACAGCCAGCTATGTGTTCACTGTGTAAAATGCCATTGGGTCATATTCTGGCTGGCATCCTGTAAGTCTTAAGTAAATTGTATACCTGTATGTCTTTTGTGATGGGGGAGGGGCGGTGTTTACAGGCTGGTATTTTCTTTGACCCTCTGCAATGAGGAAAGCCACCTCAGGACTCACAGTTTTGCTGTGATAATCTCCTTAAGTGGCCATTCTGTGTTAGGTGGAGAACATGGTGGACTAGAGATACATCTGGCTAAGTCCCATATTCAGAGACAAACTGGTGATATCTTCTGCTGAGAGCCTGGCAATATCAACAGTAGATGTTACTGCCCAGCGTCTGGCTATGAGACACAGCCAGACATATCTCTGATCCTTGTGCTCTCCATCAGCCATGGAATGGACATGGGGAGTATCACAGCAAAAACATGAGCCCAAGGGATGCTAAGCGGCAGCTATGGCAGAACTCTGCCTGCAGAACTCTTAATATTATGCTGGGCAATGTAGGATCTTGGCCAAAATGTGAATTGACTTCTACATATGGGATGAAATTGCAGCAATGGTTCTACTCAGCTTACTCTTCATGGGCACAAAAAACAAACAAGGCTAAGCACTTAAGAACATAAGATCCCCACTCGGATCAGACCAAAGGCTTATCTAGTCCAGCATTCTGTTCCCATAGTGGCTGACCAAATGCCTGTGGGAAGCTATAATCTCTAAATACCGTCAGGAAAGATGAAATTTAATGCCTACCCTTTCTTTTCCAAGCTGTGACCAGCAACAGTAGCATGCAGGGAGTAAGTTTTCCGTTTTTGTTGTTCTACCCTTCCCTTCCTTACTTTTGTTTTGATTAGAAGCACATTGTAGAGCAGAGCCCAATGACTGATGAGAAATGGCTGAAGCTCTCCTCAGATCTCAGTTACAGTAGTTCTCAAGACAACCTCATTTCCCATCTGGGAAGTCATCTCCAGTTCGCCACTGTGGTCTGAAGTCCAAAATGGGGAGAGAAAGAAAAAAGTCTGAGTAGAGAATGCCACCCTGTGTTTAAAACTTTGTAGTGGGGAACATTATAGGCTGATTGTGATTGAGAAGTCACAAGCTTGTGAGTCATCTCTCCTCAACCCACCCATACTGAAAATACAAATTTGTTCTGTTAGACTTAAAGCACACAGGGATGGGAGGAAAACATGGGCACCCATTAGGACATGAAGAGATCAGAAATATGGAAGAGAACATAAACCACAGAAATAGCTATGTGGCCTGAAAATAAAAACAAAACTCAAAAGTTGGCCAATAATGTATTTGGACCAGTCATTAAAGTGTACAAGCTCGTGAACTCTCTAGATTGCTTCATCAGGCTTCCCTCTCCCCCCTCCAAAAAAAAGTAGGGGGTGAAGGAAGAAGCAAGAAGTTCAAAAATTTGGCCAGATATATCTATCTACAGTTAATTTGATTCCCAAGGTAGAGACTGCAAACCCAGTGAAAAGGATTTAGGTGGAAAGATATTATTTTGCATCTGGCTTTGTTTGCTGGAGTGGTTGCTCCCCTTCTCTGGAGACAAGAAGGAACAGAAGAATCACATGGTGATGGACTGTTGGGGGAGCCAGTTAGTATTAAAAGGGAATGCCTGGCCCCTAGATAGGTGAGATATATAGTTCCCTCCCAATTGAATTGTAAATCAGATAATGTTTATGCTGGCCTTTCAGTAGCAGAAAGGGAACAAAATGTATTAAAAAAAAAAAGAGTAAAGAAGTGGTTCCAACTCCAGCCCACCATTTTTCCAAGCTTGCTTGGTTTGTTAAATGTGGGTCACCTTGAGCTGTTCTCTGACCACATTCTATTTTCTTTCAGATGCCTGCATGTTTCATAATAATCTTTCTAGCTTTCAACAAGCGAGCCAAACCACTGTGGTCAAAATGGGTACCAAAGTCCACTTCTATGAGCTGTATGAGACTGATGTTTTAAATGAAAACTGCTACCTATTCTTGAAAAATTGCTGGGGAAGGTGATTCATTTCAATCCAAATGGAAAGTGGAGAACTCTAGCTTACCAATCAGTCACTTTGATCCACCATTGTTTGCCAAAGGCCAAATTCACTTCATACCCTCTCAGAATTGGCTTTGGGTTTTAATGGAAGTGTCTTATGCTTTCTGGCTGGTGCCCAATCACGTTATAATGTGACAGAGAAGAACCCTTCATTGACATCCCTCCTGCAGAGATTTGTTAGAGCCACACTAAATGCATTATCCCCATGAGTACCCCCGTCAGTCAGTCATGCAGATTGATGCAAAACCAGGTAAGTGGCATTGCCTCTATATTTAGAGCTAATACAATTTTCATTGCCAGATTTTAGGGAACGAAGAACAAGAATACCACTATTATGATTTGCTGCTGTCCTGCTTGTTGAACCATTAAACAGAAATAGTATCACTTCCTCATTTCAACCTGTCTACCCAACCTGGCTATTAGATGTTTGCAGCGGCTGGGGCCCCCACAAAGAAAGGACATTAGTTGAATATTAGTTGGCTTTCTGTTCTGAGTCTTGTTCAACATGGGTTTAAAGCTTTGCCCCTCCAGATGTTCTGTACTACAGCTCCCACAGATCCTCTCTGTTGACCAGGATGGACGAGTTTGGTGGGAGATGCAAGCCAAAAAGTATTGGAAAGGCTAAAGATTCTCAACCCATGGTGCTACCAACAGTGTGATACGATTAGTGTGCCTCAGTATACTTGGTTATTCTTTTGTCCTTCCTTGATCTTTGGCTTGTACCTGATCCTAACTCCTGGTTTATCCATTGTTCTTGACTTGTTTTTCAGTACTGGCTACTGCTTGATCCCATGGCTCTGAACTCACAACTCCTGGCTGTGCTCAGACTAAAGTCCATGGGGCAGCCCAAACACTTGGTTATGAGCTCCCCATGTCGCCATAGCTCATTGGCTACTCTTGGAATTTCTTTACTTTGCAGCTTCCAAGAATTAGATGCTAACCTAAATCCTATTGTTAATCCCAGCTACAACAGAGGCATGGATTTAATGCAGCCTATCTATGTGTTAACTCATATGTGTCAACCACAGATTCAATGGGTCTACTCTAGTTGCAATTAACCAACAGGATTCTGGCCACTGTTTTACTTAGCTGCCATGACTTTGCTTACCTTTTCTATGAATGTTATCAATCTGATCCACAAAGCTTGGAAAGCACATCAATACACTTAGGGTTACCAGAGATGGTCTTTATATCTTTAATGGTTGTATAAAAAGAGGAACTTTCAACAGCTGTTGCTTGTAATCTGGTTGCATGGTAAGTAATACTTGCTGAAGTTACCTCTTCTCTACAACACCAAAGATACAGGAGCCTTCTCCAGTTTTCAGTCTGGGACCTCTGGATGCACCACATTATCTGGATGCCAAGTTTTTTTTTTTGATCAAACCATAACTTAGGGCTATTTTCCATTTTCTTCTTAAGATGGTGATAATCTTTTGGCCTTTGTATAGCATGCCGACTGAAAGCTTGATAAAGATGGGACTCTTTGTTTTATAATACTATTTATCTTGAAGCTTGGTCACATAAATTGTTTTCTGCTGGCTGATTTGGACATCTTGCGGTAGGAATCTGATGAGCTAGATTGTCTGGATTGTCTAGAACAAGCCACTCGTTCTCTGGGCTGACCTGAGACATTTTTTCCTACTTTAGGCAGACAAGCAAATGATGCCTCCCCACTCCCACTTGCCAATTTTTATGATATCCATAGTCTACTCAACTATTTTGGCACATGAGGCTGAACATCTTACAAGTGTCTTTTGTGCTTTGGGGTAATGGAAGCTGTTAACAAGTGCTGCTCAGGCTGTGTAAACCAATGTGGATTGAACCTCTTCAAACAACTTTATCAGACTTGATTTTGTACTACATAGCAAATGCACATCTCGTAGCATTTTAAAGAGAATATCTGAGAGATGTTCTTTTGCTAGGATCTTAATTAGGAATGACAATGTGGATGCTGAATGCATTCACTATAAGTGGAAGGAGGATGTTTATGTCTACTGATTGGTGTACTTAGAATTAAGCTGATTTTTCTGTTTACTTTTAGAAGGCACAGCAGTGTGCCAGGCTTCCTCAGTAATTCATTTGGTACTGAACACTGACACATGTTACTCCTATAAGATAATCTTCAATAGTAATGATGCAGCATTCCAGACTCTTCACAGATATGGTCCAGCATCCCCTCATGGTAGAAATGGTCTCATAAACAATCAATTCTACTCAAATTATCCTTGGCTGGCAACCTAATTTCCCATGGCTCGCTACAGGGAGCCGTGGACTAGGGTTTACCCCCACCTAGGCCAAGCTGAATGGAAAGATGCAGCTCCCAAGGGTTATATTACTTTAACTGGTGTGTTTTAAATAAACATGAGTTAATTCTCTTTCAATCAGTGTATTAATAGTTTTGAAATGTACAGTGAGCCCTTCATACATATTTCTTCTAGGAACCCCAACATAAAAGAAAAAAACAAACATGACCACTTGTGTCCCATAAAACCTAATGGCAGCTATGTGTGTATGGACACTTCAACTTCAGTGTGTCTGTATGCGCATCATAGCATTTTAGGTATAGGCACGACATGGTCACATTTGCTTAAAATGGCGTCTATCTGGAGACTTCAGGTAAGGAGGGCCCACTGTACTTTGTTTTAAATGGTTGCAAGCAGCCTTGAATTTTGTGCTGAGAGAAAAACATGGAAATGATGTTAGCTAGCTAGCTAGCTAGCTAGCCAGCTAGCTAGCTAGCCAAAGTGAAGAAGCAAATAAAGATATCAAAGTCCTCCAGCATGACCTCCCCCGCCCCCACAACTACCCAGCTATAAGAACTGTGCAATGAGGTTAATGAGAGAAGAAAATTTTCTCCCCTAGTCCATTCCTAGCCTCAGACTGCAAAGCTAAGAGGAAAAACTGTCTAGCACTTTCTGTGCCACTAGACAACTGTTACAATTTGAGCATGATGCTGCCAAGAAGTCTGAAATCCATCTGCCTTGTGGCAGAGGCCAGACTCACTACAGGTACTGGTGATCAGTCTACCTATTCAAGTATAGGAAGAACAAGGCTGGCTCAAGGACAAGATGGTGGCACCCATACCATGCACAGGAGCACTGGCAGTTGAATCTTCACCACTGGCAATGGGATAGCATCCTTCACCAAAACTAAACACCCGTTTGGACTATTGTGATGTGCTGTACGTGTGGCTGTCACTAAAAAGTGCTCAGAAACTACCGTTGGCCCTAAAAGCTGCAGCCAGGTTGTTAACGGAGGCTAGTTGTAGGGAGCAAACAACTCCCTTGTTGGAACAGCTTTGCTGGCTGCTGGTCTGTTTCTGGCACAATTCAAAGTGCTGGTTTTGACCTACAAAGCCTTATATGGCTTGTGACTAGGTTATTTGAAGGACTTTATCTACCTTTCTGAGGCCATTAGAACTCTAAGATCAAATGGAGAAACCTCTCAGGTGTGCTTGGTGGAAAGAAGAAAGAAGACCTTCCCAGTGGCTGCTCCAGACTTTGGAACTCCCTAGAGAGGCCTGGATGGCTCTGTCCTTCCTTTCCTTCTGATAGTAGGTTAAGACCATTTTGTGTCACCAGGTTTTTATAAATAGGCTGGGTTTGGGCTCTTGATGCTGTGCAAGCCTGCTTTAAGGTTGGTATAATTTTTAAAATGTATTTTAATATATTTAAATATGTAATGTTTAAACTATAAATAGTTTTTTTTAAGTTTATGTTTTCATACATGTTTTAATTTCTACTATTTTAATATTGTTAGCTGCCTTGAGTCCCACTCTTGGGAGAAAGCTGGGAAATAAGTAAGTAAATAAAAAGAAGAGGCTGGCTTAAAAGATCCTCCAACATCTTGCTGTGGCTTCCCATCATCTGCTGCCTGAGGCAAGTAGACCCCTCTACCTAATGTTCCACTGAGGGTGGAACATGAGGATGTGTGAACATTTCTCAGTAAATGGGACCAAGCCTTCCAATGTCCCACATATCCTTTGGACCTGTCAGCTGTGGTGTGATGTAATTTTAGAAAACAAAAATACTTGCTTTCAAAAACCTCTGTTAAATTCTTAGCAGCTGCTCCTGTGAGTGATGCCAAGAAAGGGATGCTACTAAATCTAAATCATTTTTTTAAATGCAGCCCTCCCAATGTTGTTGAATGTCTACTTCTTATGAAGAACTATGTGCATGTCAAGTGTCACGCTTCAAACATCAGCTGTTTTTTGTTCTACCCCTTAAAAAAAGAAAAGAACCATCAATCCCTTTAACATTTATGGTTAGAAGGAACTTATTACAGTGGGAAAGTGTGAGCATCAGCATGTTTGTTTCCCACTGTTGCACAACACAGCAGCTGCTGTGAAGCCCTTGACCACATTTTCATTTTAGTTTTCTTGGCAACAATTGCATTCTGGCAGTTTTAGAAAACAGCGCTCATGTAAAAATCATAACATTGTGTATCGAATTTTGTAACTGTGACTTTGCATTGGATAGCTAACTAGCTAGCAAAGTCACAGTTACAAAACTCGATACACAATGTTATGATTTTTACATGAGCGCTGTTTTCTAAAACTGCCAGAATGCAGTTGTTGCTGAGAAAACTACCTAATTAACTGAATGTGTTCTTTACATGGACAAGAGGACTACATCAACTCCTGCCATATCCCCTGAACTTTTAAAGTTTTTCCCCCCTCCACTAAAATCCCCCCTTTGAAGTCATGGGGGCAATTTTGTCCTTTTCTTTTTCTTTTTAACCAGTCCTAGGTAATAAAAATCATAGAAGATTTTTAGGTCTGAGGGGCTCAAAAATGGCCTTGGGGTCACAACTTATAAACCATACTTTTCCTACTCCTGGTGTGGATAGAAGCATGCACCCATTTATGGTTGCCAGATCTCACAGCTTGGACCTGATTCTCTGGTTTTCATGCATTATCTCCAGGCAGAGGATGAGGGTGCAAAGTCTCCACTTTTAGGGGTCTCAGCTCTGGTAAAGAATAAACAGCTATGAGCAAATCTCCAGCTCACAAAATAGAGCAGAATGTGGCTACAATTAGCAAGGCTTAACTGATTTGTTGCTGCAACTTGCAAAGACTTTCTGAAGAGTGGGGGGTCTACAGATTTACTTAGTTAGCTTCCTCCTTCCTTCTCTTTCATTTTAGTACTTTCTGTTCTACTCTGCACTGACTTTCTGGCTAGAAGCACGTAGATCAGATTAAATGTTCTTTACCTGTCTCCCTAAGCAAATCAGAATAATCCCCTCATTTTATCTTGATCTGGGAATAGCACTTTTAGCTAAGTCATAATTTCCAACAGGAAAATACGTTATGTATAGGTGTATATGTTTAAATCACAAACTGCTAGAAACTACAGTCAGTCCCAATGCGTAAGACTTAACGGC
Source organism: Ctenosaura bakeri (assembly GCA_948474755.1). Classification (NCBI taxonomy): domain Eukaryota; kingdom Metazoa; phylum Chordata; class Lepidosauria; order Squamata; family Iguanidae; genus Ctenosaura; species Ctenosaura bakeri. The sequence continues at coordinate 188,880 of CAOLHI010000336.1, forward strand.
ATTACCAGGAGCTATCCCTCTGTCTTAAGTTTTGGCCAGAAAATCTCAGTACCTGCAATGATCCTGAACAAAAAACCCTATTCAATCTGAAAAGGTTGCAAAACAGAAAAATCTGCTCATTGGTAAATATTTACAAATTAAAAGCACCTATGTTCTAGGTTACAATGTAGTAGTATACTTATTGTATTGTCCTGTATTTCGCCCTTACAGAGTAGATGATCTGCTTTTGCATATCATGTATTTGGCAGTGATGTAGACTCGAGTCGATTCACTTGGATTCAAGTCGGGCTTAAGTCACTTCAGTGACTTGACTCAGACTTGACTCGGCAATAAATGATACAGTGACTCGACTGAACTCGAGACTTGTATATTTTTAGTGACTGACTTGCTGCCCTTGGTTCAGTAACATAACACAGTCATCCAGAAACCTTAGGACTTCCAACAATGCTTCCATTCCTTTTTGCCTACTGGTCACGTGAGGATCTGTCTCAAGCCCAAAGTGTGGGCACATTTCTCAGAGGGGAACAGCAAACAGGTTAGGCAATGAGCTTGAGGCAGCGTTGAGGAGCTTTCTGAAGACTCATGCCCAGAGAACAGGGCGTATTTCTCAGAGGTGAACAGCAAATTTAGGCAATGGGCTTGAGGAGGAACGACTCTTCCTTCTAAAGCTTTTGAAACGTCAGTAATGGGGAGTAAGAAGGATCCTATTCCCCACTTCTGAAAAAGCCTCCATCTTTGGAAATGGGAAGTAAGAAGGGTCCTGTTCCCCATTTCCGAAGGTGCAGACTCCTTTATGCTCATTGGCACAAAAGTCTCCAGCTTTGGGAAAGGGGAGTAAGAAGAATTATTAAAAGAATTATTAAAAGAATGATTAAAACTGACTTCATTTGACTCTGTCCAGAAATTCTGGCATATAGGTTGGGATATAAAGTTGGCTCCCAGACTTGAAACTTGACTTGAAAGTATCTTTTCATGAGACTTGACTTGAGACTTGAAGGTAGAGACTTGAAACCTGACTTGAGACTTGGAGTAAAAGACTTAAATACATCACTGGTATTTGGATTTATGTCTTTTTAAGTTTTCAGCCAGACTCATTCCTTCTCTATTCCCTCTCTAGCCTGTCATAATGGAGCCAAGACTCATGGAGTTGAAGTGTTGGGATGCTTGCATTAACAGGGTCAGGAGGATGTCACCTGTCACACTATACTGTTCTTTGCCTGCTGTTCTATGGCTATCAGTTGAAAAGTAGATGATAAAGGCAACAAACCAGTTAGAAGACTTGTTCTACCTTGGTTCTACCTTGGCTCAGTCATTAATTGAAATGGAGATGGTAGTCAAAAAAATAAGAAGACTAGGACTATAAAGGAACTAGGGACTTGTTGATCTTAAGTATAAAATCATATTATTAACTACCAAAGTCAGAATAGTCCATGTTGCAGTATTTCTGATTTATATGGTGGTATATGGTTGTGAAAGCTGGACAGTGAAGAAATTGGACAGAAAAACAAACAAACTACTTTTTGGAAATGTGCTGGAGAAGAGTTCTACAGATACCATGCACTGCCAAAGGACAAATGGATGAGTCTGAGAGCATATCAAGCATGAACTCTCACTGGAAGCCAAAATGACTTAGGCCTTTGTACTTTTGAAAGGTTGCTGATAACACGGATGACACAACTCACTGGAAAAGACAATAAAGCTCATTAAATGGAAAGCAATAGGAAAAGAGGAAGACCACTTTATAGAATCTATAATACAAATGAATTGCTTCAATAATGGAAGCCACAGCCTTTGCAGTGTTGCTGATGACCACATCTCTTGGGGTCTCTGATTCATAGTGTCACCATAAGTTGAAATTGACTTGATGGCAAAAACAGCAGCAGTTGATCATAATAAATAGGCTATGTGCTTCTGCTGTACAGGTTTGTGTGTTTGTGTGTGTCTACAATGCATACACACACATGCATGCATGCATGGATCAATCAATAGATGCCTACATTTTTTTTGTTAGTCACCTTGAGAGTATAGATATGGAAAATGTCACAATGACAATCTATACTTCAAAATTTATCAAAATATAACTGTTGTCCAGACATTGTACTTGCAGGCTTAAGCACCAGTTGTGTGTGCTTACCCCTCAGAACTGAGATCCCATGAAGATGATGTAAAATATTGGAATGTTCTCATAGAGAATGTGTGACATACTTGTGCAGATACTTCCAACATTCAGTATGACACTATGTTTGTGCCATAATCAGTCTCCAAACTGAACCTGGATTTATTCAATGGATTTACACAGTATTAAGTTTGAGGCAAGGAGAGGATTACCATACCTTGAGATCTTCTGGTGAGGTCCTTCTGTCAGTCTTACCACCTTCAGAGGTTAGATCGGTGGAGATGTGAAAGGGTCTTCTCAGTGGCTGTTCCCAGGCTGTGGAACACACTGTTAAGAAGGGCTCCTTGTTACTCTCCCTCCAGAAAGCAAAAACTTTCTATTCACATGAGTTTTCACCAGTTAGGCTTACTTGTTGTGAACAGATCTTTTAATTCAGAGAGATAATGTCTTTCATTTTGATGTTACATTTTTAACAATTTTTTTTTTAAAAAAAGGTTTTTAAAAGTTGTTGATTTTAATTAATGGCCTAAGACCAGCTAAAGTAGACTCACTGAATCCAAACAACTTACAAAAATGTTAATTTAGCAAGTTTCTATTGCTTCAGTGGCTCACCTGTAATTGGGATTAGTGATTGTGTTTAGTGCTAATCTGTTTCACATTTTTAACTGGTACTGTTTTATTCACCTTATTATTAACTGCCTTAAACACCATTTGTTGGGCTAAAGAGCATCCCTTCCCCATTTGCATATGTGGCTAAAACTCAGATAACATTAAGAATAATAGAGTTTGCCTATAATGTGTATCATGCACGCCTAGGTCTTTCAGTGTTGTTTTTTTTCCATCTATCATCTTGAAACATCTTACCCCAGATAAATCCATGCATGGACGTTATGATTTATAGCAAACTATGCCAACTTATATGGGACATGTGAAGCCAAATAGTGTGCCAGGCTGGATAGATGATGCCCCTTGAGATCCCTAGAAAAGCCTCCATCAGTGCTAACCACAGTTTCACTCATCATGATGTAACAATTCTTTTGTACTAAGTGTTCTTTCGAAAGAGTCATCTGAGAAGCAGAATGGGTCTCTGGGGACCCTTTAACTGGGCCTATAAAAAGAGTTTGTGGCAATAAAATCCTGTGAGATCTCTCTTCAAATACCATGATTATGGAACAAAATGAAGGAGCAATTGCCTAATGGCACTGCAGTTTTTGAGCCCGATAATCTTCTCACACATGTTCATGTTTCTTCAGATAAGAGGAATGAGAGGGGAGGCAGGGACGAAAGAAAGCAATCCACCACAGCATTTTCACTGAGGTTGTGGGTCAGTGATGATGTTGGGGGGGGGGTACATTCATATTCTTATACTGCTGATAATTATTTTCTACATTTCCCTGAATCGGTGAATGATGGCCATGGTTACCAGGCAAAGTTTGTTCCAAGAGGAAGTAAGTCACTGTGATCCAATTGTGTGGCTATCATGATAGCAGGAGATTATGAAAGGAAAAAGAGCCATAGGTCAAAAGCAGAGAAGATACGACGAGGAAGTGTGGAGATCTATCCTGTGGCTTTTGGCACGCTTTGCCTGGGATACTTCTTTTCAGGCTGCCATGGGGACAGGACAATGGGAGATTATTTAGTACTGCACCAACCTTATAAATAAATGATCTGACAAAAACAAGGGAGATGAGGTTAGGGTGGGTCAGGATTTGGGATTTCCTAGTTAGCATTTGCACCTGGCAGATTTTTTTTTTCTTTGAAAAAACAAAAATAATTCTTGTTTTGATTCTTGAATATTGCCAGAATAGCTCTGGTCAGCTTTCTTTTGGAATATACTTATATGAATTTTTGCACACTGGAAGGATAACTTTCCCAATCTGGGAAAAGCAATGGCTCACGGATTATGATCGATTTGAGATATTTCCACAAGTGGCATCTGCAGCCCAACAATATGTATCTATAGTTGAAAGTAAATGCCACAGATTTCAACAACATTTGTTTCCAAGTGTCAGTTCAGTCTTATGTGCAACTTCTCAGAAGTAAGTCCCACTGAGTTCAGTTACTTGAACTTCTGGGTAGGAGCGTATAGGAATGCAACAGAAGTTTTGGATACAAAATGAGGTTGAATCTAATTGTGCCACCTTGACCACACTTTTATGTTGCTTTGCCATATGTATCCCAGTTTACTTCTGTGAAATGCTGAAGAATATGGGATAGCATCTTCTCTGTTGCAGTTTAATGAAGCCAGAAAAGCTCACTCTTTCTGAATTTTGAGGATAAGATGAAAACCTACATTTTCAGCTGCCTATCTAGTGATGTTTGGAATCTAGAGCCAAAATCCTATTTAATCATTGTGAAGAATAAAGCTCTTTGGGTGTACACCCACAGATGGAGGTGATAGTTGAGCAACACCAACAGAGGGAAATGTAGCTTTTAGCTTCCCAACTGTCCCAGAGAGGGCAAGGGGTGCTATCCATACTGTGCCATTATATACTTTGATACTACTTTAATTACCATAGCTCCATCCTGTGGAATCTTGCGATTTGTAGTTTTGGTGAGGTCTTTAGAATTCTCTAGTATTCCAGCTACTAGAGCTCTCAGGAAGAGAATACTACCAAAATTCAATTCTAGGATTCCATAGTATGGTGCCATCAGTTAAAGTGCTATCCAAGTGCTATAACTACATAGTGTGGATATACCCATGGTGATGGGCTGGTGACCAATCTGGTAGGAATGGAAGTAGAGTTGTGCCTGTTCTCTTCTTAGGTAAGGGATTTTTGAGTCAACATGGTGTAGTTGTTTTAAGCATTGGACTACAATTCTGGAGACCAGGGTTCAAATCCTCTCTCAGCCAAGGAAATCTACTGGGTGACCTTAATAACAACAACAACAACAACAACAACAACAACAACCACCTGCCTCTCCCGACGGATCGAGGCGGTACTACAACAGTACATCAAATACATTAAAAACAATTAAAACATAACCCATCCTCCCCACCCACCAGCCCATCTAAAACCCCCTTGGGCAAGTCACACTCTCTCAGCCTCAAAGGAACATGAAAGCAAACCCACTCGGATAAAATCTTGCTGAGAAAAGCCTGTGGTAGCTTTGCCTTAGGGTTGCCGTAGGTTGGAAACTACTTGAAAACAACAACAACAACAAAAAGGAGCAGGGCGAATTTCATAGAAGAATTGCCTGCAGATTATTTTGTGGTAGGAAAGAAACCTAATCCAGCATCAATGGATGCAATGAATGTTTAAAATTACTACTATTTGTCCTTATTTCACAGTAATTTGTGCAGGCATGGATGAGAAGAAAGAATTTGTGAAGCTTCTTTACTCCAGGAGTAATTCCATTGTGAAACTAGTGAGACCAACTGACTAATTGAGCAATAAACATTCCAGACAGTGACAGTCATCCTCAAACTGATCATCTGGTACAAACCACAGGATCCCTCAGCACCATTACTATCACCACCACCAGAGTTTGTTGCCAGTGCGCTCCTCTGAAGACTGATCTGACAGTAAGGGAGAGGCATTCAAACATCTGAACAAACGCAAATTTATCTATAATAAACACGAGAGAATATTGTCATATAGTCATGGCCATATAGTCATGACCATGTCATACTGTCATGAGCTATTCTTCCAGTTCCTGTGCAAGCCTTTGCTCCACTGCTTCATGTGTATATGCCTTCAAGGTGCCTGTCAACTTATGGCAGCCCCCTAAATTTTGTAGGGTTTTCTCAGGCAAGAAAAACTTGGAGATGGTTTTGCCAGTTCCTTCGTCCAAAATATAGCCAACAGCACCTGGTATTTGTTGGCAGTCTCCCATCCAAGTACTAACCAGGTCTGATCCCGCTTAGCTTTCAAGACCATAGATTCTGTTCATTTGACCCAACTCTTCTTTGGGTTTAGCCTCAGCCTCATCCCTGTTACGGACTCATCCAGATTGGCCAAAAGCCTTGTGAACTTCTTGGACTAGTCATGACTTTCTAAATGAGGACAGAGAGTAGTTGGCCCAAGAGTTTTTGATACAGGTAGGGGTAAATTCCCATACCTGTATCCATTGTCTCATTTCCTCATTTACGTCTCAGTGGTCCCACTGATCATGTCCAGAATGGGGGTGTGACCTTTGCCATGGAAGTTTTCATTTGATCTTCCTTCTGTTTCCATATTTCTGGTTACCAGATCGAATGTTTCCTTTTCTTTTGCCTTTCTTTTCTTTTACATAGCACTGTAGTGCTATGAATACAACAAATAGTTTTAAAAGCTAAACATGCGAATTAGGGAACATGGACAATGGGGCAGAAACAAAATAGTCTGAGATTGGCTAGAACCATTGGCCATTCTGGAGGAGCCCTCGGTGACATTAGCCAGGGCCAGTACAACTTGACTGGCTGACCAACCATCTCTCAGTGATCATAGTAGAGGATGGGACCTTCCTGCAAATGCAAGAGCTTGTAGCTATAAGGAGATGGATGTGGGAGACAGAGAAGGGCAATCTTCTTTAATCTTGTTCTTGTATGCAAGAAGAATGTAAAATGTGACTGTTCCAATTGGATGGGTCTCCAGTTCAGGAAGGGGTGGGGAGGAAGAGCAGAAATAAACAACTGGGATAGAGGATAGACATACATGAAATGCCATGTTCTAAGTTTCAGAGCACACAAATACCATTTCATCTCCTGATATACAGAGACTTCATGTCTGAGTAGTAAGGCACTCAGAAAATTAAGTTAAGCCAACCCTTTCTGGACAAACATCTAAAACAAGGAGAGTTTCTTTTATTTTCTGATGGACACTGATGTTTGGTTTTCCAACATGATAAGTCCAGAAAGGTGGGATGTGCAACAATATATTTTTATACAAGCTTAGGTTTCCCATCAGTCTCTTTAAGATGTGCTTGGAGGCAAAATTGTTGCACTTTGTTCTACTGAACACTACATTCCTGTGAGAGTTAATCTGATGAAACCCACATGCTGGTGGCAGTCAGAAGGCCTAAAACCAGCCATGGGCAGAATAAGAGCAAGCTTTGCAACACAGTATGATTACCCAGCCCCACAGCATCCCATCTCTCTTCTGCCACTGTATTTGTTTCCTTCTATGGTTTATGCATAGAAACACAGAGTTGGATGGAGCTGAAAAGGACATACAGTACAGCCTCTGCTATTTAAACACAACTAAAGCACTCTCAAAAGATGACCATCCAATCTTTGTTTAAATACTTCCATGGAAAAAGGGTCCACTATTCTCAAGGAAATCTAATCCATTGTTGAATAGCTCTTGTCTTCAGGAAGTTTTTCTTAATGTTTAGGTAGAATCTTCTTTCTTGTAATTTGAATGCATTGCTTTGTGTCCTAGGTTCTGGAGCAGCAGAAAACATTCTTGCATGACATCTCTTCAAATATTTAAAGACAGATACCACAACAGCTCTCAGTCTTCTGTTCTCCAAGCTAAACGTACCCATCTCCCATATGAATTCTTCATAGGATTTGATTTTCAGATCTTTTACCATCTTGGTCATCTCCCTCTGGACAAATTTGTCAATATCCTTCTTTAAGTCTGGAGTCCAGCAGGGGACAGAGTATTCAAAGTAAGATCTGACCAAAGCAGAACAGAATGGTACAACTACTTCCTTTCCAGTTGAAGCAGGCTAGAACTGCATTAGCTTTTTAAGCTGCTACATAATACTGCTATCTGATGTTTAGCTTGTTGTCTACTAAGACCCTTAGTTCCTTTTCACATTTACTGTTGTCAAGCCATGTATGACCTAACCTATATTTGTATATTTCACTTTTTTCCTGCTTAAGTTTAGTACCTTTCATTTATCCTTGTTGAAAATCATTTTGTTAGTTTTTCTACCTGGTTTCTCTCATTTTCCCCTTTTCTGCCACATTGTCTCTGGGGGGTCCATGAACTTAAGATATATGAAACAAAGGTGTAGACAGGCATAGAACAATTGTGACTTCCACAAGTTGTTGGACTGCAGCTCCCAGCATTCATTACCACTGTCTGTGTTGTCTGTGATTTGTCTGTGTTGTCTGTGATTGATGGAAGTTGCAATCCAACAACATCTGGAGGGTCTGAGCTTGCATACCCTAACGTATGTTTTGAAAATACCCCCTCCTTTCTTCAAACTGTTACCTTGGTTTGGATTGGCTTGCTTTGGTCCTTCAGATGTTTCAAATCTAACAATGCATTATTCATATAACATAATATACATTCTCAGACTCTCTATAAAGGAAATTACATCTAGCTACTTCTAAGCCTTCGTCCTGTTTAAGAAAATTATCTGGAGTCCCTCTTAGAAATTTTAATTGCCTCTGATTCAGCTGAGAAACTTCTAAGAATGGCTTGCTTTCTGAGACGTAACCTGAGAGCTAATTTACCTTTTTACATTGAAAATTGAACATAATTACACCATGTGATGGATTTTGATGTTGTAACTGAGCACAAAGTAAATTTGGAATGACAAAATAATGGCATTAGGAACAATAGAACTGCGGGCATGCAGAACTGATGTGCTGATGTGTTCAACCAATGCTGGTTACCTTTACTTAATGCTCCAGCTCAGCTTGCCATAGTTCCTTATTCTTTCTACATAATTATAATTGTTGAGGGATTGTCTGAGAAGACTGGTACTTCTTCTGCCAGCATCTCCTGACTGGGGCTGGTCCCTTAAGATGAACAGCTGCAGTTCCAAAGGGTTTTTTTTTTTTTTTTACCCATTGTTGATGAGACTCTGAGCAATGTTTGTGATTTTAATGGATTTACTCCCAATTTATTATATTCAATTTCTTTAGAAAGGAAATCCATGATGTTCCTTTGCCGCCTGTGTCATCTCTTGATATCTCTAGCTTCTTTCTTCATAATAATACACAGCAATTACATTGATTAATGCTCAGTTGTCCTTCTTTTGCAGCTCTTTTTACAATGTCCCAGTTTCTCTCTTCTCCTTCTGCTTTCTCTGTTTGTCCTCAGCTTGCTCAGTTGCTGCAGACTAAGGCCATTTCCACACTAGACTGTTATAGTGCTATTATTCTACTTGCAACATCCTATGGAATCCTGGGGTTTGCAGTTTTGGGAGGGGCCAGCCGGCTTCTTCTTTAATAGCGCTTGACATCTTGCTTGCACTTTGATGTTGCTTGGCCATGTATGTTCTGGTTCTCATCTGTGAAATGTTGGAGGTGTAAGTAGTTAAAGTCATTTCTCATTATGTGTTCAGTAGAATACCTGCATACATATTACAATGCCTACACTGAAAGAATATTTTGTGTTCGTGATGAGAAAGGGTATCTTGGCACACTGAAAGATGTACTTTTTACTGAAAATCAATGCTGTTAGATTTTTAAGATTTGTAGCCTTTTTTGTGAAAATCTTTTTTTCCTCTGCTATACAACATGCCATTTTCTGTTCAACTTTTATTATGCATTTAGCTAGAGGTACTTTGGTGATTTGTAATTGTTCCTACTGTGTTTCTTTTAGAAAAGAATCATACTTTTCCTGTTCAGTTGATATGCTGTGAGTAGTGTTTCCAGGTTTTCAAAATAGCAAGAAGGGACAGTCAAGATTCATGACATGCAGAGCTGACATTCAGGAAGCAGCTGTTAAAAAGTTTCTGTTCTGCTTAAATACCAAATGAAAGTATTGACTTCAGTTTGCCTACTCATATTTTTCTCTGTAAAATTAACCTATTGACCACATTCAATAAAATGCATGATGCACATCCTTCTGTCTTTATGAAGATTGACACCCCCAAATATGTTTTTTCTTTCTTTTTGGCATATTGTTCAATTAATATAAAAGAGAACACTTTCAATCCTCAACCAGCTGACATCACTTGTAAAAAAGAACACTTGCCAGTGGAAGAATGCCACATGAATAAACAAATGATGTTGATGTACCAATTTCTGGAATCCATGCAGTCAAATATAATTGAGTAATGCAAACACAGCCACAGTTTAAATCCTCCCCCTCCTCCTCCTTCTTTATTTATTTGTATCCCATCTTTCTCCCAAAGCTGGGATTCAAGGCAGCTTACAATTTTTAAAGAACAGTGGGTCTAAAAACATACAAGAAATTAACATTGAAATGGAATTAAACTAAACACGGTATATTTTTTAAAAGTCAATTGTTTAAAACAATTGAGTTAATACAGCACCCCTTAGTCTGCTCTTTAAATTTTTTCTATGTTGACAGCCTGTCGAAATAAAAAGGCTTTTGCTTTCTGATGGAAAAACAAACCCTGGTGGCACAGTGGTTAAATGCTGGTACTGCAGCCACAATGTTATGAGTTCGATCCTGCAGGGCTCCAGGTTGACTCAGCCTTCTATCCTTCTGCAGGTCGGTAAAATGAGTATCCAGCTTGTTGGGGGCAATTAGCTTACAACATTGCTAACTGCTTAGGGAGTGCTTAGCAGTGATAAGCAGTATAGAAATGCAACTGCTGGTAAAACAATGAAGGGGGCATAATAGTCTTTCTCAGAAGGGAGTTTCAGAGTCTACAGGTAGCCATCAAGAAGGCTCTGTCTCACATCCCTACCAATCATGCATGTGATAGTGGTGAGGCTAAGAGAATGGCCTCTCCTGATGATCTCAGGGGCTGGGCAGCTCATATGGGGAGCTATGGGCTGCCAGATAGCCTGGATTTGAGCAAGTGTTATACACTAAATTTTGACACATATGCACTGACTCAAAAGTTCAATGCATCCAATGAGGTGCCAGTGCACGACTCGATTGCAGGACTCTTCTGGCTGTGGTGCTCCATACTATTGCAATATTGTGACGAAACCGAAAAGCCTTAATAAAACATGCAAAATAGAAACAAATGCAATGTAGAAGTTCCACTAAAAAGAATTTACCCTTTTCTTCCCTCCTAAATACATAACTGAGAATAGCACCATCTTATTCCAGTAGAAAAGGCCTATTTCTTAGCCCTGGCAATTGTAGCACCTCTCCTCTCTAGCTTTACCTCTCTCTCTCTCTGAACTTAAATATTAATTACAGCCCCTTTCTCAGGGTTTTCCCATTCATTGGGTCAAAGTGTTACCACGGTTATGATATGTCTGGTGAGAGCACTAAATATCTCTTGATATCAAATAATTTGGCCTCTATGTGACCTTTCTCTGCCACCCTACTCCACGTGTTTGCAAGGGCCACCAGACGAGCACGTAATAGGCACGGCCGTTAATGGTTGTACATTCCAAACCCTCATTTAGGCAGGCAACTTAATGCCTCTCCGATGCTTCAGTGACCATTCCTTCTTGCAAACCCGCCTTGCTTAGCGCGACTTTACACAAAGATGCCCGGCCGAGTGCCGAGCCAGTTCTTTATGTAAAGTTCTCCATTTGCATACTGGTCATACTATTGTCATCCAGCCCTAAGCCCATTATGTAAAACCTGACCTTTCCCAACTCCTTTGTCCAGCTACAAATTTCCTTTGTTCTCACCGAGCATGGCATGGCCTGTAGGTAAAATCCACTCTATAAAAGGTCCCCAATTCTGAGCCCTCCTCGGATCACCCTGGACTTTCATCTAGCCTTGCTGCCGCTCTGTCCAGTGAAGTTGTCCCCTCAGCAAACCGTGCTGAGCTTTCTTCCCTGCAACCTCCATTTCTCTCCAGGACTACATGAAAAGGTGTCGTATTACCCACTCCCCCGAAAACTCTCCATTTCTATTTCCAGTTAGTGGTGTGTATGTGTTGTCTTGTTTGTTGTTTGTCTTTTAATAAAGCTATCATTTTTGTTACTTTTAAATTTGTCTGGCCGCTCTTCTGATCTGACGCCGTAGACATAGGGTTAAAGATCCCAGCTAAAGTTACCCTACCTCTCGTTAGCTTAAGAGAGTGCTCGAGTCTAATTTCCCCCATCTTGTGTTTTTATTTGGTGATTTGGGTGCCCCTCCCGGGACCCCCAACATAGAGGGTAACAAAAGTAGTAATTCACAGGAGTTACACTAGTGTCTCCAAAACTAGCTTTTTACTCATACAAATTGAACTATGCTGAAAACTTATAGAAAGGTCCCACCAATTAATCCCCACAGGTTAGTTTGGAAAAAGAGAAAAAATATCATTGTGTGGAGGGAAGCAAGAGCAACATGATCACAGCAACTTTATCCTCTTTGTATGTGGTAAATCATGCCACAGATTAAGAGTGGTAAAGTCTTAAGCTATCTTGGAAGGGCCCTTATTTCTGTGGAGACTTAAAAGAAGCATGACACAAAAGTATACATTCAGTTCCTAGTCCCAAGTAGAACAAATGCATTTAATCAATGGGTGTTGCCTAAATGTTGACTGAAGACCCCAGTGTAGGAGAAAAGACTAACAGTTGAATTGTATTTGTTTCATACTCTTCAGCATTTCAGAGGTGAAAAATGACATATGCGTGGCCAGGTAATATCAGCATAGTGGTGTGATTCTACTTTTAATGTCATGGTGACATCCTATGAAATGATGGGATTTACGGTTCAAGGAAGGGTATTTGTAATTCTCACCTAAAGACCACTGCTGTCTCACCAAACTACAAATTTTAGGATACCTCTTGATGTTGCCATGGCACTTAAAGTGGAATCATACTGCTAGAATTGTTTGAGGTAAAAAGGCCTCCTTTTCCCAGTCTACTGGGTAAATGGTGCAGCCTACTAAAGCAAACAGGAATGGTTCTAAGCTGGTTGCCTCATGGGGGCCATATGAAGAATAGGCTGGTGATTTTGATTTGTGATGGTTTCCTGTAACTTTAGAAACAGAACATGTGCTGTCCAGACTCTAGTGGTCTCTCGTCACCCTGCACCAGCAAGTCAGATCCAGCAATTTGGCCTCTGTTTTCTATACCTCTTCCAGATGTGCAACTAAGTGTAAAATAGCAGAGTCCCAATTATGCTGTTCCATTTCCATTTACCACTCATTCGTTTTCTTCTTTATGTGAAGTCTGAAAACGCAGCTCAAATCAGCTCAGTAAAATCTTCAGCCCTTATTCGGTATATTCTGCAGTTCCATTTGAATTATTCTTTTTTTCCACTGTGCCCTTCTGCTTGCTGGCTGAAGAATGCAAGCACAAGCACGCATGGAAATACACACAGACCCAACCTAATCCCAAGCACGCAACAGGGAAATTGCTTCTGTTTAAATTAATTTGAGTGTATTACAATTTTTAAAATGGTTTTTACATTGTTGTCCATTATCTTTTTATTTTGTGTCACATACACTTTTATGTAAAGAGCTTAAAAGATTTAATTACATTCAGTGGTATGTGCATCTACACATGCACACACACATGAAATAAATAAAATAAATAATGAGATCAATATATTTATTTACTACATTCATATCTTGCTTTTTCTGCAGCAAGCTCAAGCTGATGTGCAGGTATTCCTTCCCCTCATTTTTTCCTGAAAACATTGCAAGCTAAAAGAGAGTGCAGGAAGCAGGGAGGAGAGAGAGAGACACTAGCCTAAGGTCTTCCAGTCAGTTTCATGACTCAATACAGGCTAGGACTTGGGTCTCCCTAATCCCAGTCCACCACTCTAAACACTAGGGGACCTTAGTTCTTTTAGTAATGTATTTGGATCATACACTCTGAAAATACTATCAGAATAACAAGGGGCAACTCCTTTGGATATATTAGCAAATGGTCAGATGGTACAGTACTGCTCTGACTATGTGTTAGGTAGCGTTACCGTAAGAAGAGGGGGATGCTGGGGTCCATCTACAATGTCAGCATCTCCTTAGAATTTGGAGGAATTATAGTTCAAAGGCGGCCTGTGAGAGGAGGGTAACAGCAGGATCTTTTCACCTATGTATACCGGTACTAACTGTAGAGAAAACTACAGTTAAAGTTAATAAAGCATTTTATTTGAATTGACAAGTGGGGTGCCACAGGGTTCTGTCCTGGGCCCAGTGCTATTCAACATCTTCATCAATGACTTGGATGAAGGAGTGGAGGGCATGCTGTCAGAACTGTCTGGCAGTGGAATATGCTGCCTTGGAGTGTGGTATAGTCTCCTTCTTTGGAGGTTTTTAAACAGGCCATCTGTTGGGAATGCTTTGATGTTCCTGCATGGCAGGGGGTTGGACTGGATGGCCCTTGTGGTCTCTTCGAACTCTATGATTCTATGATTCTATGACAAACATATGAGGACTCAGACACTCTTGAGAACCATACAAGGCTATCAGAAATTGAGGCAAGAAAGATTGGATAGAGAGAGATTGGGTGAAAAGGGTGATAGTTACTAGCCCTGAAGAAGGGGTCCCAGTGGAGCAACTTAGACAGTGTCTCAGGGTACTACATACAATGTGCTACATCCAAAGTACGACAGTTGGCTGGGGTCAAAGCTAGGGTTTTTATACCCTATTCCACATCTTGAAGGGGTATGTTGACAAATCCATAATGAGTTTCCCATGGGATTGATAAAAGGGTCCTAAATGGGCTGATTGCTTAACTCTGGAGTGCCAAAACATTGATGAGACTGATAAGGATGTTTGTTCAGGTAGAGTGTACAGGGAATATCTCTGTATGATAAAATTGAGGGACAGTCTCTGATTGCTCATCAATCTGAGTAGTTTGTTTTTCATTGTACTTGGAAATGCAAGGAGCCTGGAGTTGTAAAAAAATTAGCATAAACCCATCAGCACTGGCATTTCCCACATAATCCTCTCTGAATGTGTGACTCTGAATATGTCTCACGTCAGCTTGATCTTGAAACACATTCTCTGGTCAGCATGATTTCGATCCTGTTCTCTGGCCATTAATAAGTCCAATTTATTAAAGCTGCATATCTCAGAGGAGGGGTGGTACAGTATGGTTTTGGTAGCACACAGAAAGTCCATGCCCCATACCCTCCAACTGCCCTGATTCAGCAGGAACAGGTCTGATTAACCTTTACCATCCCATTTTTCCAGTTGCTTTTAAAATGTCCCAGTTTTTCTCTCCTCCTCTCACTTTCCCTGTTGTTCATAGCTTATATCAGTTGTTACAAACTGAGTTCAAAGTGCAAAGTAGTGTTTATTCAATTAACTCAGCAGAGGGGAAAGAGAGGAAGGATGGAGTCTTGCCCTTCCTAAAAGATTCAGGCAAAAGCAAACTGCTAAAGCCTTTTCTAGTTTGTGTGTTCTTTCTTATTAATAACTTTTCTTATCTTTACCACTGATGTTGCTTGGCCACATGTGTCCCAGTTTTCATCTGTGAAATGTTGGAGAGTGTTATGCCCAGAAGGTAGGTGTTGGCTGTGTGAGAAACACAATTGTTGAGAAAGTGAGAGTAACAGGCTAGAAAGTGAGAGTAACAGGCTAGACCAGCCCACTTGTCTCCCTTCCTTCCCCTGAAAATAGATTCCACATCCCTAGGCTTGGCATCAATGACCTTGGATAGCTATTATGGTTGATGCCTGGCCTTGGCCATTGTGCTGGACAGCTGGGGTGAGGAACTTCCATTTTAATCTACTTCTGGGGTCTCGTGAGGGACAGCTCAATTTGCTCAAACAATGAGGAATGGGAATTAGCAAGAGCACAAGCTAAGCAATGCAAGAGGCAGGGCAACCTAGCGAGATCTTGAACCCAGTGTCTACGGGGTCAGGCCGAGTCAATAAGCAAACAGAAGTAAATAATAATTGTTTCCTTTATTTGTGAAAAATGCAGTCAAAACACGTGTATGCAATCACTCACACAGACCTATTGAAAGAAAGGTAGGAGTTGGATAGAGGGTTTTAAGAGGGATTTTTGCATGGGAAATATTACACCTGTACTGAAGCCCCAGTAGTCTGAAGAAAAGTCCGTAGAAGTGGAGATTCTCAGCGTGTGGAGCTGAGGGGAAGGCTCGTTGAATGGAGTGGCAGCAAGGCGGGATGGAAGTCAGAGTGATCCGAGTGATCTGAGGAGGCACTCAAAATCAGGGGGTCTTATAGGGGAAAATGTGCCTGTAGGCTAGTCCGTTCCCAGTGATAACAATGGGCTTTGGGCTGGAGACAAAGCCTCTGAAAGGTCAGTATTTTGCATGATTGAGTTATGACAGCATTGTCAATAGAGCAGACAGTATGCAAACGCGGAGTGCTTGACAGTTGAGTATTTGGCTCGTCAAGCTGCCTGCTCGGGGCAGGGAGTCTTTTGTAAACAGCGTGCATACATAATGTGATCTTAAAGTGTACTTGCCTGGAGGTCTCCTGAAGCTGCAGTCTGGCAATTACTGGCCTGTCTGGATCTGTTTAGAATGGTTCAGCTATTTTCGGCCATGCCTGTGTGCGTACTTGTCCGGGGTCCTCGCAAGCACGTGGAGAGGAATGGGTAGTGAAGACCAAATTCTTGATATCAAATGATATCTAATATACCACAAGTCCGGACTAGAAACTACGGTAACATTCCAAATGTCACTGAGGTACATTTGGTCTGGAAACATGGTGAGATTTTAAAATGCAATTCAGCCCCAGCCACCCCATGCTGGCTGTAATGCAGCTGCCAGTGCCATGGATCAGCCATCACCAGTTAAATTTACTGGGGTCCACTAAGCATAACAGGAGATCCATGAGATGGAATGCTTCCAAGGTGCCTTTCAAATCTAAAGCCAGCCAGCTGCACAGGAGTATTGCATGACTCTGGATTAATACACGTTGGTAGAATGTGATTCATGTTTTCCCTCCCTCTTTTCATATTTTGTTATATTTCTCTATCACCCTTCTTCCAAAGGTCTCAGGTGAGCACGTGTGCCCCTTGATCTGCTCTAGGACCATTTATTTGTCTTTTTGGTAGTCCACGATATCTGTAAAACACAGGATATTAAGCATCTTCAGTCATAAAGACCCTGAGGATTTGCTTCAGAATGGTAGCAATCTGCCAGCCAGTACATGTTCTAGTTGTTGCTGCCATCATATAAAATAAGCATCGTTAGAGTCATCATGTTGGGGGGAAAAATAGTTCTAGAAAGAGAAATCTAAGTAAATGTTAATATTTAAATTAGTGTTTGTCCCCTGACTGTTTTTCTTGTAAAACGTTGCTACCCCACTGGGTAAAGCTTGTTTGCTTTTGTTATATCCTGCGTGATCTCCCTGAAATTTATAGGTGTTAGGAGAGCCATGTTGGGATGCTATTAACGGCTTAAGTGTTCAGAGCAATATAAAACTGGATCAGCACAAGAAAGATGGAGTGACTAAGAGACTGCTGTGTAAAGTAGGAAATTCCTTGTGTAAGTTTTGCTTCTGCCACTTATCAGCTGCCTTAGAAGCAAGGTATTCTCTCTGCCTCCTTCTCAGCCATTCTTTCCATCTACAAGATAGCTTTTTGAACAGTTCATTTGTTTGGGTTGCTGACTTTACAAATAGGACATATGCCTAACTGTAGGACTTCATGCTTACGTCTTTTGTTCCAGGGGACAAAATGTTCTTCTTATCTTTCCAGATCTCTCCAGCTGGGATAGGAGGTGGAAGGGGTCTCGGAAACACTTCTATGGCTATATCACAGCACCCTGTTGTCTTGCAGCAATCCTATTGCTTAAGCAAATGGAAACATAACAGTATGGAAACAAATACTTTCACACCTTTCTCAGCAATATAGTGCAACTTGGGCGATGCATGTTCCCTCAACCAGTCTCCCACACTGCCTTGCTGACCCTGTCTTCTTACCTGTGACTACCCTAAGAAGTGCATATATGTATTTTCCCCCCTGTAATTGCACAATTGCACAGTTTTGATCCTTCTCACAAGACTAAATTACACTCACCATTTCCTTTGCTGCTTGCATTTCACTCTGCCGGAATATTGGAACTGCTGCTGAATGAAATGCTCACACTAGAATCAATAGTTGAGCAGCAGTGATATTGGAGCCAATAACGGTTTTTTCCCCATCAATGAAAAGATCCAATCCAATAATGATGGAAATGCAATACAAGAATGGCAGAGTCAGGACATCGTGTGATAAGAAAAGATCAAACAAGGAATTAAGCCAGTGCAACAAACATATCATGTGATAAAGCTTCTAGACTGGAATAACCTTATAACAGTGCTTTTTTTAAAAAATATTTCAATCTATGCTCTTAGCTATATAGATATGTCTAATATTGCTTGATTCATATGAAACATGAATTGACAAGAGAAACAGTGGGGTGCCCCAACTTTAGGCCTACTTACAACAGACCCACTGCAACAACTTGTTAATCAGCACCACAGCACATTAAAAGCTCACCCTAGTTTCTAGTTTCTAAAAGTCTTATTGGTGGAAGGAGGACAAGGATGGAAACATTTTGACTTCTTTAGAGAGGGAGTTTCAAAGCCTGGGAGCAGCCACTGAGAAGACCTTTTCCCTTCTTCCCAGCAAACAAGCCTAAGAAGGTAGTGGGAGTGAGAGAAGAGCCTTTCCAGAAGATCTTAGAACTGTAATGGGTTATTTTAAAATGCCTCTCTTTTAAATAAACAAGTTATTTTTTTCACAGAGCATGGTTCATAAAAACCATTTAAAACAACTCACTCTATACAGTCATAGCACTCTGATCTTCCTTTAACAGCCAGGGCTCCATTCCAGGGAAACTTGGGATTTGCCGTTTAGGGAGGTTTGTTTAGAATCCTCAGCTATAGTACTCTAGGGCAGTGGTTCTCAGCCTTCCCAATGCTGCGACCCTTTAATATACTTCCTCATGTTGTGATGACCCCCAACCATAAAATTATTTATTTATTATTTACAATGCCTCCCCCCCGACAAAGGCCTCCTCGCCGGCCAGGAATGGGGGGGGGCAGGGAGGAAAAGAGGAGCCGTGTGTCTCCCCTGGGAAAAAACTCCGAGAACCCCCCCAGGCTCTGCTTCTGTTTCACTCTCATCTTCTTTCTCATCTTCCTAGGAAAAATGGGACTGCCAGAAGGTATGCTACCTTTTTGGATTCTCCTGGAGGGGATGTTACCATGAGGATTGCTGTGATGAAAATCTGCGTTTCACATTTTATCACTACACCAAGAATTAAACATCCTCAGTGGCAATTTAATCAGTGGATACTCATCACAAAGACCCCATTATGTTCCTACTGGAGGCAGGAAGATGGATAGATCCAAGAACTATATCGATGGTTAAGAAGGATCTGAGAAGATTCAGTTCTGTCTGAAAACCTATCTGCCAAATCTGGATTGCCTGTTTTAGACACAAAAAACATTGGACACCACTTGATAGTGTTTTATTAATGTATGCCCTGCATGACAACCAAGCAACTATATGCCCTTCAGATATACAAGCCACTATGGCTCAACTCTTCTTAAGCAAGCTGTGTTTTTGCTTTTGTAGGTCACTTGCATTTTTTCTTTGTTAATAGATACCTGTGTGGGCTCTTCTGTAATTGCTTTGATTTTTCAGTTGTTAAAATGAATCTTACAAAAAACAAAGAAAAAAAAAGTATTACAGAAATGGCCAGTGAAAATTAGACTAATTACGAAGGTTAATAGCTATTCAGAAATACTATTGCTGGCATTTAAGGATTAAAAATAACTCAGCTTAAAACTGCTGCAGAAATCTTTAACAAATCAGAGATAACTGCTTTTTTTCCGGAATTATTTCCAAGTACTGCTAGAACTGTACTGGCTTCCAATTTGCTTCTGAGCTCAATTCAAGGTACTGGTGTATAAAGCCCTAAATGACTTGGGGCCAGGATATCTGAAAGACCACCTCCTCTTGTAAGAGATTGCCAGAAATTTGAGATCTTCATCAGAGGCCTTTTTATGCATCTCAACACCAAACACCTTGTGAAGTTAGACTGGTGCTTATACATAGCAGGGCTTTCCCTGTAGCAACACCTTGACAGTGGAACTCCTTACCCAAGGAAGATAGGCTGGCCTCATCTCTTTTAAGCTTCCAGTGTGCAGCCAAACAGTGCTGTTCCACATGGCATTCAGTGTTTGAAAGTGCTGTTTTAATTGTTCAAAACTGGATGGTAGGATTGTTTTCAGACTGCTTTTAGGAGTTTTTACAGAATATTTTAATGTGTTCTAAAAAACGTTTCAATCTCTGTTTTGTTTTAGTTGGGTTTTTTTGTTCATTGCCCTTCTGGACTGGGAAGAGATACATAAATACTGGGTGTCCCCCCAGGAATATATACACCGTTTAACAGCTAATAGTAGCTATGGTGGTATTTGAAGGCTAAGAGAATATACTTATATTGAGGAATAAATGTTATGATTTAAGCAGAGTTACAAATTCCATCTTAAATTATAGTGGGCCTATGGTACCTACAAGCGATTGGTTCCAGGATACTTCATGGATACTAAAAATTGTGCATGCTCAAGTCAATATTTAAAAGTGGTATAGGCCAGCAGCTGAAATGGTGACAAGCCAAGGCTGCAGCATAGCTGCCTCTATCACCATTGCCATGCCCCTGCGGAAGCTCTTTATTGCTCAGCAATAATTGACCACAAGGGCCATTGAGTCCAACCATCTGCCCTGCAGGACTACACCATCAAAATATTCCCAACAGGTGGCCATCCAACCTCTGTTTTAAAATCTCCAAAGAAGGAGATTCCACCACACTCCCAGGCAATGCAGTATATTTCACTGTCAAACTGCTTTTACTATCTGGAAGTTCTTCCGAATGTTTAGATGGAATCTCTTTTCCCGAAGTTTGAAGCCATTGCTTCATGTCCTGCACAGGTGTGAAAATTGTCATTCTCATTGTTGCTGCATTTCCCAGAAGTGTCCTTTTTTAAAATGGCCAAGCAGCCAGGAAGATGCACCTCTAGTCCCCAGAGAGTGACCAGTAAAAAACCAGTCCAGTTCCAAGCTGATATTAGTGTCTATAGAAACAGCAGTATAATCCATACAGTCTCAAGTCAAATGAAGCGAACAATCATGAGTCAAGTCTGAAACTGAGAAGGGAGTTGCCAGAGAGATTAGTCTAGATTCAAGCCAATGGTCAGAGATACACAAACCAGAAGATATCACACAAGGCTCCCAGGAGGCATAGGATCTGATACTTACAGCACAAAACAACCTTGACTGAGCTAATTTACTGTTGGTGTCGTGTGCTTTCAAGTAATTTTTGACTTATGGTGACCCTAAGGCAAATCTATCATAGGGTTTTCTGGGACTGAGAGTTTGGCCCTTTTCACACCTCACCTGGTGCCACTGGTGTCACGAGAGGATCATGCAAGAAGACTTTTCTGAGAGGATCTTGCTTCCCCTCTGCACCAGCTCTGTGCTGGCTGGAAGGAAGTGTGAGCACTCTGCCCCTTCCTTCTGCAGCGCAGCTGGATACTTTCCTAGGCTGTGCTGGGGGAGGAAGCACTATGGCTGCATGTCTGGAGTCTCTGCACGCAAGGTAAGTCCGTGTGGAGCACGGGAGGGACACGTGATCGTGCATCATTTTCGGCAATGAGCTGAAAATGATATAATGTGTGATTGCTGCCTACTGGCCTCGGGAGCGTCGCGTGATTGCGAGGATGTCATGTGAAATGGTCCTCGCAATCTCCCAAAGCTCTTGAGGCCATTTCACAACAGGACTGGTATGCGAAAAGGGCCTTTGTGATGCATCTAAAGTCACCTAGTGGGTTTCCATGGCCAAGCAGTGAATCAAGTCCTGGTCTCCAGGATTATAGTTCAATGCTCACAGCACTACATCACACTGGTTCTCTTGAGCTAATTTATAGCCTGCTGTAAATCAGCCCAGCTGGCCTCATTAACTTAGCATGTTTTTGTTGTGTGTCTTTCAAACTTAGGGCAATCCTAAAGGGAATCTATTATGAAGATTTCATGGCAAGATTAGTTCAGAGGTGGTTTGCCTTTGCCTTACTATGAGGCCGAGAGAGTGTGACTTGCCCAAGGTCACCCTGTGTGTTCCCATGGTCCATGGCTGAGCAGGGATCTAAACCCTGAACTTCACAGTCATAATCCAATGTTGAAGCTGCTACACCATGCTGGATAGTCTTACTTAAGGTGGGGGAGAGCATCTCTGGAACGTCTGTCAATGTACAACAGGGTTCAGAGCTTCCATCTTCTCCTTCAAATCCCTGGTGTTGCATGAGATAGGCCAGGGCTCTTCTTCTGTCACAACAGGGCTGCCAGCCTCCTCTGGATCTCCTCTTCTTTTTCACCCAAGGAAGTCTCTTCCAGGTATGGCATGACAAGTCCTCCATCTCCATTCTTGTCCAGGATCTGCTCCATATTGGGCTGCAAGATTGTCCCCTCCCCCTTTCAAAATACATGCCATTTCTTTGCACACACTTTTCAAAATACATGCTTTTGGGATACTTTTCTCCCATTATTGAAAATATGTTTATGTGCATTTCCCAAACATATGTATTTTTGTTGTTGTCGTCATGTGCCTTCAAATCTATTCTGGTTCAGACAATATTCCTACATAGAAATTTTTTTTCTGTGAAGAAAATGCTGTTTTTTCCACCCAAAATCCCTGGCACCAATTTTGTACAGAATAAGTGCCAAGTGGTGAAGATTCCTATACACCAAGAATCCTCCTTGTTAGAATACTTGGGAAATAATTTTTTTAAAACCATTTTTGGAGTGTTATTGAACATTCAAAATAATCTTGAATAATTTTGAATACGCTTTTAGTTTTTAACTCAGACCACCACACCATACTGGCTCATATACTTTTTTTAGTAATGTGCCTTTTTTACATGATTTGCATGTTTTTTTTTCCTTTGCTAAAACATGTTACAAGCCTCATAAATATGTAGAGTTTTACAGCAATATGCTCCTTCTCCCATGAACAGTTTTGGAAGACTGTGAAATTGATATTTCACATGGAAATGCAAACCCAAGGAACAGCTTTCCCATTCCTGCTTGGATACTTGCAAGGTTTTCATATGCAGCTCTTAACAGCTACAATTTGTAGTAGATAATTGGATCCGTTTCATGAACTGGCTTTCTGCATCTAACTTCTTTCCCCGTCACTATTTTGCACCTGGCTCTGATTGGCGGACTATGGGGGTACTGTTGAAAGAAAGAAAGAAAAGAAAAGAAAAGAAAAGAGAAAAGAAAAGAAATAAATCCCACAAGTCTGAGGTTTTCCCACCCTTGCCCTCTGTGATATGACAAGCAACTTTAGAAAGGCATCATGCTTTTCATGGTAGGAAAGGATTCTTGTTTGAAAAATACAAACTCAAACCCCTTTGGACATGTGGCGCTCATTGTACATATACTTGGAGTCCAGCCAATAAAAGAATATTGATAAGTACTGTTCAAAAAGGTTACAGGGATAGGCTTTTCACCTATATAAGCACCTATATAAGATAAGAGAGGAAAACAGAGCCACCATCTTGCATTGAAAATCCCTCTCCCCCGACTCTCCAGTATCATTTAGCTGCCATTTTACCACAGTGGGGGGGCATAATCCATTCCCTCCCCCTTCTTTTCTTCTGTTTGAGCTATTTTTAATTCTGGGAGGTTATAATAAGAAGACTAATACTCTCCAGCTGCATCACAGCTGCATTAAATTTGTTTATTAGTGTAAATCTCATAACAAGACAATGACATAACATAACAATGAGAATTGTGCTCCAGTTTTCTTGGTTTTCTTTCCTGCTCCATCTTGTTTTTCCATTGTGTCATGTGCTCCTGCAGCAGAAACTGGAAAAGTGTGGCCCCAGTGGCTGTTTTTGTAGTTCTTCCAGCTCCCCAGGCCCTAATTTTTTGACTTGTTAAAATAATGTTTTTGGCCTAAATTGCCCCCCATATCCCCCCTTGGGGCATAAAGGGTAACTTTTGCCATGATTTTGCCTCCTTTGGCTACTTTAGGTCTAGAAGAAGCTGTTTTTCTGACTGAAAGTGATCTGGAACATGACTTGTTGGGAAAAGGTCCTCTCCCAGAGGAAGCTAAGGTTGCCAGAACCCCAGAAGGCAATGGGATGGTGATCATGTGCAGGGGGAGCTATTTGTGATTTTTCCACATTTGTGAGGGTTCTGCACCCCAAACCCTTGTGAAAGAAGAGGGGCCACTGTATTCAGCACAAAGCTGATGTAGCACAGCCACCATGTAACTACATGAGTATGGATTATATTACCTGGCAAGCACAATAAAGGACGGGGTGGGGGAAACTGTCTCTTATTTCATCTGGCAGCTGTAGCCCTGAAATAAATACAAAAAGATGGAAAAGAGACTTGAGCACTGCAAAATTGCTATATATGTGCATGACGGTATATATGGCCAACTTATGCAATGACCATTAGCATGTGAGAATTGGGTAGTGATGATTTCTCTCAGTTTCTTATCTTTCTGATCCTAAGTTCAGTTTGTCCCCACTATTGAGGCCAAAATCTTATTGGTGTCATATACACGTTCCCGTATGTGTGTAATTTTTCTGCCTTTTGGATAACAGATGTATTCAGTGCTTGATTGCGTAAATAGAGTTCCATTAAACATAATCACTTCCCATAGGTTTAAATCCTAGTGTTAGTCCAAACTAGAATAGAGCCATCACAATCAATTGGATGTCCTCCTTATTTAGCAATTAATTCAGTGGCTCTAACCTAGCAGGGACTAACTAACAGGATTCCAGCTAGGTATTTGTGAATTCTTGGATAATCCATAACTCTTTGTCAGTGCCCTCTATGTACCACTTGATTCACTGAGTTTGCAGAAACAGTCCCTGTGTATTTTCCATTGCAGAAGGGGAGAAAAACGAGACATACCAGCATATATACAATCAGTTGCACAATGCCAATACAATCCTCTCTCCACATTCATAGGCTTCACCTTTGTGAATTTGATTGTGAAGCACATGTGTAATCCCCCGGGGTCTTGTCATTTCCCTTGCATTTTGCTGGGTGAGGAGAAGGAAGGCAAGTACCTGGGGAGGGGGGGTTAGCGTCAGCCTTCCTTCTCCTTCCAGAGCTCCCCCTCCCATTTCCTTGTTTCTGATTGCAGTGCTGAGAACTTGCATTGAAACAATAGGCAGAGAATGGAGGTGGGGGGAGGCTCGTGCAAACCTTTCTCCCCCCTCTGGAGCTTTCCTCTTCCCATTCCCTTGCCTCTGACCCTGATGTGCAAAAGCCAAGGGAATGGGTGAGGGGAGCCCCAGAAGGTAATGGGTTAAGGATCGTATGTGTGTGTGTGTGTGTGTGTGTGTGTGTGTTATTTGCAATTTTTCCAAATTCATGAGGGTTCTGCACCCTGAACTCTTGTGAAAGTGAAGACACCACTGTATTCAGCACACAGATGTAATCCCTGCTAGCAGACCCTTCATCCAGGGGAGTATAATTTTACTATTAAAATGCATCCAAGCAAGAGGTGACCGGGCTGGTGTGTAGACAGCCAGACCAGTGGTCGGACAATAGATCAAAGACCAGAAACTTCCCCCTGTCATGTCTCCATAGGAAATCTCAGAAAGGCATGTACGCATAGATAATAGGCCATCAGCTACAACAATACTTTGGGGAGATTGCCTGATTTCCCCTGGAATGCTTGAAACAAAGTGAGACATATCAAAGCAAGGCCTAGTTATATGATGCAGCTATCATGCACCATCAGGCAGCTATCGTGCAGCCATCAGGCAACTATCACACAGCTGTTATCCTTTCCAGGAAAGGTCTGCCCCCAAGGCATGTTTCACCCTATAACTAGCCCCCCTTTTTGAGACCTCATTTCAGAGCTCTCCAGACTATCATTCTAATAGTTGAGACTCCCCTCAGTCCCCTCCCCGCACTGAATTTTTCCCCTCTTGTCTTTTTCACCAGCGAAGACTTCTGGACAGATGCAGTATCACTCCTCCCACATTCCCACCACTTTTCCCCTATCAATTTTCACCTCTTTCCATCTTGATAGTCCTTGGGTGCTTGTGTGAGTGATTGCCTCTGAGTGTGTGTGTTTGAAAAGATTTTCTAATAAAGCATCTTGATTGAATGTTTAGTATGGTTCTTTCATGGTCTGACTCTGTAGACATTGGGTAAAAGATCTCGCTAAGTGTTGCCCTGCCCTCCACATCGTTAAAAGCCAGTGCTCCCCAACTCTGGCATTTTTGGAGCTAATCAAGGTGTCCCCAAGGGTACCCCTGGAAGTCAGGGTAACAAAAGTTATGTAGCACAGCTACCATTGCAACTACGTGAGTGTAGATTATCACCTGGCAAGCACAATATAGGACAGGGTTGGCGGAAACTGTGGCCCTTTTGTAGTGTTACTCTGAGGGAGAAACCCTATCCCTGGGTCTACAATTTTGATATTAAAATATGATTCAATGTGCCTGAGAGGTCACCGGATGGGCACGTAGACAGCAATGGTTGAAAGACTGAAAACCAGGTCAGGCCAGTAAAATCCCCCATCACGTAGCCCCAGGAAACCTCAAGATGTGTAAACCCACAATAAACAAAGAGTCCTCAGCCCTGAGATGCTGATTTGAGGGGATTAGTGTGTTTGCCCCAAGTTGAGCAAATATTCTATCAGGCGAGGGCATGAAGTCACACCACAAACTAACACAACCAAAGATCCTGAGACTTTGGCAACACCTTGCAATCCCATCACACGAAGGAAATTACCATGGTGGAGCTTCATTATTGCTCCAACACCCATTGTTCTCCCCGGGAAAGGATTAGTCCTCCAGGTACTTTTCCCCCTACAAATAATCCCAGTTTTTTAGCAGTTCTTTGGATCACTCTCAGTCACCCCAACAGACCGTTTCTCTGTCCGTTGAGTGATCCCCTCAGCCCTCTATGTGCTGAGCCCCACTTCTCTGCTGTTTTTCCCAGACCAAGGACTTCAGGACAAAGATGCAGTATTACCCCAGCTACACCTAGGGTATAGCTACACCTAGGGTATAGGGTATTGCTAAAGCTAGGGTTTTTATACCCTATTCCACACCCTGAAGGGGTATGTTGACAAAGCCATAATGACTTTCCCACGGGATTGACAAAGGGGTCTGAAGTGGGCTGACTGCTCAACTGGAGTGCCAAAACATTGATGGGACTCATAAGGATGTTATCCCACTGGAAAACCCTGTACCAGGGTCTACAATTTTGATATTAAAATATGATTCAATGTGCCTGAAAGGTCACCTGGATGGGCACGCAGGCAGCCACAGTCGAACGATTGAGAGCCAGGTCAGGCCAGTAAAATCCCCCGTCACATAGCCCCAGGAGACCTCAAGCTGTGCAAACCCACAGAAGACAAAGGGTCCTCAGTCCCTGAGAAGCTGACTTAAGGGGATTAGCGTGTTTGGCTCAAGTTGAGCAAATATCCTGTCAGACGAGGACCATTTACATGAAGCCACACCACAACCAAATGCAGCCAAAGATCCTGAGACTTTGGCAACACCTTGTCATCTCATCATGCAAAAGGAGTTACCATTGTGGAGCTTCTTTTCTGTTGCAACACCCATTGTTCTCCCCG
Organism: Ctenosaura bakeri; assembly: GCA_948474755.1. Taxonomy (NCBI): domain Eukaryota; kingdom Metazoa; phylum Chordata; class Lepidosauria; order Squamata; family Iguanidae; genus Ctenosaura; species Ctenosaura bakeri. The sequence continues at coordinate 216,284 of CAOLHI010000336.1, forward strand.
GGAAAGGATTAGCCCTCCAGGTACTTTTTCCCCTACAAATAGTCCCAGTTTTTGAGCGGTTCTTTGGATCACTCCTGGTCATCCCAGCAGACTGTTTCTCTGTCTGTTGAGTAATCCTCTCAGCCCTCTCTGTGCTGAGTTCCACTCCTTCGCTGTTTTTCCCGGACCACGGACTTCAGGAAAAGATGCAGTATTACTCCAGCTACAGCCCCTTCAATATTCCTCTATCTAGTTTCCTCTCTTTTGCTTCTTAATAGGTCTTGAGTGAGTGTGTGAGTGATTGCTTTGGTGTATGAGACTTTAATTCAATAAAATAATTTATTAGACATCTTTGTTTGGTTTTTGGCTTGGCCTGACCCCCTAAAAACTGGATAAAAAGACTCCGCTAGGTTACCCTGCCTCTTGCATTGCTATAGCTCATGCTCTGGCTAGTTTCCATTCCCCATCACGTAGAGCACACTGAGGTGTACCCCAAGGGACCCCAGAAATCAGGGTAACAGTAGGCAACTTGTCTAATGTAATGCATTTAGAATATTGTTTTCAATGCATCTCTGTTTTCAATGCATCTATGTACTTATCCCCAGCATAGAAATTTTTGTATGTATTTTGTGACTGAAAAACACCACAAGAAGATTTGACCATATGTGACTTTGAAAAGATAAATGAATTTTGATTTGGCAAGTTTGCACAAAAATGTATCCCAGGTAAATTTGTTCTCTGCTCCTACTAAGAATAGGTATTTATTGGCTATAAGTACACACGAGTCTTTTACTTTTCCTCTGTGGTTTAGGTCTAAATTGATGTGTAGCTGTTTTTGTGATGTCTCTCTTGAGATGCACTCCCTCCTTCTCCTTGTCTCTCACAGTTATACGGCAGAAAATATAAAACTGCAGAGAGTGAATCCTTTGGCAGTCATGCTGGCTTAGATAGGAAAGTAAATACACAACTGGATAGGAGATGATGTCAGTATCCCAGCTAGCCCAGGATACAGTGAATAATACACATTTGGAAGCAGAGGGGAGGCTGGCTTTGAACCCAAAAGACCCAGCTGTGCCTGCCACACTGTTCCAATTTCTGGGGCAGGAGGGGAGAAAGAAATGAGCTTTTGGATCCTCTACCACTGCAGCTGCCGGACAAAGACCTGGGCTTCCTGTGATAGCTGTAAAACCACATCTTTCATGGGGTCAGCTTTCTAGTTGATAAAATAGAAAATAGCAGGGAGTAGAAAAGGGCTAATAATTGACTTCTCACATATTCCTTTGGCCTTTTTTTTTTTAATTCTCCTTCCCTCTTCCAAGTTATGTGGAACCAGGTGGGCAATTGAGCAGAACTAGGCAATGGAATATGTGCCTAATTTTGTATTTATTGGGTTCTCGCTCATGTCCATACCCAAGACGAATATAATGTGCTATGTGTATGCCTTAGGATTGTGTATCTTCCACAGAAAGAGGTCAGTCATGAACAAACACTATATTTTTTTCAAACAAGTAAATAACTAGAATAAAACATAAAGCATAGTGCCTGGTTACTAACTGAGTACATTATGGTCTGGCTGTAGCTCTTGGTAAATTTTATGAATAACAGAAGAATCAGACTTTGCCTGTTAAAAAACTATTTGTGTCACTTCACTCTGGTACTTGCTCTTTTCTTTCTTTTGTGCTGGTCTTTCTTTCTCTCCTTCTTCTTGTTAGGTGCCCTGAAGTCAACTCCAACTTATGGTGACACTGTCATAAAATCTTCTTGGCAACGTTTATTCCAAAGAGGTTGCTATCACCTTCCTTTATGACTGAAAGAGTATGACTTGCCAAGGTCATCCAGTGGGTTTCTATGGCTGAATTTGGAATCCTGATAGTGGAATTCGAACCCTGATCTCCTGGACTACTAGTCCAACACTCATACCATTACGCCATGCTGGATCCCCTTATTTAGCCCTCCTCTCTTCTAATAATCTTCCCTATCTTTACCAGGCACGAGCCTGGATTGGCATATGCCAGTACCCCAAATCAAAACCCTTTCTGCACCTTACCTTCTTGTGTTGTCCTCTGGTCATGATCCTGGCAGGACCTCTGCCAGGAAAGGAGCGTGATGAGAATGCTCCCCTCCACATTGGCCTGGCTCCCTGCAGAAGGGAGCGCAGTGGACATGCCCCTTCCTTCCTTCCTTCCTTCCTTCCTTCCTTCCTTCCTTCCTTCCTTCCTTCCTTCCTCCCTTCCTTCCTTCCTCAGTACAGCTGGGTACTTTTCTGGGGCAGAAAGTGCCTCCATCATGATTCCGAGCCTTCTGCAGGGCAGGTAAGTGCAGGAGCATTGTGCACTCAGGAAGTCATTGAGGGAGAACATCCGTCAATGATTTACCCCATGATTGCACTGGCTGGTGATGTGAGAAGGACGGGACTGTGACCATGTCATGTAGAAGCACCCTCATGGTCCTACTCCTCTTGCGTCCCCATGCTAGGAGGACTCTGGTCTGCAGAAAGCACCCCAGTGTACTTATTATGCACCTTATTTCCTTATTGTGCAAATAACATGATACGCTAGCCTGTAGATATACCAGAAGCCCTTCTTTCAGAATTGCTTTATGGATAGGAATAGGAAACTTGGGTTTTCTTAGATTCTTTGTAGGCAAAGCAGGAGACACAACCCACAGCTCAAAATGTCTTTTTTTTTTACCCCATAATATCATTTCAAAAACCGCCATTTAACAGCTTTCTTTCCCCTCAGACTGTTTGTGCCTTTGCCACCTGGAAGAGATGAAGATATTCAACCGATATGTTTTGTTTGTTTTATTTTAAAAATTAGGAATGGATTCCTAGGGAGCAATTGTCTCAGAGAATGTGCAGAAAGGTTGCCAATGTTGATGTGAAATTAGTGATTTACTCCTTCATCCTTGTTTTCAGCATACATTGATACCTTCTAAATACTTGACTAAACTACAAACCGCAGGATTCCTTAGAATGGAGTCATGATAATTAAATTGATATGAAATCAATATAATTGTGTAGTCCAGTTTTTTTAAGATGAAATCTAGTAATCCAGGTCAACTAATGGTATAGATATAGTTAGCGAGAAAGGCCAGAATTGAGATCTTAAATAATCTGGTTCTCTGGTGCCCCAGCCCAAATCAGTTGCAAGTATTTGGATCAAACCTCAAGGCTTTCTGCTCTGAACAAGACTGTTACTCTTGAATAGCTCTCTGACCCTAAATAAGCATTCTTACTTCTAAAGATCTTGGTGTCTTCTGTTCAGTGATTTGACATGCCATTACAGGCTATGGATGCATTTTAATTAATTAAAGTTAATAAATCCAACCAGGTGGGAGGAGTCCTGCAGCTGCAGGAGAGATGCAAGGGCCACATGAAATGGCCTGGCAGGCTGGATTCAGCCTGCAGGCCTTGTGTTTGATACATGTGTTATAGATTATTATATTCCTAGCCTATCATTCTTCTAATAAGCTCAAGGCAAGATATTTGGCTCTTCTTTTCCATACTGTTCCCTCACAGCAACCATGTGCAGTTGGTCCTGCTGACAGAGGCTGACTAACACAAGGTCAGCAAGTGAATTTCATGTCCCACTAAAGACTTACACCCAGACCTGTCAAGTCCCAGTCCAGAATTCCAGCCATTGCACTGCACTGACTTTTCTGTGTTTCTCTTTACAAAGTGATGTCCAGGATTAAAGCAAGAAACTTGGCAAGAAACATTTCTGCTCTGCCATACAGCTATGGTACTTCTCTTAGTTTTATGAACCCTTTGTACTGTGAATCTATGCTTTTATCATGATTTCGTAGCTGATTCTTCTGAGTCTGATAGCATCTAAGAGGTGGTCTAAAATATTTTAAGATGAGAAAGGAATAGATTCCTGATTTAAGTGCTGGCAATGAAGAATTGTCTAAGAAAAGAAAGGAAAAGAAAAGCACTCCCCAACAATATTATTTGCAGAACACATTGGTTTCAATTATGTTTGATGCATAGTGTTCTTCCCAAAGGATACTCATTAAAATGAACATTTTCTTGTTTCAGCATCTCGGTATGATGCAGATTTTCAAGGCACGTTCATGGCCGAAACAAAGCACACACTAGCTTGTGAAAGGGGCATGTTACATAAGAAGTCCATAAGTACAAATGTGCAATGCAAGCTTGTCTAGATGAAAGTGCAATGCAAACTGTCTAGCTAGTGTACAAAAAGAACTACCCAGCCTGGGATTAATGTTCATGTTCGCTTCAGTGGGGCAGGCAGCTCTCCGCTTTTGATACAGAAGAAATATGTGTGTTTTTTCTAAAATGATCTAGCTATATAAACTGGGAGCTTGAAAAGTATGGTGCATGTATGTAAATGGAATGTTAGTAAGGGCTGAATGATCCAGAATGCCTAGACTACATTACAACCTCATGATCTGTGGTAAACTGAATGTAGCCATCCAAACCAAATATAACCACAGAGAGCTACTGCTATTGTTCCTGTATTCTGGCAGCAGCTATGCATACTCTCAATATTGTTGGGAGCAATCTAATGCTGGAAAAATTGGTAGTCCTTGTCTTGTTTATTTATATACCCAGCTGGTTTCTATTTATAGTCCACCTTGCTCTCAATGAACTGAAAGAAGTGCACAACTTAAAGGAAGATTGCCAATTTAATAGTCACACTTCAAAGGGGGAAGGGGAACGAAGGAAAACAAACGGCAGTTCTAACACCACAACTATGATAAGAATTTTGGGAGAGGAGGTATCACCCAAACTTGCTGGACCAGTGAAAAGCACACTGCTATCTTACTTCTCTCTCTGAAGCAGCCAAGCAGAATAGCTGGAGATGGACATAATCCTGGGAAGAGAGAAGTCAAATGGCAATTAGTCCTGGCTTGGGTGATGGGTATGTGTTTCTTAGTCTCACCAGCCAGATGGCTTGCAGTTGGTACCGTATAAAAGGCACCTACTGCTAGGGCTTCATATATAATTTCCTCCTATTGTTCTCCCCAGTTGGAGAACTGGAGCCCAATGCCAATAAGTGCCAGCATGGATTTCTACCAGCATGGTAGAAAAAAAATAGATCTAAGGACAGGCAACAACACTTGGATAGGGATTAAGAAACTTCTGTCTTCCTCTCACAGCACCAGTGTTCACTAGGAAAACTGAGAGCAGCTTTTGATCCCACTAAAAGGTTTTGCTGCCCCCTCCCCAATAGCGTCACCAGATATTTCAAAGAACAACATGGGACAGCCCTATGTGGTTGCAAATCAGCAAAAGACTGGCTGGAACAGTCTCCTCGCTTCAAGTCTCATGAGAGATCCTCCTCCTATGACACTTGAGGTGGGCTTTATATAGGCCTACTTCATGTACTACTCTCCTCAGTTGCCAAGGCTTATAGAAATGAGGGCAGAAAGTACAGATACAATCCATGCTTGCAACAGATGGAAAACCCTACAGCATTTGGTATGTAATCTGAGGACATTTTGCTACATATCAAAGTGCCACAGAGATTCCTCTCAGTGGCTCCAATCAGGCCGTATAGCCCTTTAACCCCACTCCTGGTCTTCCTCCTCCTCCTCTTCCACCAACTCTTGCCTGGCCATCTAAGGATGGATGGCAGCCCAGTTTCTTAGCACCACAAACCTTCTCTCCATGCACCCTATATCCAAGGAAGGAGATGGGCAAGAGAGAGAAAGTAGAGGGCCACCACGTTGACTCACCATCCCCTTTCCGTCTTCTTTCCCTGACCTGGTATAGGCTCCTGGTGCCCAATCTCCCCACCATGCTTTGGTTCCCTTCCCACAGACACACAAACACACATTTTGATATTTGCGTTTTTTTCTACTTTTGAATGTGGAGGGACCACTGTATTCCTGGCCTAAGACAACCCTATGAAATTCATGAAGTCACCATAAGTCAGCAGGTGACTTGGAGACACATAGACACACAATGAATTTTGAAATGGCACTCTTGAAGAAAGCAATTGCTATTTGAATATTTTTCCTATTTTCCCAGACCATATTCAGACTACTACTGAACACTTTGGCTTTCACTCATACTTTTCTTTACCTTTCAGGGTTAGTTGTTGCTAGGGCACAGTTCCAACTGTTTTGACTGTGCCACCGGGTTTTGCAGATCTGTAATGAGTCATAGCTATAAACAGATTGCAAAACCCTGATCGCTGAAACCTCTTCAATGTTTTTTCAAAAAGGAGAGTGGGAAGTGCTTCCCCCCGCTAAAAAAAGGTCTTACACTGCATATTATTCACAGTCATACAGAGTGTACCCCTGCTATATAGATAAGGCAATGAAAAAGAAACCACTAGATTGAACTTTGCTGATCCGATTCTTTGCACACAAAGGGGCAGACAAGATGAAAGGTAGCTGAGTTTCACTGATTCATCAGCCTGACTTGGGCCCTTTCCACACGCGGTGAGGGAAACGCTCCCCGCCGCTACTCACCGGCTTTTTGGTGGGTCTGGGTGAGTCTGTCGGGACGAGGAGCAGTGCGAGCTCGTTGCTCCACACTGCTCCGGTGTCCAAAATGGTGGCTTCCGGTTGGGGGAGGCTCTCCACCAACCGGAGAAGCTCGCCAGCCTAAAGCCCACCCCCGGCAGATCTGCAGGCATGCACTTGCGCGCACCTGCAAATCTGCACCAGAGCGCGGCGACGGAGCGACATGGAGTTGCACGCTCCGTGCTTTTTAAAAACCTCTAAAAAGAGGTTTTTAAAAAACACGCTGCTCAACCAGTTCTGGTTGCTCTGGAGTGGACTGAGGTATGGAACTACAAAAAGCAGTCCGTCCCAGTCCACTCTACGGTGCAGAAGACCTCCGTTGGAGGTCGCTCTGCATGGTTTTAATAGCCTGGTGCGGAAAAGGCCTCAGCTGTGTATTCCTTAAGCCTCAAAATCCAAATCAAGAGAGAACCTATTTTGTACCTAAAATATACATGACTGAACGCTCTCCAAACGTTTCTTGAAAACTGACTAATTTCACAGAACAGCATTGAAGAAGATTGTGTTTGTTGGTGTCAAGCCTCAGTCGACTGTCCTACGGTTTAATGTAAGCCATTTCTTCCACACTGTGTAACACCCAAAGCTTTGGGGAATATTAAAAACTGCTTTTCTGAAGGTTAGTCTAGCTCAATTAACAATTTCCAACAGCTGCCAGCTATGAGTGCAATCTGAACTGGCAAAGACGGCCAAGGGTCAGCTGAGCCAACATAGGCCAGCTAAATCTGTGTCAAATTTTACCCCACCCCCAGGGATGGTGGGAATGATTTAGGACTGCACTTGCACTGGCCTTAGTTTGTGTCAGCACTGTGGCTGGAGGAGGTTTCAATCTGGCATCATTCAACTCTCCTTCACCCTGCTTCTAGTCTTCACTAATTTTCAGTTCTCTCTCTCTATGTCTGTATCTGTGTGTGTGTTGGGGGGGTATGTTCAGCCTAGAGAAGGTTAAAAGGTGACATGACAGCTATATTTAAATATTTGAAGGGATGTCATCTGAAAGATAGAGCAATCTTGTTTTCTGCTGGTCCAGAAACTAAGGAATGGAGCAATGGCTTCAAACTTCAAGAAAAGAGATTCCACCTAAACATTAGGAAGAACTTCCTGATGGTAAGAGCAGTTTGACAGTAGAATACACTGCCTGGGAGGTTTCTTTGAAGGTTTTTAAACAGAGGGTGGATGACCATCTTTTGGGGATGTTTTGATTGTGCATTCCTACATGGCAGGGGGTTGGACTCATGGCTCTTGTGGTCTCTTCCATATATGATTCTATGTGCTGAGATGAACCTGAAAAATCTTCAGGTTGTAGGTGGTCTTATCCATGAATACAAGGTAATCAAGTGTTCCTCCCCACCCTCTCTGTTTCAAACATTATGCAAAGCTTCGGGTTCAAGCAGGAACATCTAGGCTGCATTCCCTCCTGGCAGCATGTCTTTGAATTTTTGGAACCATTAGTGCACATTCTGCCCAAAATACATAGCTGCACTACACTGTTGAGTATTGATGCACAAACCTCCTACTGAAGTGGCAACATAGTTCCTCCGGTTTCTTAAAAAAAAGTCCAAAAAAAGAGGAGAGAGAAAGATTCTAGTCCCTTTGTCTTTAGCGGTCAGTCATTTATTTCAATCTGACTGTTACTGGCATTCACTGCCCAGAAAAATTGACTCAGTTTTTCAGGGTGGCTTGCTTCCCTGAAACTACTTGAGAAAAAATATCAGTCAGACAATTTGGTTTAGCATCACTAGTAAATATTACCAGAGATCTAACCAAGGAAAGTTTCACTTCAAAATAAAACTAAATGGGATCTGAGAAAGAATTTGAACAAATTACTTTTGCGAATGCAATTCCCACACCCTCTTAACATTTCACAGATGAAAACTGGGACATGTGTGGCCAAGCAACATCAGAGTGCGATCAAGATGGTAAAAGTTATCAATGAGAAGGAACCCATGAACTAAGCTAGGAGAGACTGTGGCAGTTTGCTTTTGCCTGAGCCTACTGGGAACGGCAAGTTTCCTCCTCTCTCTCCTGCTGAATTAACTGAGTGCAACTACTTTTGCACTTTGAACTCAGTTTGCAAGTAAGCTGAAGACTGAGGACCTTTCCGCACTACGGTGTTATAGTGCTATTATTCCACTTTCAACATCCTGTGGAATTCTGGGGTTTTTGGTTAGTGAGGCCAAAGGGCTCTCTGGCTAAGAATTCTAATACTCCTCCCTAAACTGCAAACTCCAGGATTCCATAGGCTGTTGAAAATGGAATAATAGCACTGTAATAGAGTAGTGCAGAAAGGCCCAAAGGTGGAAAGTGGGAAGAAGAGAAAGAAACTGGAACCTTTGAAAAGGTGGGAGAGCGTAGGATTTATCAGGACTGTTTTTGCCAAACCAGGACAGTTGAAGGGTATGAATTCCCATTTTCCCCCATCCAGCATGGCTAGTTTTAGACTGACCAAGTAGTAGTCAGAAAAAAAAAATCTTACCCAAACCTAGAAAGCATGCAGTCCTATGCTTTTCAGGCTCTGCACTGGAGTTTGTGGACTTCAAGACTTTTGTATTGGACCAGTCCACCAAAGAGAAGATGACTTCTAATTGTGAGTATTAATGTCAGGAAATGGTCTAAGGGTTAGTTCCTATTTGTGTTTGGGACTGTTTTTCTGCTTTCACACATTTGCTATTGTAGAGTTGCCATGACTGCGGCACATCTCAGTTTTATGACATCTCTGTCCTTAAAATCCTTCAGCAAAGCACCCATTTTTAGATAAAGAGAGTTTAGTTCATTTGTGTGACTGAAGGAAGTTGTCTGGAACCCTGTTTATCACTCCTGGGGAGGTGGGGAAATGAGTCATGCAAGCTGCGTGCTTCTGAGTGTCTGCTGCTACGACGCAATCGGTCTGAACTTGGTTGAGCTGTGGCTTGATATTACCCTCCGATAACTGCCTGCATCCAATGGCAAGCAGAGGTGATAAGCTTGACTGCACAGCTTGTGCTTTTCACACTTGAGTTTGCTCTGTGGCATATTTACAGCATAATAGATAATTAACACCCTCAGCCGCTCCACCTTTGGCGAGGATTTCATCACATCTGCACCAAGAGCCACAGCCTGGCTCTTGCCCATAAAATAATAACTTAACAGACAGAAAGGAAGAGATCTGATATGCTTTATATTGATTTTTTAAAATGCCTTTTCACTTAAAAAGGTGTCATGAAGGTTTGTTATGTCAAACCTTCAATTAAAACGTTTTGGTAATGTTTTGTAAGGGGATGAAGCCAGAGTGGCATAGTTGTTTGGCTGTTGGACTGGGACTCTGGAGACCAGAGTTCAAATCCCTGCATGGCCATGGGAACCCACTGGATGACCTTGGGCAAGTCACACTCTCTCGTCCTCAGTGGAAGGCAAGGGCAAACTTCCTGTGAAGAAATCTGGCGAAGAAAATCCTATGGTAGGGTTGCCTTAGGGTTGCCTTAAGCTAGAAAATAGCAACATTCTTTTAAAACAAGCCATGTGTGCTTAAAAATGCCTTTGTCCGTGTGTTTTCCCTCTCTTATTCTGCTGTATATAATATATCTTCATGAGAGGAATTTTGTTTTTTAAAAGACACAGCTGGGAATGAATAAGGGAGGAGGCAACAACCATGGGCAAACCCCAAGGAGTTGTATTGTGAGGACTTGTGCTTTTTTCAGACCCTAGCTAAATTAAGGAGAGTAAAAATCTAGAATTATAGAATCATAGAGTCGGAAGAGACCACAGGGGCCATCCAGTCCAACCCCTTGCTATGCAGGAACACACACTCAAAGCACTCCCAACAGATGGCCATCCAGCCTCTGCTTAAAAACCTCCAAAGAAGGAGACTCCACCACACTCCGAGGCAGCATATTCCACTGCTGAACAACTCTGACCCTCTGGAAGTTCTTCCTGAGATTTAGGTGGAATCTCTTTTCCCGTAGCTTGAATCCATTGCTCCTTGTCCTAGTCTCTGGAGCAGCAGAAAACAAGCCTGCTCCCTCCTGTATCTAAATACAGGTAAATATTTACATTGATGATTTTTAATTTTTTTCAAATAAAAAATTATTCAGGTAGTAAATAAGTTTCATAAAAAATTTTTTTTCTTTTAAGCAAGTGCTTTTCAGTCTTCCAATTATTTTGGACTTATTAGATCATAACACTGTAAACAGGGGACAAATTTCAGACTACTTGCACATGGTATGCGGCAGTTTGTGCACACTGGTAATGCTGTCAGCCCCATTGCTGAGAGTCAGACTTGTTCTCCATATCTAAACTGGGAAACCTGTTTTTACAGCAGAGCTGGCTGTGAGAGGACTGACTGACTCATTGCCAACTGTACAGAACACTGATAGACTGATGGTTATAATTCTTCCTCACCCTACTCAAAACAGTTTTACAAACACTTTGCAAAAAGACTATGCTTTCTCAAAAAATAAGATGTCCAGTGAGCAATAAATACAGAAATATTCTTGCTGTGCCCCAAATTAGCACAATCCATTTATAATACACTGTAAATGGGAAGAGACATGGAACCAGAAAAGCCTGGAGGATTCTACACTTAATTCATTGGGTGAAAAAACAACACAGAGGCTTTCTGTGTTGAGATATGTTGGCAGTTCTGCTCATGCTCTTAGCAACTGGGTGGCAAAATAATTTCATAAACATGCAGTGCAACAGAGATTGCAGACTTTTTGAGAGCTGAGACAAAACTTCTAGTTCTTGCTTTGGCATAACAAACAACTTCTAGTCAACGAAATGGAAAGTAGAACTAAATAAAAACCAGTATTGTGCCCATAAAGGGAGACAATGTCAAGATTGCTAAACTTTATAATTAGGGAAAATCCTAAAATCTTTACAAGGCAAAAATGTAACAGATGCAACAGAGACAATACTGTCCATTTTCCCCTGATCTGTCTTTGAGTAAAAAGGCTAGAGTTATTTTATTTCATTTTTTAAAGCAAAGCAAAAGCTGAATGAAAGTGTTGGCAATGTCCCTATGTGAAGTGGTATAGTGGGGAATGAGCCCTGTTATAGATTCCCTTTTTTCCCCAAAACTGGAACACTGTAGTGACCAGAGCTTTGGGTGCTGCCTATAGCATCCAGACTGTACTTTGTTCATTGTTGTTGTGTGTCCTCAAGTCATTTCCAACTTATGGTGACCCTAAGGCAAACCTATCACAGGGTTTTCTGAGGTTTAGAGTGTGCAATGTGCCCAAGGTCACCCAGTGGGTTTCCATATTTTCAGGTTTCTCCAGGATTGTAGTCCAACGTTCAAACTACTGCACCACCACTGGCTCTTCATACTTTGTCCATACCTGTGTTAAAACAATGGATGCTTAAGTTACAATATAAGTTTCAGCCATGATGGATCAATCCAGATTGAGACAATTGGGGTGGGTGTATGGTGGAAGTGCCCTACACCCAGGCTAGGCTTCTTGCAATAAACACATAGACCCTAGTTCTGTGGGTCTAATGCAGCGGTTCTCAACCTGGGGGTCGGGACCCCTTTGGGGGCCGAACGACCATTTCACAGGGGGCGCTGCTCCTCAATCCTGCCCCCCTTTTAAAAGAAGGTGGCCTCACAGCGAATGGGAGCAGTGCTTCTGAGACCCCTGCGCTGGGAGGAGGGGTGAGGAAGCGTGCTGGGCATTTCCCCGTCTTTCCTTGCCTGGTGGGAAAGCACTGGAGGAGCCTGAGGGGGAGCTGGAGGTGCGGAGAGCGGGAGGAGAGAGCTGGGGTCTGAATGTTAAGGCGGAGGTGAGGAGACCGAGAGGAGAGAGCTGGAGCTGGAGCATTAAGGCGGAGGTGAGGAGAGGAGACCCCGCACTGGCAGGAGGGGAGAGGAGGCGTGCAGCTGGGTGCAGCCAGGTGCTGCTTGGACGCTCGCGCCCGCACCGCGCGCACACACACACACACACACATGGAGGGCTTCCCCTTCAGTGTTCCTTTCCCCTTCATGCCGGCTTGCAGAGTCAGAGTTGCTTGCCGGGGCGAGTGAGCGGCCGGGTGCTGCTTGGACGCTCGCGCCCACGCCACGCACACACAACAGACACACACACGGAGGGCTTCCCCTTCAGTGTTCCTTTCCCCTTCATGCCGGCTTGCAGAGTCAGAATTGCTTGCCGGGGCGAGTGAGCAGCCGGGCGCTGCTTAGACGCTCGTGCCCACACCACACACACACACACTCTGTGTGTGAACTGTGGAAACCCAACATTCAGAACTAGAACTACTGCCTTAATTCTGGCATTGATGGACACTTTCTGTGCTTAAAAAAAGGGGGGGAGGGTTACCAGTTTTTAGGCATTAGAAGTCTATCCAGAGCAGTGATTTAGGGCAGTGTTTCCAATCTATTTGATGTTGGAAATAACTAACTAACTAAATAATAAATAAATAAATAAATAAATAAATAAATAAATAATAACGAAAATGATTTTATGGTTGGGGGTCACCACAACATGAGGAACTGTATTAAGGGGTCGCGGCATTAGGAAGGTTGAGAACCACTGGTCTAATGCATGCAGGCAAGTTCCTTTACACATATCCATTGTTTTGTGGTAGGATGCGTGCAATGGACATATTCAGTTTATGGAACCTTGGGTGTACTCATTTCACATTTCACATTGATCTCAGTCCTATTATCAACCCCCAATAGAACAGATCCACTGAGTCAATGGGATTTACCTACAAGTTGACTCATTAATTTTAGGTATATATTCTAGTTGGCACTGACCAACATGATGCCAGTCATGCAGTTGTGCATTATTGGAAGATATATAAATATTTGTCAGTGCCTTTAATGTGCTACTTTATTGATCAGGATTGCAGAAATAGCCACAGTGCATTTGCCATTGCATAATAGCATAATAAACAGGTACACTCACAGATACATAATCCATTGTACAAAGCTACAAAAGGGTGGTGTAATGCAACACACTGAAAGTAGTGGTCCCTAGATGGGTGCCATTCCATGAGCCATGGGCTGCCAGTGCCTGATGAGTACTCAGGAAAGAGGAATAACAACTGTAGCCAAATGGGTATAAATACAATAACTGGTTCCTAACACATTGGAAAAAATAACTGCTGATTCCTCACATGAGAGAATTTGGAAAGTGCTGGTGTGGCACCGCCACCATGCAGTGTAGATTTATTCCTCATAAGTATAACATAGGATGTCAGCCAAAGTTGCTAGCTACAGCGTATTTATTAATTTGATTGATTTGGTTGAGTAACCTGTTGTTGTTTTTTGTGTATACACAAGGCCTGATCAGCTCATGTGCACTACACTGAAATGGAACATCTTTACTGTGGTGCCTCCTTTGGTCCTCGCTTGATAGCAAAGCCTGGTTTTCACAGTGCATGTGTATGTGAATTGAGCTCTTTCTGAAAATCAGACTATTAAAGAACATGCTTTTGCTGGGATATAATCACACTAAGGCCATTTCCACATGAGAGGGGAGGAGTGGTTCACTGCGTGTCAAGAGCGGTGTTTTTATACTCCGATTTGGAAACTAAATTCAGAAATTCAGAAACTGTGCTGCCTGCACCCCCCCCATTTAGATCGTACTACTGTAGAGAACAGTGGTTGCTGCATCCACAACAGCAAGTCCCTGGCCACTCCCATTCCCCTCCCTCACCCTGCCCCGCCATCGTTGATTGGTCTGTTTTTTAAAAACACACACATTTTTAACACATTTCTGTGTTCCTACATTTGTGTGTAGGAATGTATGTTTGTTGATAAGTGGGAAAAAAACACGTTTTAACAGTCCATTACCAGATCCACTCTCTTCTCGCTGTCCATTTAACACAGGAAGACAATAATGACGGCAGCCTGTCCTTTGATGGGCGAGATCGATAGGGATGGAAATGATGGAAGGGACAGCCTGGGAAGGCCCATAGCTGGCCACTTCTGCAATATGAATCGATGCTACACTTCTGCATGTAGGTGAAAACCGAAGCAGAACCGGTTTGGGAGATTCACATCAGAGTTTTTCCAGTTTTCACATACAGCGGTTTCGCTTTGCAGTGAACTGTAGTGAACTGTTCTAGGAGCTGAAAACGTGCAGAACCATGAGGAAAACTATGAAGCTAAAATGGTTCAACGGGCAGATGGGAGGGTAAGAATTCGACGCTGCTAGGATGTATCAACCTCATGTGAAAATTACCTGAGCCTGCTTTCTTGTGCAAGTAAGAAAGATAACTTTTATTAAGAGAAAAACAATGGGAGAGAAAGGTAAGGGGGGGTCTAAATCTAACAAACTCGGGTGAAAAGGTGGGGGGCCATGCCTGCCTGCTGCCTCTGAGGATGAAGAGGAACTTGAAAAGAAGTTGGGAAATATGATGTCTGCAAGGGAATCAGTCCAGATCAGAATGAACAAGGAATGTCAGCACAGGAGACAAGGGACAGTCTAGCAATTCCAGGAGGTCTGAAGCTCTATCTGCTCCCATCCAGACAAACATGTGCATCTTGAGTTTAGGCTGAATTTCATCGCTGTAACCTGTGACAACTCTCAAGTCATTGTTGTTGTCTGTGCCTTCAAGTTGCTTCCAATTTACAGTGACCCTACGGTGAACTTATCATGGGGTTTTCTGGGTCTGAGAGTGTGTGTGATGCTCCCAAATCACCCCGTGGGTTTCCATGGCTGATTGGAAAATCAAATCCTCGTCTCTAGGGTCACAGTCTAATGTTAGCTCAAATCATAATATGGTCTATATATGCAGCAGAATGAACTGGTAGTAGCCTGAAGCGATACAATGGATTGTATCACTTCAGATCATTACTAGAAGCAGACATATTTTAAAACCATCCCTCCAAAAGCCTGTGTGTGTGTGTGTGTGTGTGTGTGTGTTTGCCTTCAAGTTCCTGTCAACTTATGGCAACCCTATGAATTTTATAGGGAAAACTGAGATTTGTTGGAGGGGTATTCCACCGCTTCCCATCAGTAAGGGAAATACATTATGGGAAGACATGAGGGAAGGCCTTCTCTGTGGTGGCACCCCAGTTCTGGAATCCCCTCCTCCTGGTGGCCTGATGGGTGCCAAATTTAGGATTATTTTGGCACCAACTTAAAATCTCACTTTTGATTAAAGCTGCTGGACCAAATGATTTTATTCAGACTGTGCACATTCTATAGTTATATCATTGATTAACTGGTTTTAAATGGTCTCTTTTTAAATTGAAAAACTATTTAATAGATTTTTAATCTTTTAAATTTTAATTTTAAACTTTTTGTCAGCTTTTTAATTTATTGTTTTAAGTTTTTTTATTTATTTATTTTTATCCCGCCTCTCCATATGGATCGAGGCGGCGAACAACTTACAAATAGCATGTATTTCGAAACATTTCTATACATGCCCCCAACAAGCTGGGTGCTCATTTTACCAACCTGCAAAAAGATGGAAGGCTGAGTCAACCTTGGAGCCTGGCAGGATTGAACTCACAACCTTGTGGTTTGTGACTTGCAGTACTGGCATTTAACCACTGCACCACCAGGGCTCCTTTCATTTGTAGTAAGCTTCCCTGAGAATAAAAGGTGAGAAGAAATATGTTAATATATACATACTTGGAGGTGGTCTTGCCAGTTCCTTCCTCTAAAATATTGCCTACAGTATCTGGTATTCATTGGTGGCCTCCTATCCATGTACTAACTAGAGCTGACTCTGCTTACCTTCCAAGATCAGATGTAATCTGGTGCCTTTTGGATATTAAACCAGCATAACTGGGAAAAAACCCAAAATATCCTCGTTCTCTTATTACTCAGCAGAGATTGCAGATCTCTGGAATCCATTTCTCAAATGTCCTAGCCTTCCTCAGTGTGATATCCACTGGATATTTTGGACTATGACCACTATCAGCCATAACCACTGCCTGTGCTGGTTGTGACTGATGAGAGCTGTATTCTAAAACAGTTGGAGGACATAGACTGGGGAAACCTTAGTTTATCATCTCTTCCCCTTTCCTCTGTGTGTGAGGGTGTGTGGGTGGAGGAGAAAAAAAAATTATATATATTTTCTTTCAAGACGATAGTGGAAAATTGGCCAGCTGTCAGCAATTTTTGCTTAGGGCAGACCATTTCTAGATACTGAAACCCGAAGTCTGAGGCAAAATCATACTGCCAGAAATAATAAAAGAGACGTTGTAATGAGACTTTAATTTTTATTGAGGCGCAGCAGCTGCTGATTTCTGTGGAGTGTGATGACGTCTTTATGGTATATTTTATGATGAGTAGATGATGGCTATCTACCGCTTTGCACATATTATGGTTAAAAATGGCTTTATAAGAAACTGATTTTTGAGGCCACATTGGCTTAAATACAACTCTGAATGTTCCCCAGCATCTTGATTTTGATTGTAAAAGACTCTGAACAAACTGTGTTAGGAGTATAAGGCTTCCACTCTTAAATCTGGTTTAAAAAGAAAAAAGAAAAGTAATCCTGAAGCATTTTGAAAATCAAAAGTATATTGGTTTTGAATGTCCTATCATTTTGCAGTCAACTAAAATCCAAAGTATGGATAAAGATTCACCAAAAAAGATCATTATGCTGTTGTTTTTTTCTGTATAACTAACGTGAGTTAGATTTGTTTCTTCAGAGATACCTCATACCCTCCAAATGTCCTGATTTAGCAGTGACAGTCCTGATTCATCCTCTGTTGTCTCATTTTTTGGCTGCTTTTAAAATGTGCAGAAAAAAAAGGAGGCTAGGCTCCACTTGCTTGTGGATGGTCCAAGTTTATTCTTTAAAAAGCCCGATGTGTTTCAGCCAGTTAATTTATAAACTGGCTGAAACACATTGGGCTTTTTAAAGAATAAACTTGGACCATCCATAAGCAAGTGGAGCCTAGCCTCCTTTTTTTTGAACTGGCCTTCTTCAGGGATATAAATCCAATCCAAGGTTCTTCTTTATTGCGTACCAATCCAGTTCATAAAGGGAATGCAGCAGTAACTCCAGAAATTTCTGTTGCAGATTGGATTTATAACCCTGAAGAAGGCCAATTAATTTATAAACAGGCCACGTTGGGCTTTTTAAAGAATAAACTTGGATCATCCATGAGTATGTGGAGTCTAGTTCCCTTTTTCCTCCTGATTTATTACATATGCTTTCCAGGATTTATTCCTGCCCCTGCTTTTAAAATGTCCCAGTTTCTCTCTCCTCTGTCCACTTTCCTTCTTTGTCCTTAGCTTACACCAATTCAGTGGTGAAGCTTGGAGTCCGTGGGTGGTGGGTGGGAGTGGGGTAGAGCTATGGTGCGGGGACATAGACGTGGTGCATGGGGGCATGGCCACAGTGTGTGGAGGCATTACCATGGTGCATGGGGGTGTGGCTACGGTGCATGGGGATGTGTCTACGAGTCAGGACACACCAAAAACATTGCTACTGGGAGCGAACAGCCCCCATTACCCCCTCATCCCTATGTCACTGCTTCAATTGCTACATACTGAGTTATACGATTAAGTGCAAAAGTAGTTTGCATTCATGGGGAGGCGGGAAGAGATGAGAGGAGGAGGACAGAATCTTGCCCTTCCCTGTAGGCTTGGGCAAAAGCAAACTGCTGCAGTCTCTTCTCGTTTGTGTGTTCTTCCTTGTTAATAGCTTTTGCCATTTTGATTGCATCTGATGTTGTTTGATCACATGTATCCTGATTCTCACCCTGCCCCTGGAAACAGGGCCAGCCCTACCATTTGGCAGAATGAGGCAGCAGCTCAGGTACCAAATTTTAGATGGTATAAAGGGGAAACAAATGGTTAGGATTACCCAGGATTACCTACCTGGGTAATTGTGCTTCATTTTGATTGATAGTTATGAGGGGAAGTGAATATGTGATTTTCTGTTTCATCTATCTAAAGTAACTGATTGGTTTTGGGTACTGTAAACTTTTATCTGACTTAGTGGGGAAGAGCCACTTGCCTTTGCCTCAGGCAATAAGAGTAACAGAAAGCAATTCATTATGGGTGTGTTGTAGCTTCTGTTTTCTTGTACTTTCTTATACAGGCTGCTGAAGTGTAAAGCTGTGTCTGCACATTTAGAAAGAAGTCCAGGAAGGTGACACCTGCCGGCTAGATGATGGTCTAATGGAGCTCTCCTGGCAAACCCCAAAAACCAATCATTTGGCCATTTGGATTTGGGAAGACAGGAAAAACTGTTGCACAAGGAGGTACTGGGTACCTTCTTGTGCAACATCCAAAAGAAGATTTCTGCCCTCCCAGTCCCAATCTTTTGGCCAGCTATTTGACTTTAGATTGGAGAAAAACCATAGTGAATACTATCCTTCGGTCCAGCCAGTTCTTTGCCATTCTCATTGCCTTGTATGACAATCGCTGAGCATTATCTAACTCCAGCCTCAAATCATGGCATACGTGCTAGGTTAGGGAGCATCTGCTCCTGTATTTCCTTTTGGCTATCCAGTTTTATGTTAGACCACTTTCAGATCTCTTAAACCTTTCTGTGTCTGTTTAGTCTCTAGCCCACTTTATTTTTCTCTCTGGTTCCAAACTAAGCCCCCACAGCCTTGACACGGTTGCCTTGGATCTCTCTTGTCTCTCTTCAGGCACTTGGATACAGTGGATTTAGAAGTGAAATAATGATACTGAAAGACTGTCCTGTAGTTAAACTTTGTGTCAATATCTCCCTCTGCTGAACATTCTACAATATTTTCCTCCTCTTTCATTGAGTGTTTTCCTTCTCTATGTTAGTAAATACAGAGAGGAGAAGAAATCTGTATACCTAGATTTGCTCTCTGTGCTTTAAAACTTGAAGAATGAGTAACTTTTCCTCTTGTTAAAGCATGGATGAGTAATCTAAATGGGCCAGTACAAGGCAATAACATCTAAACTCTTAAATGTGCATTGTTTGTCAGAGAAGGAAGTACACAACTGCTGACTCACTGAGATGGCAAACTGTGTTCTTATCTCTTTTGACATGGCTGTTTATGCACACCAAGAAAAGAGGTAATGCATCACCAAAAAAAGAGGTCAAAAATTCCATATGCTAGTATATATGTCTGTGTGTATTACATGTTAGAGTGATGATGATAATTTAAATAGAAATACCATGTTTCTCATTATAGTAAGGTTGTGAATTGGTGCTCAGTATGCCTGCCAGAGGAGGTTGGTGACTTCCATGGGAATAGGGCTTTCTGTCAGTTCCACTGCCTTTGCAGGCATGCTTGGGGACTCAGGAGGGAGCCTTCTCCGTGGCTGCTTCCAGGCTGTAGAACTCCCTCCTATGAGAGGTCTGGTTGGCCCCCTCCCTGCTCTCCTTCCACTGGCAGGTAAAGATGTTTTTATTCAGGCAGGCCTTTGAATTTTTATCATGGAGCAATAGTGTGTGTGTAGAAAGCCAGCATAGTGTAGTCATTTGAGTGTTGAACCACAACTCAGGAGACCAGGGTTCGATTCCTCACGCGGCCATGGAAACCCACGGGGTGACCTTGGGTGCCTCACACGCTCTCAGTTCCAGAAATCCCCATGATAGGTTCACCTTAGGGTTGCCATAAGTTGGAAATGACTTTAAAGCACACAATAACAACAACAATTGTATGTGTGAAGTGATGTACTGTATTTTTAATCTTTTACTGGAAATCATGTTTTAAATATTTTAAAGTGCTTTTAATTAAAGTGTTTTATATCATGCTTTAAAAATAATATTGTTATTTTATTGCCCTGAACACCTTCATCAATGACCTCTTTGCCTTTGTCATCAAAATGCCCATCATGTACTGGACAGGCTGCCTTCCAGATGATGTTGTTTTCTTCATTTATCTCTATCAGCAATGGATCTACCAAGTGGATCAGACCCATGTCAACAAGTTCGGCATCAGTGGGGAGGACCAGATGACTAAGACAATGAAACAGAGCATAGATCAGCCAGATGGTACCAGAAGTTCAGCTTCTGATTCCCTGGTCAGTCATGGAAATTTACTGGGTGACCTTGAAGCCTCCTTGAAGCAATGGCAAGACTCCAGTGAATAATGCTTGCCAAGAAAACCCCATGATACATTCACTTTAAGATTACCGTAAGTTAACGTTCACTTGAAGGCACAAAACACCAGCAATAACAGCAAGAGGCAGTGAATTTATTCCAGATTTTATTCTAAACTTTAAAAGGGTTGCACATGGTGCTAAACCCAGAACAGGCCCTTTCAAGCCATGCTATCATTCCTTTAAAGTTCCAGCCACAATCTGGTATGGACTGACTGCCACATGGAACATACATATCCCCTCTGCATATTCTGCTGGCCAGGTGCTAGCCTTACACCTCCTGTAAGGCCATCTCTTCTCCCTTCTGACAGTTTATACTGAAAGCAGACTAAGAGACATCACTTTCAAACAGGGGACTGCCCTCTGATGCCCCTCCACAAGAGGGCAGCTCTCTGTAAAATATATTTGCCTTGTGAGGACATCGCCACTTTGTTGGAATCTCTTTTTTCCTCTCTTTACTGGAAAGGTTGTCAACATTTCCCTGCTCCTCCTCTTTAAAAAACAAACAATCTAATCAACATTGATGACAATAATGTCAAACCACTGAAAAAGATGGTGACTAATCTTACACTGAGAGCCAGCATGGTGTAGCGCAGAGCTTTCCAAACTTTTCATGTTGGTGACACACTTTTTTGACATGCATCATTTCATGACACAGTAATTCAGTTTTACTAGCAAACAGGAGGTACTCAGAGGTGTATCTAGGGTAGGGGGAAAGGCAGCCTCTTCACTTGATCCTTGCCTGCTGCTGTCATTCTTGCCAGGGAAAGGCCCAAGCGAGAGTGGAGGCAAGGGGAAAGGCAGCCCCTTCCATTCGATCCTTGCCCACTGCCATCGTTCTTGCCAGGGAAAGGACCCAGTGAGAGCGGCGGCAGTGGGCCAGGCTCGGGGAGGTCTTTCTTGGCCTTGGGAGGAGACACACCTGAACACTTCAGGTGACACATTAATATTGCGGCACGCTGTTTGGAAAGCCCTGGTGTAGTGGTTTGAGCTTTGGACTAGAACCCTGGAGACCAGGGTTTGATTCCCTGCTCAGCCATGGAAACCCACTGGGTGACCTTGGGAATGTCACACACTCTTAGCCTCAAAAACCCAGTGATAGCTTTGTGTTAGTGTTGCCAAAGGTCAGAAATGACTTGAAGGAACATAACAACAACAATCTTGTACTGGTTCACAAAAGTTAATTAGCATTCGACAGGGAATGTGCAGAGAGAATATCTTTTCATCATTCTTAGAGCATAAATGATGTAACATCTATGTAGTTCATAGAGCTAAAACTAGAAAAATGACTGTATTTTGGCCAGGGGAGGTATCTTTAAAGTAGTGGTTATCTCTCTACCATGCTTCCCTTTCTGCTCTGTCACTCTTCTAAATGTCTTTCCTAATGTGTAAGGCTATATTTTCTCCTGAAGTACTCAGGAAACTCTAGATTACAGAAAACTACAATTCCAGTGATTCATAGTGTGTTATCTCATTGAACCACTGTACATTGTCTTTGATACAGATTATGTGATCACTAAACTGGGAGTATATGGCCTTGTTATGATGGTGGTATCAACCTGAATCAGTTGAGATGATTCATTCTGATCTCATTCTAATGCACCAGGCCAAAGCATGCCACAGTAGCAGCTATTAACGATAAAATTAGTCTGTTTTTCTTCCACAAGGAAATATTATTGGCCTGAATAATATTGAAAAGATATATTTGATGAGAATTTTTTTTTTTTTTGCCTACACAGATGTACGTGTTATTACTGTGCAGATAGAATTCTTGCGTCTAAGTCTGAAGCAATTTGATGGTAGTTTCACTGCTTAATGGTCAGAAACAGAGAGAGGCGGAGGGAGGAAGGGAGGGAATGAAGGACAGAAAGATCAAGGGAACTCTGCCAAAAAGTGACATCAAACTATTGTACTTACATGTTCTAAGTAAATCAGTTAATGTATTTAGCTGGCATAGTATAACTGCAGATGTTGGGCAATCTGTATCCTTGCTATGGGGCATATTAGTGGGCAAAAACCATAAAGCATAATACAGTTTGTTTCTCCCAGAAACTAGACAGCATACTGAAGCCTGAAGAAAAGATGGCATAAATCAGAAAGGATCAGTATAAGAGCTGAGTCAAGAGCTCATGATGAAACCTGAGACCAGGCAACTTCCTCATGCCATGAAACGAAGATCAGGTTCCCTTTGAGTTTTGCTAAGGCTCAAGCATTTCCAAGAAAACCTAGACCTAATAAAAACTTAGAAAGTTAACAGAGACTTCACAACAGACATTCAAAGACCCTTACAGACATTAACCAGTTTCTTTCCACTGTGAGCACATTCCTCTCCTCCAGCAAGGACAGGTGATGCTCTTGACTGGAGGCTACAAAACTATATATATTAATTAATGATGGTTTTTTAATTAAAAACATGTGAAGACCCTTCTTCCATCAGCATGGTTCACCCGAGCTTCCAAGGCTGTAACAACAACATTAAAAACATATAAGTATAGAAACCCCTCACATCTTAGAACATGAAAATAGGGGATTCATCACTGAATAGGAGACCTGGGCAGCTGCAGATATCCCCCAGCCAGTGGCCATGCTTGCTGGATGATTTTGAGAGATACAGTAAAAAAAACTAGATTTCCAAACATTCTGCACTACCCCAGGATTCCATAGGATGTTGAAAGTGGAATAACCGCGCTATAAGAGTGTAGTGCGGAAATGGCCTAAATGTCTGTAGTTGGATTGCATAGCCCCCAACATCTCACACTTGAAAATTGGGAATTGTATAGCCAAACAATATCAGGGTGTGGTCAAAGTGGCAAAAGTTATTAATGAGGAAGAACACACAAACTGTGGCAGTTTGCTTTTGCCTGAGACTACTGGGAAGGGAAAGATTCTGCCCCCTCTTCTCATTCCTGGTGAATTAATTTGAGTGCAAACTACTTTTGAACTTTGAATTCAGTTCACAGAAACCGAAGTAAGCTGAGGACAAAGGGGGAAATTGGGAGGAAGAAACTGGGACATTTTAAAAGCAGTTGAAAAATAAGACAACAGAGGACTAATCAGGACTGTCAGTATAATTGGAGGGACTGAGTTGGGATTTGTATTTTTTCTTCTGAAAGAATGTGTAAAATTTTCTGCCCTGGGGGAAAAGAACACGATAGAAAATGAAACCAAGAGCCACCATGAGAGAAGAGAATGCCTTACTTTTGTCTGTTGGTGTGTCTTTTTTAATCTGTTTACTTGCTTTTCAATCTTGAAACTTGAAATAAAAAATAAATCAGGCCACTAAGACCTTTGAGAACCTGGCACCATAAATAAAAGTGAGTATATGTTGTGTATGTATATATGTTTAATACTTGAGTCCTATAGATTCTGGGATGATACCCCAAGGACTAGAGACTATAGTGGTTCCCTTCTTCTTCCCTTTGGAAGGGAGGCTTACAAGCACAGAGAGAAATTTTCTGACAAAGCTTACCCTGTTATGAATCTGAACTTTTCATGCTCTGCCATCTTTATTTTTGCTTGCTGCCTCTTAACCCAGGCTTGTTTTAGATGAGAAAGAGCTGTTTTTTCCTTTTTTTAGAAACAGGAAGTATCTAGATAGATGTTTTTTCTAGTTTCTGCCTTCTTTCAGACCTAAAACAGGCATAGGGAACAGAAAATTTCAGTGACAAACAATGCATCCCAGAGGCTACTGAGAACAGAATTGGCTATTGGGTGGGCAGTTGCATAGGAGGGGTGGGGGTTGGAGGAGGCCTGAGGGTGTGTGCATGCCCACCTCTCATTTATATCTTGCCCTTCCTCCAATGAAATCAAAGCTATGGATCTTTGCTTCTTCCCTTCTCTACAGTGTGACTTGAACCTAGATTTCACAAGTCCCAATCCAATACTCTTAACTACTACTCTTATACAAAGGGATCTTGTAGTACCTTTGAGACCAACTGAGACAAATCAGTTGGTAGCATAAGCTTTTGTAGATGAGGTACCCTTAGTCTATGCAGCCTTATGGTAGAAGATCGCTTTTGCATACTGATCCAGACTAACACAGCTATGGCTTTTAATTCTACCATTACTGTGATGGCACTGGTGGTGAAAAAGGTTGTGCTGGGGAAAATCAGCCCTCTTGTTCCCCAACATACCTTCATAGGAGAGTGGGGAATATAATTCTGGAAAGGGGTTACTTTCTTTCCAGTTGCCCCTACCATCTTTGGCCCTCTTGGCAGGGACCCAGCAGGTTTTGGATCTTGCACTTCATCTGTCTTGAGTTCAGTTTTCTGCCAACAACACTCTCAGGCAGCTGAGAAAGAGGAGGCAGCTTAAGAAAACTAAACAATAAAAGTAAAAGTTAATTCACTGGGTGACCTTGGGCAAGTCACATGCTCTCAGCCTTGGAAGAAGGCAACGGAAACCTCTTCTGAATAAATCTTGCCAAGAAAACTATAAAAGAGTTGACTTGAAAGCTCATAATGGCAACAATTCACTATCAAATATTTCAACTTTTTTTCAGTGGGACTCAGAGATATAAACTATGTGTTCAGCCATTAAATCCTTGGAGAGGCAGGTTTTTACTAATCTAAAAGTAGCCATGAATCAAGCTTGGCAGATATTTTTTAGATGGGGATTTCTAATGTATCAAGCCTGCCAGTGAAAATGCCTTTTCCTTAACTGAAAATAACACCATTTCTTCTAGTGGTTATTCCTAGAGAAATAGCTGACCACTAGATCTTAATTAAAGGATTCTGAGGTGCAAACTGTTCAGGACTGTTTATCGTCCAAATTGGCACAATGAACTTAGCCTGGAAATAACTGGTCATCCTTGCCAATCAGAGAGAATTAGTGCAATATGTATTATTCAGTCTGCTTCAACTAACAGTCACACCACCACATTTGTACCAATTGAAGATTCTGAACCACAATCAAGGGTAGCCCATGTACAGTGGAATGCAGTAGTCAACTCAAGAAATTGCCAGTGCCTGCCAGTCAGGGGCCAGGTCATTAGATGGCTGGAGTAACTTTCTGGATGTGCATCTGGATCCCACCCTTCTTCCTAAGAACTCAATGGTCCTTTCTGCAACTTACCTTTTCTTGGCGCTGGGGTGCGGGGATCATGCGAGCAGCCTCTTGCAAGAGGCTCTCGCGTCCCTGCTGCTTCAGCTCCACAGCTCTTGCCTGCCGGCTGGCAGGCAACATGAGGGCTTTGCCTCTTGCTTCTGCAGCGCAGCTGGGCATTTTCCCAGGCTGTGCTGGGGGAGGAAGCGTGAGCGCCGCAGCTCTGGAGGCTCCGCACGCATGGTAAATGCACACGGGGCCTTGGAGTGATGTGTGATCGCGCACCATTTTCAGCTACAATCCAAAAATGAAATAGTGCGCAGTCAGCGCCTGCTTGCCCTGGCAGCATTGCACGATTGTGAGGACGTCGTCTGAAACACTCCTTGCAATTGCGCAACGCTCAGGGGGCTGTTTTGCATGGCAAATGCCGTGCGAAAAGGGCCAATGTGACACACAGGCATTTCAGTATTACAACATTTCTTTTCTCACAGTAATCCTGTGCTGTAGTTAGGATCACAAATAACAGTTTCTCCAAAGGAAACCCGTGAGTTTCATGGTTAAGTGTGCATTTGAATTCTGGTATCACCAAGAAGGCCCACCGCACCACCTGGAATGCACCTGGACTTATCTGATTTTGGAAGCTGAAGAGAATTAGGCTCAGTTAATACTTGGAAAGGGGTACCAATGATTATCATGTAGGATTAGGAAAAAAACCATAGGATCATCATCAGTTCCAAACCCCTACCAGTATAGGAATCCAGACATCCTTGATTGGTACCAACCCAACCCCTGCTTAAAAACCTTCAGCTTGCACTGTTAAACAACTCTTACTGTTGGAACATTGTTCTAAATGTTTAATTGGAATCTTGTAATGTGAATCCACTAGTTCTGGGTCCTGTTCTGTGCAACAGTAGAAAACCAACTTGCTCCAATTTTCTCATGACCATGTTTCAGATATTTAAAGACAGCTGCCATATCATTTCTCAATTTTCTCTTCTTCTGTCTAAACAGGATTCTTCCTGAAATTCTGGACAGTTATTGCCACTTAGAGTTGATGCAACTGGACTAGATGGACCAGTGATGTGACTGAACTGAAAAAGAAAAAGAAAAAGATTATTTTAATAGGCTATGTTCCTAAGCTATTGTACAAATAAACATGCTGAGAATTATGAAGCATTGTGTAATCATGAAGTATTGCACAATAATCCATTATATTTTTGTCTGTATATCTTTTGAAGCATAGTTTCTGTGCTCTATCATGTCCAAGCAGCAGTCACTACAGTTACAACAGCTTAATCAGAGACAATGCTGGAACTGATGTGTGCCTCTGTTTTGCTGTGATGATAGTTCAAGAGTTTGAATTGGCCAGTAGCAAATTTTTCCTGAGAGAAACAGTCACCACCCTCCTGTTGAACACCATCTGCTTTGTTGGGAAGATGAGACGAAGTCAGTTTTGCCACTCTGGATCTTGATTGATAACCATAAGGAAGCCTGCACCTGTGGACTGTTGAGGTCAAGTTGTCTTTGGGAGCGTGTTTCAGCCCTATATGCACCTGGCTCAACATGAGAAACTTTAGGAGCACTTCCATCTCTTGATGATGGAGTCTTGGCACTTGTAAAATATTTGCGCAAGATGTTGGCAGGCCCCAGGCAGCTCAGTTTCAACTGTGCTTATAAGACAGGGACCTGGAGCAAATATTGTCTACATTCAGAGCACTGCAGTGAATTCACATGTTGATATTATTATGATAACGTCAACATGACTGCACATTTTGAAGGTTTCAGCATGGCTATCAGGTTTTGCCATGCTTCCAAGCTTGCTCAGAACCTCATAGCTTACAGTAAGGATTGGCAATTGTCATGGGTTAGGGGTCTGTGTTAGCTCCTCAGGAATGTTGGAGGGCTGTACTCACCACATGCCTGCTGAAAATTAAAACAAAACAAAACAAAATCTTTTTTCCCCTCCCCGATGCTTCTAATGCCCTCTGGGGGAATGGATCAAATTTCTGCCACAAAATGGCCAAAGACTCCTTTGGGCCATTTTAGGCACATGGGAGGCCTTTTCGACAACAAGAAGTGATGTGGAAGTCATTTCTTCTTCATCTTCTGTTTTAGAAAAGGCATTTCTGAGGCCTAAAATGGCTCAGGGGAGAAAAAAAATGTGGTAAATGCTCCTGGGAGAGTGTTTGGGGGCACTGTGGAGCACATTTTTTGAACTCTGGGGGTATATGCACTTTGTCCATGCTTGTTTACAGAGATTCCCAATATATTTTTGTCTCCAGGGCAAAAAATGAAACCATGAACCCTTCCAAGGTGATAAAAATATAATTGGAAAGGATATAATTGACAAATTGCGGGCCTTTAATAGTGTCTGAAATCTGCTGCCTGTGCTGAAATGGTTTACCTAGCTTAATAAGAAGGATGGAACTGGCTCAGGACATTTTTCAAAGGGAATTTGGAGATATGGGGAACTTACAACATTTTGGAGCATTGACTGTAAGAATAGCCAATAATATGACCCAAAGTTAAGATTTCATACACTCTCATTTAATTGTATTATAATTTTCAGTCAAGATTTGCAAAACCATCTCCCAGTCCAAATATTTATACAGGTAAAATATGTTAGGATACCTAAGGATACCTGAGTATCCTAGAGCAATATATTCTGGTCCCAGGTAGACAGGGTTCCTAGCTCTTTGCTGTAGAGGAGTAGACACAGAATGGAGAGGGGGTCTTTGGCATGGAAACCTCAGTGAGCACCTTAAATTGGACACACATGCAGGAATTGTCATAGGCTGTAACTCTTAATGTTGAATACTTTGTACAAAATGCAAAGGATCACATAGTAAGGATGGGGATCCCATCCTGGTCTTGGGGTACTGGCAAATGCCCAGCTTTGCCATCATCTGAGTCAGTCACTGAAAGACACAGAAGAAGCTGCAGACATTCAGGACCTTGCCTGATGGTAAAAACACTAAGACACAAAATCATGTATTTCTTTGTAGTCAGTGGTAGAGCTCGGAGTGTGTGGAGGGGGTGGTGGAGGGGGCGGGGCTATGGTGCGAGGGGCGTGGTCACTGTGTATGGGGCATGTCTGTAATGCATAGGGGCATGACCAGGGCATGCAGGAGAGTGGCTATGGGCTGGGACGCACCAAAAACCTGCCGCCTGGGGCGAACTGCCCCTCCTGTCCCTATGCAACTGTTTGTAGTGCTACACAGCAAAGATACCAGAACCCAGTTTTTAAAGCTGCCTTGATTTCCTTCTTTTATTCTGGGATTATCAAGCTATTTCCCAATTCTTTTCATCCATTTAACTTCAGATATATCACTGTGCATTTTTTGTTTGCACTCACAAACAACCCGCTTGTCATGATTCTGCAGGGACAGGCCCAATTAATCTTCACTTTTTTAGCTGTTTTCAAAATGTCTAAGTTTCTCTGTTCTCTACCTTCATCCTCAGCTGGGAACAGTTCAAAGTGTAACAGTAGTTTGCACTCATTTAGCTCAGGAAGGGATGGGATATTGCCCTTCCAGTGGATTTGGGTAAAAGCATGCTGCTGCAACCTCTCCTACCTTATGTCAACTTCCTCAACACCTTTGCTGTGTTAACCACACTCTGATGTTGCTTGACATTGTGTCCCAGTTTTTATCTGTGAAATTTTGGAGCATATGCACTCAAAATTAGGATAAAGATTTTGTTTTCCTCTTCCTTTCTGAACTTTTACCCTTCTCTGTATCCTTCTATGCCTCTTGCTAACCTTGTCTCTAGAAGTCCTGCTGCTGCTTTATTTGGAGGCTATGGAAATTTTCTCTTGTTGTTTTTCTCTTTTTCTTATTCTCCCCCGCCCCGCTTTCATTGGGTTATGAATGTTTCATCATGGTCGCCTAGGCCAAGGCTGTATATGGGGCATGCAAAGATGGATTGCACTAAATTCTTGGTTATACCCAAGATTCTAGCCAACAGAAACTGTCTGCTCAAAAACTGCATGCACATATTTTGTGATACAAGCTCCTGAGGGAAAGCAGCTTCTACACTGCTGTTTAAAAGTGAGTGACCTACATTTTAATCTATGCTATATTTAATTTCCATGGTTTATCTTCATCTGGGCTAGGTATTCTCTTGGCTGGAGCTCAGAACTGACAAGTAACAAAGCTCTATGTGTGTGTATCTGTGTGATTTGTATCTGTCTCTGCAGAGTCCTTTATAGCTTCTTGACCCAGAAAGAGCTCATGAGAGGTGCATTTTGAGGGATGGAGTAAAACAGTAGATTTTCTTTAACTTTTCTGATGTCATAGCCCCAATAACTGCTACAAGCAAGCTTCAATGTACAGATCAATCAACTCATAGTGTAATCTTAACTTGCCAAGATGGCCAACAGCTGACACTAAGGCAACCAAAGCAGCATTGAATTCAAACCATTCCCAGCTTGGGGATGCTAGAAACTACTTAGGCCTATAATTTTCCTGATCTAACTTTGTGTTGACTTTGGGGCTGTGTCCCTGATCCAGAGGAGGTTTGTTTTTGGTAGCTTCTACATCTCTTCTTACACCTATTGGCTCTTATACAAATATAGATTATCAAGCAGAGTCAAGTCTCACCCTTTCTCTGTTCCTTTCCTTTGGATCTTCTTGCAGCAAATCTTAATGAGCAAAGTAGTTCTGCTGGCAGACTTCACTGTCAGCAGAGCAGTTCTGCTGACAGATTTCACTATCAGCAAATGTTTGAAACCAGCCAGCAGTAAAGAGTTCTGCCACAGAGGGACATTTCTGTTGACAAAGAGACTTTTGCCTAATCTATGTCCCCTACAGCTGGCATATCTTTGAATTAGGATCACCCTGCCAATCTTTATAACTGATCCTTATTCAGCACAGCTGAGAAGCAAAGGCATGCACTTTTGAAATAATTTTAGAAGGCTTTGGTGTTTTACTGTAGTATGGAAAGAAAAACAATATTAAAGATTCAACCTTGCTCTAAGTTTGAGATAGCCGTCAGCAGTGATGTATATGTTAGGCCCAATTCACAACCTCTAAACACATGTGGTGGTAGTGGTGGCTTCTCCTCCTCTTCCTTCACATAGAAACATAGAACATAGAAATGTAGACTTGGAAGAGACCACAGGGGCCATCCAGTCCAACCCCCTGTCATGCAGAAACACCCTCAAAGCACTCCTGACAGATGGCCATTCAGCCTCTGCTTAAAAACCTCTAAAGAAGGAGACTCCACTACACTCCGAGGCAGAGTATTCTACTGCTGGACAGCCCTGACTGTCAGGAAGTTCTTCCTGAGGTTCAGGTGGAATCTCCTTTCCTGCAGCTTGAACCCATTGCTCCTTGTCCTGGTCTCTGGAGCAGCAGAAAACAAGTCCACTCCCTCCTCTACCTGGCATCCCTTCAAATATTTAAACATGGTTATCATGTCCCCTCTTAACCTCCTCTTCTGCAGACTAGACATACCCAGCTCTTGAAGTCTATCCTCATAGGGCATGGCTTCCAGGCCCCTCACCATTTTGGTCACCCTCCTCTGGACTTGCTCCAGCTTGACCATGTCCTTGAATTGGGGTGCCCAGAATTGGACACAGTATTCAAGATGAGGTCTAACCAAAGCAGAGTAGAGTGGTACCAGTACCTCCCCTCGATCTAGACACCATACCCCTATGGATGCAACCGAGAATTGCATTGGCTTTCTTGGCTGCCACATCACACTGCTGACTCATGTTCAGCTTGTGGTCTATTAAGACTCCTAGATCTCTTTCACACGTACTGCTATCCAGCCACATATCCTCCATCCTGTATTTCACAGGATTTGATAGTGAGCCCTTCTGGGATGCTGGAGTCTTACAAATTCTTGACAGTTGACCTCCTGATGCCAGCATGTTAACATGTATTTTTTATTTTAGCAATGAATGGACAATTCTTTTTTGTTGAACTGGAAGTGATCCTCTATTCTGAAATTTTGCTTGCACAAGCATTTGTTTTAATTTAAACACTCAATTAGCTTATTAAAACGTATATTGAAGTTTCACTAAAATATTTAACCTATTCATAGTCCTTTAAATGGAACACTCGCATAATCAACATGAAAAGAGAAAGGCATTTCTGAAAAATAAGCAGTCCAAAACACTGTGTGGAATCCTGCTTACTCATGGTTGCTTTGTAGCTTGTTAAAGGTTTAATAAGTGTTTACCAAGCAGTATCGCTCCCCCATGGGAGCCTGAATAAGCCCAACAAAGGTAACTACTTGTGAATCATAGAATCCTAAAGTTGTAAGGGACCTCAAGGGCCCCTTAATCCATCTCCTAGCCTGTGTTAGAAATCACCACTAAAGTACCCCGAAAGATTCCCATCTAACCCGTGTTTAGAACTTCAAATGAAGGACAGACCACCATCATGGTGCCTCAAACTGTGAAAGATAAAATGAATGAAATATAGGAATCACACTCCAGTTCTTTGCTCAAGTAGGACCCCTGTGTTATTGTTGCTGCTTCTTAATCATTTATTTGTATATATTTTAAGGCTTTTCCTTTTTTTTGTTTTGTTTTACCAGCATGCTCACAGTTGCTCTCTTCTGGTAAGTGTCTATGTTCTGTCATTCTCTCAAGAATTAGATGGGGCAAATTAGATGGAATAGAATGATGGAAGAGGTGGGACTTTGCGAATTCCCTTTGCTCATAGCTGAAGTTTTCTCCCTGGTACAGAGAAGCCAGAACAAATGAAGCATCTTAGAATACTTTCCTCCTTGGAAAGCAGAAAGGGAAGCAAGAATGTGTGGAGTCAGTGCAGCTATTCTAGAAGTATCAAGGTTCTGATACCAGATGTGAAGACAACATCCTCTCAGCTTTCCAGTTTCAGGGGAAGGGTTCAAGTGTGTTCTGGCTTTAAAACTTTTAAAACAATTTTTCCTAGACAGAGGGCCTTTTTGCACTAGATTGTTATAATGCTATTATTCCACTTTCAGCCTCGTATGGAATCCTGGGGTTTGCAGTTTAGGGATGGGTCTTTAGAATTCTCAGCCAGAGAGCTCTTTGGCCTCAGTAAACCACAAACCCCGGAATTCCACAGGATGTTGAAAATGGAATAATAGCACTGTAACAGTGTAGTGTGGAAAGGCCAAGAGTGACCAAAACAGCAGCTTGCAGCTTTCATCTTGCCCTGCAACAGCATCTTCTAACAACCTATTTCAGTTTTCATGAAATATTTTTGAAACATTGCCTTTTCCATTTTTCTTCTCTCTTTTCTCTGAACCATTTGCCAAAAACTTTGTACTTTAATCTTTTCTGCTTAAAACCACAGAGCTGTGAATATATTTTTATGCATTATTTGGGTCTCTTGCATAATTTGATATAAGGTACATGTGGAAACTACCACAGGAAGCACACAGTGTACAGGTGACTGTAATGTGCAAACAACATTGCACCTGATAAGCATCAAAACAATGAGTGAATAGCTTTGTTATCAGCTCACCAGAAGTGTCAAACCACAGAGGAAAGTCACTCAGTATGTTATGTTTCTGGGGTTGTGTTGTTTTTCTTTTTTTGCTTGGTACTTTCCTTGTACATGGTTCCACAGTTTAACCCATAAGCTTTTTAAGACTAAGATTTCTCAAAACACAGCTTCTTAAAAAGCTGTGTTTTAGCACACAGTTTGCTTCCTATTTGTTCGGTAAAGAATGAATGGAGGGAGGGGTTCTTGGCAAAACTTGGAAACATGACTTTTTGTTTGAAAGTTACAACTTTCAAGATTCCCCAGCCAAGATGGCCATTGACTGGAAGGAAGTGAGTTTCTCTAGTCTTTGTTCCTTCAGATGTCTTTGACTTCAGCTCCCAGAATCCCTGAACTTTGGCCAAGCTGGCAGGGGCTTCTGGGAGCTGAAATCCAAAAAACATGCAGGAGCAAAGTGTGAGATCAACTGCAGTAGAGGACAGAGCTATCACCACTGGAGCATGAATGCACACTACAGAGTTGTAGTAGTTTTATACCAGTCTAGCTGTCTCCATGCCATGGAAACGCTGGATTTGTAATTTGGTGAGATATTTAGAGTTCTCTGCTAGAGGGCTCTAGTCCAGTGTTTCTTGAGCTACCTGACGTTGAGGACTATCACTTCTCCCAATATTCCAGAGAATGGAACCATATTTGTGCCCATTGGCTACAACTGTTTCTTTCTTTCCTGGAAACTTCCTAGGGACTGGTAGCCAATATGACAGAGCAGCATGGATCCAGAGACCGCTGCTTTGAGTAGCACTGCTCTAACCCTTTCTTCTGAATGAGAGCTTTATAACAGAAAATTTTAAGTAATGTGCCAAACTACAGATCCCACAGTTTCATAGGAGAGAGCCAGCCATGACTGTTAAAATGTCTATAATTATGTCTGATTTCCATTTTTTTTGCAAATAGCAGTCTAGCTGCTGCAGTCATATAGAAAATAAGTATTCCAAAATTTTCCTCTATTTTATCATTAACCATAGCAAGAAGATACATTTCTAGTTCCAT
This sequence comes from Ctenosaura bakeri, assembly GCA_948474755.1. Classification (NCBI taxonomy): domain Eukaryota; kingdom Metazoa; phylum Chordata; class Lepidosauria; order Squamata; family Iguanidae; genus Ctenosaura; species Ctenosaura bakeri. The sequence goes on from CAOLHI010000336.1 coordinate 250,266, forward strand.
TTTAAATGCAGTCTCTAAAATCTTTTCAATAGTTAGGTAAATAGACTTTACCCAAGAAAGAGCAGTGGTAAAGTTTTGAGAACTGCTGGCCATGGCAGGTGTATGGATAGAGTTCAAGGGTAAGAGAATAGCTCTCTGAGCCCCATCCAAAAAGTGACTTAAGCACACACGAGCTGCAGTTGCAGATGTGTAAGGCCATTTCCGCACTACACTCTTATAGCGTGATTATTCCACTTTCAACATCCTATGGAATCCTGGGGTTTGCAGTTTTGGGAGGGGCCAGCCGGGCCAGCCCCTCCCAAAACTGCAAACCCCAGGATTCCATAGGATGTTGAAAGTGGAATCATCGCGCTATAAGAGTGTAGTGTGGAAATGGCCTACGTTTCGAACAGACTGCTGGGCTATGTAAGATTTGAAACCCATTTGGTTGGTTTTTCCATATGGAATGTGAGAAGGCCTCATCTTTGCCCTAGGCAGCAAAATGTCTCCAGTTTGCCTGGCCAGGAAAGGAGTACTGCCTGCATGAAAATGTTATGTTGAGAAATTAATTCATAATATGGATGGGAGTGGATACTCCCTTGATGCAATCATGATGACACATGCACACAGCAATGCTGTGTTTTCCTCCAGTGCCAGGTACTATGCATCAGACAGTATCAGTAAGCAAGAACCAGGGTAAAAATCAGAACACTTAAAAAAAAAAAGCCCCATGTTTTGTTTGAGAGTCCTGGGAACTGTCAAGAATGTTACTGTCAAGAGATTTCCTGGTATGCAGTTTCTCAGGGAGTTCAGTATTAACCATACTGAGGAATATCTATCTCAGAAACTCAGCAAAATAGATAACATTTTTTCTTAATCTTTGGAGCAGCACTTTATGAAAGCTCCATATTTTTTCTATGTTACTCCCAAAGTGGTTATGTTGCTTCTTAATAACCTATATAAAATCTGAGCATTGAGCTGAAATGAAGCACTGTGCTTTATTAATATACTAACATATTTACCCGGTGTTCCCTGGGATTTTATTTTATCATAGGTAATACTTGTTAGAAATACCTTAGGAATTACCTTAACTTACCTTAGGGATTATGTGCAGTTGAAATACACAGATTTGAGATTCTGTGTCTGTAATTCCCCAAACTGCCTTGTCGAGTATCTGTAACTTTTTCCCATAGTCCCCAATCCAATCTGTATTCAGAGTTGTTAACATACAGAGGTTCGGTTTCTGAGGGAATACACTGCTCTTCTCCTTGCTGCTAGGCCTTGTCTCCATAACAACTGGCCTGAGGCCCAAGAATTCTCTGGCTGAGAATTCTAAAGGCCCCTCCCTAAACTGCAAACCCCAGGATTCCACAGGATGTTGAAAGTGGTATAATAGTGCTATAACAGTCTACTGTGGAAATGGCCCCAGTTTTCATCTGTGAAATATTGGAGGGTAAGGTATCATGAGTTGAACTTGGAAGTAACTAGTTACAAGCAGTTGTTACTTCTAATATTCCTTTCCCCAATCGCTAACCTGTAACTACATCACAATATAATTTTAACTTAACAAGTGATAACATCATTACTTTTATGCTGTAAGGATACTTTTCTGTTACTTTTATAGGTATAGATGTATTCAAATATGTTAAATGATGGAGGAACAACATTACATGATTCAAGCACTGGTTCACGTTGTGCTTTTTGCTTCTGGAAAACAGTGATTTTTTTTTCCCAGTAAAGGCAACTATTTAGTCACATTTCACAAAAAAGTAAATACAGGATTACTTTTTAAAAAGGTCACCACAATAGTGGTTAATGATCCTGCTCAGTGTTGATGCTCTAGCTACAACCAATCATTTCTTTTAAAAAGTCACTTTCCATAATGTGACTATAACATAGGAAGAAAAAAAACACACCCTATCAACTCTCCACCTACCTTCCCATACATTTACTTGATAAGTCTCTATTCAGACCCCATGTACCCTTTTTCTGAACTAGACTGCTCCAAATGCCCTGACCTTTCATCTTGGGGAGTTATTGTAGTTGCCAGCTAATTCAATCACCTGTATTTTTCCAGTTTTATAAGTTCAAATGCTGGTGAAATCTCCCTAGAAACTAGCTGTTCAATAGTAGGCGATGACAGTTTATACAGAATCCCCTCTCTCAATTTTTTTAAAAAAGCTTGAGAAAATTTTGGAAAAGCCAAGCCAAGCTTCACTGAAATGCATCCTGCAGCTCAGCTGAGTGTACGTGGGCAAACACATGTAGCTTCTTCCTGTACGATTTGGAGTCTTAACACTTCTCCAAATTCTACATTTTTATCTCCAGTAGTATGTGACTGGCTTAAGTTTACACCAGACCTCTCAAAGCAAAAGAAGGTTGCTGTATCCCAAATCTTTAAAACAAGGAAAGTATAGCTTGGGTGTGGTTCCCAAGGGCCCCCATGCCCCGAGTTTTTGATATATTTTTTTTTAAAATACCTAGAAAAACTTCAAAACACATCCTGTGCCTTCTGTGGGCTATGGATAATTATCTCTCCCCCTACTTCGTCAACCCGTTTTAGGTATAAAAGGGACTTACTGCAGGGCCAGAAATCAAAAGAACATCTTCTCAGCCTGAAAGAGCTTAAGGTGACGGCAGAATTAGTCTCTACTGATTTTTAAAACCATTTTAATACATTATTTTCTTTTTGCAGGGATGGTATAAGGCTGTTACCTGACACCGTCCCCCATTTCATGTAAAGAAGGTGATTAGACTGGCAGTTTAATCTTATTTGACATTGTTGATGGCACTGTGTCCTCCTGAGAGCAAGAAACTACTACCATGCCTGCCTTGTCTTCCATTTCATTCATCTGCCACCTTTCTCCCAGAGTGGGACCCAAGATGGCTCACAAAAGGAACTTAGGCAGCGCTTGAAAAAGTTCCTTTTCAAAATGATGTCCTCCCTAGCTCGCATTCTATGCAAGCTGAAGTCTAAAAAAAGTAATTTACCAGGGCCTGGGGTCCCAAAGCAATCTATATTGCCCACATAGCCCTGTTGACCAACACCTACTTTTCCCCAGCACCTGCTGCCTCAGTTGGCTGTCGTGCTGTGTTGTGTGTTGTGCACACCCTCCAACTGTCCCAAATTCACAGTCCCAGTTGATCCTTGTTGTTCTGCTTTTTCAGCTGTTTTTAAAATATTCCAGTTTTGACTCTCCTCCTCTCCATTTCTTCCTTTGTACTGAGATTATTTCGGTTACTGAAGATGGAGGGCCAAATGTAAAAATAGTTTGCACTCAGGTAACTCAGAGGTGGGGGTGAGAGAAAGGAAACAGAAGCTTGTCTTTCCCTGTAGGCTCAGGCAAAAGAAGCCTCTCCTAGCTTTGCAGTCTTCTTTTTAAATAGCCTTTTCTAATTAATAATTTTTATTAAAGAAAAACACAGATCATATAGAATAAAATGGTATAGAAAGAAAAGCACCCCCCAACAATACATTAATAAACATTCAAACATTAACAGAACATAAACATAAGGGGAAGAAAAAGAAAAGGGAAAAAAAACACCCTACAAAATCTATCCAATAACACATCGAACACTCTATTGTAGACTTCACACTCTGTAAATCATGGTTGTTATTAAGTTCTGAAGTTCTTACTGCCTCAGATTTATCATCCCTTCTTTTTTATTTTTTATTACATTTACTCAAATGATTTAGAATATATTTACATATATTTTGAAATATGTATAAGTAACAGAAAACACTAAACAAAAAAGCATAGTTCTACCATAAGTCTTCTAAATTGAGTTCTGAGTCAAATCCAAGTATAGCTTGTCTGCCTTCGGTACATGACAAAAATAACATAACCCTCTCCCAGTGCTTCTTAAATTCATTAATAGCTTTTGACCTCTTGACCAAAGTCTGATATTGTTTTGTTCCTCGGTCACACGTCTCCTGTTTTTCATTGGTGAAATGCTGGAAGGTATGTAATGATAGGGCCAGCCCAATCCAACATTCCTCTACACAGTGTTGCTCTTAGGCATTGTGAAAAACCAAAATGTCAACTCCAGACCAGAACTTGTAGGAGTAAGGCTGCTACCTGTTGCTCCTTGACAGCACATAAACCCACTATGATGCGTGCAAAGGTTGATGCTTTAGGAAGAACCTATCAGACCCCATAAGACCTGTAGCCATCCATGCAAACGCATCTGCCCAATTAGTAACTGAGAAAGCTGTATGTGGGCTGAAAACTGTATGCAGGCTAAAAGCTATATCCAACTAGAGTAGGAGGGAGGAAAATTAGGAGAGGTAGAGAGCAGAAGGGAGAAAGAAAGAAATGAAAGAGAAGACTTTAGCTAGGAATTGTGGGTATAGGTGGGGACGGAGCAAGAAATTAGAGCCCATAGTGCATTAGTGCATTTGCAATAACTCTTAAGACAGCATATACTGAGGCAGCTCAGTATTTACTCGTGCTGACCACTCCTTTCTGCTGAAGATTACTGCTGGCTGTGGTCTGAAAAAATTTGAGAGGTGGTGTAGTGGTTTGAGCATTGGACTATGACCATGAAGACTAGCGTTCAGTTCCCTGCTTGGTCATGGAAACCCAATGGGTGACACTCGCAATCCCCAGAAAACCCCATGATAGGTTTGCCATAGGGCTGCCATAAGTTAGAAACTACACACAATAACAACAATGTTTGAGAGCCAGTGTGGTGTAGTGGTTTGAGCAGGTTCAAATCCCTGCTTAGCTATGAAAATCTATAGGATGACCTTGGGCAAGTCATATTCTCTCAGCCTCAGAGGAAGGCAAAGGCAAAACACCTTCTGAACAAATCTTCCCAAGAAAATCTGTGATAGGTTTGCCTTAGGGTCATCACAAGTCAGAAATGACTTGGGCGTACAACACAATGCCTGAGATTCCTCCTTTGAGAATCCTCCAGGATTACCACTATCCTCCTGATCCTAAGTGGGCACCAGCTTCTATGTGTGGTATGAACTGGGAATTGTTGTCCAAAACATTAATTTTGCCAGGCTCTGCAATTATGCACGTGTTTTCTAGCTATAACTGCAAAGATATCCAGTGATATTTGTTCAGAAAGGCCAATGATACGCATGATCTCAGCAGAATGGAAACATGCAGAAATTGTGCTGAAATGAAAAGAGGAGTTATCCGATATTCTGGCGTAGGTGGTCTAGGGCCTCTGTTGCCCATTCAGGACCAGTGATTATGTTGCTGCAAGGAGAAGGTTTCAGTGCCAAGGTAGTACTTGTAAACACCAGTGTTCTGTATTCCTTTTGCATACTTTTAGGCTTTCCCACTTATCAAGATCTTGAACCAGCACACCCAAACGAAATAACTCAGGAAGAAGACTTTAATTACTCCCACAGAGACGAGGCACAGCATAGGCTGCCATAGCCCGTTCTATTAATACAAGGGAGTTTCCCAGGGCAGCTATTAATACGTCTACACAAATGTTTTTAGAAAGTCCTACATGGCCTGTTACACACCAGTTAAAGTTTTGCGGTTTAGCCCACTTAGATGATCCTTCTACATATAAAACTAGATTTAAAATCCCCCCTTCTGAGAGCATTGTTAGTAGCTTGAAAGGATTTGTGGGTTTTTATTAGTTGTACTATTTTTAGTCAAAAACTACAGGGTAGGAGGAAGTTTTAGCAAAAAACAAACAAACATCCAGGACATATTATATGATGTCTGAAGCAGCCTTGATTATCAGGTCTAGACTTAGCAGTAAATTGTTCTGCTTAACAGCTTGTGCAGTTGTTAACTTCATTACTGGGACAAAAATGGTTTGAGTTCTTATTCCTCTGGTGCGAGGCCATTGATTGCTTTAAATGCAAAGGTTTTTCCCCCCTCCCTTACACAGTTATGGAGGCTGAGCTAGGACAGAGTAAGCATCATAAGCCATCCTAACTGCACCAGCATGAGTCATATAATTCAAACCGTCATTTTTAAAAAGTCTGACCTTTGTGTATCTTGTTTTGTAAAATGCCTTCCTGACTTTACTTGCTCACGTACTCATGGAAATCTAAGCTCAATGGAACTTGCTTCTGGATAAGTCTGTAGGACTTGGGGCCATTCTGTACTACACTGTTATAGTGCTATTATTTCACTTTAAACATTCTATGGAATCCTGGGGCTTGCAGTTTAGGGAGGGGCACTGAGCATTCTCGGCCAGAGAGGTCTTTGGTTTCAGTAAACTACAAACTCCAGAATTCCACAGGATCTTTAAAGTAGAATAATAGCGCTATAACAGTGTAGTGCAGAAAGGCCCTTCATATCATGGGCTCACAGTTTGAAAGAAGGTTCACAGTTCAAAAGAAGAAATGCTACCCATGCCTGGTGCCCACTGGCACTGCCATTCTTCTTCTTTCTTATTGATATTGTCTATTTACCTGCCCTCTTTCAGCAAGTGAGCAGTGATAGGAAAAAAGAGCAGGAAGGAACAATAAACCCTACCTACTTTGTTGTTTTCATCTGGTGAAAACTGTGGATTGGGACCAGAGGAGGGGGCTAGGTAACAGTGGCAAGAAAGAGGAAAAGGAAACAGAGGGCACACTGAAGAAAAGGAATTCACAGTGAGCAACTTGCCCCAGGTCTTGCTAATATCTGGAATCGGCACTCTAAGGGTGCTTAGGAAGGCAGCCAAAGGTAGCAAGATACATAACCTGCAACTGTCCTCATTAACTGTCTATAATCCCACTTCTTCAGCTGTTTTAAAAATGCCCCAGTCTCTCCTCCTTCCACTCTCCCCCTTTATTCTCAGGCCCTTATCGCACCTTACCTCATTCCGGTGTCGTCATGAGGGGATCGTGCGAGAAGCCTCTTGCGAGAGGCACTCATTCCCTCCGCACCAGCTCCATGCTGGCTGAAAGGAAGCATGAGCGTTCCACCCCTTCCTTCCACAGTGCAGCCGGGTACTTTCCCAGGCTGCACTAGGGGAGGAAGTGTAATGGCTGCGCATCTGGAGGCTCTGCATACAAGGTAAGTGCGGGTGGGGCATAGGAGGGATGTGCGATTGCGCATCATTTTCAGCAATGAACTGAAAATGATATACTGCGCGATCACCGCAGAATGGCCTCAGGAGCGTCGCACGATTGCGAGGATGTCATGTGGAACAGTCCTCACAAGCCTGCAATGCTCCTGAGGCCATTTTGCAACAGGACTGGCATGTGAAAAGGGCCTCAGTTTACTTCAGTTGCTACAAACTGAGGTCAAAGCAGTTTCCACACAATGTGGGGAGAGGAGGGGAAGCAATCTTGCCCTTCTCCAACTTTCCAAATGTGTGTGCTCTTCCTTATTAACACTTGCCATCTTGTCAACACTTGCCATCTTGAACATACTCTCATCCTCCTTGGCCACACATGTCCCAGTTTTCATCTATGAAATGTTGGTGGATATGACAACTAGTCTGGTGTAGTAGTTTTAATACTGGACTGGGCCTCTGGACGCACACTGGAAGACCAGAGTTTGAGTCTCTGCTCAGTGGAAACCTGCTGGGTGACCTTGGGCAAGGCACACTCTCTCAATCACAGAGGAAGGCAATAGCAAACCACCTCTGAACAAATAATGCCAGGGAAACCCCATACCAGGTTCACCTTAAGGTTGCCACAATTAAATAAATGACTTGAAGGCACAAAACAACAACAATGAAGCTTATAGCTGCAAAGTCCATTTGAAGTAGGCATTTACAGTACTACTAGATAATGCAACAGCAGCATTCCTATTGTCATCAGTCATTGGCCATTTCTGCACTACTGGGGTTTGTAATTTACTAAGGCCAAACAGCTCTCTGGTTGAGAATTCTAAAGGCCCCTCTTTGAAATGCAAACCCCTGGATTCCACAGAATGTTGAAAGTGGAATAATAGCACTATAACATGTACTGTGGCAATGGCCATTGTTTATTTGGTTGCTACTTACTGGTCAAAAAGCAAATATGTTTCTTTAGACAAGTTGGAAGTGAATGTGCTTGCTTTCTGTGGCATTGGGTGTAGTTCCAAGATGGATGCCAGTCTGTGAATGATATGAAGAAAGGCCAAGAAATAAAACCAGCTACTGTTTCACCTGTCTTGTATAACTGGGAAAACATACTGTCGGAACTGAAGAAAGATAGAAACATACCTGCATAAGTGGCAATGTTTCAGAAGGGGTAAAAGACATGGAGACAGATGGCAAGGGTTCACAGATGGGTTTTGGCTTTGTATTGTCAGGTCTGTGGCTTCCTCAGTGCTAGACTTGACTGGATTTCTTACCACACACTTCCTCCTCTATCTTTCCCTTCAAACACAATCCTAACTGGTTAAGACAGCTAAGGGCCAGCAGAGCTGACCCTTCTCTAGCTGAAACTGTGGTGAATCCAAACCTCTCCTAGTCTAGGGATGTTGGAAATTCCTTACCACTACACTGGCCAGACTTTGTCTTGGTACTGTGGCAGTATTCCTGGGCTGCAGGAGATTTGGATCTGTTAGAGATTCTGGTGTAATTTGGCTCTCCCTTCATCCTCCCTCTTCTCTGCCCTCTTGTGTACTCTCCTGTCAGCAGATCTTAGCTGGCAGAGAAGTACTTGTTCCAGAAGAAGGTTCTGGTGGCCTCCTCCTCCTTCTTTCTTGCTTGCCTCTGCCTACAGATTGAGGTGGAAAACAACAATACATTAAAGACATATCACTAGTTAAAAGAGTATATAAGCCCAATACATATTACAATCGATCAATATTTTAAAACCCATAATTTAAAAAGAATCTGGATAGGCCTGCCAGAGAAACTGGTCTTTACCAGTGTTTTACATGCAAGCAGCTTATCCAGCTGATGAATTTCATCCTCCAAAAGAGACTTGAGCTTTATTCCTGTCCCTTATCACTGGTATATCGTATAGTTAGGATTGCCCTGACAGTTATGAAGCCAGGGGGAAGAGACTCCAGCGGTGCTCCTGCATCGGAAATGTAACTGACCACTTAAAGAAAGTGCCTTAATAAAAACAGCCCTGGTTTTAAAAAGTTTAAAAACATTTAAAGCATAACATGGCGGGGCTAGTGGAAGAGGAAGGAAGAATCCATATAAGTTTCTCTTTTTAAAATATGATCCACCAGAAACCTTGGAAGTGTCACATTAGCCCTTCATGTAAAAACTTGGACAACTGGAGTGTGAGAAAGGATTTGCTTTAAATGATCAGATGACTTCATCATGTGGAAGAGGGTTACACTGTGAAAGCCACACCTTTAAAGACAGAAAGGATTCATTGTGAATCTGATGCCTGCTCTGAGGGAAAAGAAAACCCCACTATGATCTAAATCCTACCATTTATAAGGGCAGTCCGTGCCAAGTAACTTTCGGCCAGAATATCACACTTAACATTAAAAAAATCCTAGGCAAGGATTTCTTTATTTCCTATATATTGGCAGAACATTCTATCATAACTGTTTTCCCTTTCTTTCTCCCTTCCTTTACTCTTCACATTTCCTATACCACAGAAATACTTCTAAAAGGTTTTCCCAAAGCTACCTAATTTTTACAGTGTGAGCTTACAATCAGTGTTTTTAATTAAAACCAGCTATCAGGGTTTTACTTTAGAGCCTGTTTTCAGTGTCAGTCCTCTCTCAGCCCTTCTTATGCGTGAAGTAATAACAGATAGTCTTTAAATAAGGCTGAGGGCTTTTTTCTCACCACTGTCACCACCTCTATCCACCTACAATTATGGGGAGAGCTCCTCTAAGATGAGCAGAGTGCTTTTGCAGAAAGCCTTCAGCGGAAGCCTAGCAAGACCTCTGTTAGAAACAACCCCCTGCTCATAACATTGAGCGTTGTTACCATATGAACTGGTTCGGAGCACAAACTGTCATGCAAAACCCTCCCCACGTCCTTTGTTGCCAATGCATTATGCAGGCGTTGGTTGCTTAGAATCCTTCCTGTGTGTATATATAAAAAAAGAAGTGTTACTTTTTTTATGGGTGATATTACTGTTGCTGAGCCTTTGTCCATCCCAGACCTCACGTACCCTTGCAGTACTTCCTCTGAAGCTTTACTGCTTCGCGGCAGGGTGTTAATTTCCTGTTTTGAGTCTGACACAGATGAATTCACAGCCACCATTAAAACGAAGAAGAAAAAGAAGAAAAGGGTGGAAAATTAAAAGCACCCTGCAATGCTGACAAAAGCGGTAATAAAGCCCTAAAGTTTAAAAGTGGCCTCCGTGTTTCCTCACAGGGTAGCATGGAGGAAACCTTTCTTTACCTTCCCCCTGCTCCCAATGTAAAGGATTGTGAAGGATACTTTCCCCCTTAGCTCTTGCTTTTTTCATTTTTAATCACAGCTGCAGCAGAGAGTTTAAGCAAGTCATCTTTGCATATTGAAATAACGGTTTGCAGTTCCATGGGCTAGAATATATACGCTGTTTCAGAAATGGGCCCTAACAGAGGCTTTGAAAGGTGGATGGTGAAACATGAGTGAGGGAAGAAAGAAACGCCTGGATAATAGAAAAAAGAGAAATAGTGGAAATTTGGATAAGAGCAAACTTGAGAAATGAGTAATTGTGTATGTTATCTTTATTCGTGGTTTCTCTGAAGAGGAAACATTCGTCTTCAGCATTCTTGAAATACTCTCCTCAGCTTGTCTATTCAAACACGGAGATATAGAACCTAACGGTGGCATTATCAGAATATTCTGCCAGCGTAGAATAGGATTGCCACTCCATGCTGACAGATCTCTTATGCTTTTAGCAGTGACTCAGCTAACAGCAGTTCAATCTATTCAGTTTCTCCTTCCTAGAACAGCCCTAATGGTGGAAGCCTCACTTTTTCAGTGTCTCCTCATCAGAGCTTCAACAGGAGAATTACCCACAAAAGAGAATTTTCCCTGATGGAAGAGAAAAAAGGAACATACTTTTATTTATTCTCACAGGAAACTAAATTGGATAGGCTTGCCAGGTTAGTACCCTCCCAGGCCAGAGATTTCTGGGCTGAAACCCTGGATCAATGGACAATGTCTGGTGATATCATTAAGCATGATAAATTAGACATTAACCAGAGTTGCTCAGATTATGCTATTATGATAATAACAAAGAAGAGTATCTGTGTGTTTGTTTGTGTACGCAGACATCTTTCAAGGCAGTGGTTTTGCCCTGAGATTCTTCACCTTGAACACCGGAGATACTGAGTCATGCTCTGAGATCTAGGGATCCTATAGATCACTGGTAGTGGGTGGAGGCGAGGGGCATCCCCCCTAAATTAGAATTCTATATCAGACTTACTGACATCCCTAGGGGTTGCATTGCAATAACCTAAAACTTCAGCTCAGCATTGAGAAATACAGTTCAAGCATCCACAGAAAAGAGGAAGGCAAAGTTATCAAGGGAAATGCAAACACAACACATACCAGAGTTGTAGATGTGAATGATGTTTGATCTCTCACTCTCTGCAGTGCTAGAAATTTAGAAGCAATAGGAGTTGTGAGAGGTCCCTGCAGGGGTCTCAGCTTCTACTCCCTGCAGCATTGTTTGCTGGTGGGAGGGGACTAATCCATTTTATCTTGAAGTCCTCCACTCAGCAGCAGCACAAACCACCTTCACTCTGGACAGCTGCCAGGATTTTAAAGTGGGCTGCAGTCGTGGCAATAGTGCCACAATTGCAAATGAGAATACAAAGCATTTGGGACCTAAAATATTTTAAAGGCGCCAGATACCATCTGAACTTGGAAGCTACGCAGGGTCAGCCTTGGTTAGTACTTGGTTGGGGCCCACCAATGAACACCAGGTGCTGTATGCTACATTTCAGAGGAAAAAACTCTGAGTATTCCTTGCCTAAGAAAACCCTAGGAAATTAATGGGGTTGGCATAAGTCAACAGGTGACTTGAGGACACATGTGCACACAACACATGTCTAACTTATGATATTGTTAAGTAACAGAATGCCAGTCACCATCTAGCAAATGAGAAAATGTTTCTCTGGCTGGAAAGTTTTCTAAATTCTAAAATGAACATAAAAAACACACCTCCCCCCATTTTTGTTTTTCATACATTCTCTAGCACTGCTTTTAAGTAGACTTGCGGGGGGGGGTTGTAATCCAAGCAAAGATAGTTTTCAAAGCTCTTTCTTGAACAGTAAGCAGCCTGCAGTAATTTCTCCAAGCAGCTTGTAGTTGCTGTGAAGGTTGGAAGAGGGAATCACACACATACAATATATGTGAAAACTGAAGGCATTGCTCTTGCCCTAGAATTCCAACCACCTCTTAAAGGATCAGAGAAGATGTTCCAGGCTCTGAGACTCAGGACCAGGCCCTGGGATGTGGAAACTCTATACCTGGTCATCTGCTGCCCATCAAAAATGCAAGCGTTCAGACCCTGCTTCGAAGCTCCTTAACAGCCTGGTGTGTATCACCTAATGACTAAGGGCCTTTCCACACTACACTGTTCTAGTGCTATTATTCCACTTTCAACATCCTATGGAATCTAGTGCTTGCAGTTTAGGGAGGGACATTTAGAATTCTCAGCCAGAGAGCTCTTTGGCCTCAGTAAACTACAAACCCCAGAATTCCATAGGATGCTGAATGCGAAATAATAGCACTGTAACAGTGTAGTGCAGAAAGGTCCTTAGTGTCACCTGTCAAAAGTAACCATGTTATTCTATCTCAACATACAAAGGAAAAGATGTGAAAAATAATGTAGTAACAGTTGCTAAGACTGATTGGTTTGTTTTATTCACAGATTTTGTGGATTTCGTCACCCAGACTGTTATAGCACTATTATTCCACTTGCAACATCCTATGGAATCCTGAGGTTTGCAGTTTCAAGAGGGGCCAGCCAGCCCCTCCTGAAACTGCAAACCCCAGGATTCCATAGGATGTTGCAAGTAGAATAATAGTGCTATAACAGTCTAGTGTGGAAATGGCCCTAATATGGTACATCAAGCTATGGACAGATTTTAATTAAAATTATTCCAATATGGAAATAAAATAAACCTGAGAAGCACATCATCACGATCCTCTTATTATGCATCCCAAATTTTAGAAGTCTTGGATTTATGGTCCTGGAGCTGGGCCATGGCAGACATGTGGGCACACATACACACACACATGCATACAGATTTTTATAGCTATAGATACTATCAGAATCAGGTTTTATTGGATAAATATTGAGACCATATCAAATGCAATATATTAAAGGAAGATTAAAAGCAAACAATAAATACATGAATCCAAAATATTTTAAAAGAATAGTATGACATTTTAGGAATTAATTAGAACTCCATAAGATTTCAAAATTATTTAATTTAATAGACATATTTCTTTTCTTTTTTCTCTTTTCCTTTCTTTTTATTACATTGGCAACCTTAATTGCAGAGAGGGCAAACCTCTGAGTCAGAAGTTGATTAGATCCTTGTAAGAAAATATTCCATTTCTCCTAAATGAAATCAAGAGCCTTCAAAAGCCTAAAGTACTTATTTGTTTGTTTGTTTGTTTAGTTGCACATCCTGTTTTTCTACCAAAAATTGGATCCCAAGCAGTTTGCAGTAATATTAAATAAAAGGATACAGCTGTAATCCAAAAGAAGATCAGCTATTAAAACAGCTATTAAAAGCCTACTGCAAAACTAGGCATCACAACAATTGATAGCACATTGGTGCTAGGAAAAGGATGATAACTAGGAGGAGAGCTGTGTTAAGGTAGAAACCCTAACATATTTATTCTTAGCGGTTGCTGGTGTGCATCTTTCTCTTAAGAGTTTAGACATGAAGGTATTCTTGTCATCTCCTGTCTGTTGGTTGTAGCCACACCTTCTGTTTTCCTGTATCACTTAGTCTGCAATTATTTGGAGTCCAAGTCCTCCATTTTGTATTTTTCAGTTCTCTCTCTCTGCTCCATGTAACAAATGTAACAGAGCCTCTCCTCAGAAGACGTTATGAAATCTTCAGTATTTATAAGTAAACCTACTTCATATGTTTTTACCGTGAAGACTAAACTGCTTGTATTTCTCTGCTAGATATTGTATGTAGTTGGTGAAGGAGGTGTGGGACTGGTTGTTGCTCTCCTTCCATATGTGAAGATTGATTATTCTGTTTGTGAAATGCACACTGATAAGCTGATGAGCTCTTTTAGGAAAGACCTGCATGTTAGCCTAATAGACACAAACCAAGGTTTTGCAGTAGAAAATCATCATCCCCACCTGCTAATTCACTGCCATAACCTAATCTATCTACCTTATCATAGCATTTTTAACTCTGATGGGTTTATTTTAGAGTGCATCATGGTAATCCAAACAGGATGCAATCAAGACATGTGTCAGTGTAGCCAGATCTGACATCCTGAGGAATGGAAAATCCAAGAGGAGGTAATATAAGCTTGGGAAAAATCTCTTCTAAAATGCCCACTTGTCTACAGGAAGGGAACCTTGTGTGGAACTTGCCACATTTCTTGAGGAAGAAACATTTCTTCTTCAGTCCAGCCTTCCCCTTGCTCGTGCAAACTTGTGAGGGAGTAATCAAATGATGCAAACACTTCCTGATTTAGAAAATATTGTTGGCATACTTTCTCTCACCCGCCCACACAATGTAGATATATTTTACCCTTTTATTTTGAAAGAAAGGAAGTGACGTATTGTACTACAAGATATGTCAACCAACGCTTGGTCTAATCACGCTACACCTTTGTTTTTCTTCCTGCTGTCTCCCTCTGCTAACTATACATTTGTGCTTATTTCCTCCAGTGTTTGATTCGCTGAGTAGCCATGGAAACCCACTGGGTGATCTTGGGTGTGTCACACACACTCAACCCCAGAAAACCCCATGATAGGTTTGCCTTAGAGTCTCTATAAGGTGGAAATGACTTAAAGGATCACAACAACATGTTTTTAATTTATTTTAATTGTTTTAAATTTTATGTCTTTTAATTGACTCTCTCTGGGAACTGCCTTGGGTCCCACTCTGGGAGAAAGGTGGCATACTAAACAAACAAACAAACAAACAAACAAACACATAAATACTTTCCCCCTCTTTCAAAAACAGGACTACTTGTTAATTATAGTGATTGGAATGCAACAGCAAGACACAGAGCAGAGGAAAGACTGTAGAGAAATTTGGTCTAGGATCAAGACATGAAGCAAGAGACTGACTGAATTTTCATTGCAAACACATTTTTTAAGCAATCTAAGATTGCTTAAATTGTTACACATGGACATCACCTGATGGCCAATATAGAAATCAAATTGACTACATGATTGGATGCAAAAGATGGAGAAGCTCTATTCTCTCTGCAAAAACAAGATTAGGAGAGGATTGTGGTGCAGACCATGAACTGCTAATACAGTGGTTCTCAACCTGGGGGTCGAACGACCATTTCACAGGGGTTGCTGCTCCTCAATCTTGCCCCCCTTTTAAAAGAAGGTGGCCTCACAGCCAATGGGAGCAGTGCTTCTGAGACCCCTGCACTGGGAGGAGGGGAGAGGAGGCATGCTGGGTGTTTCCCTGTCTTTCCCTGCCTGGTGGGAAAGCACTGGAGGAGCCTGAGGTGGAGCCGGAGGTGCGGAGAGCGGGAGGAGAGAGCTGGAGCCTGAATGTTAAGGCAGAGGTGAGGACACCGAGAGGAGAGAGCTGGAACGCAGCGTTAAGGCGGAGGTGAGGAGAGGAGACCCCGGGGTGCTGGCGAGAGGGGAGAGGAGGTGTGCAGCCGGGCGCAGCCAGGTGCTGCTTGGACACTTGTGCCTGCACCACACACACACACACACACACACACACGGAGGGCTTCCCCTTCAGTGTTCCCTTTCCCCTTCATGCCTGCTTGCAGAGTCAGAGTTGCTTGCCAGGGCGAGTGAGCAGCCGGGCACTGCTTGGATGTTCGCGCCCGCACCACACACACACACACACACACACAGGGCTTCCCATTCAGGGTTTATGGCGCTGCAGTGGGACGTCTGGGAGGTAAGACCCCGTCCCCTCACCCTCTTCGCCTCATGGTCATTCATGCCGGTGAACAGAGTTGCTTGCGAGCGAGCAGCTGGGCTCCACTTGCTTCCCAAAGTGGCGGGGCTGCAGCAGCGGCGATCGCCCGGTCGCTCATTCATTCTGGGCACGCCGCTCCATGGGAGTTGTCAGTGTGGCTGTCGCCTTTGGTCCGGCTGGCAAAGGGGGAAACTTTCCTGCGGCGGATCTGCCATCCGACGGGGGAGATCGGTCCCTCCAAGACTGAGAACTCGGTCGGGAAAGGAGCAGGGGGCATCAGCCAAGGGCTTCGGTTTGTGTAGCAAGAGCCCCCGAGGCTCCTTGGTTGTTGTTTGTTTTGTTTGTTTGTTTTGGTTTTTTGACCCGAAAGCGCTGCTCTGATCCATCCTGTGGACTTTGGCCATTTCCACATTCCAGTGTTATAGTGCTATGATTCCACTTTCACCATCCTATGGAATCCTGGGGTGTTCAAAGTGCAAACCCCAGGATTCCATAGGATGGTGAAAGTGGAATCATAGCGCTATAACAGTCTAGTGCAGAAATAGCCAGGATGACTTTCTCCTCTCACTTTTGTTGTGTGTGGACCCTTGGCGCTTGCCACATGCACATGTTGTGTTCTTCGCCCTGACTGTCTTGCATTCCTCGCTTTTTGTATGTTCAGCGTCCACGCTCCCTTTAAGGGAGGGAGGGAGGGAGGGAAACAAAACGTGTCTGCTTATGCCGCCATCATCTTTCTTCTCTCCCTGTCCTTTCCTCCCTGCGCCTTGTGTAAAATGTGGGCTGTTTCGGCATTGCCTTTGGGTGTGACTGACTTTTTGAACTGTGGAAACCCAACATTCAGAACTAGAACTACTGCCTTAATTCTGGCATTGATGGACGCTTTCTGTGCTTAAAAAAAGGGGGGGGAGGGTTACCAGTTTTTAGGCATTAGAAGTCTATCCAGAGCAGTGATTTAGGGCAGTTTTTCCAATCTATTTGATGTTGGAAATAACTAACTAACTAACTAATTAATTAATTAATAATAACGAAAATGATTTTATAGTTGGGGGTCACCACTACATGAGGAACCGTATTAAGGGGTCGCGGCATTAGGAAGGTTGAGAACCACTGTGCTAATAGCAAATGTAAGAGTAATGCTAAAGAACACTAAACCAACCATTTTGCTGAAATAAAACCTGAAAAACATATTGAGGGAAGATTTCTAGATCATTAATACCAAGAGAAGAATTAATATATGTTTGTTGCTCAACAGACTGATAGACTAGGTAAGTCCTCTTTTGCGGTGCTGGGGTGTGGGGCTCGTGTGAGAAGCCTTTGGAGGAAGGCTCTCGCGTACCTGCGGCTTCGGCTCCACAGCTGCTTCCTGGTAGCATGAGAGCCTCACCTCTTTCTTTTGCAGTGCAGCCTGGGACTTCCCAGGCTGCACTGAGAGAGGAAGCACGACTGGCCCGGCTCCCGAGGCTCTGCATGCAAGGTAAGTGCACGCAAGGCCCCGGACCGATGCATGACTGCACAGCATTTTCAGCTTCGAGCCAAAAATGAAAAAAATGTGTGTGCGGTCTGCGCCAGGGCCTTGAGCGTTGCGCAAATGTGAATGCGTCGTGTGGACTGCTCCTCACGTTTATGTGATGTTTAAGGGGCCCTTTCACTTCGGAAATGCTGTGCAAAAAGGGCTCTAGTTTTTACAAAGAAGAAAACTGGGAAATGGAAAGTTGACCAGGGGCAGAAAATAGATGAAGTACAGGTCATAACATCTCATAACGTCTACCTGTACTGTTATCAGATCCATATCATGTGAAAACAAATTACTGGTATTTTTTATAAAATAAGAATGCATACATAGAAGCAAAATAATTTGAACTGGTTTGAAGATGGTAGTATCTGTAGGTACTATTATATTCTTATAACCATCTTCTCCACAGTGCTTCCACCATGGAAATAATTGTGCTTTCTAGTGAAGAACAGATTGTGGCTTGAGAATAATTTCTCCTGCCATTTATCTATACTGTTTTCAGAGATAGATCATGTTAAAATGAATCATACCCTTGAATTACTGGTATATTCCCTTACCCTCAATTCATTTTTCAGCATATCTGAGGCCTGTTATTTGCTGATTTTCTTCAATAAGTTAGAAAGTGGATTCCATGCTGTAAAATGAAATGGCTCTGTATCTAGAATCAAGATATTTCATAGAATGATTGTATTGGATGGACTTGGATCCCGGTGTAATTATTCAGTAGAATTTTACTGTGTGACTGCTGTACAGATAAGGAGGAAAATGCTCTAATGTCACAGGGTTGCTTTTGCTATGATGCAGATATGGATCTGCTTGTAAACCTGTTTCCTCATTGAAGTTGGCTTCTTTTTTTCTTTCTTTGCTCTGATAAATCAGAAGTTCTCAACTTGTTTATGTATATGGTACAGTGATCATATTCTTCTGGAATCTATTCTATACCTGTTCCTGATTTGTGGGTTTTTGTTATTGTTGTGCACCTTCAGGTCATTTCCAGCTTATGGCAACCCTAAGGTAACCCTATCACAGGGACCACAAGGACCATCCAATCCAACCCAATTCTATGCAGGAATATATAATCAAAGCATTCTTGAGAGGTCCATTCAGCCTCTGCTTTGAAACCTTCACGGAAGACTCCACCACACTCCAAGGCACTGCATTCCATTGTTGAACTGCTCTCACTATCAAGAAGTTCTTCCTGATGGTTAGGTGAAATTTCTTTTCCTGTAGCTTGAAGACTTTGCTCCATGCTCTGGAGCAGCAGAAAACAAGCTCCATATGACATCCCTTCAAATATTTAAACATGGCTATCATATCACCTCTTCACCTTCTTTTCTCTAGGCTAAACATACTCAGCTCCCCAAGCTGCTTCTCATAGGTCATGGTTTCCAGGCTTTTTTCCATTTTGGTAGCCCTCCTCTGAAGTTGTTCCAGTTTGTCAGTACTCTTCTTGAACTGCCGTGCCATTAACTGGACATGGTATTCCAGGTGAGGTCTAACCAAAGTAGAATAAAGTGATACTATTAATTCCCTTGATCTCAACACTATACTTCTATTGATGCAGCCCAGAATTGCACTGACTTTTTTGGCTGTCACATCACACTGCTGACTCATATTCAGCTTGTGGTCTACTAAGACTCCTGGATCTCTTTCACATGTACTGTGGTCAAGCCAGGTGTCATCCATCCTATATCTGTTCATTTCATTTTTTCTGCCCAAGTGTAGTACCCTACGTTTCTCCCTGTTGAAATTCATTCTGTTAGTTTTGACCCAGCTCTATAATCTGTTAAGGTCATTTTGAATTCTGATCCTGTTCTCTAGGGTATTACCTATTCCTCCTAATTTAGTGTCATCTGCAGATTTGATAAGAATGCTCTGTATTCTCTCATCCAAGTAATTGATAAAGATGTTGAATAGCACTGGGCCCTATGACACTCCATTGCTTTCCAGGATGAAGAGGAGCCATTGGTGAGCACCTTTTGGGTTTGTTTGGTCTACCCACTACAAATCCACTTAACAATAGCATTGTCTAGGCCACATTTTATTATCTTGTTTGCAAGAATATCATGGGGGACCTTGTCAAAGGCCTTACTGAAATCAAGATATGCTACATCTACAGCATTTCCTTCATCTACCAAGCTTGTAACTCTGTCCAAAAAAAGAGATAAGATTAGTCTGCCATGCCTTATTTTTGAGAAACCCATGTTGACTCTTAGTGATCAAGCATTCCTTTCTAAGTGTTTACACACTATCTAATGATCTGCTCTAGAATATTTCCTGGTATTGATGTCAGGCTGACTGGCTAGTAATTCTTGAGGTCTCCCCCCCACACTTTTTGAAGCTGGGGACAACATTTGCCCTCCTCTATTCTGCTAGGGCTTTACCTGTTCTTCAGGAGTTCTTCAAGATTATTCCCAATGGTTCTGAGATTACTTCTGTCAGTTCTTTTAATACCTTTGAATGTAGTTAATGTGGCCCTGGAGACTTGAGTTAACCAGGTCTCTTGGGTCGTTTACAATTCATATTAGGGTATCTAATACGAGTTTTGAAAAACAGCAGCAATGAAAAATGGTTTACATGAGTATTCAAATTTCATTTCTTGGATCTACACCTTCATCTTTTTTTTTAAAAAAAACCCCAAGCACACGTTCATATGTACATATGGTGCATGCATAAGAGTGCATGGGAAATTTTGCATGCCATATCCACCTACACCCTTAGCCAGACATGTGTGTGACAGTTGTGACTGGAAGAGATCTGGCACCAATTTTCTACTCTTTGGGCCCTCAAGGGGTCACATCGGTTGCCAAAAATGCATGAATAAAGCATGACATTTCATTTCAGTATGTATTTAGAATGGATTTTCTCTCAAAATATGGACTTCCAGAGGTATTTTCTTTCAAAATATGAACTTTTAGGTATATTTTCTCTCAAAACATTTATTTTTCAATGCATCTTAAGATTTTTTTTTTAAAAGAACTACATAGCAACATCTGGCTAAATGTGACATTTACAGGATATTTACTTTTCACTTTATACGTTAGTCAATGTGATTTGGTATGGATCAGATCAGTTCTTACTGAAATTGACAAAGACAGAATTCGTCACAGTTCAGGATTTATTCTGTGCAAAATGTGCACTTTTTCATGCAGAATTCTGTGCAAGAAACAGAAAGGAATGTGGCTATGATCACCATCATTAAATTATTTTTTTTAAAAAATAAAATACCTGCTGGGATGTCAGGTAGCAGATGGAGTGAGTTTGTTTTTTGATATTCCAGAGGATACAGTTTGAAGCAATGGCTTCAAATACAATAAAAGTGACTGTGAGTAAACATATGGAAGAACTTTCCTGTCAGCAAGAGCTCTTTGATGGTGGAACTAACTACCTTGACTACCTCAGTGGATTCACACACTACATGGCCAATGGGACTGTTCCTAATCTGTGAATCTATAAAAAACATATAGGAGAGTCTATTTTGCAGCCTTTATACCCCTGGCTTATTAATCAGGGATTGTTGTCGTGATTTGCTCATGTTATAGACTGTGGTACTTTGTTCCTCTCTCCCAAGAAAGCTCAACTGGTGCCATCTTTGGTGTGAAGTGAAGATTTTTGTTTTGTTAACCATGGATTTTTTTAAAAAATCTTATCTGGTTTTAATGAAACTCCATAATCTGCTTTATTGTTGTTTCCATGGATGTTGTTCATTTTTAAATTGTAGTTTTATGTGGCTGTAAACTACCTTGAATGTTGTGGTTCTTTACATTTTCTGGATGTTTTTTCTTTAAAAAAACAATCAGGAAGACCCTGCGCTTAAAACACACACACACACACAATCAAAAGAAAAAGAAACCCTATAGAAACAGTATATAATGTAAAGCAATCCCTCTCATATAAATTGGTTAACCTAGGGATGATCTCAAGGATTTGATCAGCAAATAACATTCCATCAAATGCCTGGGAATACAGAAACATCTTAAACTGGCACCAAATATTTAAATGTTGAGGATATAGGGTATAAACTTTTGCAATAAATGAGGCAGACATTCCACCAGAACTTCAACAACTTCTAGTATTGATTTCAGCCTGGAACTATCCGCAGAACAATTCACTATCCGGCCACCATTGTATAGCTAAAGAACAGCACCACACTAAGCACCACACTATATCACAAACACAGTGATTGCTATACTTACTTACATGCCTCCAGTTTCCACCCTGAACTATGAAATCCACAGTTTACTGCTAAGCTCTCTGATACAATCACATCCGCTCACACCCACAAGATAGAGATAGCTATTCTTCAAGCTACCATACCCACCATATGAAGTAAAAACAAACAAAAATCAACAAGGCAAGACTTGTACCCAGGACAAATCTATTATAGAAAAGACCAAAGACAGGAAAGGGTAGCACCCTATCAGTGGTCACATATAGCTCCCAACTGAGACCACTCAGACATATAATCAATGTACCACAACCTATTCTGGAGAATAATGAGGCCCCCTCAAGGGCTCTTGGTGGCAGGCCTTTAGTTGCCTACAGATAGCTTTTCAACCTCAAACAGTTACCTACAGAAGGACACACAACATGGATAGGGAGATGGGTATAACCTTGCCACAAACCCAGATGCCAGCTCTGTCCACACATCTACTTGGGAAACATAATCAGAGGACTTAATTGCATCACCAACAACATTAGAGGTACTTTCATTTGCTTGTCCTCTGATGGAATATATGCCATCCTCTGTCAACAATGCCCTTTAGTACTCTATATTGGGGAAGCAGGTCAGGATAAACAGACATATATCAGACATCAGGAATGGGAATACCCAAAAACCAGTTGAAGAACACTTCAATCTTCCTGGACATTCTATCTCTTACCTCAGAACAGCAGTCCTACGACAAAACAACTTCAAAGGGAGAGGAAAGAGAAACAACAGAATTATGATATATCCACAAACTTCAGTCCAACAGTGGATTGAACAAAGACAATGTTTTCCTTGCACACTACACATATTATAATACTTGTTAACATCCCAGAGCCAGGAGACCTGTCCTGCCCATTTTATCACAACTCCTTTCTAGTTCCCAGACAGCATCATACTACCATATTTGCTGATACACACCTTTTTTCTTAAAAAATACCCTTTGAAAATGGGGTGCATCTTATACACTAGCAAATACAGTAACACTAAAAACATAGGGAATGAACTGGGAGCCAAAGTTCTCCATGCCCAAACAAACAGGAAGGGAAGGGGTAGGGGAATCTAGGTGAAACACTCCTTACCTTCTCCTCCCCTCCTGTGCATCTTGACTCTCCTAGGGTCCAAGAAAAACTGCTGCAGTACTCTTTTCATTCCCCTCCTCTCCTGGTGTAGGATTCTTTTTATTCTGCTCTTCTCCTGGTGCAGCACTCTTTTCATTCTCCTCACCAGGGAACAAAAACTCCCCCCCTGAAAAATACCCCTTGAAAGTGGGGTGCGCCTTATATGCCGATGCATCTAATATGCTGGCAAATACGGTACATTCCAAGAACTCCCTCCACCATTCACATGGCTATCTACTCATCTTGGCTTTAGGCAATTTTGTCTTTCAACAATCATGGTTAAAACTGAACTTGTCCCCTCACCTCCATACTCACAAGAATTGCATTTCTGTTACAATTCACATCCTTCCCCCTGCTCATTCATGGGCATAAATGTCTGTCTATAGAGACTTTATTTTATGAAGTTGATAAACTAGACTCTATCTACAAGAGTTTATGCCACAAACATCTTTTATGCAACAAACTTCTTTTTCTCAGTCTCAAAGGTGCGGCAAGATCCCTTTGCATACTGATCCAGAGTTAACATGGCTATGTCTTTGAATACTAATGCCTTGCCAGTGTAATGTAAAATACAAAATGGGGGATTGATTCATTAGTGTCCAGTGACTCTCTGCCATTGCAGTGAACAACAGAAGAAGAGAGGAAAAAAGAGCAAAGGAGTGAAAAGAGAAAAGCCGTTGCCAATTAATTACTAATATTTAATCCTAGCAGTGAACAAAGGCAGTTTTGAGGGGCCCAGAAAGAAACTTCATTCAATGGATAGGGGACATTAACTGGTCTGTTTCCAGTCTACATTCTGTTCTGCACACAAACTTCATGGTACATTCTCTCACGCTACCTGCAAATGGAAATGGCAGATAAAAATTATGAGAATGTGCATATAGCAACCAGCTGAGTCAGACATCTGTCACCCCCCAAGTCACTACTGTTGTGTATATTATGGAACATGAATGTATTTGACTTCCTACTATTTTAGAAGGAGAGAGCTGTTAGCTGAGTGAGCTTATGTAAGCCCAAGTATTTCCTCTCTTCCCTTTCTATTTTTTGCCTCATGGGGCATGGCAGCATGTATTTCAGTTAGGATCATCTGAGTTTAACAGCAGAATATTTTATCTAGTTATTGGTTTTCTTGAAATGCTGTGAGAGTGCAATCCATTGTCAGGTCTAGAGTACAGCTGTGATCAGCCATTCTTTTTATTCTTATTTTCCCTTCTACCAGATGTTACTGACATTTTGGACCAGCAGTGTTTCAAATTCTATCCAAGAATCTAGGAATTAGTGAGGTATCTTTGGATAATGTGGCATGTTCCAAGCAGTGTTATTTTTTTTTTTTTTTTTGCAATTACACTGTTGTGATCCTATCTATAGTGATTTCACTCAGATGTTTTTCAGTTTGGTGGGAAATTGTTCCCAGAGACCCTATCACCACCAGAACCACAGCTGTCTCCTTTTCCCAGTGGTGCTGACTTTCCATTTCTAGATATATTTTTTTCATAATGTTTTCCCTTTGTCTTTGATTCTGCTATCCCCAAGGAGTCACATCTATAATGAAACTTTTTTTCTCAGCCGCAGTTATGTTTGGCAATTGTTTATCAGTTTGAATCTTGAAGTCTCATAAGACTTTAAAATTGTTACTTCACCAGTTTTGGTTTTTTTTTTCAGGCTTATGTTTCCACCAATTCTTTGCAGATGGTGAATAATACCTTTTGCATAGATTCCAATGTTATCATTGTAGCTACTTTGTAATAGTGTTGCTTATATTCAGTCTGGGCTGTCTTGCTACATGGGTGAATATGATGACCAAGAGATCCATCTTTTTTTTTTTACACGGACAACATGTATTATCTTTAATTATTTTTTTCAATGTTTGTCTCAATGGACAGAGAGCAGGTAGGGGTTTCTTTCCCATGGCAGAGAGTTCCACTGCCTGGGAGTAGCCACTGAGAAGGCTCTGTCTCATGTCCCATGATTAGGGAGGAGTATTTAAAATTCTCAGCCAGAGAACAACAGAGGGCTCACCAAGCTGCAAATTCCAGAATTCCACAGGATATAGCCATGGAAGTTAAAATGAAATCACAGTGCTATAATTGTGTAATGTGAAAGGTTCTTGTAAAGTAGATGAGGAATTTCACATGGTTCAAGATCTGGTTTTTAATGTGCCTTACTGCAGCTGCTTCATGCTCTGTATTGCATGTTGACGTGGCAATGAGGAGGAGGATGGGAGAAGAATGTGTTTTGTGCCACTGAACTTGTACATCTTCAAGGCAAGGACACTTAATTCCAGGCCATAAATAACATGTAAAAACAAGAACATGGCCTTGTTTTTCAGCTGTTGAGCCAGATCTCCTTCCCCTCTATCTCAGCCTATTCCTTTGCCCCTCAACTGGTTGACTTTTGGATAATATGCTGGTAGCCTCTTCCTGTTTGAACTTGTTCTGTAGGGAATGTTTTCTTGTTTTTAATTTTTTTTAAGCAATGTATCTATCTGATTAAACATTGGTGTGTCTGACATTTTCCTTCCTTCCTCCCTCCCTCCTTTTTTTCTTAAAGTACCCACCCTCCTTTTACATTTAAAACACACATGGAGAAAGAGGGAGGTTGCTCCCTGTTTGACAGAAAGGCCAGACAGTTAGTGTTGGCCCCAGCTCTTAACGCTAGAAATGGAAAGGAAGGGCCTCCTCCAAGCTCAGTCAGGAAAGGGTGCTATGTTTGTCCAAGTGCTGGGAAGTGAGCTTCCATTGAAAGCTCATCATTATACCTGTGAGCTAAATCCCACATCAGCCTTGCCTGGTATAGATTAACTGAAATGATTGGGACTTGCTGCCCGCCCCCCAATTAACAACAAATGAATATTGATTAATGGGTAGTTCAATCAGATTACTCCTGCTTGCTAGGACTAGGGTTGTATATTCTTTGTTGTTGTCATGTGTCCTCAACTTTTGAGTTATGGTGATCCCATGAATGAGATACCTCTAAGAGATCATGTTACTAAAATCCCTACTCAGGTCTTGCAAATTCAGAGCTTTGGCTTCTTTGATTGAATCAAATGACCCTTTTACCTTTTGTGTCCTTCTCCCCTCCTACTTTTCTTCATCCTCCTTTCTCCATTTCTTCCTCCTCGATTCTGCTTCCCCACAAAAATGAATTTGGGATGTGAAGGGTGACAGTTTAGTAGGTGGGAAATTGCAATCCATACCTGAAAACTGACCAGTGTTCTGTCTGGCAAGGTATGTGCCCAACTGTGGGCAACACATGGCCCTTGGCTCCAAATGATGGAAAGATGTTGTTGTTGTTTTTCTGTGCCTTCCAGTCAACTCTGACTAATAGTGACCCTATCAGTTGGTTTTCTTTGCAAGATTTATTCAGAGGCCTTCCTTTGAAGCTCAGAGAGTGTGGGTTATCAAGAGCGGGGATTTGAATCTTGGTCTCTCACAGTTCACACTACACAGTTCAAACTACTCTTAAGGCTGATTTTATGACCTCCAATTGTCCTCACTCCCCCTGCCCTTGCACAAATGCTTTAAAAACAAATATAGGTTTGGCAGCAAACTGGGAAATCCATTTTAAACCAGGAAAACCCTTAAAAACAAGCATTTCCTTTAATAGGCTTTTTGCAATTTGCTGTCAAAATGTGTGTGCAGCTCACAGGGGGTTCAGCAGGGAGTGGAATTGTCCTGTAGACCTGCCTAAGTGGCTTAATTGCCCACTCATGCCGACTCTCTGGGTGAGAATTGTAAATGCCCCTCCCTAAACTGCAAACCCCAGGATTCCATAGGATGTTGAAAGTGGAATAATAGCACTATAACAGTGTAGTGTGGAAATGGCCTTAGAGAGTAAATGTTGCTTTGAAAAGCTGATGTTTTTGCCCACTGGTATCTTAGTCCAACACTCAAATCAATGTGCTAGGTATCATTAAACCAATATTACAATAAACAAAAACAACAAACGTATATCCTCCTTTCCACAAAAGGAAACTGACTGTAGCAGGTGGCCCTGACTTTTCTGCCTACTTAGGTAAGGTGGACTCAGAAAACCCGTGCATAATTCGCAACCCATATAAACAAGGCCATATTTAAATCCAAGAAGTAAGAATTCTCTGCTGCAAGGAGTGTAGATCCATGCCATTTTATTTCAGTACTGACTTGCTCCCATATCTTTTCCTGCCACTCCAGCTCCTTAAACAATGGCCAAGAGCCTGCATAATGCCGTAGCTGCACTTTATGTTTCCATCTCTCCCCTAAAACCTTAAAAGCCAGTTAGCCATCCCAAGCAATAGAGGTCTTTGCTTCTGGAAAGTAGGGTGCTGTGGGATCACATGGCCATCACATTTATTGCTGGGATGCAGCAATAAAGAGTTGTGACTGGTCCCCACAGGGGTCCCTGCTTCTGCTTCCCACAGTGTCATTCATTGGTGGGACGGGCTTGTCACGTGATTCTACAGTGCCTTGCTCACCGGCAGCATGGACTTCTGTTGCTTGGGATGGCTGCTTGACTTCAAAGGTGAGTTTCAGGGTCATTTGTGGCTGTGGCAATAGACCCATGGCAACAAATGAGAATACAAAGCAGTGACAATGTCCTAAGTCTAATGTATGCTATCTTAATTGACTAAGAGGACACCATCCAATATTTCCAAATCTATTTGTGCTTGTTCCTTTTTCTCCCTGTGCTGAAAAGAGCCTTGCAAAGCAGTCAAGACAATTTATGATACCAGCAACTAAATGCATGTACTTATCCCTCTAGCTTATTGCAAAATGCACAACAGTTTAAGATATAGCAGTCTTAATTTAGTGACAGAGCAACACATGGAATTCTACCAGGTTTGAGCTGTGTGTGTGTGTGTGTGTATCACATCTTGCCTGCCTTGTGTTACAAATATCTTAGCATTGGTGAGAGGAGAGTGGCTCCTGGCCAAATAATTTGAACTAGAAATATGGGGCGACCAAATGATTCAGCTAATTTGTTTGTAGCACAGCCCACAGTCTCTTATTTCTCTCTTCTAAGCACACATTCTAAATCTGATTAGGAGTAACCCCGTCAGGGAAGAAAAAGGGCTGTGTATCACACAAGAATTTCTGCTGTACATTCCTGCATAGTTCTATTTAGTTCTGAAAACAAGAAGCACTGTCAGCAGAATTTATTCTTGCAAAAGAAGGTACAGATGTGTCAAAACTTCCGTTCCTTGATACAGTGGAGAAAGATCATAGAATCATAGAAATGTAGAGTTGGAAGAGACCACAGGGGCCATCCAGTCCAACCTCCTGCCATGCAGGAACACCCTCAAAGCACTCCCAACAGATGGCCATCCAGCCTCTGCTTAAAAACCTCCAAGGAAGGAGACTCCACTACACTCCGAGGCAGCATAAGATGGTGGAGGATGAAAGAGTATTTGGTCAGGAATGTATATGTTTAGTGAGACAAAACAATATCTGTTGAGAAAAAGGGTGAAATGAGGCTCGAAAAAAATGAAATGATAAATAAAATGGAATGAAAATTGTGCATGGTCTATGCTGTCAGATTTTTTCACTGGCGCATATTTCCAAATAGTGCACAACATCTATGGAACAATGGGCCCTTCCACTCTACAGTGTTATAGTGCTATTATTCCACTTTCAACATCCTGTGGAATTCTGGGATTTGTAGTTTACTGAGGCCAAAGAGCTCTCTGGCCGAGAATTCTAAATGCCCCCCCTTCCTAAACTGCACACCCCAGGATTCCATAGGGTGTTGAAAGTGGAATAATAACTCTATAACAGTGCAGTGCAGAAATGACCTACTGTAACATAGTTATAAAGAAGAATGGACCTCTGAAAATGTGCAGAGTGTCAATCTCTGATCCCTGAATTAACATGGGCTGTTCCACATGGTCTATTTATCACATGTCAAGAGTGAAGAAAGAACTTCTAAATCAACAGTAAATACTCAAGCCAGGGACTCAAAGGTTGCAGTATATCCCCCCCCCCGCAAACCAAATGGTGAGGCTTTTCATTTTTGGAAGAATAAGACTAAGATTCTGCACTGGGAGATCCTGCACTGGGAGATGTATCTCTGGCATGATATGTCTCTCAGTGCAATCCCTTCCCAATCCACCTTTTCAGTGTGGCAGCTCCCCAGGATGGACAATTCCATGTCAATGGAAAGCTGGGCGGGGGGAGCAGAGACACATCCAGCTATTTTCCTTCAGTTGGATGCACTGTGATAGACATCCTCTGGGACCCCTTGAAGATCCTTGGAGGGTTCCTGAGGATGAAGTTATTGCTGTGTGTGCAGCTGCAGGAAAATTGCTGGCCATCTCTCTGCAGCTGTTCATAGCCATCTTGGGAGGCTGGAGCAGAAATAAGTACTAGAATGCATGTGTAATAAGCCAGCAGGAAAAAAAGGAGACTAGGTTCCATGTGCATCCTGGGAGGCTGCCACACTCAAAAGGTGGGGTTGGGGGGGATTTTGGTTGTTTTGAGGTTCGAACAGAATTCTGAACTTTGCAGCAAAAAAGTGGGTTACAGTGGTATAAGTTTGACTTGCTCCTTTGTAACTGACAAACAGGACACCAATGTAGATTTATGGACAGGATGAAAGGGAAACAAAATAAATACGGTTGTTCCTCCATATCTCTGGGTTTAACATTCATTGATTTGAGCCCTGGTGGCACAATGGTTAAGTGCCAGTACTGCAGCCACAAGGTTGTGAGTTCAGTCCTGCCGGGCTCCAGGTTGACTCAGCCTTCCATCCTTGATGTATACCCAGCATGTTGTGGGCAATTAGCTAATACATTGTAAACTGCTTAGAGAGCACTTAGCTGATAAGTGGTATAGAAAGTCACATGCTATTGCTATTATCTGTGAGTTTTTCCAACCCCTGCCCACTCCACCTCAGGTTCTTCTTTTCTAGGTGAAACTTTCCCTCTCTGCAGCTCCAATGAGGTTGCATAGCTCTTCAAAAACCCACCTCTGATCTTTCTCCTGCTCCACCAATTGCTGCCTGGCCAGCTACGGATGGATTGCATCCCAATTTGTCAGCACCACAAACCCTCTCCTGGTGCTCCACATACCCAAGGAAGGAAATGATGAAAGAGAGGAAGTATAGGGCTCAAATGTGGACCCACTCCCTTTTCCTGACCTGGTTTGGACCCTGGATGCCTGTTCTCCCCACCGTGCCTCGGCCTCTTCCTCTCACACACATTTTGATATTCTTAATTTTTCCACTTTTATGAGGGTACCGTGTCCCTAGCTCTAGTGAATGTGGAGGGCAAAAGGCAGTTGAATCCATTCTGGTTTATACCCAAATGGTTTATACATTCTGGTTTATGAGTCAGTGAATTCATTCTGTGGCCTACACCAAAATTTAAAGGACCTATCAAAGGTGATGAACCCTAACCCCCCAAAACAGATCAATCACTTTCTATAACTCTTGCAAAGGTCTGAGTAAAACCCAGAGTGGATTCACTGCTCTGCTGACATGGAAGTTGTCACCTGCCACTGAGTGAATACACTAACAATATGGACATACGCACGGTATGGTGGCCAATCCAATTTTATTAAACTGTGTTGACAGTGATGCAAAAGATAGGGAGCCCTCATAAGTCAAGGAGAGAGCCATAGCTCACTAGTAGTTTTCAAAGAAGTAGCAGTGTTAGTCTTTTGTATCATAAGGAAGGAAGGGGGAGGAAAAAAGAAATGTGGCAGCACCTTGAAGACTAACTGGTTTTTATTTTCACATAAACTTTCATGGATATAAACCCACTTCTTTGGATGCAGTACTGAATGGCATTAAGGCTTCAGATATAAACCCATATTTATACTGTTGTGGGAGTGGGATAGAATGTAATAGGATCCAGAAATATGCAAATCATGAAAGATGCAAATCATAGCTCACTGGCTACAGCAGTTCCCTTCTATGCATAATATATCAAGCCAGAGTGGTCACTTCCGCATCACCAGAAAGAAGTATAAACATGGAAAGAAGGTTTATTCTTTCTTTAGCAATGTGGTTTTGAATATGCTAAGCAATCCCATGGGGAATAGAAACCCCGTTTTTATGCAACAGTGTTTTTGTTCCATGCTTTTTATGGGCTGCATATTTCTCTTCTTCTTTTTAATTTTTTTTTCATTCTGGCCACTTTTGTTGCTGTTGTGGTACAAAATTAGCTGCTTCTCCCAGAGAGGAAGGAACCTCTGGGAAACAGGTGACATAATATGAAACTAGACTTTCAAAGCGTACATCCTCTACCAGATCAAATTTATTCCCTATCTGATTTTAAAGAAGGAAATGGCATGTTATTTTGGTATATTCCTTGGCGGCAAGACAAGGCATTTTAGAACAAAATGCTTCCTTGACTAGAGGAAGATTCAGTTATTTCACTATGGGAGGCTGAGTCTGTTGTGGTTCATGTTCTCTGTAGAGTCAAGGGTTGATTAAAAATGGCCTTCCCAAATTCTTGATCCTATTTACAGGTGGTGATATGTGGTGGGATTTCACTGATTATTCTGGGGAAGGGAACAAAATACATGTGAGAAAGTCATCTACTTGGAAATTTCAGTTACATTAACGCTTGACAAAACTTCATAGGGTGTGCAGCACAGATGAGATTCTGTGCAGATCTGGCTTTGATGGTTTGGAAAGTGGCTTGATTTGTTTTGGATCACTTTGGGCATGACTCATTTTGCCCTAACTCCAAAGTGAGGTTTTCTTCAGAAAATCCAAAGAATGAATTGCATGGAGGGGTGAATTAACTAATTTCTATAACCATTTTACTTTTTAACATCATTTGATGATGTCTACACTCTAGCTCACTGGAAGTGTACAGATTTTACTTTAGCAGGAAAGAGAGGAACCATATTAAAAGGCTGATTGTGGTCGTCTCTTATCGGGTGATATGATTTAAATATGACTTTAAACAGGAAAGAGAACTAAGTTTTTAAAACCCCGTAGATGGGGATGGAAAACAGGTTTAATGGGTTCAAGATTTTCACTCAGATTACCCACACTGAATCTCCTGAGACCTGTATTTTGCCTCCAAAATCAGAACTGTTGAGAGGCTTGTTGTATGTTTTGTGTGCATGAAATCAAACATACATTTTTTAAAAAGTGAATGGCCGAATGTATATATAGTGGAAAAATGTGCATACAGATGCTTTGGTCACAAAAATGGGGATGTCAGGAAAAGTGTGTTAATAAAAACATTTGGGAAATGTGACTAATAGTGGAAGAAAAGAAATTAATCTCTCAATTTGGTATCTTGCAAAAGGTGGGAAGGAATGCAGGAGGTATTCAGAGAAATGCAATGAATAGGGACGGAGATTTTTTTTTCATAATCTCTATTCATAGGTTCTGATCCAGAGGAAGAGATCCCACTTAGGTCCATAGAATCACAGAATCATAAAGTTGGAAGAGACCCCAAGGGCCACTGAATCCAATCCAATTCTGTCATGCAGAAACACACTATCAAAGCACTCCCAACAGATGGCCATCCAGCCTCTGTTTAAAAACCTCCCAAGAAGGAGACTCCACCACACTCTGAGGCAGCATATTCCATTGCTGAACAGTTCGGACCATCAGGATATCTTCCTGAGGTTTAGGTGGAATCTCTTTTCTTGTAGTGTGAATCCACTGCTCCTTGTCCTAGACTCTGGTGCAGTGGGAAACAAGCCTGTTCCCTTTTCAATATTATGTCCTTTCAAATATTTAAACATGGCTATCATGTCCCTCTTAACCTTCTCTTCTGCTGACCAAATGTATTCAGCTCCCTAAGTCACTCTGCAAAGGGCATGATTTCCAGATCCTTCACCATTTTGGTTGCCCTCCTCTGGACACGTTCCAGCTTGTCAATATCCTTCTTTAAATGAGTGCCCAGAACTGGTCCAGCAAAAGTGAATCAGACAGGATAGTTACAACTAGAGTTGAGACATAGATATTGCAGATCCATTTTCTTTGTTGGTTCACCTTTTGAAAATGTCCACTTTTGGATGTACACTACTCTCATATACTTTCAACTCATCTTAAGTGATTCTCAGTGTAGCCAAAATATATGCTTGGCTGTATAGTCGTGTGGTGCCAAGTTTGTTGTATCACCCATGATAGACTCCTAAAAATGTCATTTTCAGGAAACATTTTTACTAAGAATTTCCAGTCCCAACACTGATGTAATTTCAGAGATTGTGAAGCAGAAAACCCTCTATTTGTTACTGACAAACAGAAATAATTCTTGTTGACAACACAGAAGTTACAATAGTAAAAGGAATGAGAGTAGAAATGTGAAATGATACTCCTGGAACCAACAATCCACACATAGATGAGAAAGATTTATGACCAGCCTGTTTCGTCTACTTCAGTGTGCCTGAATGTCATTCACTGCTCTTTTTCAAGGCCACTGTCAATACTATGACTGCACTGATAAATTGTCATAAAATCTGCTACTTCTGAAGATCTAACCCCATTATTACCAGCAGTAATATAATAGTTTCGTTGTAGGTATAATCCTTACTATGTGATTTAGGAGTTTCTCTTGGTAAGATCCCAAGGTATGTATGTACATATATATGTATGTATTTATGCATTTAAATA
The DNA here is from genome assembly GCA_948474755.1 of Ctenosaura bakeri. NCBI lineage: Eukaryota > Metazoa > Chordata > Lepidosauria > Squamata > Iguanidae > Ctenosaura > Ctenosaura bakeri. The sequence continues at coordinate 283,563 of CAOLHI010000336.1, forward strand.
TGTCTCTCCCACCTGCTGATGTTAGATCTCGGGGCAGTATAAAAGTAAAACAATATAAACAGTTTAAAATGATTCCAGATAAAAACAATAAAACAATTTAAATAGGATAACAGCACAGCAAATAAATCACCAGTTTCAAACACCAGAAAAGGCTAAAACAACTAAAACCATTTTAAAAAGAAGTAAGATTAGGGTCCAAAGGCTTTAACAAAAGCCATATTTTAAATTAGCACCTAAAAATGACCAATGTTGATACCAGCTGAGCCTCCAAGGTGAGGGCATTCCATAAATGAGGTGCCACAACAGAGAAGATCCTCTCCCATACCTCTGCATAAGATATCATTCCCACCAGTGGAATACAGACCAGGGTCTCACCCGCAGATCTTAGCTCTTGGGCAGGTTTATATATAGAAGTGATGCTTCAGGTATTGGAATCTCTAGTCATTTAGGGCTTTGTGTGTCATCATCAGCACCTTGAATTCAAATTGGCAGTGAATTGGCAGCCAGCACAGCTCTTGTAAGACCAGTTTTGTGTGTTATCTGTATGCTAACTCCAGTCCACAGTCCACAGTATATAGATTTTGATATACTATGGTACATCACAGATTCAGTAGCCTGTGGATTTATGGACTAGTGACATCTAACAGAGAATCTTCAGCAAAGTACAATTCTTATAGATATCAGGGGGAAGCCATGACAATTAAAGCAGTATAAAGCTGACATGAATCTGGAGAGGAAATGCGCCTTTCAGCAGGTTATTTCTACAGTGAGTTCAAGACGTATATACATACTTAACTACTGTCAGAGAATAGATATGCCATCTTTGGTACTGTGTGTAGTGTAGACAGTGAGGCATAGGAACTGGTCTACTGAGTTAGATAGAAGTGACCTCTAATTTGTATGCCGGGCTAATGGTCCATTGTTTCTCACTAGGCAAACCTGCTTTCAATCAAAGGGTAGCCACCATGTCCAGACAATCTGTCTCCACCCACAAGTGGTTCCCTTCACCTCCCCAGCCCTTAATTAATTGCATCGCTGCTACAGTCAACCTTACCCTTCATTTCTCATTAAAAAAGCACAGCAGAGGAATGGATTACGTGCTACACTGCTCTCCCCCTCCCAGAAAAATGAATATAACAGCAATTACAGGGCTAGCCTAATTCACAATCACTCTGTCCTAGCCCCCTCTCCGTCCCCATCTTGGAATATGGTTATAATAATAATGGATTCTGTCGGCACTGACATAGTAATTTTAATGAAATCAAACTCAGGTGAAAAAAAGCAATCATTTTTTTTGCTATGAAATAAGGTCTGAATTAGAAGGATCACAAACTTCTGTCTTTTCTTTGCTTTACCTTTACTACTAGTACTAAAGCTAGGAATTGGGGGGTCTGGGATCATACAAGAGTTCAAGTGCCATTTTATTCCCCTATATTGACTAGCAGGACTGCTAGTCAATATAGGCAGTACAGAGGTAGATGGACCAGTGGTCTGCTGCTGCAACACAGCAGAGGTTGTGCTTAACTGTATCCAACATTTAACTATGAGTGCATTTTCACGTATTCTTTCCCTTTAGCCCTTCTTTCTCCATCTGTTGTTTGCCCATTACCTATTATAGACAGTGGTTTTGGTAGTTGGGACTTATCCGTATCAGTGTGAATGGGCAGGTCTCATGTCAGTGATGCAGGATATCCACTCCAAGTTTTAGTCTATGCTTTAAAAGAGCTACTTACATTGCTGAATCTGTTGGAAACTACCAGTTGCCACTGAGCTGTGTTGCATATATCACTTTGAAAGGTGCCATGTTCAGTGATAATGATAATATCACTGTCATTGTCATCACCATCACAATTACCATCATCTACTGCCAGCATGGTGTTGTGGTTTGAGTGTTGAATTCAAGACCAGGGTTCAATTACCTTCTCAGCCATGGAAACCAACTGGGTGACTTTGGGCATGTCTCACACCCACACTCAGACCCCCCAAAAAACCATGATAGGGTCACCCTAGGGTTTGAAACAATTTAAAGGTACACAACAACAACACTGCTACTAGGCCAGATGGCCCTTTAAACATAGTTAAAATTATGATGGCGTTAAGAGAAAAAGAGCAGAACCCACTGGCAATGCTTCTGTGAGTTTCACTTCCCTTTCATCATTCTGTTTCTACAATTATTTCTAAGTCTATTGCCAATTACACCATCAATCCTCCTCTTCTCTGAAGGTGAAGTCTATTTGACTAGCCATCAGCCTCTGCATATATGCCCTTTCTTTCCACTTAAGCCAGGATAGGCACTAAATGCAGATGTTAGAATAACAAGTTTCATTTCTCATGGCCTTAGTGAGGCAATCAATTGCCCCCAATGCAACTGTAAGCTCTTCTGTTTTTATAGCATTATGTGTTGATGCCATCACTGATCATTGGGACTTGTGTTCTGCTGCCCTAAAGGTGACTGACTTAAACCATTTAACAGGACTTTGCTTGTGCTCTCTTTCCCTGAAACATGGTATTAAGGGCAATAGTAACCAAAGAAAGGTTATGCCAGAAGCCATTACAATGATCAAACAGAGGCCAGAGAGTTCAGATGCTAGGGGCAAGTTCATGAATGGTGGGGTGAGAGACAGAAGAGCTGCTGGGTCATCTGAAAGAGAAGAAGGAGGCAAATTGCTTTTGTCTTTTCTTTTTTTGCAAAATATCACATGTTGAGACGGAGTTCACTAACAAGTACCATTTCCCCCCAGCAACATGACGTTCTGAGGACAGTGCCACTAGATTGAAATGCTTTGGGTTCAGGCAAAACATTGGTGAAACTTAGGGTGCCTCTGAAAAACTGGATTAATAAAAATGCAAGGAAAGCAAACAGTCTGATCTATTACAATTAAAAAGTACCCCAAAGAAAGACTCAAGATGACCTTCAGCCAATGTATAGCTTTCCTTGCCTCCCACCACTGCCACTGAAAATGCATTGCTCACTCAGATTGCTGGGCACTAGGAAAAGGATTCTGTTGTGCCCTGGGCTAGTGTTTCCACTTCTCCAAGATAACACAGCAGGAGCAAGGGAAAAGAGACAAAATTTGAGGCCCAGACTGTTTTGAAGCCTATATCTCCCCATATGAGCCTGCCCAGGTCTTATGATCTTCTGAAAGGCTTTCTCCCCATATCACTACCCTCTCAGGCTCATCTGGTAAGGACATGGGAGAGAGCCTCCTCAGTAAGTGTCCGTAGAGTTTGGAACTCCCTTCCAAGGGAAATTTGATCCTCTCTGCTTTCTTTTCTCCAGTGGGCAAAGGCCTTCCTATTTAGTCTTCAGCCTTTAACTCAGAGCTTTCAAAACTTTTCATGTTGGTGACACACATTTTAGACATGCATTATTTCGCGACACAGTAATTTCAGTTTTACTAGCAAACTGGAAGTTAAACTAACCCCATTATGGACACATACGGACACATGCATAAATTGTAATAATGAAATGTATGGGGACACAACATATCTCATGAAAACCTTTCACATATTTTTAAAAATATATGATTTATAAATAATAACATACATTTCCAAGATTGTAGGCAACACACCTACACACTTCAGGTGACACACTAACGTGTCACAGCACATCATTTGGAAAGCCCTGCTTTAACTGATTGGGATAGAAGGATGAGTTACGAAGATGCTGTTTTCTGTATGTAATATGTATTTAATGCATTTTAAAATGTTTTTACATCAATGTTTTATTGGATTGTTTAATGCTTTTTAAAACTTTTGTATCACAAGTCTCTTCAGCCATTTTGTTTTAACTTATATGGCAAGCTGCTTTTGGACCCATAATGGGAGAAAGGCAGGATATAAATAAAATAAAATATTACATCAGTGTACACTGAGAGTATACTATACTAGTATAGTAATTGATTCAAGATGAGGCAACCCCATAACTGTAAGCCAGTGGGACTGGAACAAGGGCAGAAGGCTCACAGTATGGGAATATGTGGTTTCATTTTCTTACCATGGATGTAGAAGAGATCTCAGAACAGGTGTTTTTAAAGTAACCCAGTATGAGAGAGATTTCTGCTCTAGCAAATCACAGGTCATCTATAATGGCTTGCCATGTGGATTTAGTATGTCTAAAGGAAAGATTTGGCCTGGCAAATTTAGTCGGCAGAGCATGAGACTCTCAGGGCATTTCCACACTACACTGTTATAGTGCTATTATTCCATTTTCAACAACCTATGGAATCCTGGGGTTTGCAGTTTAGAGAGGGGTCTTTAGAATTCTCAGCCAGAGAGCTCTTTGGCCTCAGTAAAGTACAAACCCCAAAATTCTACAGGATGTTGAAAGTGGAAAAATAGCACTATAACAGTGTAGCGCGGAGATGGCCTTAATCTCAGGATCATGGGTTCACGCCCCGTGTTGGATACAGAATCTTTGAGCCCCAACAGGATGTAGTGGTTTGAGTATTGGACTACAATCTTGGAGACCAGGGTTCAATTCTTTGGTCAGCCATGGATACCCACTGAGTGACCTTGGGTGTGTCACACAGTCCCAGAAAATGCTGTGATAGGTTCACCTTAGGGAAACCATAAATCAGAAATGACTTGAAGGCACACGACAACCAGGGAAACATTTGAATACAACATAAAGGCCAGGTCAGCAGCAGAAGGCAGCTTCTTTGAGCAGTTGCCATAGGCCCACCATCCCTGCTTCTAGTGGCTACAACTTTATTTACCCACAGTGCACTGCAGTAAGTGAGGTACACATCTATAGGGGACTGGGGTAGTTACAATGATGGCCATGCTGCACTCATTAGGATTTCACCAAGATGTGTCTGCTGGTTGTCTGCTGGTTGGGTTGTCAGTGCTTCAAAACTTGGAAAATGTACATCATGATTCCTAGAAACCCCCAGCCAGTAGAAACAGCATTCATACTAGATTCTAGAAGGTGTTGTCCCCAAAGTAAATAAATTGCTTTACATGCTATCTGTACCTTGGCATCCCTTTGATCTGTTGTTTTTTATCCGGATTTTTATGAAATAAAAGTTCCTAGGTTTTTTTTGAAAGTCTGTCATATGGTTCTGCTGTTTCGTTTGTTTTCTATATCTTTCCATGTTTTATTGTATTTTTAAACCATTTTAATGGTATAATGTCTAAGGGTAGGACAGTGTGGTTGAGTGGTTTGGTCACTGGACTATGACTCTGGAGACTAGGGTTCGAATCCCTGCTTGGCCAGGGAAACCAATTAGGTGACCTTGGGTAAGTCACATATTCTCAGCCTCAGAGGAAGGCAAAGGCAACCCCTATTCTGAACAAATCTTGCCAAGAAAACCCCATGAAAGGTTCACCTTGGGGTCGCCATAAGTTGGAAATGACTTAAAGGCACACAATAGGGCTGAAATACAAATGAACATTTCCAATTCAAGAAAAGAGATTCTACCTAAACACTGGGAAGAACTTCGTTACTGTAAAAAAAATCTTTGACTGTGGAATACACTGCCTCCATTTTTAGAGGTCTGTAAACAGATGTTGGATTGGCATCTTTCATGGGTGATTTAGTTGTGTGTTCATGCATGTCAGAGAGTTGGAATAGACAGCCTTAGTTGTCCTTTTCACCTTTATGATTCTAAGATGTAAAGTTTCATTTAGGATGTTTTGGAAGGCATAGAAAAATCTGGAAAGTCTGATAGTCTTGAATACCTGGGACCCAGTGGTATGTAAAGAGAAGAAAGAAGAGCTAAAGAATCAAATACTTTAAAAATAATCTATCTATCTATCTATCTATCTATCTATCTATCTATCTATCCACTCACCCACCCACCCATCCATCCATCCATCATCCATCCATCCATCCATCCATCCATCCATCCATCTGAATGGCTATTGGAGAAAGAGCACAAAATTAATCCAATGGGAAGGAGATGTCTTTGGAAGCAGAATTCTGTGAACACTTATCATCCCAACAGGAAGAATATTCAGCTTTGCTGATGGATACATGTTTGTTTCCTGCTGTAGTTTTTATTATGTGGATAGCAGATATATTACTTCTGCCCTCACTATTGTTTGAAATTTGCTTTTGACTGCTCCATGCTGTCAGAAAGCCAGTCATTGTGTCTGTACTGGAAAGTGTCAGGGAAATTCCCTTGCTTCTTATTGATCTTTAAGCTCTCAGAATGTTCCAGTTTATAGATCCATTCCCCTACATAGGCATGTGAACTATAGTACCTTCCCAAGCTACATTTTCTGAGAAATGAACTACCTGAGGTCAATCTACACCACATAGATGTATTTGGAGCTGAGAACCATGATTCCAGTCTAAATTGCAATTGGGATCAGAGAGTAAACCAGGGCCATTTCGACTTTGAGGTCCCTCCCTAAACTGCAAACCCCAAGATTCCATAGGATGTTGAAAGTGGAATAATAGTGCTATAACAGTCTAGTGTGGAAATGGCAGGAGTCACAATCAGAAAACAACTCAGGATTTCACAATTAAAGAAAACACCAGCAACACAGAGGCACAGCAGCACTCAGATAGGCCTGAAACAAAGAACTGAAACAAGAAGTCCTGGAATATTTTCTTCCAATGGCCAGCTCAGGATTGGATCATGTAGCTGCAGTGATGCAGCTCAGCACAGTAAATAATGCTTGATGGTTCCCGAAGAAAGCATCAAAGCAGAGACTCAAAGTATGTCCTCACAGATTTGGTATTGGTTCTCTTTCATTATGTTTTTCAACCATGATTTTTGATGTAATGCATGTGGCAGGCCATGCATGTTAATTTTTGTGTGTCTTACTCGTATGACAATATAATAATACCTTTACATGAGATTCAGTGTCATGGTCTGGCCTGGAATCAGATGATTCATTGAGTATCTAGGACAGGTTGCTATCTACGGACAGCAGAATTATTCCTCAGTACCATCTCCAACGGCCTGGGATTTATCATCTGCCCCCTGGTTTCCAAGGAGATCTTTTGCCCATGAAGCAAAGGAAACAGTGGCTAGCATATATCTGGAGGGAACCTCTGTCTCTCTTCAACCAAAAGTAGCACACAGCCCATCTTAGATAATTATCTTATGGCAATGATGATGACAGAGTCAGCTAACTTCCTGACACCATTGTGTCTCTGCAATGTAAACCAGTAGAATGTACTTTCAAGCACCGAGGGGCTTCTATTCGAGCTCTCCTCTTACACCCAAACAGGACCCATTGTTCTTGCTGATGGATTTCCTCAAAACTCATTTTGTTAACGTGTACAAGGCCAGGGCTTTTGTAACCATGTCATAACAATGTGGACATTTGAGAAGTCTGGAAAGAAATCCAGTGTACTCCCTGACTTACTGCCAAATTTAGTTTGTTGGGATGGGATGAGCAAAGAAACCGACCTTTCTGCAGATGGTGGAGGAGAAGCTGTGTAGGAAGTTGGTTGCGCTGACACAGTTGAGATGGCAGAGATGCCAAAGGTGTCTGCCGTGTGAGCTGAAAATATGCTTCAGGAGAAAGTCCCATCTCTAGACCTCCCAGACAAGACAGTTGCCAAGCAAACTACAGGATGCGTCTGTTCTGGCAGTGACAGCTGCAGGAAATTGTGATGCAGTCGCTTGAACACTGCTGACTGGGATATCATGTTATTTCCCCAAGGGTACCCATGTGCAAAGGGAAAATGGAGCTTCTCTTCTACAGCCTGACATGCTGGCTCTTTAAATCTGTGGAAGCAGTAATAGGGCTTTTACAAAACTTATTTTGGAAACAAAAGGGATTTTTTTTTTTTTGGTCTTTTTTGAAGTCCAAACTAATGAAAAATCAATACCGGACCCTCTTCTTATTCTGCCTTTGCTGCAGTAGAGGACCCAACGCCGTTTGCAATGCAGATTAAAACAAAATACACTAAAACAGTCAGATTATCCATCCTTTTAAAATAGTGATAATCTAAACCAGGTTAAAGCATGTAAAAATAACCATGAGAATAAAAGTACAGTATACAACAATTAACAGTGACTTTTCAGTTTTTAATAGCCAAAAGTCCGTCTAAATAAAAAAGGTCCTTGCCTGAAGATAGAAGAAAAGCGGAGAGGACACAATCCTAGCTTCCTGACAGATTGAATTCCACAGCCTGGAAGCAGCTGCTGAGCAGATCCTCTCAATGTGCCTGTCTTTAGCCAATAAAAGGTGTGGGAAGGGCTGTATCTCAGGGCCTTTCCAGCCTACACTGTTATAGTGCTATTATCCCACTTTCAACATCCTGTGGAATTCTGAGGTTTGTCGTTTATTGAGGCCAAAGAGCTCTCTGACTGAGAATTCTAAATGCCCCTCCCTAACCTGCAAACTCCAAAATTCTGTAGGGTGTTGGAAGTGGAATAATAGCACCATAACAGGGTAGTGTGGAAAGGGACTCGGTCACTGGTAGGTTGCCAACCAGATCCAGGGAATTTGGAGAAAATGGATTTTCTTTTGATTTTCTATTGGGATTTAAACCTAGCTTAGGTGCTGAAATTGTCTTGGTGCCCAATCACACTACACAATTATAACACAATTATTCTACCTTAACTGTGATGGTCCCATCCTGTGAAATCCTGGGGTTTGGTGAGGCACTGTAACACTCTGTCTGAGAGTTCTAAATGCATGGCCCTAAACTGCAAACCCCAGGATTCCATTGGATGGAATTAAGACAGTTAAAGTGGAATGATCACACTATAATTCTGTAGTGTATTGTAAATGGGCTTCCCAGTGGGATGGCCTTGGTTCCACTTGTAGCTGAACAGCTGTTTCTGTAAAAAAATGCTGACAGATAACTACTTAGGCCCTTTCCACACGGGAGTTTAATTCGGCATGGGGCGACCCCCAAAGAGCGCGATCCGCACGTTATAGTGCTCTGTGTCGAATATATTTCTGAGGCTCCGCACGTTCAAGTGCATGCGGGCGGCAGCATCGGCCAGCGTGCGATCTTTTCAAAAACCGGGAGAGAAGGTGCTCTTTTTTTTTAAATCGCTCTATGGAGATCGTTCCCGGATGTGTGGAAGCAAAAATACGGGCTTATTTTGGCGTGACGTAAAAGGTGGGCGGGCCATGGCGGCAACGGTCGCCCCGCCCCAACAGAGAGCAGGAGGGCGCCATTTTTTTTTCAGGAGTCGGGCGGCGTTGCAGCAAGAAGGTCTTCTCCCACCAGGACCAGGGGAAAAGCTTACAGGTAAGTGTTTTAACTTTACCGAGAAAGGGTTGTAGGGGTTTGGGGAATGCTAGGGACCCCGGAGTGGCCCGTTCAGCCCCTTTCCGCGGTTTTAACCGCTTGTTGCGTGAACCGCGGTTTGCCCAGGCCTGTGTTTTGGGCCTGGGGAGGACCGCGCGTTGCCACGGGGGTCGGGCGGCTCACTTGCCGTGCGCGGGGGGTGGCTGGGAGGGGCGGTGAAGAAGACAAACATTTCAACATGCTGTGGAAAGGTGTAAGCGGGGTGACCATGGCCGGTTCGCGTGCTTCGTGTGGGTAGCGGAAAGCCACGCGTGGCCATGCGCGGAGCAAGGGGGTCGGGTTGTGTGGGTTGGTTTGTGGGGTTTTTTTGCCTGTGTGCTGTGACTGCGTAAAGGATGATTGCACCATTCCCCTGCTTGTTGCTTGCAGCCCTTAGCTTGTCATGGCCACCACGGAGGGAGGGGGTCGCGGGAGGGTGGGGGAGGCCAGGCTGCAACAAGGGGGTGCTTGTGCGTGGAACTAAAACACCTCTCTCTCCACAGGTGTCGGTCGCCACCACCGCGAAGTATCCGCCGGCAGGAGGTAAGCTGGGCGCCCATTTCAGGCCACCCGGCCGGGGGGAGGGGGGAGGGCAAGGGCGACACCAGGCGCTGGCATTGTGCCAGGGGAACCTTTTGTGCCCTAGTCGGTGTCGCCTCCACGACCTCTGTTGTGCGCATGGTGTGTGCCCCAGCACAAACCCTGCAAAATGAAACACCTCAGGGCAGGTTTTTGTTAAATAATAATTTTTTATTAATAGATACATTTGAAACTATTTACAGCTTAGAACAGGGGGCAGGTGAGCGTCGAGGGATGTGGGGGCGGGGTGGGACGAACTGGGAACAGGGAAAACAGGGGAAGGGGGAGAACTCTAGTCGTCGTGGCGCCGCGCAGCCCAAGCGGCCCCTCTCCTCTCCTCTGGTGAAGGTAACCTGGAGCCTGTGTGGAGAGTTAGATAGAAACGTGGCCATCAACCCATGTCCTGGAATAGCCTTCGGAAGAAGGCCCCCTTAATTCCTCCTCCACAACCTTGCGCGCGCTGACCTCGCTCCTTCCTTACCTTCCCCCTGCGTCGCGGCTTCCTCAGGTTCCTCCAGCCTTTGCGCTGGCCCTGTTCTTCTCCCTGTAAGGACAGGAAAATTTTTATTCACTGCTGCGATTGCCGCGGTGCAGGACTGGCAGTGGAGTAGGTGTTACTTCGTGTCACTCACGCTGTTCTCTCCCCGTCGGCACCACCCATGCTGGGGAGCCCGCGGCCATCCACATCACGTACAATGTCTCATAGTGCGGTGGTCTCGTGGCGGGAGGGGGGTTGCCGCCGTGCAGGGCCAACACGCGGTAAAAGGTGCCCCTCACTGCACGCAACCGCCGTGCCACCTCTGCCCGTGACCGCTCCTGCCCGCGCCTTGAGAGGCAGTAGGCCACGGTCTCGAGGTGCGGTGCCTGGCAAGGGTGCTCGCGGTGCATAAGCTCCCTCACCCCACCGCTCCACCTTGCAAGCGCCAGCATTTCCTCCGTCTCCTGTTCCCCCCATTCTCCCCCTTCCGCCATTGCTGCTGGGTGGAACAGGAGAAGCCACGTCCTGGGGTTTGGGCGGTAAAAAAAAGTTCCCACGTGCACCCATCTCCCGCCTAGACATTGCTGCCGTTACTTCGTTCCGCCACTAGGGGGATCATCGCCCATACATCCTGGTCTCGCGGGAACGGGCGTGCTCTTTCCCGCGACATCCCTGTTTGCTTTCGGTGCGCGAGCTGGCCGCGCGGCCATCTTCAGGAAGAGGGGGGGAAATGCGGGGGAGGTTGGGACCAGGGAAGGAAGGTTTAGGGTTGTGGGTGTCCACGGTTCTGTGGACGGCCTCGGGGCCTTTGCGGTCCCATTTACAAATTCCCCGGGCCCGTTGTTTTTCTCCGGTGGCGATGCGCCAAGTGCGTGTGGTGGCGCCCAGCCCCACCGAACTTTTGCCTCATTGGAGGCTGTAGCTGGTCCCCTCTCGGGTGCTATGGTCCTGCCGCAATCACTGTCCGTGCGCGCGAGAGGGCGGGGTGGTTCCGGCCTGCTTGGATTGGGTGCAGGGAAAGGGTCTGTTTTGTTAATTCCAACGAAATTCTTTGGGACTAACCCTCCTATTAGGCAGCATGATTCTGCTGCCCTAGATAGCTGTTCTCTGGGGTGTCATAACAGGGGTGCTAATCGTTAGCCGTGCAATGCTTCGTGATGTGATGTGTGTGTGTGTGTGCGCGCGCGCGTGTGCATTTTTTTTGCCACACCAGCGGTGCCGTGGTAGCTATAAGCTCTCGGGGCCAGCCAGGGCTGCCCTGCCTCTTAAAGCACAACAGAAACTTTACTCTGGGAATGCTTCTCCTTATTTGGTTTCCACCTCAAAAAAGGCACAGCCGTTCTCATTTTCGAACGCAACGCATTTTCAGTGCCTGCACGTGCACACACACACACACACCTGGCCTTATATCAGGGCATAGTTTGAGGGTGGGGAACTGAAAGTATTACTCTCCCGGTAAAAACTACATCCCTCTCCATTAGGCCTCTCCTTAGTCCCTGGATTTTTGGCATTGCAGTATCTTACGATGTCAGCTTGGCATTTGGAAATCCGCAGAGATGGGAGGGGACAAAGTTATCGTGGGGATGCGAAAATGGCATGGCAAACACAAATATGACTTCTACCCGTGGGTGGTTTCTCTCGCTCTCCGCAATGCCACAAACCTAGGGGTGAAGGAAAAAATTGCTGGTGCGCTGGAAATCTTATTTGGGGGGCGATGTCCTCATCCTGCCCATAGCCAAGCCCTGCCATCCTCCTTGGTCAGACGGGGGCAAAGGAGAACTGTAATTGGACCTCTCCTCCTCCCATCGTCTCCCTTCTGTCACCTGCTTTTGTTCATTGCCCCACATACTTGTGGGCGCCAAAGTGGTTTTCCCTAGGCTCCCTTGCGTGGAATCCTTGCCGCCCTGCCAAACATAGCAGGGCACGGGATCGCATTGGCGGTTGGAAGTGGCTTCCTAACCCCTCTTCCTGTTGTGTGTTTCCTTGCAGGCCATTTCCCAGGGGAGGAAATCTTTGCTGGCTCTGCCCGCAATTGGTCCACGCTGATGATGGAACAAGGTGGAAGCGGAAGAGAGAGCTCCCCTGGAAGCGGGGGCATGCTTGAGGCGAACTTTTCAGAGGCGGCCAGATCCTCCATGGAAGAGGGGGGTTTCCAGTTGTCGCGGAGGGCTGCAAGGGGGTGCGGTGTTGCTTGGAGGGCTTCCGAGATCCGGGACCTTCTCGATGTCTGGGGGGAACAGAGGTTTCAACGGGACCTCCGGGAGTCCCACCGGAACCTAGAGATCTTTGTGGAGATTGCCAGGGAACTGAACAGGCGAGGACACAAGCGCACAGCCGAGGAATGCCGGACAAAGACAAAGAGAATGAGGCTGGAGTACAGGGAGGCGGTGGCTGCCAACAAGCGCACGGGGGCAGAAAAGGTCACTTGTCCCTTCTTTGATGAGCTCTCGCGCATCCTTGGCGGCGACGCAAGCGCAGACCCGCCCCGGGTAGTTCAGAGCTTGGTCGTGGCGGAGGAGAGCGGGAGACTTGAGGAAGGGCCGGACGGACCGCGTGAAGGTGCGAGTGCGGCGGCCGCGGAGTCATATTGGGTGAACCTCCTGGGCACTCATACGGTTTCCCACGGGCCTTTCAACATACCTCTCCCTCTGCCTTTCAGATGCTGAGCAAATACTCACCCAACTCAGCCAGGAGCTTTTTGTTGGATCCGGGAACGTGGCCTCCGACGAGGAAACATATGGTAAGTGGCACCGAGCGGCAGTGCCTTTGGCGTCCCGGGCCATGGGTGAGCCAGAACCCCCCCCTTGATCTAGATAAAAACGGGAGGGCAGCCCATGGTATGGGGGGACTACTGATTTTTTCCCTTCAGTAGGGAGTGAAGAGGGAGTCTCCACACGGGGCCAGTTGGAACCAAGCAGAGCAGATAGCAACTTATCCACGACGACAGGTAGGACGGACGCCGCGTGGAAGGAAAGCGCGTGGGTTTCGCGCGAGCATGGGGTGGTGACCGGCACGGACCTGGGGCAGAGCGTTGGCCGGGAATGTGCGGCCGCAGCTCAAGACGACCCAGTGCGCTGGAGTGGAACGCCCTCATATTTTCTTGAAGCATGAAGGGAAAATTTTCTCTCCCAAAATTTCCAGGTAGCGCGGAAAGTTGCATTGCCAGACCACCAACGGCCAGCTCAAGATCCACCAGCACAAGTAGCAATGGACAAGGTGGGTCGCGCCCGACGCTCCTTCCGCTGGCGAAACCTGTCGATGCCGTGGGGCCTGCCAGTGGTGCCGAGCATGCCCGGGATGGTGGGAGTGTCCAACAAGGTGCCGTGACCCGCTGTGTAACTCTATCTTTCTCCACCATCCGCAGATGAAGGTGCCGGCACGACATCCAGCACGCCAGGGGCGGGGAACAGCAGGGCGGGTCTGTCACCAAGAAGCAGGATGCGCTTGTTGCGGCAAAGGACCCGCCAGGCAGCACACGAACACGACCAGGACAATCCCTCCGCGGCCATGGACAGCTTCAGGGACCAATGTTCCTTGTTCCTGGGGCAGAACGAGCGACATTTCCGAGAGGAAAGGTCCGAGGCATCTGAGGACAGACAGAAGATGATCACACTGCTAGAGGGGTGCAACAGCTTGATGGCGTCAATATCGACCTCACTGAAAGAGATAGTGTCATTCATCTCATTGGGAAACAACGTGGATGGTGTTGGACGCCGAGAGGCGCCAGGTGGCCGCGGTGGCAGTGCATCACAAGGGGACCCCAAGGACTCACAGGCCGCCCCCAGCAGGAGACCTCGGACCAAGAAACCAACACACCGCTACAGCCCGTAGCGCGTTGCCTGCCTAGCCAAACACGGAACTGGCTTCCTGGGAATGACAGTCTAGTTCCCTGTTTTTGGCCTTCATTCCCTTTTATCGGAACGCTTTATTGCTGTGCAATAGTAAAATGTTTCCACAAAGCTCCATTGTTCTGTGGGGAACTAATACTCCTAACTGGTAAATACCAATGAACCCCATCCGGCCTGCACTTACTTCTGTGATCAGAAAACATCGGTCCCTGATTTTTAGACCTTTTTTTCCCCAGAAAGGATGCCCGCGGTGTGGTGGCTACCAGCACCTTAGGGAAAGGTCTCTGCCTGTGTTAAAAATTGGAATCTACATTAACATTGGGTTTAATAATCGCGAACGAATCCACTAGCCCAATAGTTCTTGTGTTGATAGTTCTTCTTGTTCGTTAGAGTAAAGGCATGCCCAAACTTCCAGTGTTTCACTGGTATCCTTGTTTTTTTTAAAAAGAAAAATGTATTCATTTTTAGAAAACAGCTGGTTTTAAAATGCTTGGAACTGCCAAGGTTGTGACTGGTAAAGCTTGACTGAGAGCCAGGGTGGTGTAGTGGTCCGGGTACACTCAAGTTACTTGCCTGATTGTTCTTTTATAAAATCTGCCCCCGGTTTTCTAAAATAAAGGTATGGCCAAACTACCATTGTGTCATTGGTATCCTTGACCTGTTTCCAGGGAAAATATACTACTGGTTATAAAACTACTGTTTTTGAGATGTTTGGTGATGCGAAGGTTATTACTGGTGGTGCTAGACCGAGTGCCGGGGGGTGGTGTGGTGACAGCCAGGCCACAAATCCATCCCTGGTTTTAATCTGAACTTTGGGGGAGATATCCAAGGCGCTCATCTTTATCCCCAAACATAGAAGCAGCATCCTGGATATGTACATCAAAGTTCAGACTGTAACCAGGAACGGATTCATCACAGCACGAACCTGGAAGTCGGCAGCTGCCACTGTCGTAACCTGGGTGGACTAGTCTCTGTTCCACAGACCGAGTTTGGACCATGGGGAGAACAACATGGAGAAGGAGAAACAGATTAGAGATGGTGGGAAGGGACGAAAGCCAAAATGGTGCCACTGAGTGGACATTACAGATGTGGTAGAAGATCAGGGCCTCCACTGGCCTCGATTCAAGCCACGAACTAATATAGGGTTTTAGTGCATCCGCAATTAAAAACACAAACACAAATCAACACTCTTGGATATTCCCCATGGTTTTCTAGTAGCTGTTTGCTGCTAACATTGTGAGTCACAACCCAGACTTGACAGGATTGCCATCTAGCCCA
This sequence comes from Ctenosaura bakeri, assembly GCA_948474755.1. NCBI lineage: Eukaryota > Metazoa > Chordata > Lepidosauria > Squamata > Iguanidae > Ctenosaura > Ctenosaura bakeri. Next base: position 298,954 of record CAOLHI010000336.1, read on the forward strand.
GCTGCTCGCTCCCTCTAAGGACACAGAATCTCTCGGAGCACCCAATGCATTGAGCCAGAGGTTTTTTTTTGGCGTTCAGGCAGTTTTTACCGAGGCACAAAAAGATAGACCATAGCTCTGGAAGAGACCACATGGGACATGCAGCCTGACCCCATTCACCCATGCATAAATACTCCATCAAAGCACTTCTGACAGATGGTCATCTGGCCTTGGTTTTACAGCCTGCAAAGGGGAGTCCACCACACTTAAAAGCGGTGTATGCCACTGTCAAGTTGCTCTTACCATCATGAGGTTATTTATAATATGGATTCTTTCCCCCCCCTGTAGTTTAAATCCATTGCCCCCCACCATTGTTTTGTCCCTTTGCTGATTTTTCCGGCGGGGCCCGGGGATGGGGATCTGTCAGCAACCACCAAGATGCCCAGAACAGCGGGGAAATACACTCCCGCCTCTTAAATACCAGTGGACCCTATCCGGCCCGCACCTACTTCTGTTTGTCTGCTTCCCATGGTGATCTGGTGGAAGGGCAAACCCAAAATTGTCCATTGGTCCACGCACACAGGATTTGTTCCCACCTCTGGAGCCTCAAGCCATGTGAACCGGGATGTGTATCTAGTGTCTAGTACCTTGTCTCTAGCAAGAACCGACACATTCTCTGCGGATTCCACAAGGTAGACCAGACAAGCAAAGTTCTCACACATGAATAACTATGCAAACCTTTATTAGAGAGATTACAACAATGCTCATGAAAAGTCAAAAACATGCAACATAGAACTGGACAGCCTTACTGTGCTGCCAGGGGAATCACTGTAGGTCAAGCAGTGCCCACGCTGACATTTGGTGGCGGGCCAGAACAAGGCCAAAAGCAGCCACGTCAGGCAGGCCCCACCTAGCAATGCTTGGTAAACAACCTCCACCCCTATTCGCTTTCGCTAGCTATCAGGGTGGCGATAGCATCCCTCACAAGTTCCCCTTCCCTGATCCTAGGTCCAGAGCCACGGCCAGGGAGGTCTTGGGCTGCGGTCCGTAGTGCGAGTGGTGGGGGGAGGCCAGGGTGAAGGATATGTCCCTTCGATTCACAGATGTTGTGCAGCACGACACAGGCACTAACCACAGGAACAAAGTTTTCCTCGGACACAGTTAGCGGGGCAGACAGGCAGCCCCAACGCGCCTTGAGCCTCCCGAAGGCACGCTCCACAACATTGCGGCAGCGATTGAACACGCGGTTGAAGGCCATCTTCCTAGGGTCCAATCTTCCTCCGTAGGGCTTCATCAGCCACCTGTATAGTGGGTAGGCGGCATCCCCCAGTATCAAAGGCCCAACGGGGACATCCCCTATGGTCACGGTAGGATTGCCGGGCACAAACCTCCCCGCATCCATGGCTTGGTACAAGGCTGAGTGCCTGAAAACGAACGCATCATGTGTTCTCCCCGTGTAGCCGAGCACGATGTCCTGGAACCTCCCCTCGTGATCCACCATGTCCTGTAGGAGAATGGAGAAAGAGCTCTTCCTGTTGATGAATTCTTCCCCTCGTCCCTTGGGAGCCCTCACTGGAATATGAGTCCCATCCACGGCGCCTATGCACTGCGGGAAGCCCATCTGGCGAAACCCATGCATCACCTGGAATATTATAGAACAGAGGGAAAACAGGTCTGAGAACACATCAATGCCAAACTTGCATTTTCTGTTCCCCAAGTAGAAATACACCTCACTGCTTGTGGCAAATGAAATGAGGAGCAGGACAACCTGAGGGACCCTGGACCACATCCCCACATGCACTTGATACAATTGGCAGGAACAATTCAGCTGGAGTTTGCCCTTGGAGGGGTTGCTGGCAAGTGTCCCGAGGGAGGAGAGCAGGGGCCACACAAGGCACCCTTGGTAAAATTCCAGCATGCCAACATACAAGGTAAAAGCAACTGAATAGGTGCCCATGGGATTCCAGGGCCTTTCAAGTGGTATCGCTCACTTAGTCCACTTCCACCGCCATTTGATGGGATGCCAAATAGGGACCACTTCCAGCAAGATAAAAATGCGGAAGAAAAACGCGCGAGAGGCAAAGCTGGAAAATGATCCTCCATGTCATGAGGGCCAGCATGCCTCCCGCGACAAAACCAGATGTGCATGCACATCCAAGCCGCCAGGCTGGTCATTAAAGGGGTGCTTTTAAAGCATCAGTTGCCCCCCCCCCATCCAGGCATCCAACCCTATGAATCCACCTCTGTCTAGCTGATGGCAATAAAAGGTTTCGCGCGCAATCAGCAAATTGATTGCTCTGCAAGGGAGGCATCCAAAGTATGCCAATGCGGTTTCATCTAAATATTAGGGGGGATACACCGGGACATGTGGGTTCCAGCCCTCGCACTGCCGTCACAAGGCAATGCCCCCCCAGCCATGGTGGTTGCTTCTGCGAGTTGTGCTCCGGCAACAAATGGAAGGAAACGGTGGCTCGTGACTCTCCCCCCTGTGCCGCTGATGGGAAAAACTTCCCCCGTTATGTCCCGGGAGTTGCGATCTGAGGGGCTAGAAGGGATATGCACCCACACACTTTTTCCCCTGGCAACTCACTGCGGCTGTATCTGCATCTGCATCTGCAGGATACAGGAAGGGAGGACACCTCAAGAGAGAGGGGGGGCACAGCTGCAGGCTGCCAGTGGGGGAACTGGTAACCCGCCGCCCCAGGAGCACCTACCTGGTGATAGTCGCCAGGACAAACTGTGGGTCTCAGCAGTACATGCTCGATGGCCAGGCAGACCTCTATCACTATGGCAGCCACAGTTGAGATCCCCAAGCCGAAGGTGTTCGCCACCTTCCGATAAATCAAGGGGGTTGTCAGCCACCAAATCGTCACGGCGACTCTTTCCTCCACCGATATGGCGGTCCGCATCTCCGTATCCCTTCTCTCTAGATGGGGGCGGAGGTGGTTGGCAATCTCCAGCAGCGTCTCCTTGGTCATGCGGAAATGGTAGAGCCACTGGTTCTCATCCCATTTCCCCATGACCTCCTCCGACCACCAGGTTCTTCGCATCCGCTGCCGTACCCACCATCTTCTCTGGCGTGGAAGGCGTTGAAGGCGCCTCCGCGGCCGCCCAAGAATCGTCGCGTAGAAACCCAAAACCACGACCGTGTTGCGCGTGGAGGCCAATCGCCTGCGCCTCCTCGAGCGCTCTGCCGCCCATTGGTGACTCAGTTCGGCCACCACCACACCAAGAATCGAGTGCAAGGCGAGAAGGGCGCTAGCAATTTGGGCGAGCAAAAGTTTCAACCCTCGCTCCATCTCTCGCAGTGAGCTGCAGGAGTCCCGAACTGCAAAGCAAATGCTATCTGTCCCTCAAGCGGTGGCGCGAAAATCAAATTTGGCGCGAATTGTGGTTGCGACCAATGGGCGCGCTTTGTTTTTGGCCAATCCTCGCGAGGGGGACTTGCGGGGCGGGGCGCGCGTGCACACGTGACCTGCTGCGCTGATGAACATAAAAAAGAAAAGAAAAAACACACGCCACTCACGGCCATGGAGGGCGGGCCGATGGGAGCGGGCGGACGTGGACGGGTAACGTGTGTACTGAGCGGTGCGATATGAGTCGAGAGAGGCTGCACGCATGTGGACCGAGGTAAAAAATGTCCGCTCTGAGGCGGTAACAAAATAATCTGTCAGGAAACGAATTAATCCCCCCATGTGGAAAAGGCCTAAGTTCTGTTCTATGTTATTGTTCATCTTTTCTTTTTTTTACATTTTTACATTTACATATGCCTAAGCACTGTAATTATGATGCTGCACAATGAATCCCTGGCCTGACCACCGCCATCCCCACTTACTAGGGCCATTTCTGCATGAGACTGTTATAGTGCTATGATTCCACTTTCAACATCCTATGGAATCCTGGGGTTTGCAGTTTCAGGAGGGGCTGACTGGCCCCTCCCAATACTACAAACCCCAAAATTCCATAAGATGTCGAAAGTGGAATCATAGCGCTATAACAGTCTCGTGCAGAAATGACCTAGGAAGCAGCTGCTGTGATCAATGATGGTCTATTTCCTGTTGCTCAGGAAGCAGGTAACTGCCATTTTCATCCCCTTCTGTGAGTGATCTCCTTTGCAACAGATAGAAGCAAGACTCCTGTCACAATTCGCCCTTGCACCAAAGATTACTTGCACAAGGGGATGGGGTAGGAGCATGAGCCAGCTGCTTCCTCATTGAAAGAGGAGCAGATCCCCATTGGTCACAGCAGCTGCTGTCTGGTAAGAGGGGACTGAAGGACTTTCACAGCCCCTAAAGTAGGAGTTACATAGGGATCATGAATATGGAACAGTCATGAGTGCATAACTTTAGGCTATGCATTCATAACTGCCATAGAGGATTCTGCCAAAGTATTTTATTGTGTTCTGTTTTTCATTTTGCTATCTTTATTCTTTGATCTTCCCAGAGGACTTTTTGTTATAGGACACAGTCTAAATAATGGAGGAACACACCTGCTTTGCATGAAGGCCAACAGTGAAGCAGAACCCCAGCATTCTTGTGGAAGGCAGGTTCAAGGTGGTAATTTTTTATCTTGATACCACATCAGAATGGTTAGCTTCAGACTTAATTTGAAGATGAATTATAAGGAATGATCTCAGAAGAAAGAGAAAACCATACTGTGCCATAAATTAAAAAAAAAACATAGAAACTAATTCTTTGAGGGAGTGCCACCTCACATTATGTCAAAAGAATTATAGGACTAATCTAATGTTATGCTCATGGTAGTGCCAGAACTTCTCCCTGCATCCCTCCATGGTGCTGAAAACTTGCTCTGGAGGGTTTTCCAGGTCTCTGGAACAGATTTTGGGTCTGTATGGGGATGGGGCTGCAGGAGGGAATGGAGCTTGCTGACTCGGCTTCTATCAGCAGTAGTACCTGGCTTAGCATTGTCAGTTCAGGACTGTCTCTGGCCTTGTGGTTTCTGGGCAAAACCCAGGACATAGAGAGGGCCTTGGTTACGTCATTAAGTGCCAAACACAGTTGCTCACAACTTGTCATTTAAACACAAACAAAGTTTCTGTTTGAAAACTGGGGGAGAAATCTTAGCTAAAGGGGCCATTCCCAGATCAAGATGAAATGAAGAGATTATTGTTTCTCAACTACTTAGGAAAGAGAGGATGAGGAACACTTAATCTTGCCTACTTGCTTCTAGCCAGAGACAGAGGCAGAGAAGAGTGGAGGTTGGGGTTTGGCACCACTATAACAGGGAGAAAATGGAGGGAGGTAGCTAAGTAAATTCAAAGACTCCTGGGGAATCTTTTCAAATTGCAGCAATAAATGAATAAATGTTTCCAATTGTAGCAAGTAGATGCTCTTCTAGCTGAGCTGGAGATTTTTACACAGCTTTTTCTTGTTGCCAGGATGGTATCCCACCAAAACTGGAAAATTTGCACTCTGCAACGCTAACTTGGTTGGATTTGGCCATATAAAATGGAATAACGGCCTAGGAAGGTGTTTAATCCAGAACAGAAGAGGAGAAGTACCTGCCTGTAAAAATAACAATATGAATAAGAATACCACTATAACAACTGGAAAAAAAGCAAGGAAATAGAAAGATACTGTCCAACCATATGTAGAAGATGAGCCAAAAGCTTTCTGATGCACACAGATATGGTTACGTTTATATAATTGGCTAGCTTCTCAGGAGGCAGAGAAGGAATCATTCAGTTTCCCTAAAAGCAGTAGTTTGAAAAATCTCATCTACCCTTATGGCAGAAGCCTAAACATAAATTATGATTAAGAAAAAACAATTGTGAAAAAAGATGAAAAGTATAGCAGACATAAAAGGGCCAAGATAAGTACTGGCGATTCCCAGAAATAACATATTTAAAGATCCGCAGATCAGAAGACTGCACTGTCAATGATAACAGAGTGATATTAGTAAGTAGCTTTGCATCATTTTTCGTATGAGTAACATATTCTAATGAGGTAGCTCAAGAATAACAGCAGCAGGATGTAGATGCTGTGGTATAACTCAGTCAACTGCCTGGACTTAAGACTCAGATGAATTGCTTGTGTTGCAAAAGTTAGCTTTGGTATATAAAATAAGTCTTTCTCTCTGCCCTATAACTCTCACAGGTAGTTCTGGTGGGAATATGAGAGAGGACCATAGCTGGTGATGATCCGCATGAGGATTACCAATCTCCTGGGGAGGGTACAAGGGGGCTGGACACATCCACATCTAACATTACAACCTATGTCACAAGCAATAAGCATGACCTGAAATGGGTTGCTTCTGTATTGAAATTTCTTTCAAAGGTCAGGAGGGGAAATGACAAAAAATGTCAAGAAGCAACATTAAATGGTATAAGTCAACACAAATCAACAGTCTGGATGACCCCAACAATTGTCCATTAGAGGAACACCTTGCTTCTGAAGAAAGGTAACTATGTAGACTATTTTCTTAGACAATAGAAGACAGAGGGAGGATGAAGGGTTTGAAAAATTAGCGAGGTACTGGGAGAGCATAGATGAACATGACTAATTGACCTGAAAAAAGGGGGGAAATCCCCCCAAATGTGAATCTTTGAGGACTTAAAATGCCAGACGGCAGGTTCAAGATTAATGAGTGGAAGTAGCTGCTCACACAGTCAACTGTTGAAATGCTCACCCCAGGATGCTATGTCTGTAGCTAGCACAAGCTGGCCCAATTTGAGATGGATAAGGTTCGTAGAAACTGATGCCAGAAATGTGGTTATGGCTAACTGAGCAGCTGATAGCGAAATGATGCTGAATCAGCACATTTGCTCCAAGCCCAACCAGAATGGCAAAATTAAGCTGACTGAAAGCCAGTGTGCATAAGTGAGCTTAACTCTTTGTTGAACTTTGGGGAGAGCTTGAGTTTAGGTAGCAGACTGCCAACATATACTGTGGTAAGTCTCAACTAGAAATGTTGCCAAAATTAATTCTTCCTCAGACAGAAGCTGAGAAAGGTACTCAAACTAGTGGCCAGGGTGGGAGATTTTAGATTTTAGATTTTAGGACTCAAAGTGACAGTGTTCGAAAATGCTTGGATTGTGTCTGGTGTGATCTGTGAGTGAGAAATTTATCATCCTCTGACTGCACTGAAGGCTTGGAGGAGGCAAATTTTTCTCTTAGAGAGTTCCAGAGATTTCCCTGGGCTGATCTAATGCAAATCTTACTTCATTTAAAAAAGCCTTTAACTTATTGGGACAGAATGAATTCTATTGCTCTGGTAATATCAACTAAAAGTAGCCTGTAAAAAATAAATATTAACAACAACAAAGAGTCAGCATAATGTAGTGATTTCAATGTTGGTCTAGGACACTGGGAGACCAAAGTTCAAATCCCTGCTCAGCCATGGAAAGCCACTGGGTGATCTTGGGCTAGTCACAGTTTCTGAACCTGAGTAAGGCAGTGGCAAACCTTTTTTGAACAAATTTTGCCAAGAAAACCCTGTGATAAATAAATAAATAGGACCATAAATAGGACTCAACTTGAAGGCACATAACAACAACAAAAACAATCACCACCACCAGGGTCTTTTATGTTTGACAAATGATTGCCTTGACATGTCTCACCGCTTTAAGCAAGTTTTAAAAGTTAAATGGTGGACATCCTGGAACAGAACAGCATTGAAAGTATGTGTGGGCGGAGGCAGACGGAGAGATGGATGTTGATTCTGAAAATTTCATACCATAAGAGTTGACACTGAGGCCATTTCCACACTATACTGTTCTAGTGCTATTATTCCACTTTCAGCACCCTGGGCTTTGCAGTGTAGGGAGGAGTCTTTAAAATTCTCAGCCAGAGAGCTCTTTGGCCTCAGTAAACTACAAACCCCAAAACTTCACAAGATGTTGAAAGTGGTATAACAGTATTATAACAGTATAGTGCGGAAATGGCCTGAGTCTCCTTGGTGCTCCTAAACTGTAGCAGGCAAGGCAGACATTTTTCATATAATTGCCCAATGAGTTCTTCAGGAAAAGAAAAGGAGGGTTTTAAATTCTTTCTTCTCTTAGCTGCTTGCTGCCAGAGAAAATATGTAGTTCTTGGCTCAAGCCCAGCAGAACCAAGGGTGAGGGAAGAGGGGAGGAGAGAGTACACATGTTACAAAGATCAAACTAAAGGTATCATTTGTAGTTTACATTTTTCCCATTTTTTCTTTTTATTCCTAGTCATTAAAATCCCGTTAGGTAGAGCTGATTAGCTGCCCCTCCCATTGGCAGGGAGAATGTACAGGTATACCTCAACTAACCTTCCTGGGCAGTATGTCTTTAACAGAAAATTTTGTACAGAGGCAGAACAAACATGGAAAGAAGAATAGGCTCCTACCTGATTGAAAAAAGATCTGCTCAATATGTTTGTGTTTTTTTGTTTTTGTTTTAAATTGAGAACTAACAATTTGCACATGTGAAATCAAACACCTAGGTCAAGTAAATAAATAAAAACATCTTGAACTTTCTACTGACCATTTGAAGGCTCATTCCAAACTAGGTCCTGGGATGACTTCTTTTGGCAGGCTCCACTTTTCTTATGATTTTCACCTTAAGGGCCAAACATGTTATATATGCTGGGGATAACTGGTGAATGAGCACATCTGCTGTCCCCTTTTATATCTGTTTTCCTCTTCACACATACAGGATTGTGGAGGAAGCTACTGTTTAGCTTGCCTATTACAGGCAGGCACACATGGGTACAGTAAAATCCACTAGAGTAGCATCCTGTTGTTTCCCAATGCAGCTTTATTGCCTTGTTTCCTGCAGGCATGCTCTGCTACCTTAAACTGAAAATTGTGTTTCTCTAATTCTCCTTCACCATCCTGCTAAATGTTGATGTTGCTAAAAATAACTCTCAAGTAAGCAATAGAAGTAGAGGTATAACTGGACCCAACAGGGTGCATAACATATATGTATGAATGTATTTAAGGACCATTTTGTGCTCGTTTTCTCTTCACAGGCTATTCTGTTCCCATAGAAAGAGATTATCATGAAGTGAGGCCCTTAGTAGACTTCCTGGGAGTGGAGGGAGGAGGAGAAGCTCTTTCATGATTAAGATATACAAAGATACTGAGAGATTGGGAGAGATTTGACAGAGATAACCTTTTCTTTTTGTTTCACATTACCAAGACCTGAGATCATCTACTTTGATGGATGAATTCAGCGCAAAGAAGATTTCAGATGTTAATGTGCTGAACAGTTCTAAATCAATTTTTAAAAATTACTCTTTTTGGACCAGAACCTACAGAGTCTCCCAGCAACCATGGGGAGATTGTCGATGATAGCTGGAAAGTCTGGAACTTATGTTGTTGTTATGTGCCTTTAAATAATTTTCTGACTTATGGTGACCCTATCACTGGGGCCATTTCCACACTATAGTGCTATTATTCCACTTTCAACATCCTATGGAATCCTGGGGTTTACAAAGGCCCCTCCCTAAACTGCAACCCCCAGAATTCCATAGGATGTTGAAAGTGGAATAATAGAACTATAACTGTCTAATGCAGAAATGGCCTGGGTTTTCTGGGTCTGAGAGTGTGTGACGTGCCCAAAGTCACCCAGGTGGTTTCTATGGCTGAGCAGGAAATCAAACCCTGGTCTCCATTGGGTCCTAGTCCAATGCTCAAACCGCTGCACTACCTGCCCAAATAACCTTTACAGGCTCAGTTTTTCAACCTCTTGTGTGGGTATCCATTGCAGTCCAAAATGGGTTAAATCAGTGGTTCTCAACCTTCCTAATGCCACGACCCTTTAATACAGTTCCTCATGTTGTGGTGTCCCCCAACCATAAAATTATTTATTTATTATTTACAATGTCTTCCCTCCCGGCAAAGGCCGCCTCGCTGGCCAGGAACGGGAGGGGGGCAGGGAGGGAAAGAGGAGCCGTGCATCTCACCCGGGAAAAAACTCCGAGAACCCCCCCCGGGCTCTGCTTCTGCTTCGCTCTCGTTTCCGTTGTGGGGGGCACTGTGGGAAAAGTTTCCAGAGTGTCGACCCTGGCCGGGGGAAGGAATCCCAGTGCCTTTGTCTTTTGCGCTGGGTGCAGCTCGCCCACCCGGAAAAGTGCCACCTTGCGGCCCCCCAGCCCTTCCACAGCGCCCCCCTCTGTGGTGAGTGGGGCAGGGGCATGGTGAGGAGGGGGCCTGCCCCCCATGCTGCCACTGCCCCCCAAGCTGGCCCGTCAGATGGGACGTTCTCCTGGTAGCGGAGAAGGGGAGCAATTTCAGTCCCTTCTGAACAGGGGGCAGGAGGACATGAGCGCGTGGCTCACGCTTGCACACCACCACTCCTGCTGTGGTGATGCTGTGGCCGCATGCACTCCCGCCAAAGGGGGCAGGAGGACGTGAGTGCGTGGCTCGCGCTTGCGCACCAGCACCGAGGAGGGAATGGAGCCTAAGACTGGAAATACGTATTTTCTGATGGTCTTAGGCAACCCCTGTGAAAGGTTGTTCAACCCCCAAAGGGGTCCCGACCCACAGGTTGAGAACCGCTGGGTTAAATTATAGCAAAGGTTGCACTCATCTCTCTTATAATTTTTCTGTTTTTGGCTGCCTGTTTAGAGGGGTTTTTTTTTGTTTTTTGTTTTGTTTTGGCTAGGATTTAAAAACTTTTTTTAAGAAAACAACAACTGGTCATGAAGGCGAATCAGGTGGGTTCTTGAAGCATTTTTAGTTGGTCAACAGGGAACTCAGTGCTGGCACTAATCCCAACAGACTAATCCTCAGGAGATCAGTAGGAATTAAGTCCAGCAGATCCATTGGATGAGCTGAAGTACATGTTTATTGGATACGCTACAGATTTCAACTTTTTTTTTTAAAAAAATCGAGCCAGCTCATTAAAACATAAATGAACTTCTCCCAGTTGGGTTCCATTTCATCTTGGATGCTGTTTACATTTTTGTTTTATCTTCTGATACTTGAACAGTGTGTTCGGTCAAAACCTGCTGTTGAACTCAGGTTTGAAAAACCTCTAGGCTAGGCTGCCAAATGTCTCTCAATTCACAGAATAGTTGTTTATTTCATGGAACAATGTTCCATCCTCCTTTCAGTCCACATTGCCTGGAAAAAATATTAGCTATTCATCATCATGGTTTACAGTATCAGAATAAATTCTGGGCTTTGGACAGTCCTCATGACCATTAGGAAAATTAAGCACCTGATAAAATAAAAGCAAAGGGGAAAAAAGTAACAAAGAAAAAAAAAAGAAAAAAGGAAGAAAAAACCCCAGCCAAGATCACCTCAAATGGACCATAAACATGTCTTTATTCAATAGTTTCATTAACTATACATTCCCAGTATGGGATACAGTCCCTCAAATGTATTTGAAGTCAGAAAAATATGCTTAAATTGGCAATATTGCAATAGTTCCTCTTGTAGTTTATGTGAGCAATTCTCTCCCTCCCCAGTTGATGGCTTTTTCATTTTGAGATCTCCTTAAAACAAGCAAAGTTCTATAAGCCTTTTTATATACTACAGAAAAGTGGGGAGAGAGTAAAGGGGACTGACTGGGCCCTCATCCTTCCTCTCCCCATGTTTTTAAGTCACTTCTGAAGGGGTGTGACTAGCTGTCAAAGAGAATAGTTGTGTAATAGCTCCGATTCTTGTGCCAACCACCAATATAAACTACAAAAGCAGGCTTAACTTCAAAAGAGCTCAGGATAGTAACCTAAGATAAGTTTGGGAATGAAATACGCAGCGGATAAGCCACTGGAAAAAGGTTTAAATCAGTCTTGGAACATGAGGAAAGAGAGATGCTTGCCAGTACAAAGTGATCTACCAGAACCTGACACCAAGCTCTATGGAAGGTGCTAAAGCAGAAAAATTCAAAATGAAAGAGCAGGGGGCCACACGTTTGCAACAAATAAGATTAGATCTGAACTTTCTCCTCACAAATCTGGCAGGGATATGGACAAATACAAAGAAGTTAATGAACAAAGCACTGGAGAGTTGACTGGCATATAAAATAAGATCAAATATGTCCAAGATTCCGCAAAATTTCCAGAATAGGTTAGTTTAAAGTAATTCTTTTTCATGAAGAGAGATTCTTGGTAGCACCAAGAACAGCATGAGTGGCAGAAACACAAGAAGCTCTAGATATTAAAGTATTACAAGTATCAGAGCTAAAAGAATGGGAGAAACTGGGCAGTGGAGTTCTTATAGAACCTTCTGAATGGATCCTAGAGCAAATCAAGCCTGAACTGTCCCTAGAAGCTGAGATGTCATACTTTGACCATATCATGAGAAGACATGACTCACTAGAAAAGACAATAATGCTTGTCAAGGTGGAAGGCAGTAGGAAAAGGCAAAAGCTGAATTACAGATGGATAGACTCAATCAAGGAAGATGTGTCCCTGAATCTGTAAGGGCTGATCAGGGCAGCTGAGGATAGGGTGACCTGGAAGTCCCTCATCCATAGGGTTATCCTAAATCAAAGTCAATCTGATGGCAATTAACAACAACAATGCGTGGAAAAGAATACTAGCAGGGAAATGGTGACAGAATTAGATTTGTGGACTGAGACAAGAAGACAAGATTGAAGTGTTGATCATTGGTTTTGTTAACTTTTACCACCATGATTGCTTTTCACAAGAGCCATTTTGATCAGTGTGTCAGCTGCCACCAACACATATTAATCTGGTTCATGTTTTAATTTCACTTGTGTATTCATCAAGGTGTAAGGAGAGAAGCCACAAGAGTTGTTTGTTACTCTTGGCTCACCAGGGCCATTTATAAGAGTTTGGCACATGGAAAGTGAATCACACTAACTTTTAATCCAAATCCTATGGTTGAGATGTCATATATATACATTGGGAGTTTGGGATAAATTTGGTAGATTTTTGTTGAGGGATGGAATTAATCATAGTTAACTGTTCTGTTGCTAAGTTTCACAGTACATTGATATACCCTTATTGCAGAGTTTTCAGTGGAGATAATAATACCTAAAAGGTAAAGATTATGAGTCTGGATAATATAATACGTGGACTATGTTTACCAGTGAAAACATATAGTGTACTTAAAATCATAAAGTTGTTCCATCTCAGTGTTCTGTTTCTTCAGGAACATACCTAAGGAAAGAGGAACACCTATCCTTAAATATACGTAGGTTGAAGAATAGTAAACTGCCTTTGGTAGTCTACAACTACAAAGATGGAGGTTCTTCTAAATCATCTCATTTCAAAATGCTGGATATCCTCAGATAGCCAGGGAGATATTTATTTATTTTGGTAAAGGATAAGATAGCTGGTTAGTATCTAATGTTAGGATCTTAGTATGTGCTAATATGAAACAAATGCAATTTATGTATCATATGCTAGATAGATGGACAAACTTTACTATGGGAAACATAATAATTCGAGGTGATATAAATGTCCTACCAAATGGAATTTGGACAGATCATCTAATGATCAGAGACTTCAAAATGGAGAAAGAACAATTCTCAAGCTATTAGAGAAGCATAAGATAAATGCCTGAACATACATATATCCTTGGGAGACAGGCTATAGCCTAAATCCCATTGTTAGTCCTAACTAGCCTTGCCTCATTGAATCAGCTGGATTAATCTATGTGTTGACTCACCATTTAACAATTTATTCAATGGATCTATTCTACTTAGAGTCATAGAATCATAGAAATGTAGAGTTGGAAGAGACCACAGGGGCCATCCAGTCCAATCCCCTGCCCTGCAGGAACACCCTCAAAGCACTCCCGACAGATGGCCATCCAGCCGCTGCTTAAAAACCTCCAAAGAAGGAGACTCCACTACACTCCGAGGCAGCTTGGGACTGACCAACAGGAATCCAGCCATATTCTCTTCCTATTTCAGGACTGATCCCAAATCAAGGATATCTCTTTTGCTTCAATAACTTCTATGGATCATATTCTGGTTGTGATGACATGCAGCCTGTAATTCCATGAGTTTCAAAAACTGATCTGGTGGTTAACATAGTACCGTTTACAAGACAGCATATAAGTACAAAGACTGAAGAAAATATAAACCTTTGTATTGAAAATGGTTCTCTACAGACCACCTCACTCTGCTTGGAAAAGTTCAAAAGCAGACTTAGGAAGCTATATTTATTATGGAGAAAGCTTGAATCAAGAAGGAGAAGGACAGAATGAATGAATGAACGAATGGGGAAATGTAAAAACTTAAGTGGAGGTGAGACAAGAGAAACATTGGTGGAGTTTGCCATAAAAAAGTAAAGCTCAGATGACAATAAAAAGGCAGAACTAATCAATACCTATTTTGCTTCAGTTTTCTGTCAAAAGGAGACCTGTATGCTTCTGTAGATCAGCAGAGACCTTGACAAAGTATCTGAATTGCAAATCAAAATTGATAGTCAGGAATCACCTTGACAAAATTGACTGTCAGGAATCTCCTAGCTAACCTAAATCAGTTCAAATCTTCAAGGTCAGACACATCACAGAGTACTGAAGGAACCTGATGATGTATTCTGTGAACCACTTGCCATCATTTCTGAGAAGCTTGGAGAACAAGTGAGGTGCCAGAAAACTGAAGGGCAAACATTGTTCCTCTCTTCAAAAAAAGGCAAAAAAGAAGATCCAGAAAACTACAGATCAGTTATCCTCACTTCAATACCAGGAAAAATATTGAAATAGACTATATAGGAGTCTGTCTGCAAGTATCTTGATGACAATCCAATAATCAGTAGGAGCCAGCATGGGTTTGTCAAGAGCAAATCTTGCCAAACTAATCTCATATATCTATCTATATACATCTGAACAGGTCACCAGCTTAATGGGTGATGGGAATGCTGTCGATGTCATTTATCTGGATTTCAACAAACATTTGATAAGGTCCTCAATAATATTTTGATTAGCAAACTGATTAAATGTGAGATAGGAACATAGTCAGGCGGACCCATAATTGCAAAACTGTTCAAACAGTCATCATCATTGGCTGTGCCTCAAACTGGAAGAAAGTCCTGAGTGGAGTGTCAGGGTTCTGTCCTGGGGCCGTTACTCTTCAACACTCCAATCAAAGACTAAGATGACAGTGGGTGGGAATCTTTATCAAATCTGTAGATGACACAAAACTGGGAAAGGTGGCTAATACATTGGAAGATAGGAACAGAATTCAAAGGACTTCGAAAAACCAGAACATTGGCCAGAAATTAATAAAATGAAATTCAATAGAGACAAATGGAAAATTCTACATTTAGGTCACAAAAACCAAATGCACAGGGATAGGATGAAGGAATGCATGGCTCAGGGGTACTAAAAGAGAAAAGGACCTTGGGATTATTGTTGATCATGAGCTGAACATGAGCCAGCAGTGTGATCATGCAGGAAAGAAAGTGAATTCTATTTTTGCCTGCATTAATTTGCCTGCATTATTTTGCCTGCATTTTGCCTGCAGAAAGGTTTCCAAGTCAAGGGAAGCAACAGTCACACTATACTCTGTGTTGGTCAGGCCTCATCCGGAGTAGGCATTTGACTACTTTGAATGGTCATATACTTTTAAATTCTTAGAAGAACTTGGCATGGGTAATGCAGTTGTTTCAGCAATGACAAGGTTATATGAAGGGTTTTGGGAAGTCTTGCATATTAAAAGAGAAGACATTCAGTCTTTCAAACTAGAAGGAAGAATAAGCTAGGACTCTCTTACTGCCTATTCTTTTTCCTACAGTGGTCAAGCTGATAGTAGCAGTTATTAGATCAACTCCAACAATCAAAGGAGTAGAGAAAGGATGTGCAAAGTGTGGCCTGCAGGCTGTATGGTGTCCTTGGGCCCCCTAAGTGCAGCCCTTGGGACCCACAGAAAACTTATCCAGTCCCACCAAAAAAATTTTTTTAAAAAAAATTGGAGTAATTTTTGGGCATTTTTTTTTGCCCTCAAATAGGCCAAAACTACCTAAAAATGCAGCATTTTTCTTTCCCTAGCCCTGCAACCATCCCAAGCCCCACCAAAACACCATTAAAAAAAAAAGTCAAAAATTGGTCAAAATTTTGACTCGAAGTTACATCATATCACTTTGGGCATACTCAGACTTCTGATGCAGCCTGCTAGATGTGTGCAGGGGAGAAATATGGTCTTCGCCCCCTGTTCAGTTGCCCACTCTGGAGTAGAGATAAGAGGCAAACAATACCAAAGAACACTTTATGTGGATGATATTTTATTCTATTTGCCTAATCCAGAAAAAAATATAGCAGCACTATTAAAAACAGATAGAATGATTCCAAATATTCACAGGATTAAAATAAACTATGCAAAGTGTAGTTGAAATGTACAAATATTTTGATCTCAGAAAAACATAGATTAAAAGACCAGTCAGATCTGTTGAGCATATGGGTATGTTCTTAATCAAAGACTTTCCTCAATTAAACAACAGAAATTACCAACTAACATTTGGGAGAAGCGGAAACTCAAAACATAGTCAAATTAAAGTTGTCCTTGGGCAAACTGGTGGAGTGAAATTGCATATTTTCCCTAATATTTCTTTAGTTCAAGCTTTACCAGACCCAACAAAAATGCTCAAAAGGTAAAAATATATAGGAAAAAAAAATCACTGAAGGAGATAAGTGACTTAAATTTATTAACAGCATCTAGAACATCCCAACTTTGTGGTAGGGCAGTTTCATCAAATTCTAGTTTAGAAAGATATTGTTGTTGGGGGCCTTCAAGTCATTTCTGACTTATAGCAAACCTAAGGTGAACCTATCATAGGGTTTTCCTGGCAAGATTTGTTCAGTGAGGGGTTGCCTTTTCCTTCCCCTGAGGCTGAGAGAGTGTGTCAGCTCAAGGTCAGCTAATAGGTTTCCATGGCTGAGAAAGGAGTTGAGCCTCAGGCCCTTTTCGCATGGCATTTTCCATGTGAAAGAGGGCCTGGAGTGTTGGGTGATTGTGAGGAGCTTTCTGCACGATGCACTCACAATTGTGCGATGCTCCAGGGGCGGCAGGTGCCGATCGAGCACCTTTTCATTTTCGGCTAGAAGCTGAAAATGGTGTGCAAACGCGCATTGCTCCTGGGCCCTGTGCGCACTTTTCTGGTGTGTGGAGCCTCCGGAGCCATGCCGGTCACGCTTCCTGCCCCAGGGCAGCCTGGGAAAGTCCCAGGCTGCACTGCGGAAGGAAGAGGCAGGGTTCTCACGCGAGCAGGCAGCTCATATGGAGCTGAAGGACCCGGACGTGAGACCCTCTCTCTGGAGGCTGCTCGCGCAATTGCCACACCCCAGCGCCGGAAGAAGGTAAGGTGCGGAAAGGGCCTCAGTCTCCATAGCCCAATGCTCAAACCACTATATCACCTGGCTCAGAATTATATTATACATAATTTAATATAAAATATTTGTTCAAATTAGTATGAAATGATAGATTTACTCCCTGTATAGAATCAGAGCTTGGATGAAAGACAGTTTCATATGGTCCTTGCCTGTGATGTACAGAATAGCTCCAAGTTCAAGGAATTGAGCTTAGAAGTTTCAAAAGCTTTGTTCAGGTACATCAAAGGAAGAAAACATACCTCGCTGTTGCCAAGATTAAAGGAATATTGGATTTGTAGTGCTATATAAACCATTACATTTCAAAATCAGCATGTGCTAACACCCCATTTAATGGTTTACTCAAACACCACATTTCCCAGGCTTTCTGTTCCCCTCCCATTTTCTCATTCAGCTTGCCAACAGTCCAGCCTTATGGTGTGACTGTTTACTCCATTATCACAGATCATTACAATAATATTTCCATGTTCCCAGCTTGCCCAGCCATCAATGGATCCCATCATCTCTGCCTACATAGTAAAGTATACAAGCACTAAAACAAGTCATCTACCTAAAAACATGGTAGGAAGAGCGCAGCTGACCTGACATTGCCTTTCATTTATTTGGCTGCAGGTCCCTCCCTACTCTGTCCCTTTTTAAGCCAACTGCAACTTTGCTTTATAGATCAATTATGACAATATGGTGATGGAAAACTTCACACAGAATAAGGCATTTGTTGGTAGGGGAAAAGCAGTATGTGAATTATAAGTTAAATAAATTAGAAGGTTAGAGAGAGTTTCTTGGTTATAGATTCTGCAAATCACATCATTTTCATGAAATATATTCTACAAGCAGAGCCCTGAGGCCACTTACAAAATTTGAGACATGTTGTGTACTAATTGATAATACCACAAAGGTGCAGGTTTCTGAATTATATCAAGAACTTATAGAAGCCTATGACTGCTTCTTGAAGGTAAAACCAACTTGGGAAGTAGATTTATCCACTTTTTAATGGATTCCCAATGAGAGAGGGTATGGGAGTCCTTTTCTTATACATCAGTTTTGGTACACTCTCAGGTGATTTCTGCACTACACTATTATAGTGCTATTATTCCAGTTTCAACATCCTATGGAATCCGGGGGTTTGCAGTTTAGGGAGGGACATTTAGAATTCTCAGCCAGGGAGCTCTTTGGCCTAGTAAATTACAAATCCCAGAATTCCACAGGATGTTGAAAGTGGAATAATAGCACTACAACAGTGTAGTGCAGAAATGGTCTAAGAAAAGTGTACAGAAAGGGCACAAATGATACTTCTGTCCAAATAAATTAGCCCTCTTTAAAAGATATTTTTTTGGAGAGGGTATGGGGAAATTGGGTCTTCTCTACTTATATGGCTACATTGCCTGAGAGTTGGAGCCAGGTCTTATAAAGTCAATCTCCAGTCATAGAATACAGTTCCACAGGGCTTTATTACAGCTGTCAATTTTTGAAGGGAAAAATAAAAGTTTATTACACAAGGAGTTAATCTTGGTACTACTGGGAGCTATGAGGTTAGAAGCTGCAAAATCCTGGAAAGATTCGAAAGGATTATCACTGTGACAAATGTTGGACATTGTGTATTTGTTCTACTGTCAGAGCAACTCAAGTAAGACTGATTAGAGGAGTAATAAAGAAAGACACATTTGGTGAAATATGTCTGTCATTTATTTTATTTGCAAATGTCATTGGCATGTATGATTACAATATGAGTTAAGGAGAAATGCCTTTTAACACTAGAATTTGAATAAGCTTGCTATAAAGGGCTAAGGTCTTGCTGGTCATATTTTCTGAATTCTTAGAACCTACTTTTTAATCTGTTTTATTTGGGTTGGGAAAGTTTGTTCTCTCCTGGATGAAGGATGGTGAGATTTCTCTGAGAAGTGTGTATCTGTAAAACACATGAGAAATAATAAGGATTATTCAAATCTTTTTTTAAAAAAATAAGTCTAATGGGAGTGTGGCTTTGGAGAGGGATTATAACTTAGTGATAGTGTGTGCACGTTCCATGATGAAGGTCCCAGGTTCAGGCCTGCCTGAGACCACTGATAACAACCGAAGTAGACAATAATGATCTAGAAACTATTCCTAGATGATGTAATAAGGCAATGCACACATATACATTTGAGATTTCTCAATTTGGTGGCAGAAAATCAACTTCTCTGTGGGGAAGATATTTGGGGAAGGACCATAACTCAATGTATAAGATATGCTCTTCAGGTAAAAGGTCATGGGTTTCAACTTCTGACATCTCTAGCTCAGGCTGGGAAAGACTCCTATCTGAAAAACTAGAGTTATCACTAACCAGTGTGGACTGGGGTAGGCAGAAGGTCAATCTCTAGATGTTTTGGAATCAGCTGCCATACTTCCTGACCATGCTGGCAGGAGGTGGTAGAAACTGAAATCCAAAAGAACTGGAGAGCTACCTTTTGTCCACCTCTGCAGTAGATAAAACAGTCAGCCCTCCACAGTTGCAGGTTTGACTTTCACAGATTTGATTATTTGTGAGGGCCTCAGTCTCCAGGCATTTCTTTTCCAGGGGAACTTCCTTCTCTATGGCTCTGCTCAAGCTGCACAGCCCTTTAAAAATCTATCTCTGGTCCTCCTCTTGCTCTTCCACCAGTGGCTGCCTGGCCAGCTAAGGACAGCTTGCAGCTTGATTTCTCAGCACCACAAACCTTCTCCTGATGCCCCCTCGACACCTAAAGATGGATGAGAGAGAGGAAGTATAGAGCCACAATGCTGACCCATCCCCTTTCCCTTTCCTTTTGCTGACCTGGTTTGGATCTTGGGTGCCCATTCTCCTCACTGTGTCTCTGTCCTCTTCTCCCAGACACTCACACACATTTTGCTATTTGTGATTTTTTCACTTTTGCAAAGATCTTGCACCTCTAACCCTAGCAAATGTGGAGGACTAACCGTACCGAACTTCATGGAACATGTTCCTAAGAATATGCATGTCTCCTTCTTTAGGCTAATCTTGGAAATGTGTGGCGAGAGCTGCAAGTCATTCATGAGCTTCTTTACAATGCCCCAAACAGCTTTCTCCAATTTATACAACCAGCATTCTTAGGCTAATAGTAGGTAGTTGAAAATATTCTCTGTAGCTAGGATTGGAGAATGTCTGGTCCTTCAGATGTTTTTAGATAGCAACTTCCATCATTCTTCACCATTGACTGAACTGGCTATAGCTGATGGGAGCTGCAGTGCAGCTATCTGTGAGAGGCCACACTTCCACAGCCTCTGCTGTATACCCTTCATTTTGTTCCAAGATTTATAATATGAAAGGACCCCTTTATGCTTTTTTATTGTTAATTAGAAATCCTATTTTTTGTTTCGTTTTTAAATTGAGGTATTCCTTGAGAAGAAGGAAAAGCAGTTTAAATATAAAAATCTGTTAACATTCACAAGCTCTTAAGGGGGGAAAGTCTAATCTAGTGCAAGAGGATTTGTATCCTCTTGGGTGGGTACATAACTTTGACTCGCTGAATTCATTAATTTGTATTCATGCAAGCAACCTAGGAATTCTTAACAATAGCTTAGAATTCCAGATGACACCTTTGGAGCAGAAACAAGTATAAATTTACAACCAAGATGTAATCCAGTACGATCCTAAAGAAAGCAAAAGAACTTGATTTGCCATCTGTTATGAAAGCAATTCCAAGGCTGTTAATTTGAGAAGCTAAGTAAATAGAACTTGACACACATTGTACTGCTGTCTGAATTATTTTAACTTCCCATATATTCAGAAATGGATTGCTGGAACCTGAGGACCTACAGTGGGAATATGATCTTGATTTCATCGATAGGCACTTACACATACACCAAACTCTCCTCTATACCTATTTCTCATTAAAAGTTATTTTCTAAATTCTATCCTTTTAAATTTCTCAAATGAATAGAAACTCTGATTTTCTAAAGATTTGTTTTGATGTGTGCATAGAGGTCTTTGCAGAGCTTAGATATTAATTAATTATAAATAATAGTTGTAAATGATTAGTTTAAATATACCGGTAATTACTTATAAATAATTATAAATAAGTAGTTGCTTGAAATTAATTTATTTTCCCAATGATGAAGGTATAACTACAGTACATTTTGTTTGTACTTTAACAGGGGATAGTATCACTCCTTTGGGATGTAACTTAAACTTCTAGTATTAAGAGAGGAGTAGTAAAGATCCTCCATACCTACTTTATTGTTGTTGTTGTGCACCTTCAAGTGGTTTCCAAATTATGACAACCCTAGGTGTACGTATCATGGGAATTTCTGGGGCTGAGTGTGTTTGAGGCACCCAAAGTCATCCAATAGTTTCTATGGCTGAGTGGGGAACTGGTTTCCTGGGTTGTAATCCAATGCTCAAAACTCACTACACCATGGTGGATTTCTTTATACCACGCATAATTTTATACAGCTCTACTATCTCTCCCTTTACTTTCCGTTTTCTGATGCCAGACAGCCCCATACATCGTAGCCTTTCTGCACAGGGGAGTTCCACTTTTTTTATTATTTTGATCTCTTTTTCTGCACTTTGTCTCCACCTGTACAGTATGCTCTTTGAGATATGGTGGCCAGAAGTATCCACATTATTCCAGATGCAGTCATACAGTGGGGTCACAGAAGTGCATCTTGAGATTATAAATGTAAATAATGTTTTTTTTAAAGTAACTTTTCAAAAGTGACTTCTAAGCTTTGGGCCTTTGTGCTTGTAACACCATTTCTGCACTAGGTTGTTATAGCGTGATGATTCCACTTTCAACCTCCTATGGAATCCTGGGATTTGCAGTTTAGGGAGGGGCCTAAACTGCAAACCCCAGGATTCCATAGGAGGTTGAAAGTGGAATCATCGCGCTATAACAGCCTAGTGTGGAAATGGCCTAAGACAGCTGTTAACACATTATCAACAAGTCCTGGGTCTTACCACAAAGGGAAAAATGGTAGTGTTAGAGCTAGATGCTCTGAAAAGTTAAGCAGGCACTTCCCAGGAAAACAGTACATAGCCTAGTGCCACAGACAAGATGCTTTTGGGCAAGGAGATGTACTCATTGGGCCCCTTCTTTGTCATAGCTACAGTTTGCTTTCTCCCTTTGGGCCCACAACACTCAGAGAAAGAGCACAAGGCCATGGGAAATTGCTGCCAAGAGTCCTTGCCACTTTCATGCTCAGAGAGGAGAGGTAAACACCTTGTATGCTTAGGGGTGACGAATGCTGCCAATAACACACACAGACCTGGAAGTGGAAGAAAAAAGGCCACCATTTTATTGGCTACAGTTGCCGATAGGGTTCTCATATGCTTGGATATGGATCCAGGCATTGATCAAGCCACCTATTGATTAATGACCCTAACCTTCCAACCTACTGGGACAACAGGAGAGTCACCCCTCAAGGGGTTGCCCTGGTGACTTTCCCTCCTGCCAGGGAGTGCAGGAAGTGTGCCCTTCTGGTACTGTGCATGACTACTTCTGCTCCACACCCCGAGCTCTCCAAAAGGGAGGGGTTCCCAAACCGCAACAACACCTGGAATACTCAGAACCTCCCCCCATGTCCAGGACCCATACTACCGCCAACTGATAAATTGTGACAAGTGATAGCAAGTACGTGCATGCCCATACATAATACATATCCATGCCCATGCAAGGGCAGCCTACTCCAAACCATACTGGAACAGTATCGTGCTCTGTGTAGTTAGCTGTTGCCCTTTGTCAAAAGTTAACCACTTGTAGCATACAGGGAGAGGGAGTGGGTGACGATCGATAATGGACTATCTGGGAGCCAGGGGCTTGGGATAATATATACGCCACCATCCAACCTGAGTGGAAACTTCTCATCTGGGAAATTAGGTTGGGCCCCAGCCAATGAATTCAAACTGGAGGTTTGACTATTTGGATCTTGTATGTGTGTGAGACTGAATTTCCCTCAATACAACACATTTTAGTTTACTTTTGAATCTTTGGCTGGTTCTTCCCTACAGAAGATCCTATAAACATTGGTGTCAAAGATCTTATTAGGTTGCTCTCCTCTTGCAGGCCTCCTCATTTGAGCTAATAATTCACCACTATTTCATGGAGGTACTGGCATCTTGAGTGGACCCCTGAGTCACCCACATTTTGGAGTAACAGGGGTGCCTGGGCAGAGACTGGCTACAGCTCTACATTTTAGTGAAAATAGCTACCATTGCATTCCCAAATCTTCAGCAAATTTGGGATGCATTTGGGAAAGGTGAAGGGTGCTTTGATCTTCTATTTTATTCCAGCTTTTCTCCTTCTTGCTCTCTTGCCACCCATTAATTGGCTATGGAAGCATGATCTGGTAGTGGTGTGATTTCTATATTCTATATGAAACTGTTTTGTATTATATAATTAATATTAATTATATATTATAACTAATATATTATATAATTAATTATATAATTAATATAATTAATTGGCATAATGTGCAAATCATGCACATTAACTGGGGCATTGCTTGTCTATCTGTCTGTTAGACTCTACCACTATGTTTCAGTTATGGAATTATTTATAAGAGATTGCTGGTAGTATGTAATGTTTAGAGAGGTGGACCTGGAACAGGGAGACTCTAGTTCAAATCCCTTCAGTTATGAAGCTTTGGAGCCTTTGATCAGTCTCTATATCTCAGAAAAGTTTACCTTGCAGGGTTGTTGTGGGGATAATTGGAGAAAGAGGAACTATGAAAAGCGATCACATACATTGCTGGTGAAATGCATGATTAGCCGGAGTTTGAATTGGAAACTTTGTTTTACACATGAATTGGTATTCTTAAACATCCCCAGAATAAATAGAACGGAGCTACATAGAGAAATAATTCCCCTCTTTCCAATTGCAACAGAATGGAAGTATGCCACCAACTATTTGTAGAAACTGGAGTCTTTCCATCTATTGAAAAATGGAAAGATGGCAACCAACTCAGTACTTAATTCAGTATCTATTGACATCTGTCATAGGACTGTTTGGTAACTAGCTTCAGTAGAGAAACAGATGCAACAATTAAGAGATTATTCAAAAGAAAACTATACAATTTTCTTATTTTGGCTTAATTATACTATGCTGTCTGGTACAAATAGAGATCCTAGCCAAAGATCCTTTGTATCTCACTTAAATGTATGTGCAAATTTAGCTCATATTGAACACATTAGACTGGCAAACTGACAGCACAAAAAACATTTCATTCTTGATTTCAGATGCTTGTAACATTCCTTTCTTCCAACTTTTCTTTCTCCAACTGTGTTATGCTTTCTGTTTGTAGTTTATTCTTGTTTATGAAGCTTTATCCTTACCCATATTCAGCATAGTGGACTTTTGTAACTTTAACTTTATAGGAAGTAAGTATATTTATTGGGCTGCTATGCTTCACAAATCACATACAATGATTGTACTGCTATACTTGAGAGCAGTTCACTAATTACAAGTTTTGATACAAAAATGTTAACATTGGCTATTTCCACATGGGGTTTTTAAAACGGGGCAGAGCATCATCCAGGGAGGATGTCTGCACCTGGGAGCAGACTGGGTTGGACCTACTTAACGTAGATCCACTCCTCAGCCCGCTCCAGAATGACCCCAAGTGGTAGTCCAGCATCCTCTTGAAAGACCATTAAAAAACCAGGTATTTCAAAAGCACGAAGCATGCCACTGCGAGCCTGCTCCCTTATGCAGATTCGCAGGCTTGCCTCAATGTGAGCCTGCGATCTGCCAGGGGCGGGCTTTAAGCTGGCGAGCTTCAGCGGTTGGTCAAGACCCTTGACCAACTGGAAGCTACCATTTGGGATGCCGAAGCAGTGCATATCGACAAGCACGCACTGCTCCGGAGCGGCGTGGACCGGACCGGGGAGCCAAGAAGTCTGGTAAGTAGCGTCATGGGGCAATTCCCTCGCCCCATGTGGAAATAGCCATTGTCTAAAGAAATAGAAATGAAGAGAATGGAATGTTATTTGGAGAAAGACAATGGATTATACCATTATACCATTAGAATCATAGAAACATAGAGTTGGGAGAGACCACAGGGACCATCCAGTCCAACTCCCTGCTATGCAGGAACACACATCAAAACATTTCCAACAGATAGCCATCCAACCTCTGCTTAAAAACTTCCAAAGAAGGAGACTCCACCACACTCTGAGGCAGCATATTCCACTGCTAGACAGCTCTGACCATCAGGAAGTTCTTCCTGAGGTTCAGGTGGAATCGCCTTTCCTGCAGCTTGAATCCATTGCTCCTCCTTCCGCTCCTGGAGCAGCGGAAAACAAGCCAGCTCCCTCCTTGACATGACATCCCTTCAAATATTTTAATATGGCTATCATGTCCTCTCTTAACCTTCTCTTCTGCAGACTAAACATACCCTAAGCCACTCCTCATAGGGCATGGCTTCCAGATCCTTCACCATTTTGGTTGCCCCACTCTGGACATGCTCCAGCTTGTTGATATCCTTCTTGAACTGAGGTGCCTAGATCTGAACACGGTATTCGAAATGAGGTCTAAGCAATGCAGAATAGAGTGGCACCATTACCTCCCTCAACCTAGACACTATACTCCTATTGATGCAACCAAGAATTGTGTTGGGTTTCTTGGCTGCCACATCACACTGCTAACTCATGTTCAGCTTGTGATCTACCAAGACTCCTAGATCCCTTTCACACGTACTCTTATCTAGCCATGTGTCCTCCATCCTATATTTGTGCATACCATTTTTTCTGCCTAAGTGTGGAACCTTACATTTCTCTCTGTTGACATTTATTTTGTTAGCTTTGGCCCAGCTCATTAAAGGTGTGATCTTCAATATCAGTGCTTCAGACTAAAGGAATATTGGATTTGCAGAGCTATATACACAATTACATCTCAGAATTAGCACATGATAACATCCCATTGGACAGTTTACTCATTGAATGGTTTACTTAACACATTTCCCAGGCTTTCTCCTATTTTCCGCCTCAGCTTGTCAACAGTCTGGCTTTGCAACTGTGCTTATTTTCTCCCTTATCACATTACAATAACATTTCCATATTCCCAGCTTGCCTATATGTCAATGGATCCCATCATCCACTACCTACAAAGCAGAACACACAAGCACTAAAATAAAGTCAGTTACCTAAAGACATGGCAGGGAGAGCTCAGCTGACCTGAAGAGGAGGTTAAGAGGGGACATGATAGCCATGTTTAAATATTTGAAGGGATGCCACATAGAGGAGGGAGAAGGCTTGTTTTCTGCTGCTCCAGAGACCAGGACAAGGAGCAATGGATTCAAGCTGCAGGAAAGGAGATTCCACCTGAACCTCAGGAAGAACTTCCTGACAGTCAGGGCTGTCTGGCAGTGGAATCTGTTGCCTCGGAGTGTAGTGGAGTCTCCTTCCTTGGAGGTTTTTAAGCAGAGGCTTGATGGCCATCTGTCGGGATTGATTTGAGGGTGCTCCTGCATGGCAGGGGGTTGGACTGGATGGCCTGTGTGGTATCTTCCAACTCTGAATTTCTATGATTCTATGATTCTATGACATATTAGCCCACTTCTGGATTAGTTAAGTTCAAAGTCTTTGAGAAGTAGTATTTAGTAAGAGATAGAGGGATAAATGGGACACAAATCATTCAGTCTGATCTTTGCCATGAACTCCTGATCTAGTACAGCCAGCCAATTCATTAGACACAGTGAGGCAGCCATTGTTTGCTTCTATTCTCTCCTTCATGGAGAGCATTTGTCATTGCTGTTTGGTCATATTCGTTTCCTCTGTTCTCCTTCACATATCCTCACCCCTTCCTCCTTTGCTTCATCACTCTGTTTTGCACATCAGAGTTGCCACAGTCTGTCCTTCCTTTCTTCTTTCCTTCCTTCCCCTTGTGCTGCTACTGCCTGCCTCCTTACCTTCTGTAAAGAATATTTCAAACCAAGTACCAGTATAAGCCTCAATCCAATATAGCTTAGTGTAGTGTATAGTTCTGTGTGCAGAGCTTCCGCTAAACTCAGCCATTTACCACCTTCCTGACCTATTGTAGCCTTTTCCTGTTATAGCCAATCTATGCCTAGTGAGGAGTGGGAGGCTTGCAGCAGCTATGTGCCCATAGCCAGATCCAAAAAATTTATCTCAGCTGCTGGGGTCTTCTGAAAGTTGCAGCAGCTGAAGCAATCTCTTTGTTTCTGGTTACGTGAACATAGCCAAACACTATTGCACTCCATTCCCTGCCTGTCACAAATTGGCTGTGTGTATGTGTGTGCATGGAAGGTTTCAGCAGGGCTATAGTAGTTTGGGGTATGTGTATGTTGGTAACTTTTTGGAGGAGGGAAGGAGAATACCAACCTTTGTGGTGATCAAAAATAAACATACACACATGTACAGTTAATGTATGCCTGAGTATGTCCCTAGCAAAAATGCAGGCCACATTGTGGCAGATCTGACTTTGCTCTATTAACATTACTTCACACATTGTGCTTCCACTTGTTGATTCATACTCAATGCCCCTTTGCTGCCCCTTTGTAACTGCATTTGCCACTGCTATGTAACTTATGAAAAGGGAACAAATTACATGATAGTTAAGAGTGGCATTCCATGATAAATACTTATAAACACACAC
Organism: Ctenosaura bakeri; assembly: GCA_948474755.1. Taxonomy (NCBI): domain Eukaryota; kingdom Metazoa; phylum Chordata; class Lepidosauria; order Squamata; family Iguanidae; genus Ctenosaura; species Ctenosaura bakeri. The sequence goes on from CAOLHI010000336.1 coordinate 326,757, forward strand.
ACACAAATACATGCTTTTGCTATACACATTTACTCAGTCTGAAGTTTATTTAACTTAGTAGGATGTGCTATGATTGGTAGGATTTGAAGGGTCCACACAATTCCCACTTTTGCGCTATAATGTGAACTCCATGCAAGCAAAATGGTCGTGGCAGTGATGGGGCAGCCAGGCCCTCTCTTGGGCTTCTATTTTTGGCCTCTGCCCCTAATATGATGTGCCTTACCTTAAATGGAGGTTTATCATTTGGTAGAGCACAATATCAGCAGGATGGTGATAAAACAGCCCTAAGTATAAAAGGGATAAAAGTCTTGGAGGACATAGAAGGAGAGGGGAAACAGAGAGGTAAAATCAAATATTTTACTATATAAAAGGTTCTGCATTTTTATGCTTTTCAATAGGTTTGGTTTTCTTGAATATATTTACTACAGCCCCAGAAAACTCCATGATAGGTTTGCCTTATGGTTGCCATAAGTTGTAAATGACATGAAGGCACAGAACACACACGCACAGAAATACTAGTGTGGAAAGTGGGGAGAGTGGGAGAAGAGTTCCAACACTCTTTGTATTTGAAAATATGCCTGTTCCTTAGCCATTCCCCTCCCTAGACAACATAAGGAATCCAAAACATACATGCAGTTCCTCACAGACAGCTTCCAGCAAGTGGTTGGCCGGACTGGAGCTGAAGACATCAAAACACACTCTATTCCAATTGCCACCGGATCTGTTGCCATAACGTTATTGGGCTGCTCTGCTTCCAGATTACCTTCACCTGCATTTCCTTCCCACATCCAACCATAAAAGCTTCCAATCCAGCTGGTTGAGTTAAAACACAATTCTAGTTTCCTTTTCACCTCTCCCTTATTTTTTCTCTCTCTTTCTGTCTCTCTGTCCGTTTCCGCACTATACTGTTATAGTGCTATTATTCCACTTTCAACATCCTGTGGAATCCTGGCGTTTGCAGTTTAGGGAGGGCATTTAGAATTCTCGGCCAGAGTTCTTTGGCCTCAGTAAACTACAATTCCCAGAATTCCACAGGATGTTGGAAGTGGAATAATAGCACTATAACAGTGTAGTGCAGAAATGGCCTCTATCTCTCTCACTTAAATCCCATCCACATAGACCTTCGGCTGCTTGCTGGCTGTGCTTGCTTTTGTGGCCAGCACTTTGCAAGGCCCAGCTCATATACGTGTATCCTCATTCTCTCACACTTCCAGTCCTCCTGGCTTTCTTGTTTATGCAACACACACACTCTCTTTTCTGGAACTAGTTAGAGGAGAGGAGCAGAAAGGTAGGTGTCTGCAATAAGCATTATTGCAATAATACTGCATAATTGTTTGATCAGACTAGTAGCTGCACATTTTGCTCCATATCTCAGTTCCTATAAAGGCTGGAGACTCTCTTTAAACATGATTCTGGTGCAAAAGGACACACAGTTTCCACATAAAATCCAGCTAAGTGGATAATATGGCAACTCCAGTTATTGGGAAGCAGTAGCCAATGGGAATGCACAGGGGGAGCATTATGTGCCACCTACACCATATAGGACCCCACCCATGATTTCCAGTGGCATTTAGAAGTCTGCAGCATCTATCTGAAATCTAGTGTGGTGTAGTGGTTTGAGCATCAGAGTATGATGCTGGAGACCAAGGTTTGAATCGCCGCTTGGCCATGGAAACCCACTGGGTGACTCACTCTCCTAGCCTCAGAGGATGGCAAAGGCAAAGCCTGTCTGGCCTAGAAAACTCTGTGATAGGGTTGCCTTAGGGCCACCATAAGTTGGAAAGGACTAGAAGGAACACAACAACAGCAAACATCTGTTTCTCAAAGCTTTCTTCACCTCAAATTGAATCCAGCATCTGCATGCCCCCCTCTTCCTTTTGGCTCCTCCTAAAAGCCCAGTTAATATCCACCTCCTCTGGAGTCCCACTTGTTCACTTTTCAGCTACGGACAGGCATCTCTGGAAGCTCCATGTAAAGCTTCCACCTCTCCTTGTGAACTGGAACAGCAATATTCAAGATACCAAAGACTCTGAAATTGCTCTGTGAAAATTCTACATACAGGTCCCCTTGACCCCTAGAATATACTGCAGTGTTTCAGGGCAGGGGAAGGAAACAAAGATAAAGAAGACAAACATATACAGAATGTGCACCACACGTTTGCAATTAGGAAAAGAGAGAAGTTTGTGGAAATGGTGATTGGGGCTCTTGGGAGGGGACTTGAAAGGGGATGCATTTTGGCCCTGGCATTATCCTATTGACATTAACTGGGATTTCAACCATATCCAAATCTGGGATCAGGCCACTAGTCCATGGGGAAATACATTGTTGACATTATGTGAGTATATCCCATATGATTTGCTCATTCCAGAACTCCTTCATCCAAAAGTTAACGGAATGGTGTACAAAGCCCATCAGAGCTTTGAAGAATTACATTTTTGACTACTGCTCCCATCGCCCAGCCAGTATGGATAGTGGCCATGCTGGCTATGAAGTTCTGAAGTTCTGTGAAGTCCCCAAAAGCTGATTATTTCAAGCTCTGGTTCTGATCACTGAAAATAGCACCATATGCCTCCTGATAATGTGTAACTGGGCTCCCATCTGCTTTTAAGAAAGTCAGTTCAGCTGTATTGTGTGATAGTGCCACTCCCTTGGGTTCTGTAGCACTAACTTTTACAATGAATATTATAAATACAATTAGAATTTGCAAGGATTTTCACATTTAAAATAATAACAAAAACAGCAACAACAATACAACATATCCCAAACTAGGTACAATATCCCCTTGCTTCATGTACTCAAGAAGGTAGCAGTGCAGGGGTTCCTTGTACTAAAATTCATACAGTTTCTTTGCTTTAAGGTCACAGATCAGGCTGCAGTACTCTAGGAATTTCTTTTTATTGTTTTTAAAATGCAAAGACCTCACATGTTAAAAAAACCTAATTCCTGCTCCATGGGAATAACAGTTCCTTTCCCCTCCAGCTCTCTCTCCCACTCACCCACACCAATTAATCCATAGGGGCTACACCCTCTCTCTGTGCTTACTCAGTATGGTTGGAGTACACAGGAGTCCTCTTGACACTGCTCCCTGAGTTTTCTGAATTAGAATCTTGGTGGGTGGAGGAATGTGTGGGAAGCGCTCTGAGACCATCTACAGAAGTAAAAACATGGGGGGGGGAACCTATCCAAATTCACAAATTTTGACAGAAAGGATATTTCCATTTTGATAATCTAATTTTGCAGAAGGGTCTGTGGTGGGATTCCACCCCCCCCCCGCACTATAAACATAGAATCATGCACTACATTTGAAGGTTAGTTTTGTAACACTCCAAACCAAAATGCATACACACACACAAATGAGAAGAGTGACCTATCTGTTATCTCAGTAGTTAATCCAGCTGTCAGAACATTTTCCAAGCCATGAAAATGTTGCAAGCTGCGAGCTTTCAAGCATGGGTTGGAAGCACTGTGTGTACTGCCCATTTTATGATTCTGGATATTTTTGGAGGATCTTCTCTCCTGTGCTTTCCAGTGGAGGGGGTAGGGGAGATTGACTCTTTCAACTGATGTACATCTGGCTAAGATATGATAGCAGAGCTATGCTGGCAGGGCTGCATTTAAGGATATCTTCTAGGTTTGGCCTGCTGCCCTTCTATCATGTTATTGTGCACGTCTCCTTGACTGAGGCCAGTTTGTGGTGGGAATGTGAAGAATGTGGAAATATGCTGTGGTTTGAGCAAATGTGAAGAGACCTCCAACACTGTTAAGCTGCAAAATAAGTGAGGAGCATACAAAGTTACTTAAACCTGCACAAGAACCTACACAAATAATTTTGTTTTTTTTCTGGAGGGGGAGTTTGCAAAATAACAACCGAGACAGAGATTATTTGATATACCTGTGCAGTCAGACAGAGCAACTATAACATCCAGCTTCTAAAATAGCACAGTTTTATGGTTCTATATAAGGATGTTTCATCTTAGAGCCTGACTAAATTTGAGCCCTTCCAAACTTCTTGTACAATGCTTAATAATAGCAATTTGATATTACTTTAACTGCTGTGGTTGCATTCTGCAGAATTCTGGGATTTTGTTGGCCATCCTGATGGTAAAGGAACACTTATGTATCCTTTTCAGTCATACAGACAGAATATGTAGGCTTTCTATATGGGTTTTGCTTATACAATCATAACTTTTTTTCACTCAGTATTTCAAAATGGCACTGGTACTGCCACATGTTTTGGCCAGAGAGATAGTGGTTGTTGCTGTCCATTTAACTTTTGAGTAGTGGTGCCACACTTTTATATCTGTGAAAGGAACAAAAGAAATCTGTTTTTTCCCCCAATCTTTCGTACCCACTGTCCTGTGAGCCACACTTTAGGATTAGAAAACCATGCTTACTTTGATTTTGAATACTAGTCTAAGAAGGATATTGACAAGCTGTAAAATATTTACAGCAAAGTGGGAAAGATACCAGGCTACAAAACTATGTGAGGAGGGGACAAAATTACTCCCCCAATAAGAATTTTGCCCCACTCAACAGATTTTTCGTCCTGTCTTCAAATTTCAAGGATTGCAGTAACTTAAAAGTTCAGTTGAAGATTTAGAAATGCAATTTAGGCACCCAGGGAAATGTGAACACAGTAAATATGAAGAAGTCTGGTGTGAATGATTTTGATACTCTGGTACAATTTAGGAACTGAATGAAAATTTAATTTGGGTCTACAGGATTCTTACCGGGAAGGACATTGCCCTCATCCTGCCCCCTAGTAGCAAGAGCCTTGGTGAATCCCTTCTTGAAATAGGCTGAATCCCAGTCCTTGAACCAGACTCTGTATTGAACAACAACATCTATGCCTTGTTTGATTTTATGACAAGACATCAATGATCTTTGATGCTGTGACAGGCTCTTATTCTCCCTCAGATTGGTGGGGCAGTTCCAATCCAATAAGGCATCCTGTCAACATCATGTTGCTCTGACTCCACCCTTTTATCACAACCTTTCTGAAATAGGGTTACAGTTTTAAATGTTCCTCAGAACCAAACTGTTTATTCATGGTAGTGCGTTCTATTTATTACCAGTGACTTGAGACAATTTAGGCCAACTTAGTAGTTATAAAACAAACTATAGCATTTATTATAGTAACAGTGGAAATAAAGTATATTGTTAGAGTTTGGTTATAGTACAGTTCTGATACGTTATCAGTTTAAACTTCTGACAGATTTTGACAACTCAATCCCTGCTTTAGACACCAGTTTCCTTAGTCTTTTTGTTACCCTGTATTCCGGGGGTCCCAGGAGGGATGCCCAAATAACCAAGCAAAAACACAAGATGGGGAAATTAACTCGAGCACTCTCTTAAGCTAACGAGAGGCAGGGTAACTTAGCAGGGATCTTGCCACCCAATGTCTACTGGATCAGGTCAGAAGAGCAGTCAGACAGTTTTTAAAATAGTAAAAATAATAGCTTTATTAAAGGACAAACAACAGAAAAGACACCACAAGCATGCAGCTAACTAGAAAATTAGAAATAGGAGTTTTTTGGGGGGAATGGGTGATATCTCGTAGTCCTGGAGAAAAGCGGAGGATTGCAGGGAAGAAAGCTCAGCGTGGTTCGCTGAGGGGGCGACTCGCTGGACAAACCGACAGCAAGGCGGGATAGCAGTCCGGAGTGTTCCGAGGAGGGCTTGGAATTGGGGACTTTTTATAGGGTGGATTGTGCCTACAGGTCATGCCATGCTCGGTGAGAACAACGAAAATTTGGAGCGGGACAAAAGTGTTGGAAAAGGTCAGGTTTTACGTGATTAGCTTAGCACTGGATGACATTAGTGTAGCCAGTATGCAAATGGCTCAGCATTGAGAGGGTGCAGGCTCAGGGCCGTGCGTCTTTGTGTAAGGTTGCGCCTAAGCAAGGTGTGCCTGCAAGAAATGGTCCCGGAAGCAACGGAGTGGCATTAATCTGCCTGCCTAAACAGGGATTGAAATGTCCCACCATTACCGACCACGCCTATTTACGTGCTTGTCCGGTGGCCTCCCAAACACGTGGAGCAGGGTGGCAGACAAAGGTCAAGTGAAGGCCAAATAAGTTTGATATCAAGGTGATATCTAGTGCTATCACCAGGCATGTCAGAACCGTGGTAACATTTTCCTAGCTGCTTAATCATACCCAAGCTACCCTCTTTCTGGCTAGTTCTCACTGAAGGCTCAAGACACACAGAAATTTGGCCTTATATAGAATTCCTCTCATCCATAAGCCCCTCCCATACACACCACTGTGCTTCAGGTGCTGTTCCTGTTGCCTAGCAACCTGCCATCAAGTTGTACTGACATTCCAAATAGCTAACCCCCAAAGCAACTTCATCACAGACGCCCCCTCCATTTTATGATTCAATCATTCTTTATTCAGGACCAGGGCTATGGTCTCATACTGATAGGCCAAATGAAGTTGCTTTATCAGTTGCCAGTGACCCACCATGGCTTTTATTTTCTTTTGTTAATGGATGGCATTGGAAGTCATGCCACAAATTTCACTCATTCCACATTCTTACCATGCCAGTTTGATTACGTGAATTAGCCACAAGAAAGTGGGCAAAGTATGGATCCATATCCTGGTCTATGGAAACACAGGAAGAAATATAGGTCCTTTCCACACGTAAAGGAAAAAATGTCCTGAGACGTCCTGAAACGGAGCTTACCTGAAACCGTTGCCACGTGGAGCAGCACGTTTTCGCTATTCCCCCCCCCCGCTCTTTCTTCCAGAAAAAAAGATTTAAAAATTGTAATATGAAATACATTATTATACAATGATGAAATTTAATACAAAATGTTTAATACAAAATGTTCATATATTTACTCCCCCAAAATTATTTCAAAATCTATGTAAGAATAGGACTTTTATGTAAGATTATGGACAGTATCAGATCATTACAATTCCTGATCTTGGTTTTCTTTTTTCAGTTCTTTTTATGGCAATGAGTTCTTTATGTCTGGCAAAACAAAACAAAACAATTGCCTTACAGTTCAGGTCTTCCTTAGAGTTCAGAATCTTATAGCTCTGTATGTAAAATGTATGTACAATTTTTAAATCTTTTTTTTCTGGAAGAAAGAGCAGGGGAGGGGGGAACAGAAATAATTAGTTTTTCACCTAATTCCCCCCTTTTTTCTTTACATTGCTAACCTGGTCTCACACTTGTTTTTTTTAAATAAAAAGTATTAGCTCTGAAGTTGACTGCCACCTTCTGAACAAATACTGCCTACTCCATGAGCTTAAAGTGCTATATAGCCTCCTGGTTTAGCAAGATAACTCCATTTTAATATTACACCAAATTTTCACCTTCTTTTCAGAGCTTGTGAATATTAGCATTAATACTAATAACACTGAACCATTAAAGAAAATGAATTCATATGCATTAAGGGAAATTTGTAAACTTGATTTGTTATGTTAATCATTACTGAACCATTAAATTGTAAGATTAAGAAAACCATTTAAAGTTAACTAAACATGAACAAAAATGGCCAATCCTCAAATTACACTCCAAAAGTAGCATTTTAAAAAACATGAAAAATTGTTATTAAAAATAACATTGCCAGTGTTTAATCATACTTGACAATTTTATCAAACTAGGGGTAACAAATTAATTTTTAACAAATTATTTCCAAGCTATGTAGCTGCCACTACTACTATTGTGCCTTTAGGGTAAGGGTGAGCAACTGTGGAATGCTAAGGAGCTGCATCAGGGGTGTCAAACTCAATTTCATCGTGGGCCGCATCAGTATTATGGTTGCCCTCAAAGGGCCGGTTATATCCGTAAGACTATATAAATGTATCTATTCTTTTATCATATTAAATAATTGTCTCTGCATTTGATTATTACTGGTTTTAGTAATAACTAGCTCTGAAACTAGAAGTCTAGGAAAGATCATGGCAACCAGATATTCAGGTGTACACTTTATTGAAAAATGAGCTTTGAAAATAGAAAGTTAATTTTTTTAATCACCAGACAAATTTTACCTGTGCCTCTTTCTGCTCCCCCGCTCCTCTGTGGCCCTTTCTGCCTCCGCCCCTCTCTGTACCTGGTGAGCCCGATCCCCACATTGCGGGCCCTCGACTGCCAGTATTCTGAAGAAGGCCCCAGCAATCTACTTCTACTTCTGACTGATCCTCTTGTGAGCTTCGGAGCATTGCCATGGTAACTTGCGACAACACTCTTACACTGAGACTTGGACAGAGGAGCAGTCAGAAATAGACGTAGATATGAGTGCTGGCTGCTGGGCCCCTCTTCAGAATACCAGCAGCTGGGGGCCTGCAATGTGAGGATGGGGCTTGCCAGGTGGGGGGAGTGCCACAGCTGCAGGAGACGTGTGAGGGCCACATGAAATGGCCTGGTGGGTTGAATTCAGCCCGCAGGCCTTGTGTTTGATACGTGTGAGCTGTATTGTTCCCCAAGGAGACCTTGGGAGAACCATACCCTCTTATCGCAGGCCCCCCAAAACAAAATTTTGCCTCCAAAGGCCCTCAGAATGGGGAATATTTTTATGGTGTTTTTGCCTCCCCTGCCATTTTAGGTCTAAGACAGGCCTTTTTAAAAACAAGAAGTGAATGAGAAATTACTTTCTGTTGCAAAAACAGCCTCTCCCAGGCCTAAATTGTCCTGGTGGGGGAAGGATATGACATCTTTTTGGTGAATTTTTTTTGAGTATATCTTTTACTCCAGGTTGCCCTGTTTCAAGAGGAAAGACTGTAGCTAAATACTACATATGTGCACATTTAAGTCAAAGGTAGCACTGGGAGAGAGTCTGCTGTGAAATCCTAGAAAGCCTGAGCCATTGCCAGTCAGCATAGATAGCACCGAGCCAGATGGGCCAATGGTCTGATGTAGTAGCAAGTGGGTTCCTATAATAATTGTGTTTTTGTTTAGCAAAAGGGGTACTTTACCACTGTAAAAGTTGTTATTATTGTTATTATGTGCCTTCAAGTCAACTTTTACTTATACTTACATCTAAACATCAGGAAGGACTTCCTGAGAGTAAGAACAGTTTAACAGTGGAATACCCTGCCCAGGAGTGTGGTAGAGTCTCCTTCTTTGGAGGTTTTAAACAGAGGTTGGATGGCCAACTGTTGGGAATGCTTTGGTGATGTATTCCTGCATGGCAGGGGATTGGCCCTTGTGGTCTCTTCCAACTCTATGATTCCATGATTCTATACACTATAAGTTTTCTTGGCAAGATTGATTCAGAAGAAGTTTGTCATCACTCTCCTCTGAGGTTGTTTGAGTGTGATGTGCCCAAGGTCACCCAAGGGGTTTTCATGGCCTTGCAACGATCTGAACCCTGGTTTCCTAGAGCTCTAAGTCTAGGGCCATTTCCACACTACACTGTTATAGTGCTATTAGTCCACTTTCAACTACTGTGGAATTCTGAGGCTTGCAGTTACTGAAGCCAAAGAGCTCTCTGGCTGAGAATTCTAAATGCCCCTCCCTAAACTAAAAACCCCAGCATTCCATAGGATGTTGAAAGTGGAATAATAGCACTGTACCAGTATAGGGCGGAAATGGCCTAACATTCAAACTTAAGCCACACTGGCCGAGAGTACATGTCTACTCAGATGGAAGAGGAATGTAGGAACTGGATGGCATATTTCCTTAGAATCAAAGCTAGTTGAGCTCAATGGGACTTACTCCTTAGTAAGTGTACACAAGATTGCACTATGATAATTGGAAGAAATCTTTTCTTATTCCATTGTGGCTGAAAAGATAGACATATGCTTGAAGTACTTTTCATCATACTGTGCTTGAAGTTCCAAGTCTGTTTGTCACTCAGTCATCCCATACTTTATCCTCTAGTGAAATTTAAGTAGTGTGCACAGAGGGAAACATGTCAGGGCTTGTATAAGCTTGAAGGCAGCACAAGAATAACTGCCATACTATGCGTGTCCTATATCCGTGAACATCTTGTGTTACCAGTGTTCAATTCAGTTCCAGCAGAACTCACCTTTGCTTAACCCTTCCTTGGGACCGCAAGAGCAGCCTTCAAATCTGTACCATGTTGGTTTTGGGAGACAGAAACACACAAGCACACCAGGTTTGTTTGGTATATTAATGAACTATAGGCACAATCATTCAGAAAGTCCTCTTGCTCAAGGTCTGCTGTAAAAGAAAAAGATATCCAACTAATTTTGGGGAAAGCAAGTGAGGGGTGATTGGGATAAAGTCAGTCTGCCATTCTCCTGCCCCTTTAACAGACAGTGAATCTTTTAATAAAGCTTTAATAAAACTTCCTGTGGAGCGGGAAGCTTGACAAGTCCCAGTAGAGCCAACCAATCATAGTCTGTGGAATGTTGTGTGGGGAGGTGCTATGAGGAAAGGAATATACAACCACAGTCATATCTGCTCAACTGTTAGGGTCAATTAGAAATAGAGATGAGGGAGATTGGAGAGGATTAAACCTCAAGAGGAACAGTTAGAAATAGGGCTAGTTAGGAACAGAGAAATGATCAGGGATAGGAATAGATAAGGACAGTAAGGGAGAGAATTAACTAGGGCTTAATTTGCAAGGGTGATTTCTGAGGCACATCTCTTAAAAAAAATCCTGAAAAGAGGAGGGGGGAAATAGGTAAATCTTAGGGAATCCATATTTTTCCTAATACCTGGTCTGATCCAAAATTTGACTTTTTGGTCACTCTTTCTCCTTTCTGCAGTGGTAGATCAACTTTAATGGTCCAGTCCTGAAAGCACATAGATCTAGATGGTTTCCTGAAGTTTCCAGTCAAATCTCTTTAATTTATAGTTGATGATTTTTATTTATTTATTTATTTATATATTTATTTATTTATTTATTAGGAGGTAACTGAGGCTTCCCAAGCATCCCTTACCTTGGCAATCTACAAAGGTCAGTGCTATGAAATGACTGTTTCAATAACTAGAGCACAGATGACAGAACAACCACCACCCTGTGGTACACAGAGTTGAACACAGATGAGAAACCATTTTAGGGCTTACTCTGTGGAGGTGAGGGAGGCAAAGAAATTTTAGTACTTTGCCATGTTGTTGTTGTTGTTGTTGTTATTGTATGCCTTCAAGTTTCCAACTTATGGTGACCCTAACGTGACCCCAACATGGGGTTTTCTGAGCTGAGAGTATGTGATGTACCCAGTGGGTTTCCATAGTCAAACAGGGAGTTAAACCCTGGTCTCAAGGGTCATAGTCCAAAGCTCAAACCACTATACTACTAGGGTTTCCCAAATGGTGAAAACCCTTCTCTTAATTTGGCAAATCAGATGGGATCACTGATTGCTCTCAGTGATCAATTTGCAAAATGTTTTGTAATATATTTAAATGTAACTACTTACTTGAATGTAACTAATGTGACTGCTGGTTTCCTGTATGGACAGTTGATATCGTTTGTCAAGAACCAAAACTTTAGTCAGTCTCATCAAATGCCCTCTTTCAGCATTTTAAAAAGTAGTATTGTAATAGTGTGTGAAAGAGAGTGCTTAAAATGTTTCTTTCCTAAATAATTCCATTTTGTGGAATGTTTTGAAACTGTTAATTTTCTTCTCCATCTTTTAGGGCTTTTCTTTTAGGGGGGAAAAAACCCTCCCAGCTCCTTGTCACCTTTGAATGGTTGGTGATACCCCATAATTTACCATCAGGAATGCAGACATGAAGGAAGACGGTAGGATGAAATATGGTGTCAAGTTTGTATCTGTTCACATTTCACATACTAAAGAGACAAGCCCCTTTGGCTAGTTGCCATGGAGAATTTTCTTTTAGAAGAAAATAATTCAGAACTGAGAGATAGAAAGAGGAAGGTTGGAGGATGCAAATCCATCCTGTCCCAGCCGCAGAATATCACTAGTTATGGAAATGCCCACACTCACATGGCCACACCATTTGCACTGTAACCCTGCCCCTTTTTGCCCCCCCACATGCTCCAAGCTCCACCGCTGTCATCATCATCATCATCATCATTTTTCTGATATTACCTATTTAAGGCATGAATTGCCATCAAGGACCTTGGGAGGGCTTAACATTGGTAGGCAGGTCATTATTAATTTTGTCTACTTGCAAGTATGTTTTTACAAAACACTAAATACATTGCAGTAAAACAATCCTCCTCCTCCTCCTCCATCATTACCACCTGAAGCTAGTGACGATCTGAGTATCATTAAAGCAATTGTAAAATAATGACAAATTAATACACTTCAGATTGATAATTCTTAAGGGGGCTTAATTACTTAAGGGGCTTAATTACTTAATTACCTCAGTGGTCCAATTTTGCTCAATCATTTTGGGAGAGGGGATGCTCAGCCCCACCCAGCCTTGTTTTGGGAGGACTTGAGTCCACCTGTGCTCCTATTTTAGGGTTCAGGATTGCCATAGCTGTTTGCCAGAAAAAAAAAAAATTATGATCGGGAGAGACTGGGAGTCACGCTTGGGATGCCACATGCAGGCCACTTTACCCCAGATGGAGGATTATGCATTTGCCAGACTATTCCTCTTCTTCAGTGTCTAGATCAGTCTGCTCCAATTTGCTACTCCCTCCCAGATGTGTTTGAGTACATCACTTTGTCTATAATGACCATTGGTCTTCATTGGCACATGTGTGTGTGTAGTTCTGAACTAGAAGTGGACAGGGTGCCAAATATGTATCAGTAAAAAAGAAAAATGCATCAGACCCCCTTGCCCTGTACACAAATTACCTACAAATTACTTAAACTTTGGATATTCTATGTACATGTATAGGAGAAGCAGGCAATGATCTGAGTTTGGGAGGCTACATTTGGCCCTTCAGGGGACTTTGGAGAGCTGTACCCATAAAAAAACCCATACTCCCCCCTCATTTCACCATGTTTTTGGACTTTCCTGGTTGTTTCTAAGCCCTGGAGAGGTCTTTATTAAAACAGGAATGACCGAGAAATCCACATCCATTCACTTCCTGTTTTAAAAAAGCCATGTCCTTGGCCTAAAATGGCCCGGTGTCCCCCAAATGTGATAAAACTGACCTCATGCCCCTTAGAGGGCATTTGGAGGGACTGGGGCATTTTTGAAGGGTGTTGGCGGTCCTAGAAGCCTAAAGAATACCTCCCAGCTTGCACTTCCTCCCTTATGCATAGCTTAGAAATTGTAGCTATAATTTAAACAGAAATATATCTCCACATAGTGAGGAAGAAGACTGTGGCCATTTCCACACTAGCCTGTTATAGCGCTTTGATTCCACTTTCAACACCCTATGGAATCCTGGGGCTTGCAGTTTTGGCCCCTCCCGAAACTGCAAACCCCAGGATTCCATAGGATGTTGAAAGTGGAATCATAGCGTATAACAGGCTAGTGCGGAAATGGCCTGTGACTAGGTGATCTGTGAGCCTGCTCAAGTTGTTTTCTAGGTGTTAACTACTGATGATTGGGTCCATCAAGTTTCTTTACATTTAAATGAATTTAAACACAGAACTCTTAACAGTCTTTCAAACAGAGGACTCTTCCATGTAGAGTAAGATACCTGGTCACCCAAATGTGAAGCAATGATCCTGTTGTCTAGGACCCACTGTTTAAAAAATAAGATTTAATGAGAGATTGCTTGGACAAGTTGTGTCTCTCTGATACACACACACATACATGCACACAGATAATCAAACACTAGGTTATAACATTCTCATCAGTCAGGCCCACTCAAGAAGAACAAATGCATAAAAAACAAACAAGTACCTTAAAAAAAAGAAAAAGACATTTTGCCCCAAATCTGACTCTACAGTACCTGTACGCTTCCAGTTCATCCCTCCCTTCTTCTTTATGCTTGACTGAATGTCAAATTTTTCATATGCAGGCCACAGGTTTCAGCATGATTAAAAGGGGCATTAAATCAAAACACTGAACTTGGAATTTCTAAGTCTTGAAGTTATTTGGTATGCACAATTAAGCATTATAACCAAGTGAGAGCCTTGTCTTAATTTTCCAGTTTTATTAGGCAACATCTTACTTTTTTTGATGCCCAATTTAGATCTGCTCAAAAACACCAATGAACTTCCTTTGTTACATTCAAACTTTGGTATGCTTCCCTCCCCCTGCTTCATTAAGTCTAGGATTAGAACCATATGGTCTATGGACTAGTGGGGGAGGCAATCTGTTTTTGAAGCTCACTATACTCCGTGCCTTGCAGCAAATGTGGCAATATGCTTTGTATTACGGCTCTCTGCGGGGTGGGTTCCTGAACCGGAGAAGAGCCTCTTATGGGGTATCTGGGTGTGTTTTCATTAAGTGCTGTGTCAGTTCTTGTTGGAGAAATTGAAAAACTGGAGATAGTTTGGGCTATTTCCCCTTTTGAAGCTCTGATTCTCTTTCAGCTTTCATAAATGTAAGATTGCCAGAAGTCTACGTAGTTAATAGCTCTGGTTCAGTAATAAACTTGGCTTCCCCGAATATTGAGTGCTCCAGATTCATGGAGCACACACACTCTGGTTTATGGTGATGGAACACATCTTCTGGCTTATGATGATTGTGCACATAATTACTAAGCTCATCCATTTGGGGAACGGCCTGAGTGAAGAATATACTTTCTGAGAGGTCTTTCCAAAAGGCAGGTTGACAGTGTATTTCTCCAACATTTTTTCTGCCTTTACAGAACATAACAGTCAAGAGATAACTAGTGCAATAATGTTATTACAACACTTCTGCTGATAGCTGTGGCATAACAAGAGTTCATTCCCTTTCAAACTTGACATAAGGGCTACATCTAAAGTCTCCAAAGAGATGATGAATGGTAGATCTATCATGTACTCCACCAACCAGGGGCCCATTCACACTGCTCAATTATAGCACTATGATTCCACTTCAACAGCCCTGGAATCCTATGGAATCCTGGGGTTAGCAGTTTGGTGAGGCACTGATGCTCTCTGGCTGAGAATTCCAAAGGATTTTTTTTTAAATGCAGCTTCTAGAATCTTAGCAAGGCCAGTGATTTATCAGAAAATCTTTCAAGGATCTGGAATGTTATACAAATGCAAGTTCTTCCAAGGCATGTTTATTTGTACTATTAGGTAAAGGTGGAGAAAGAGAGATGGGGGTGGGGGGAAGAAAGGAACTCTTTGGAAATAATGTTTGTGAACTGTGTGAATGGTTTCTGCTAGGCTGAGTCAAACACTATTTTCAGCCATTTGGAGATTGTCTTCTTCATTCATAGAAGTGATCTGCTAGTATGAGCATGGCATGTGTGAATGAGTTCCTCCAGAGCCAGGAGAGCTAGGCCTTCCTATATCTCAGCCATGACAAATTCTGAATGGGAACAATTCCTTCCTTTGAGAGTTGATGAATTTTCTATGGCTGAAGTTCAAAGGTTATATACTAGGCATTGCAAAGCCACTCCTAAGACCGTAACAAATAGCTATTGTTTATTTTTATGTAAAACACAGCTCTCTGGTAGAGCACACACTTTGCATAGTTAATGAAGTTTCAGCTTAAATCTCTGCGTCAGAACTTGGAAATGTTACCTTTCTGGACTAAAACTCCTAAATCTCTGGCATGGTAACTAGGAGATTCTGGGAGCTCTTGTCCAAAACTACAACTTTTCTAAGCAGTGCTTTAGGGTGTTAAATATCCAGCAGGACATTATGGCTAGAGGACTAAATTTGCTTCATTCAGAGCAGCCTAAATGGTGCAAGCCTACTTTTGTTTTGCAGGTATAATCCATGACCCATTGCTAATCCACTCTCTGGGTTTTAGCCATTCCTGTTTCTGTGGCCTAGAAAATAGAAGGAACAGTACACTTCATGCTCCCTGTGGAAAGGCTAGCCTATTTTCTGCCCTTATGCAATTTGGACTTCATAAAAATTCCTTCTTCCTTTTCAGAAACATTCAGCCATTTTCCATCATTTCAGAGCCCAACCCTGCCACACACATGAGGTTCTGTAGCCTTCAGATCAGACAGCTTTCCCAGTCTTTCCTTCTCTGCCATACTTTCTAATCCAATTTAGTCAGCTAGTTAGTCTAAATCCCTCAGAGGCCTACAGTTTGTTCATTCTCCCACAGTGCTGAAATTTCCCTCCAGCCCAGCTGGCAGGAGTTTCTAGAAATAACAATATCTCGGGCTGGGGGGAAAATGGGGGGTGGGGTGGGAGCTAAAGATTGAATGGGGTCTTTTGTCCAGATCTCTATGAAGTCAGATTAATTATGCATTGCAGAACACAGTTTTAAAGCACTGAATTAGATCCTCATTGCCATGGAGAGAGAGAGAGAGAGAGAAAGAAAAAGAAAAAGAGAAAGAGGACTCAATAGTGAAAGCTGTCCAATTGTCTATAAGTAGTACAGATTTATAATGACTTGAGCAGTGGAGCAATTTCTCAGATTACAATCAATATGTTGCATGAACCACTTAGTAACAGTTGTATCAATCATTTATAAAGATGATTCTTCAGGATCCCAGATCCACTCTGATACGGGGCTAAACTTTATTTTTCCCTTGCTGTTTTTCACAGCCATTCTGGACAGTACTTGGACTACGAAGGTTTGGGTTTCCTTAGGCCAATTCTTTATTTACCAGTGTAAAGTGTTTTTATACCATTTTTTATTAAAACAATTAAAATGTGGTTTCACAACATTAAACAAATGTTAAAACCAGGTGCAAAAAATTCCAAAAAGCAATAAAAAAGCCATCAAAGTATAAGACTGCATAAGTACTACAGATGAAAAGAATACTTGAAAAGCAGTACTAATTTTTGATGCATTTTGGTTTCTAGATGCTGTGAGATACCTTGCCAAGGAAAGCTATGCCTGCTATAATTCCAGCTACAGCCGTGAGAATGGGATTGAAAGATTCTCCCATCCTCAAAATATGTTTTTATAATCTGTGCAGACTAAGAGGATGTCTGTACAGAGTCTGACAAACCCTGCATGAATGCCTTCTCAATTTGTGCTGAGTTTAGACACGTTGCACCACTGGCACTGTGCTAGTTGCATAAAATTTGCAGTAGTATACAAAGAGTATGTCCAAAAAGACCCCTTTCTTTTTTTGGCAAAGACGTGTTTGCACATGATTCACTAAGCACTTTATGCAACCTGATTTTCTTTGCTGTTTTTTTTTTTCAATGAACCTGGCAGGTTTTCATCATCTACATTTTAAAAAGAAAATACTTCACTTTCTTGAATTGGTTTGATTGCTTTGATTGCTATCAGAAACAAGATGAATGATCAATTACATCCCTAAAAACTGTTCAAATAGTCTGGGAAAATGCATATAAGAAGCTATGGCTGAGAGCCTAGTCTGTTTTGGTTACATAGCTAAGTGGTGTCTCCTGGCTCAACCTTCCTCAATCCTGATTTAACAGGGAGCAGCTGCTGCAAGAGACTGGAGTCTGTTCTCCTGTTGACTGGAATGCAGCCAATTGGCATCTCCACCCCCTCCCATGAGTAATCTATGGTGTGACAGTAAGAAGCAGGATCCTTGTCACAATTTCTCCTTGCACTGCGGAGTATTTGTAGAAGAGGGATGGAAACATCAGTCAGCTGGAGCTTGATCGACAGGAGAAGAGACTCCCAATCCTTGGAACAGCTGCTACCTGATAAATCAGGATTGGGGGACTTTTATGATCCCTATGTATTCCCTACTCTAATGAATATGAAGGGATTGTGAATACAAACCAGTCATGAATGTGTGACTCAAGGTTATGCATTTATAACTGCAAATGTGAATTTCAGCCTATGTCTTTAACAACTGTTGGAAGCACCCAACTGTTGTTGCCTTTAGAATAACAGGAGGGAGAATATTCCTGAAAGCTGGCCCCACCACAGAATAGCCCCATTTCTATAGAGACACCAAATGAAGCTCCATACAATCAACCAGGAAAAAAACCTCTTTTAATATTTCAGTCACACATTAGCAGCAATTGGACTTATGCTACAAGCATTGGCAGAACCACATACAAACACCTCTCACCTCCAGTCATTTGTTTGGGTAGTTTCCTGCCCTAGGATAATGTATATCATTATTAATAATAATGTGTCATTAATTTGAAAATATGGTAAACCAGCTCTATTGCATTTCGGGACTTTCCTATTCATTCTTCTGAGCCCTTAGCTTGTACCCTAAGTCCTGTCCTGCTAGAACCACTGAGATCAGAGCCCCCAGAACTGTTTTCAACATGAAGAGGCTGCCTCAACATTGGCAGGTAGGTTGTTATTAATTTTAGCTACCTGCAGGTACTTACAGGGGCAGGGCAAATTATTTTTCATTGTCATTGAAATGTTGTTAAATATGAAGACTCATACAAGTACAATGTGTACTTGGAAGTGTCTTCCATGTATTCAGTGTTCAGCTTACTCTCAAGGAACTGTGCATAGGATAGTTTGCAGGCAGCTTTTATTGAAGGATCACTGTCTAAATATTTCTGAATATTCGATCATTTAGTACACTTCTGGCTGATAATGCCAAAAGGGGCTCCATTACATAGGAGTCATGCCAGTCCAATTTTGCTATTTCATTTTGGGGTGGGTGGGTTGAAATCCGATACGCTCCCCTTCTGGGGTTCGTAACTGAGAGAGACCTATGTGTTGGCAACAGAAACCTTGAGGTGCAGCTGTATTGTAGAGTATCAAGCATTTGCCTTCCTTAGAGAAGAACATGCTTCTTTTTTGTCCAGTGAATATAATTGGAATGGTGTGAGAACTATGAATGAATCATTCTAAATGCAACCATTAATTCTTCTTGGAAGAAGAAGACACATGCATTCACATAAGCTTGTGGCAGTAAATAGTTTCTGTTACTGAATCAAAGAGACCCAGTGACCTCAAGCTGTAAGAATTTCCCAGAGATTGCTGCCCATACCTATCCAGCTGTTTTCCTTACATATTTCATTCATACTGGATTTCTCATCAAGAAACAGGCTGACGTATACATAATATTTTTTTCCATTTGAATTTATTGTGCAGTGGAGAATTTTTAGTACTACTGCAAAGAAACATACACATAGGCTAAAAGTGAGGACAGTAATGTGCGTGGCACATAAGTATACAGTGTCCCTTCCACTTTTGCAAGGGTTTTGCAAGAGTTTGGCAAAAGTGTAAAAACTGTGAATAACTCCCATCTCATGCTCCCCATTCCTTTCCAGGGACCCCCCCCCCTTCTCTTGCCTTTTGCCTCAGTGCACAATCTCTGTACTGGAACAAAGTGCATGAAAATGGGAGAGGGAGTTCCAGAGGGGAGAAAGAAGGCACACACATGCCTTCCACCTTCATGTCCTTGCATTTTGCCTTGGTATGCTTTCTTCCTAGTCCTTAGTTGGGACTAGGTCTCTTTCTGGGGTTTAGTCCCTTTCTTCCTAGTCCCTTTCTTCTAAATCCTAACTAGATTGGCCCCATCAAATCAATTTTTGAATAGTGAGCACATAGCTAAGTCCAGCTGATTCAATAGTTCTGCTCTAGTCAGGATTGATAATAGGATTTAGGCCACTGTTTAATATTAAATGCAATTGTATGGCGACTATCAACTATAGTCAAAGAAACAGACTTCCGAGTCATGGCCTGCTTTTTTTTTAAGGGCCTTTCCTGAGCGTCAAATAGCCCAAGGACCCATGAAAATATGTTGAAACTGCTTTCTTACTACCTGGAAGTATGGGGAGCATTAGGTCCAATTTTGTTGTAAAACTCTATTTTGGAAGTGAGAGTGCAGCCAGTGTGTGTGCAGCCCTCAAAGAACCCAAGATATCCCCTTGCCCTGATAGTTGTCTAATTATAGCATGCTCTGCTTTGTTAGTATCTCTTTATTATTCATTGAAGTGGCTGTAACATATGAATGATTGAATGGATATACATTTTTTTCAGAGAACATAGAATCTTAGAGTTGGAAGAGATTTCAAGGGCCATCTAGTTTAATCCTCTGCTCTGCAGGAATACACAGCTAAAACACTGTTGAGAGATGGCCACCTAGCCTCTATCTGGGGACTTCTAAAGATAGAGTCCACCATCTTCCGTGCCCTATGCTGGCAGCCAGCCAGCCAAGGTTTACAGCTCTTCATTTAGAGACTTTTAACAGCAGCCATGAACAAAGTTTATGACAGTTAGCCAGTTACTGGTTATTGTTTTCGCAGCCTGAGTCTGTAGTAAATTCAAAGCAACAGTCCTGTTACGAAGTCCGTACACAAGAGGAGGGCAAAGGTTTTCAGGAACATAAGCATGGGATCTGAACATGAGGTGTGTTGCTTCCACTGATAAGATCACTTTTCTGCAACAGCTTCTTCCCATCCCCTTCCCTGTTTATATAGGTTGACAGCCTCCCCCAGCTGTTTGCCTAATTGATATCCTTACTACTTAAACGTTCCAAGTCTCCCAGGTTCTCCCTTTTTCACTTACTCTGGCTGCCATAAGTTTTGTTCTATTCATAATGTGGCTCTTGGGAATGGTCCTGTCTGGGTCCTGGGATGGGCATGACACTCCAAGGCAGTCTATTCTACTGTGCAGTGGCTCTATGGTAAAGAGTGTCTTCCTAATGCTTGGGTGGAATCTCTTTTCTTTTAATTTGAATCTATTGGTTCTTGTGCTACTCTCTGAAACAGTGGAAAACAAGCTCACTCCATCTTACACATGATGGTCCTTCAGATATTTAAAGATGGGTATCATGTCACTTCTCTTCTTCAAGCTAAAATACCCAGCTTCCTGAGTCATTCCTCATAAAGCTTGGTCTTCCATTTCACTATATTTATTCATGGAATAACCTGGGCCTTAAATACTCTAAAGGTACTCTAAAGGTACCACATCTTAAAGGTACCACATCTTGTCTGATCTTCAAAGCTTAGCAGGGTCGGCACTGGTTAGTAGTTGGATGGGAGACCACCAATGAATACCAGGTGCTGTAAGCTATATTTCAAAAGAAGGAACTAGCAAAACTACCTCTAAATATTCCTTGCCTAAGACAAACCTATGAAATTCATGGGATCACCATACGCAGACAGATGACTTGATACACACACATCCATTGTATCTCTTTCCCCCGCTTTAGATAGTGAAAGGTAATTTATTGCTATATGATGACTCTGGTATTTCAGTTGTCACAATGTTTTTTGCTAAATATTGTTTGGCTTTGATATGATTGTATTTGTTTTGGTTTGAGATTGCCAGATGTTTTGCACTTTTTTCTTAAAACAAAAATAGAGATTCCAATATAAAATGAAATAATTTTTTTTTTAAAAGCTATGGAGGGAGCATCTTAGTGCATGCTGCAAAATAAATTGTAAGGAACAGGGCTTTGGCGAAAACATACACCATCTCTTGCAAATCGACATTTAGAAGACAAATTTTCCTTGTAGATAGAAAATTTCAAAAATATTCTACTACCTATACCACCAAATGTACAATATAGCTGCCTTCCACCTATCAAGAATTGCACAATATCAACAGTCTGTTTTTACAAATATATGTTAAATATAATTGAATGTCAAATACAGATATCATACAGTCAGAATTTATTTGGTTACCTTAAGATAATCAAGAAAATATTTGATAATCATAATGGTGAACTTCTGGGAGCAATTTTTTTGCACTATATTTTAAGCAAGTGAAATTTTCTTCACAAAATGTATGTGTGTGTGCATGTGTGTGAAATGATCATTCATAATAAATTTTTTGAAGAAGGCTGAAACTAATTAGGTTGGCAGAGGAAAATGGAAGCAATTGATTGTGATATTTTCAATTAATTTGCACTGTACTTTGCTTTTAGCTTCGCTGCACCATATATCTCTCCTTCCGAACAGTTCAGAAAACTTAACCGGAAGAGTGTGTTTTCAGAGATTCCAACCAACCCTTTCAAGTTGCAGTAAAGTCAACCTATAATTCATGCTGGGAGTTTTCAAGATAGTTATATCCACTGAGTTCCAGACTGTCTAGACCCTGTCATGGGCAGCTGATACAGCTATATGTAACTGATACTGCAACGGACAACTTTAATCGCTTAAGACATTCACTTGTATATTTTTCTTCAAAACAAATACACGACATCGTGCCTGAAAAATGGGGTGCACTATTGATACCACAGACATTCTCATTGCCATTCTTTAGGATCAGGGCTGGCTTTGCTATCAGGCAGAGTGAGGAAATCATCTCAGATGGCAGATGCTGAACGTTGTTAGAAAGCTTCAACAAGACATAAAGAGAACCAGTGCTGAGTTGGCTGCATCATGTTGTTGACTCTGTGCCTCTGAAATAAGGCTGCTTGCCCTCATGACCAATGGAAAATCCTGTCCCATTGGTTTTATTGAAGTCAGCCAGGTCAGTTTTGTGTACATGGAGTGGGATGGATGCCATTGGGATCTTTGCCTCATGCACCAAAATATTAGGGGCTGTATTTTTTTTCAAAGGAACAATAGGGAAAGAAAGAGAAAAACAGAGAAAAGGAGAAGAATGAAGAGGGAGAGAGATGGATTTATCCATTAAAAAAAATAAAATTGAGGTCCATAGGAAGGTTACCATTGGGTTCCAGATCTGAGAGCAATAAATAAAATGCATCTTAGCTGAGCATCTACACCCAAGAACTCTCTCCACCACCCCAAACCAGAGAGTATTGGACACAATGCACAATGGTTAGAAGGGAGTTCAAGAAGCAAGTAGAAGGTTGAAAAGGAGGATACACCTGGATATTTATCTCTGTTTCCTTTTGCCACAAAAGGGAGCCAACAAGCAGAGTGTTTTTGAGGAGGAATGCTTTCCCTCCAGGAATGAGTGGAGATTGTAACCTAGAGACATGAGAGAAGGGAAGACAGAGCAGTGCTGTTGTATCCTGAGTGCTGAGGCAGCTGAAATGTGCTGATACAGACTTTTCATTATCTGAAACAATTACTTAGGCAAGCACAGCAGGAGACTTCATGAAATGTTTTTGAACTTGAATTCCTGATAGGAGTGCATTACATAACATGCTCTTTGTGAGCGATGCCAGCCAGGAACTTACAAAAAAAAAAAAAAAAGGGACACAGTCAGGAGCATTGCACTCGGCTGCTTTCTTTCTCTTTGCTTTTAAATCTGAGCCAAGCATTCAACAGACAGGCCTATATCTTTCCCTTGCCCTCCCCCTTCACCAACCGGAGCCTGGCTTTCATCACAGATTAATAAACCAAACTCACTGTCATTTTATTCTACTTCCCACAGCCCTCCCTTTTTGGCACTCCTTTCTGGAGAGGGGGCTGCTGGTATGTGTGGTGTGTACCTCAGCTCCTCTCTGCAAAGAGTCTGGTAGATGTAGATTTAAAACTCTTCCATTAGTTTGATTTGTTTCCCATTAAGCAGTTATGGTGTTTCAGACTCAGGGACAAACACACTTCATCTTTGGCAAACTGAAGAAGTAGGAAGGTGAAATATTTTTCTTTTGATATGCATTTTTAAGTTCTGTTTATTGTTTCTGTCTCTCTCTCTCTCTTCCAGAATCTAACTATTCTAAATCTTTATTGGCATCCCTTTTGACCTGAAGACCATGAACATGGAAATGTCAGTGGTTCTTAACTTGGGGTCTGGGAGCCCTTGGGGGTCTATGGAGCCCTCACATGATGTCTGTGAAGCTCTGCTGGACACCAACAGCAGTGGCAGGAACATGGATGCAACACTAGGGAAGGGTGTGGGTTTGCAAACAAGGGAGTAGTTTCAGCAACCACACACACGCACCGCTGCTATGTCCCTGAAGAAAGCTACATGCACCCAGACTATGACTATAGAGATCAGGGTTTGCATCCCAACTTGCATGGAAACCCACTGGGTGGCCTCAGGCAAGTCACATTATCCCAACCTCAGAGAAAGCCAAAGGCAAAAAATTCTCCTCACTGTTGCTTCTGTCCATTGCATACTGTTTCCCACTTGGTTCAATTTGCACTGCAAGCTGTTACCCTGAAAATTGGGGGGTCCCGTGAGGGGTGCCCGGGTTGCCAATTACCAAATTTGAGGAAAATTAGCCAGAACACTGTTTGGTTAGCAAGAGGCAGGGTAATGTTGCGAGATCTTTTACCCTATGTCTACGGCTTCAGGTCAGAGAGCAAGCCAACAGGATTTAAATAAACAAGTATAAACTTTATTAACACAAACAGCAATGAGCAACAAGCACGCTAACTCCTAACTTAGAGAATAAAGAGACAGACACAGAGGGGAAGACGGGTGATATGACACCTGATCGCGTTGTCCTGAAGATACGGGGGCAGAAGAAGATGGGCTCAGCGTGTTTGCTGAGGGGACCTCCTGAACAAACCGGTAGCAAGACGGGTTGGATGTTCAAGGGGAACCAACGAGGTCTCAAAATGAGGAATACGCCTGTCAGCTATGGCAAACCAGATAGGAACAAAAGAAGTTTTGGCGCTAGACAAAGGATTTGGTGAAGTCATCGTTAGCATGATGGGATTTGCATTGCAAGACAATGAAGTGTCCGGTAGGTTGATGGCCCTCTAAAAGGTATGCTTTGGCGGGAAACCACGCCGCTATTGTGGAGTGTGGGTATGGGAGTCCCCTAAAGCTACGTGAGGCTTGGGAATTGCTGACTTGAATGGATAATGGAATGTTGAGCTATTAATCAGCCGCAGCCAGTACGTGCCTGTACGGAAAACACCCAAACACGTGTAGCGGGGCAACGGAGAGGGGTCTAGCAAAGGCCGAATTAAACGATATCAAAGTGATATCTAGGGCCCCCCATATGGGGTAACATAGTCGGCATAACAAAGCCAAAGAGAGAAGCCTGCAGTGACTTATCTTTCTTTCCGTAACTCTTCTGTACCTTGAGGAGTGCAAATAAATAGGCTCCCAAACCTAGTAGCAGACTCAGGGAACTCTGGGGAGTTTATTTATTAATTTAAGACATACACCCCTCATATTATTCTTCATCCAGGATGGAGTAGAGTCACCTAGATCACAAAAACTAAGCAAATGTGTGAACAGCCAAGATGGCTGCCCTATCATTTCTAACTGGGCCTATAGTCACATGATGCTCCTGTGACTCAACTGCCACATCTGCTTCACAGACGTCTCCCAATATTATTTAAATTTCTTCTTTTTTTGCCCAAAGCCTTTCTCCCTACAATGTATTTGGGTATGCTAAAGAGCAGCCACTTCTTGAAAACATTAAACAGTTCAGAGGTTAAGGAGAAATGCTGTCAACTGTGGTATGTAAAGGTTTGCTCCAGCCTTTTACTGCATAAAAGTTTTGATACAATTTGAAGTGTTTCCTTCAACTGTAAATCTCTAAAACGCTTCAGAAATATATATTGCAAATCATAATCCATTTCTGGGGGCAGGAAAAAGATGATAAATAGAGGCAACAGGACATCTTGTTGACTTGTCTTTCCTGTTCTACACCTTTCCTCTGTCTCATTCCGAATTGATCTAGCACATACCATTAAGATCAGTTTCAGATGAGAAGAAGAGAATCTCCTTGGCATCTGTCTCTCCTTGTCAAATATGGTCCCACCATTTCCTTCCCTATAATATCTCTTCAACCAGATTAAGCATTGGGGGTTTAATATTGTCTGGTGCCCAAATCCTGGGAGTGGCCTACTGAAGCGGCATTAAAACCATGTTTGTTGATCACAGGTTTGCCTTCACGTATGAAATAGGAAGTAGAAAATTCTAAGGTGTTTTTTTTTTTTGCATCAAAATGAAACACAGAAGAAGGGAATCTCCTCATTCTACCTCCTTGTGTCCTTATGCTTCATGCACTTTTGTTAGACTAGGAGGTTTCCTGAAGAAAAAACCCACCACTGATACAGTCCAAGGTGCAAGTGCGAACAAATTTTGGCCATTTCAGCACTAGAATATTATAGTGCTATTATTCCATTTTCAACATCCTATGGAATCCTGGGGTTTGCAGTTTAGGGAGGGGTCCCTCCCTAAACTGCAAACCCCAGGATTCCATAGGATGTTGAAAGTGGAATAATAGCACTATAACAGTCAAGTGCGGATGGAATGCACCAATGTTAGAGCAATCATTATTAAAAAGTTTGTACCACCATATACTGATGAAACGCAGACAGGATGACACAAAATTTCAGGCGTTTTCACTTTGAAACTTTCCCTTTTCGTGGTAAACATTTCTATGTTTTGTTTCTTCAAGATGCCTGCTTTTCCTGTGTGTTGGATTTCTATGAAGCCTTAGCTCGAAGGTTACTGTAGCGATGAGGTTTGAAGAAACATATTTCTGGATTTGTGTACACAGAACTGGTCGAGAAGAGAGCTTGAAGTTTTTGTCCCTCTTTTTGTTTCCTATTTTCTTGTTCCTTCGGGGGAGAGTACCAATGCATTCATAATGGAAGAGGAGATTTTGCAAAAAGAATGGTTTTCTTCTTACTTGGGAAAACACAAGGCTCTGTTTTTAGTCAGAGGCTTGAGAGAATGAGTTTCAGGGATGTCGGCCAGCTGCCAAGGAGGCCTGATTTCCCCTCCACCCACTCCTTTGAGCTCCATTCTTGGCTCTGTGTGTTGATGATTCCAGCTGTCATGCTGGGTCATGGTTAGCTGTCAAGTGAGATAGGACATGTGATAACCAGGTCCAAGCCTGTTGGGAGCTTTGGAGAAAACACTCACGGTCTTAAAATTGGAAATCAAATGGGACAGCATGGTTGAGCATTATATATAGATTTAATATTCAATACTCTGAAGATAGTTTATATTAGCATAAATCCACTGAGCCTATTTCAGGGCCACA
Source organism: Ctenosaura bakeri (assembly GCA_948474755.1). Classification (NCBI taxonomy): domain Eukaryota; kingdom Metazoa; phylum Chordata; class Lepidosauria; order Squamata; family Iguanidae; genus Ctenosaura; species Ctenosaura bakeri. The sequence continues at coordinate 353,392 of CAOLHI010000336.1, forward strand.
TATGATTTGAACGATAAAAGCTGGAACTAATGAAGTCTGAGTCATGGCACTTCTAATTTTAAAAATCAAACCACAGCCTGGAAAAGTTACAGTTTTAGACTGTAACTCTCAAAATCTTCTACCTGGGCATGGATGGAAGCCATGTAGGCTGGGGGATTCTGGGAAATGTTGCAGAAAAAAACTAATCTTTCTAAACTTATGTAATAATATGGCTAACACTTGTGTATCCAAAATCTGGTGCAGCTTATCAGTCAAGATTGTGAGCTCAGGAAATCCAGCAGATGATGTCACTGAACCTTGGCATTATCCACTTTGGATAAAACCTACCTCTCTGGCTTGGATTATAGTCCAAGCCAGAGAAGAACAATATGGGAACAGGCATTTCCTCTATCCACTTAAGTTGCTGTTCTCTTTACCCCCTGCTGCTCCAGTACCTTGTCCTTCTTTATCTCAGAAATACTGCTATCACATTACAGACATGTAATTTTTCCAGTGTTCCCCACATTCTGTACTAAAGATAATGTGAAATTTATGTTTAAACTAAATATATAACTCAGTAGGGATCCCTGAAAACTAAGCTACCCTATTCTATGTGGCCCTGCCTCATCTTTGTATCTCTATTTTTTGTGCCTATTCTTGGTTGTGACTACAAAGAGCTAGCATTTTATACCAGGAGAACAAAGGTGATTATTTTTAATTTATTTAATTTACAGGGATTGCTGTCAAACCTGATAAAACTCTAAGAACTCACAAATCATTTCCCTGCACGGTTAGCTATGACGTTAATGACTTCTGCAATGAATGTTTGTTGTACCTCCTTAAGGAACACAAGATAGGCCTCATGTGTATGAAAAAACAAGAAAGGCTTCACATACATAAAACACAAAGAAAAACAATGCCCTCTTTTGCTTTATCTCTTAGTGCCCAGGTGTGTATGTGTTTCTTCCCCATAAATAATTGCTGAATAAATAATAGCCATTTCTGCACTACACTGTTATAGTGCTATTATTCCATTTTCAACACTCTGTGGAATCCTGGGGTTTGTAGTTTAGAGAGAGGCATTTAGATTTTTGAGCCAGAGAGTTCTTTTGCCTCAATAAACTACAAACCCCAGAATTCCACAGGACGTTGAAAGTGGAATAATAGCACTACAACATTGTAGTGCAGAAATGGCCCCAGTGGCAGCCACTCCTAGTACGTGACGCCACTGTCCATGCAGAGGCAGTAAAGCTAGTATGGCACTTAATAAAAGATCAGGGAATCAACGGGTGGGTAATGCATGCAGGCAGTGGGAGATGTTCATACTGTAGACGTCCTCGGGCTGCCTCTGAAGATGTGGGCATAGAAGCTAATATTTTAATGTAAAGATTTTGAAGTGATGGAACAGCGGCACTAAATTGTTTTTGTGTGAGAGAAACAGAAGTGGGGAGAGAGAGGGAGAAAGCACTCATCTATTACTAGAGGTGAACCAATTCTTGCTTGCATTGAGGATTTCAATTTTGAGCTGGGACTCACAAGTCTAAACCTTATTGATAGTTCTGACTAGAGAACACCTACTGAATCACCTGGATTTACTTATGTGTTGACTCCCTGTTCAACAATTGATTCAATGGCTCTACTTTATACGAGACTAACCAACAAGATTACGACCATAGGTCAGTGGTACCCAACTCTTACGTTTTAAATGTCGTTTAATATTTAGATTGGAAGGGAAACTATGAAACAACAACAACACAAAGCAGGAGTGTGTTCTTATGCTTTGGGACATTTTAGTTATGGTCCTTTAGTGCTTAATGTACCATTTCTTCTCCATTTTGTAAGCGTACAAAATATCTATCGAAGATATAAATATGAAAATGAAGGCAACTGATTTCTTTAAAAAAAAAATCCAACAAGCCAGAGCATGACTGAGTCAAATCAAGAATGTTTCCATGCCAGTGTATTTGACCTCCTGGCAGGATCAGGGGGATGAAAGGTCAAGAACAGTATCAATGGTTTCAGTGTGATTTGAAAAAGTGTAACTGATTCACTAACACATGGTGTCACACACTTATTAAACGCTTTCCTCATCCGCTACCATCAGCAATTCATAATATTGAAATAGGAGGAGGTGAACCAGTGGTTTGAGCACTTGATAACAACTCACAAGACCAAGATTCAATTCCCCACTTGGCCATGGAAACCCACTGGGTAATCTTGGATGTATTGCACACTCGCAGTCCCAGAAAAACCCTTAATAGGTTTGCCTTAGGACTGCCATCAGACAGAACTTGAAGGCATACTACAATAACAACAACTCCTTTGCCCACAGCTTATTTCAGTTGGTACAAACTGCATTAAAAGTGCAAAAGTAATTTGCAGTCAGTTAACTCAAAGTTGGAGGTGGAGTCTTTGCCCTTCTCAGTAGGCTCAGGCAAAAGCAAACTGCTGCAGCCTCTGCTAGCTTGGGTATTCTTCCTCATTAATAATTTTTGTCATCAAAGGGGCCTATCACTCAGGATTAGTGGCAGTTACAGTGCAATATAGCACTGTTATAAAAATGCTATACAGTGCCCCCCCCCATTTTTGTGGAGATTGGGGCACAAAGCCCTCATGAAAGTGGGAAAACTGCAGATAACTCCCTGATCTTGCTCCTCTCCCATTCCTTTTTGGAGCTTCCCCATTTCCTTGCCTTTTGCCTTGGTGTGCGTTCTCTGAACCAGGGCCAAAGGCAAGGGAATGGGAGTAGGGAGCACTGGAGGGGAGAAGGAAGGTGTTTCCATACCTTCCCCTTTTTCCTGTGCCTTTTGGCTTGGCACATATTCTCTGTTCAGAGGCCAAAGGCAAAGGAATGGAAGGGGGAGCACCAGAGGCAGAGAAGGAGGGCATGTGCATGTCTCCCCTTATTCCCTTACTTTTTGCCTGGGCATGCTTGCCTTCCTTTTCTGCACCCAGTGAAACACAAGGGAATGGGGGAAGCCACATGCATGCCTCAAGAATAATCAAATTTGCAAAGGTCAAAGCCGCAAATGTAGAGGGAGGACTGTATTCTATATGCTGTATATTCAATATGCTGTCTCCCTGTAACCCTATCCATCACAGTCTTGCTAAGAAAACAATACTTTGTAACATTCTCCCCCATTTATTTTCAATTTGAAAAGTTCACCATTTCCTGGACATCCTGCAGCACCTCCCCAACAAACAAAGGAGCCTGACAAGAAAGGAAAAGCACCATTTCCTTTTCTTTTTCAGGAAAAGAGATGAGAAGCATCCACGTGTACACATTTTCTCCTTCAGACCTGGCCATGCTACCAGGAAGTCATCCATCTTCACTGTTCAGTATATTGTAGTACTAATCCCGTGGGCTCTATTAGATCAGATGATTGTATCCACATTCCAAAATAGATGGATCTCAGTTTCTAGCCACTTGCACATGTCTCGTCTACTCACCTGCATATGTTACTACTATTGTTGAAATTTGGCTGGTTAGGAGGTTTCAGCCTGGATATTTTATTCAGAAGATTGAATACACCACCTACTTGTGGAGGGTGTATAACTATATTTCCAGTGATAAGTTAATTTAAATTTTGCTGATGTTAATAAGAACACTGCAGAACTGGCGAATCTACCTCTGGGAATTCCTTGCTTAAGAAAACTCTATGAAATTCATGGGGTTGCCATAAGTTGACAGACGACATGAAGACACATACCCACACAACTTAAATAACCTAAAGGCATTGCATCCTGTTTGACCTCACAAGCTAAGCAGGATCCAGCCTGGTTACAGCTTTTATGAATACCAGATATTACAGACACTATTTCAAAGGAAGGCAATGACACCCCCCCGAATATTTCTTGCCTAAGAAAAGCCTATGAGATTCATGGGGTTACCATAAGTTGAAAGGCAACTTGAAGGTACAAACACATACAATAAGTGCACTACAAGTTCTCTGCATATATTTAATATGTAGATGTTTAGGGTTAGAATGGAGAATTTGTGGCCCTCTAGATGTTGTTGAGCTCCAGCTTCCCTCAACCCTAGCCAGTATAACCAGTGGCATAGCAAATTATGGGACTTGCATCTGGAGGGCCATACCTTCCTCATCTGTGCCCTAGGAGAGGGAAAGGTCACAGTGGTGTCTTCCTGTTCATATCTGGAACATGCATGATAAACTTGTGTGGTCTTAGGAAACCATGGTGGGACAGAAATGAGAAGTGCAGCCAAATTATAGTTTGATAAATCAAAACCAGCATCTTGAACTCTCTCTGGAAGGCTGCAATGAATTTGTTCAGACACTGAAGAATTGCATGGATGTATATGGTACACCAATTACTCAAAAGATGCAAACATGACTAGATCGGATCCATGCCAGAGTTAACCCAGGAGAGAATCAGGGCACACAGAGATGAATAGAAAAGTAAACTGAACAGCTCTGGTAAATAAGAGCCAAGAACTGAGTTAATGGTTGGCACAGCTTAGGCGGAGAGAATGGAAGATGGATCTGAGCCATCTTTCTGTCTACCCCACAGACAGTGATGTTCCCAGAAGGGCTATCCACTTTGGCAGTACCCCTTCTGTCATTATTATATTCTTGGCTTGCTCTCTTCACTACAATATGACTTTTAGAGTAAGGCAGGAGGTGTAGATGACACAGATGGATATATACTCATGTTGCACCTTTTATTGAGTGGGTAGGTATTCTGCAAAAATCTTTTCTTTCTCTTTTTCTTTTTTCCAAAATATAATGAAATGTTTTGGCAATATGTCAAGCTTTGAGCTCTACCAGTCTTTACCTCTAACAAAGAAATCAAAGCCAACTTGAATGTTTTGTATTATAAAGAGACCTGCTCACGCTGGCTATCTTAGAAGTGTTTGAAGTGTAGGTGGACATGCTTAAAAGATGTTTCTTGGATAGGGATTTGGAACGCTGTGCCTAGGGAGGTTCATATGGCTTCCTGTCTCTTGGTCTTTCAGTAGGTGGTCAAGACAGTTATTTTCTGAAAGGTATAAGGCCAGCAAAGAGCCAGCATGGGGTCGTGGTCTGAGAGTTGGACTACAACTCTGAAGACTAGGATTCAATTCCCCATTCAGCCATGGAAACCCTCTGGGTGACCTTGGGCTCATCACATCCTCATAAAACTCCAGTATAAGCTCATGTTAGCATCACCACAAGTCAGAAATAATGTGAAGGCACACAACAATAATAGTAGAAAGTCAGTGAAGTGTAGTGGATTTACGCATTGGACTGTGACCCTGGAGACCAGGGTTTGATTCCCTGTTTGGCCATGGAAATCCACTGGGTGACCTTGGGTGCATCATGCACTCAGTCTCCAAAAAACCCATTATAGGTTTACCTTAAAGTTGCTGTAAATCAGAAAAAACTTGAAGGCACACAACAACAACAACATATGGCCTGCCAAACTGAAATTTCCCCCCACCTGCCTCCTCGCTCCTTCTCCTCTTAGGACCAATATAACTTTTGGCCAGGGGTGGGGGAGAGCATACTTGCAACCAACAGAAAATCTTTGTTTATTTTGTTTTCACATGCAAGAATCAATAATTTCAAAAGTATTCTCCCTGCTAAGTAAAATTAGAAGTGTCTTTGCATATTTTTGACAATTTTACACATTGTGGGATTATTATTATTTTTTGTGAAAAAAAATCACAGGCACAAAAACTTGATTTTTGTCTGAAAGCTGTTTCTAGCAGAGCAACATTTTTATGCAGAAATACCTTTTGTTTTCTATTAAAAAATGTTGTTTGTTGCACAAATCTGCCCTCAAATAAAGGGTTTTTTTTTTTAAAATGATTTTTACTCCCTCACAAAAAGTCCAAAAACACACAAAAAAATTCAAAGTGTCGACCATTTTCTCAATGGAGTATTTTGAGAGTGCCATTCTTGTCTAGGATGAAAATATTTGTGAATATTCTTCCCTGGAAGCCTAAATAACCTAAAGGTAACAGATCCTGGCTGAATTTTGAAAGGTAAGCAGGGTCAGGCCTAGGTTTTTCTCTGGATGGGGGGCTGGCAAGGAATACCTGTAGACTATATTCAGAGGAAGGCATAGGCATTCCTGTCTTAACAAAACCCTATGAAATTCATTGGTTCACTATAGGTTGAGAGGTGACTTGAAGAAACATATACATTCTTTATCCACCCATTAAACCCACTGAAAGTAAGAAAGAAGACAGCAGCCATGCCAGTTCAGCTGACATTTCCCTATAGTGGCTGGAATAGGAGACATAAAGTGGTGGAAGCCATTGTGTCACATCCATCCTCACACCCAGCCGTTTGACCTATACAAAAGAGCCTGGCATTAAGCATCTGATGGGAAAAGATTACCGTACTCTCAGTCTCACCACTGTCTCATCTTCCAAAGTAAGGGATTTCTTGGGCATCTCCTGTCTATGTGGACCTCCACACAATGCTTGAGGAAGTGGCTTCTGCTAGTCAAAGTCATCAAAATAAATTGCATTAAATGCTGCAAAATACCACTTTGAGTCATCTCTTTGTTCGTTCTGAGCAATGCTGGACCCTAGAAAAGGAGGAATCTTTCTGTGAGCTAGCTGCTCCCCTAGCTTACTCAGTGTCAAGGGTTGGATAAGTTTTAGTTTTAGCATATAGTTTTAGTATTTTGTTTCCTTCTCTCCCCTTCCTGTTCTTTTAAATCTTCCTTTAATATATACTTCCTTGATTGGACTGTTGGGTTGGAACTTGTTTCCTATTTACACTTCAAGTGTTATCATCCCCGTGTTGCCTAGATCATGTAAATCACCCTCAAATCAAAGAAAGGAGAGAAGAAAATAGACAAGGTTGTTTCCCTTCACTGTTCACTAGACTTAACTAGACTGTTAACAGCAGGAGGAGCCAGTTTGCTGCCTGGCTGATCAAACAGAACCAGTTGTGATGGCAAGAAGAGGTTATCTGGGAAAAACTTGTCCCAGGTATTGCTCTGGCCAGTGCCATCCATGTTCCTCACAATCTGGCACTGAGTTTGCACACTTTCCAACACAAACAAAAACTGGGCTGTGTGGCCATGCAACATCATAATGTGGTCTAGAGAGCAAAAGTTACTAATGACGAAGAACAGACAAGCTGGGAAAGGCTACAGCAGTTTGCTTTTGCCTGAGGCTACTGGGAAGAGCAAGATTTCACCCCTCCTCACCTCTTGCCCCTGTTGAGTTAATTGAGAGCAGATTACTTTTTGCACTTTGAACTCAGTTCGCAGCAATTGAAGGAAGCCAAGGACAAAGGGAGGAGATGGGAGGAGGAGTGTGAATCCGGAACAGTTTAAAGATAGTGGAAAAAGTAAGATGATAGAGAATTAATTGGGGCCGTGCCAGCCAAATCAGGATGATAGGAAGGTATAAATTTGCTGTTAGAGGGAGAGATATGACAGCATCAACTTCCACATGTCATCATTTGGGCATCTGGTTTTGTAGCAGATCTGCTTTTCTAAATGATCTTCATGCAAAGCCCCATGTGCAACACTTCCCAAGAAGCCTAATATTGGCTATATTTGTACACATAAGACATGAAAGTTTTTACCATATTGTCTCCAAGGCCATTTCTGCACTAGCTTGTTATAGTGCTATTCTTCCACTTTCAACATCCTATGGAATCCTGGAATTTGCCGTTTAGGGAGGAGCCTCAAAGTGGAATAATAGCGCTACAACAGGCTAATATGGAAATGGCCCAAGACTCTGAAAAGCTGTTGTGCACACAGCCTTGGGCATATACAGTATCAAGCTGAAATGGTTAGTCTAATTCCACTCCCCCACCCCTAGGCTGTGTGTATGTATTGGAACTCAGGGTCATCCATATGCCTCAGAAGAGAAAGCTATTATAAATCAAAGCATAGGAAGATCACATCATCTACTGTCATGCTGCTGAGGAAGAGTCCTAAAGTACTTTTCTCTTCTTTCCTCGCCTCCCCTTTCAAAGCTCTTATCTTCTCCAGTTTTATATATTGTTCCGTCTAGACAGCGGAAAGTGAGTAGCATACCTATATGTCAAGAATGTAGTGGTAAATCTTTCAGATAAATATAGCTGGGCATTTAAAAGTAAAAATAAATGTCTAAAGCTCTCGACTTATTAGCAGCATCTGTCTCAGGCTTGATGTGTACTTCTCAGAAACATTCTAATACCTACTGAATCTATATTTAAGCAACCTTGTTTCTGCTCTGGTGATCGCATGTCATAAACTATCTCTATATTGTTGATTTTGTTGCTAAGCCGCAGTGTGAGTTCTGGTTTCCAGTGTTTCAGGTTACACTTTTAAAAACAGACCTTCCAACTGTTTCACACTCCACATTTAAAGATGATACTCAGAGTGATCTTACTGTAACGCATGGATCCATTCTGGCATTAGAAAATTACAGCTGAGGGAGGAGCTAGGGTTACAAACTTGCCGTACACTGGACCTGCTAACTTTCCATTCCGGAAATATTATTTAGAAGGCAGCTACAGACCAGGACGTATGGTCAATGAATTATCCCACGCCTGCCCTAGATTCCTGGGGGGCTACAGTAACCTTCATAGGAAGGAAGGAAGTCTCCTAGAAATCAGTTCCTAGGGCATCTAAGGGACAATGCATAGAATAATATTTTCTTAGATTTCAAAATTCACCATGAAGTATCTGTTGGCTGAACGCCTTGTGTGATTAAAATGGTTTTGTGGAAACACTGATACGATGGGCTGCTTGCTTCTGAGATTTTTTTTTAAAGGGTTAGATTTAATTTTTGACTTTGAACTCAGTTTACAGTGACTGAAATAAATTGAGGGGAAATGGGGAAAGTGAGAAGAGGAACTGGTAGATTTTAAAGCAACTGAAGAAGTGGGATGACAGAAGATTAACTGAGATGGTTTCTGCCAAATCAGGACAGTTGGAAGCTATGGTTTCCACCCAGCCTACTAATGCTATGATCTGGATGTATGTATTGGCTGTTTCTTCTCCCCCTCAGGTGCAATATGACAGCAAGGGGGGTGATGAGCACAGGTCTGTCCTCTGCACCACTGATCTCCTGCAGGGGTGTACCTGGGCTTGTTCCAGCTGCTTTTCTCCAAAAGAAGAAGGAGCAGCCTCTACTGTCAGTCGAAGGCTGACATTTTTTCAGCCATTTCTGCACGATGTCACTGTCCTGTGTTGGGGGTGCATTGCTGCCAGTCTGCAAGTCATGCTTCCATACAATGTCATCACAGTTCTGCTGCCAACATGTCCCCACCCATTGCAATCATGGGATATTCCATTACTGCCATCTCTGTCATGCCAAGCTTAGCTATAGTATTGCCATCTTGCTGTGTTTCCTTCATTGCTGTGTTTCTTTTGATGTTTGGGTGATGAGAGGGGGGATTTGAGTTGGATCACAGGAATCAAGTTCATTTCAACAGACTGCTACAGGCTAGTGCACAAAAATGGAGTGTGAGCAGGAAATTGCTAGAAGGGGTGAGAGGCGTTCAAAAAAGTGAAATTGTCTGTGCATCCTCAGTTCTGGCTTGGACGTCTGGGTGGTGAGTTAATCTTTAATACAAGCTTTCTGGATCTATCCATGAAGACTACTTATTGAGTTAGGAGAAGACCAGACATTACACACATACAAGAGATGTGCCTGCATATGTCGCTGAGAGTAGTCCAGCCTAAAACTCTAGAAAGATGGTGATCAAGTCCTCAGGTGATGATTGCAGTGGGTGGATAGATTCATTTTAAGAAAGAAGGATTATATTTCAACTGATATAAGTCAGTAAAGGAGCCATTTTGGAAGGCTGAAATAATTGGACTGATACCTAGCCCTGTCCTTGCTCATCAACATGCATATTAGTAATGCGAACCCCAACTGTTAAATGATCTGCATCATCCTGCAAGAATCCCTCCAGCCCTTCTGATGTATTTTGACTACTTGTTGATATGATGTGGGCAGAGCACCCATTAGTGGAGAAAATACTCCTTAATCTATGGAGAAAATATTCCTCAGTCCATTTTATTTTTTCATTTGCATGGGTAGAGGCAATGGGGCTTAGAATAAAACAACACACCAAAAATTGGGTAACAAAGGCCACAACTTTATTGGCTACAGCATACAATGGGTTGGCCAAAACATTGGTCTGGATCCTCGCATCGATCAGCCTGCTGCTGACTGATGTACCCAAGCCTCTGACCCGATGCCAGAATCACTAATGGCCTCCAGGGGATCCTACTACTGGAATCCCCTGTCACCAGGAGGCGCAAGCAAAGCATGTCCCCCGAGCCGGACATGCCCCCCGCCGCCGCCTTGCACCCCCTTTCAAACTTCAAGGGGCCAATGAACATTGTCCAAAGGCCATTGGCCCCGACCCACCTGGATCCAAGACCCATGTGACCACCAATAAGTTGTGACAGAGAAGCAACAGAGCAAAACCAAAGACCAATACACAATACCAAACACAACAAGTGAACAGCCATAGCAAACTACAAAGGGAGGGCAGATGGGAAGCAGTGCAGAAGCCGGTGTGCTGGCCTCCCAGGTGGCGGCAGGTAAGGAAAACCCCTATGGCTGCTCACCCGGCCGTGGCAGCCAATCAGAGCACAGGGGGTGCGCTCCGATTGGTCGTCGCCTTGCGGGCATCCAGGCCACCCCACAAAGCCCTCCCTCCCTGGAAATGGCCCGCCCCTTTGGCCTGCAAGAGGCTGTATGGGGCCTCCATTTTCCTGCCACCCATGCTCCACCCCACAAATGGCGCCACCAGGTAAGTCCGGCGGTGTGCTTAATTGCAAATCTTGTTGACTCTTGCCTAATAGCTTACTGGTTACAAAGCAATCAACTTTAAAGAAGAGGTCATAAAACACAAACAAGAGAAACATGCGTTTCTTCTTTAAGCGCCTTTTATGATTAAGAATAATCTTTTGAGTTTGATGGTTAATGTTATATATAAGCATTAACACACACACACATAATTTAAGGATTTATGCCTCACCTTTTTATTTTAATGAGTGCTCAAAACAGCTAATACAAGTATATACTTTTAATATATATACTATATGATTTGAATTTGAATTTTGAGATGTGGCTGTTCAAATGAAAATTCAAAATGTTGGCATTTGGGTAATAATCTCCAGCCTTCCATCAGCTCTAGCTGTGAATGTGTTTGTTAACTGAGACACAAAAGCTGGTGTGCTCCAGGAATCCTTCAAAATTGCAGTTTAAATAATAAACAGATAAAAATATATGAAAAAAAATGTAGCCAATTTGCTCCACATAAATTGGTAGGCACTTGGATTGTTTGAAGACCAAGACTATTGTCCGTACAACAGAAATGAAGTAAAATGGAAGAAAATAGTTACATTTGTTTTACATTAAGTGAAATGAGGAGTTCTGGTACGCCGTTAAAAACACCACATGGACAAAACAATTTCCTTGGGGTATAGAGCTGTGTCCTGCCAAGAAATTATTGCAGTATGGTCTTAAAACTACATGTTTTCCTTTGTAGAAACTACATCTTCACATTTAGCAGTCTTGAATTTCCAGTTTTATATTCCTTAATGTTTCACTTTGAAAAAGTGAACATTGCTATAATTTCAAAATGCAGTACACATTAACAAAGCTCTGTGATCTTATTCCAAGACAGACAGACAATACTACACTAATCAGTTACACAGAATTGCAGGAAAGCTCTATTACTAGGTGAGTGCTTGCTTCATACCAGCAGCTCTAAGACCAATGATCCCATTGAGAGATCTATGTGCATTGCAGGGATAATTTCTCTCACTTTTGTTACATACCTGTAACGGAGTGACATAAAGCTTTTATGTTAAAGTTTTTAGTAATACTGAAATACATAAGTTACGGTTTAGTTCCACTGTGGGTATAGTGAGGGTCAGAAAGAAACTTGTACTAACTAAATTTTCAAACAAATTTATCCAATTTCTACTCTCTGAGACAATTTGCAAATATATGGATATCTCTTTTGGTTTCCTGTTGTTAGGAAGAAACCACAAGAAACCAGTTCTCTCCCGTCTCTTTTTTTTCTTTTTGAGGTCCATGCAAATATGCACACAGCTCAAAATATGTAACTTTGGAAAAAATGCACAAATTTTGGGGAAAACATGTACGTAAAATGAGTTTTTTAGGTAAAGCGCATACAAATGAAGAAAAAGCTCATCCTCAAATGTGCTCAAATGTCCCTGAGAGAACAAACCACAGCTTTGCAACCTGACACCAATCTAAGAGGCGAAGAAAAGTGAGTTGGTTTTCCACATAATACAATGAAACCAAGATTGGGAGGTTTTTCACATCCCTAGTTACAGGCCTTCTCCATGGAGGACTGATTCCGTTGCTGTTCTGTTTTATTGAAGGTCACTGCATACAAGCTACTCCAGAAGAAAATATAATTTGAAGTTGGCCATACAATTCAAATTTGGAGAATGTGAGCAAGTGTTTTTTCCCTTGCCCATCTCAGCACCACTACGAATTATTGCCTGCTTTTGATGCAGTTTTTTTAAAAGTCACAATTACAGGAAGAACCAGAGATTTCCCATCAAACCTGCTATTCAACGGCTTTTGTAAATAGGCCTTTAGTTTAGTAGGTTCTAATCAAATCTTAAATTTCAGCATTGTGAATGCTACACAAAAGAATTGTTGGCTGGAAGTCTGAAACTAGAAGCTGTCTGCAGTGTACATGTGTAAAGGAAAGCTGTTTTCAGTCCTAAAAGAAACCTCTTGGAAAAGGATGAGATACACATGTCTGTGCGCATGTGTGTGTGTGTGTGTGTGTGAGACAGAGAGAGAGAGAGTGTTCTGGCTGTACTGTAATGACGGTGATTATGGGTTAGGGTTGGCAATGCCACTTACCTTTTAATACATAGCAGTGCTAGCTGTCTCTGAATTTTTGGGGGCTAGGGTAGGGATACCTTCAAGATGTCCTATAGGGCAGGAATGGAAATCATGTCCCCATGACTGTTTGTGTAGCCTTTGGGCCCTTCCTAGACCTTCCCCCATAAGTGGAAAATCTGTAGGAGGAGAATTGTTACACCTTGAATCTTCTTGTTCAAAAAGGTGTACTTCCCACATCTTTCAAAGTCAAGAATTGAAAAAGGGCTCCCAGCTACTTCTATATGTCCAACATTTCACAGATTAAAACTGGGACACATGTGGTCAAGCAACATCAGAGTGTGGTTTACATAGCAAATGTTATTAAGGAGGAAGAACACACAAGCAAGCAGAGCCTGGAAAACTTTGCTTTTGCCTCAGTCTACTGGGAAGCACAAGTTTCTGCTCCCTTTTCTCCTCTCCCTCTGCTGAACTAATTGAATACAAACTGCTTTGTATTTTGAACTCAGTTTGCAGCAGCTGAAGTAAGCTGAGGACATGGGGAAAGTGGGAGGAGGAGAGAGAACGGGATATTTTAAAAACAACTGAAAAAGCGGGATGACAAAGCATTAATTGAGACTGTCTTGCAAAATCAGGATGGTTGGAGGGTTTGCTCTTCCATTTTTTTCTTTCTGTTTACATTGTTGGAGGTCAGTGCAGTGGAAGACAAGGGTGGGGTGCCAAAGGTTGGGAAACTGGCTCCGACACCCAGCAAAGCCTGCCTACCCTTGCATATGGGAATGCTGATTCGTAAATATAATGATAGAACTGGAATGCAATATTTTTATCATGTTGAAAACTTGAAAATATTCATTTGATAACCACTAATAGTGGTTGCAGTCCTGCAGGACAGTTCAGCTGCTTAAAGCATCTCAGCTTTCAATTCAGAGAGAGTAAGGACCTTTCTGCACTACACAACTATTGTACTATGATTCCACTTTAACTGCCACCATTCTGTTCTATGGAATCATGGGATTTGCAGTTTAGGGAGGGATATTTAGAGTTCTCAGCCAGAGTGCTCCAGTACTTCCGAAGACTACAAACCCCAGGATTCAATAGGTGGCAGCCATGGTAGTTAAAGTGGAATTATAGTGCAATAATTGTGTAGTGTGGAAAGGCCCGCAATCACATTACGATAAACATTGAAATAATTGAATTTTAAGGCATTCACAACTAGAACTGGATGGAAAGAAAATAGTCATTTTGCTGAAGCTAAGTAGGTTCAGATTGGCTCAGTGCCTGGGCATAAGGTTTGCTCAGAAGAGAACTGCTGAAGCGATCTGGAAAGAAGCTGAAAGATTAGTGAAACAATTGTCTCATCTGTCTGGAAGGCTTTAGCTATAGCTTCCTGTCCTGGGAGAGGGTTCTACTAGATGGATCTTGAGGTACTTTCAACTTTACAATTCAGTGATTAAGATTAATGTATCCCAATGATGTGCAGTGCTCAAGACTAGACTACCGCAACATGCAATACTTGAAGATGCCCTTGAAGAATGATCACATCATTGAGTAGAAAATGAATTGTCTGACCACACTGGCTTCTTTTCTTGGGCACAATTCAAGGTACTGAGACTTAATTATAAAGCTCTCAATAATTTAAGGCCAGGATATCTGAAGGACTGCATCCCTATGAGCTTGTTCTTTTGGAGGCCTTGTTATGGGGCCCATCACCGAGAGATATTAGTGGGTAGAAATACAGCACAGGTTTTTTTTTTTCCACAGTAGCACTCTGGTAGTTGAATTCTTCCTTCAAGAATTAGATTGGTCCCTTCCTTATTTAGTTTTAGGTAGACCATTAAAATTCTTTTGTTTTGTCTGATGTTTTAGTGATTTTAAATGTAAAGCTGCTTTGTTCTTAGAGCCCCCCTCCTTTCCTGTTTCAATTTGGATAACATGTTGCTGTTTTATATGTTTTAATTTCATCCCCCCTTCTGGCCATTTTTACTAAGTAACATAAATAAACTAAATAAAGGTTTGCAGCATACACTTCCGTAGGATCTTGGCAGCTTAATTGTATACACTCTCTCTTCATTAGAAGGCATTAGATGTGTGGATCAGGAAAGCTGAATTCTGAATGCTCTGGAACCTCTTCTTGCGGTCTCGTTCTTTATATTTTGCTTTTTGAAAAAGGATATCAGTAATTCATTTGATCTTCACAGCATGGCTCATACGACTCAGGTAGTGCTGTCTTCTTAAAAACAGAGTTTACTCTGTGGTGGTGCAGAAAATATTGAGAATCAAGTGCTCATTGTAGTGGGGTGGACAATTTTCTAAAGTCTGGCCTTACACACAACCACCATGAAGGGCCACCCATTTTTTTTTAAATTTCTGATTCTTCCAAATGCTCCCCCCCCAGATGTGAGGGCATGGGTCCAATTTTTGACATGTTTTTGAAATACCCTTCACACATTTTAAGGTTGAAGAGAGACTCTTTGCCAAAATAGGAGTGATTAAGTCACCCCCCCCCACCATATAGGGAGGCATTGGGAGCTACAAAATTGTCTCGGAGGTACATGCAGCTGGCACAGTGTTACCCTGTTCTCTGGAGGTCCCGGGAGGGGCGCCCAAATAACTAAAACACAACGCAACCTTGGCAGAAAATTAGCTGGAGCGCTCACTAAAGCTAGCGAGAGGCAGGGTAATGTAGCAGGATCTTGCAACCCAGTGTCTATGGGGTCAAGTCAGTCAAGCAGTCAGACAGTTTTAAAATAGCAAAAATGATGTTTTATTGAAAGACAAACAAACAGAAAAGACACCCCAACCACACACACCTAACGGAAGAATTGGAAAATAGGGATTTTCGGGGGAAATGGGTGATACGACACCTTTCTCGTAGTCCTGGAGAGATATGAAGATAGAGTTCATTGGGGTGCAGGGAAGAAAGCTGAGCACAGTTCGCTGAAGGGAGCTCGCCGGACAAAATGGAAGCAAGGTGGTCTGGAACTCGGGAGCGATCCAAGCTGTCCAAGGGGTTCAAGCGGTCCGAGGGGTCGAGCAGGCTCAGTTACTGGAACTGAGGGGACGGCTTGCCAGACAAAGTGGCAGCAAGGCGGGATGGAAGTCCAGAGCAATCCGAAATGGTCTCGGAATCGGGGGGTTTATATAGGATGAATTGTGTCTGCAGGCCATGCCTTACTCGGTGAGAACAATGCGAGTTTGGAGTGGGACAAAGTTTTGGAAAAGGTCAAGTTTAACATGATCGGCTTAGCGCTGAATCAACAAGAGTGTAGCCAGTATGCAAATGCAAGGTGCTTAGTTTGGCTTTGTAAGACTATCGGCTCAGAGCCGGGCACCTTTGTCAGTGTCGCTCTTAAGCAAAAAGGTGTTTGCAGGAGAGGTCCCTGAAGCAACGGATTGGCTCTGTTTTGCCTGCCTAGGTGGAGAATGGAATGTCCAGCAATTACCGGCCGCGCCTGTTTACGTGCTTGTCCGGAGGCCTCGCAAACACGTGGAGCGGGGTGGCAGAGGAAGGCTGAATGGTTTTGATATCAAAAACGATATCGAGTGCTATCACCGGGTAGGCCTGGGCCGAAGTAACAACAGTCTCTTCCTATCCCTGGCCTACAGACACATACCCTCCCATATGGCATGGGAGCAGCCACATGGGGTTAGAGGAATTGTTCTCAGAAAGGAGACACAGGCAGATCTTTGTGTGTGTGTGTGGAGGGGGCAATAGGTCAACTAATGTTTGTTGTTATGCATGTTTAAGTCACTTCTCACTGATGGCAACCCTAAGGCCAACCTATTACAGGGTTTTCTTGATAAGATTTGTTCAGAAGGGGTTTGCCTTTGCCTTTGCCTTCCTCTGAGAATGAAATGATATAACCCAGTGTGTTTCCATGACTAAGTGGCAAGGACATATGAATCTACAACACTGTGGCACCCACACCATGCCAACTACTGGATCAGCTATGGAAGGAAGCACTATCAGGAAACCTCATTCCCACAGCTAACTGGATTGTTACAGGAAAGGGCACATGTGAAATTGCAATGCAATTGCTGCTGGTGAGCAACAACGTTATGTGATAGGACTGATCCTGACCCAGGAATAACGTGTTGCTCTGGTGGTATGACACCTTGGTAAGATCATGGTCTTGAGCAATGCGTTATAAACACTGTGGCTTTAAACTTGCTTTCATTTTATTCTGTCTCTCTCAGAAGTCACCTGTTCCATGGAAAATAATTCAAGTCTGGATACATACAAATGCATACAGGTCATGTCACTTTCACGTGCCTTTTCACCTGTAAATCTGTTCTGTCCCTTTTCTACACTAATTTGTTATTTTTAAAAGAAATCCCTATTAAAAAAATCCCATTTATATATGAATTTAAAATTCTATTTTTAAAATGAATGATCTTTTAAAACAGACATATCTCAGAGTGCTTCCTTTCGAAATGGCCATATCTAAACACACTTAGATACATTTTTGAGCTGAGTTAGGACGTTCAGACAGTGCAATGGCTCATAGAAAAGAAAACTGTGGTCCACACTTTTATATTGGTTGGACAGAACTTAGAAGTGTCACTAATTTGTCTACAATCCTAGAATCCCCCTTCCTCTCCCTGTAATTTTTTCATACTCTGGTGCTGGTGGTGAGTACAGATGGGGCACTTTGTACTGGCAAGCATTCTGTGTTCAAAGAACAGCCTCATTAGCCACTACGATGACAAAGAGAAAATAAACACACTTTTGTATTTTCCTGCGTATGCACATCCCAACGTTTATTTTGTTATAGAAACAAAAATGATCTAGAGATACTGCCCAGCAGAATGGGGGCTGGGTGGTATATCTAGATCATTTTGTTTCTATAACAAAATAAACCTTGGGATGTGAAGTTGGGGAGGGGGCTGAAGACACCAGATCTCATCTGATCTTGGAAGCTAAGAAGGCTCAGTCCTGGTTAGTACTTGGATGGGAGACTGCCAACAAATACTAGGTGCTATAGGCTATATTTCAGAAGAGGAAACTGGCAAAACTATCCATAGTCTTCCTTGCCTAAGAAAATCCTGTAAACTTCATGGGGTTGCCATAACTTGACAGGTGACTTGAAAGAACATACATACCCAGAATGACTTCCACACAGTCTCATGCAAGCACATTGCTAATTATTTCCACACTACACTCTTATAGTGCGATTATTCCACTTTCAACATCCTATGGAATCCTGGGGTTTGCAGTTTTGGGAGGGGCCGGCCAGCCCCTCCCAAAACTGCAAACCCCAGGATTCCATAGGATGTTGAAAGTGGAATAATCGTGCTATAAGAGTGTAGTGTGGAAATGGTGGCTCAGGCTGATTGTGAAGCTTTTTGTGTGAAATGAGAAGATGACATTATATTCCCTGTCATGTTAGCCATAGCAGAAGCTCAGGTCAGTTACTAACTGCTGTTTAAAGACCTGTGTGTGTGTTTTATGTCTCTTTACCCAGAAGAGTTGTTTTTAAGCTGCCTTTTTTGTTCTGAGTCCTTGCTTTTGGGTGCTGCCCGCTTCAGTTACTGCTGAGATGGGGTAATTAGTTGTCATCCCGTCAAAGAGCATATTCATTTCACTTTGCCATTCTTCATTTCACTTCAGGTTTGTTAATTTCATTCCTCTTGGCTTCAGCTCTTGCCCTTCTTGCCAATTCAACAGTGGGACAGCTGTTTAAGAAAGGCGCCAAATAAAACTTGAAGTGTAGAAAAGTGTCATTTACACAAAAATGGTTCCTGAAGGAGAGGGATGTTTGAGTGAGGAAATGAGGTACATCCAGGCACCTATGAGACATACACAAAGTATTTACACTTGTCTACGACATGGGCTGCACTTTGCCTGGTTTCCAGATTGAAAGTGCCCATTGCTTTCAATATCTTTTGCAAACTGGAGGATTAGCAACTTCTATGTAGAGGTTTTTATTTCACAACTGATTACAGGAAGTCATATCCTTTTGCACGCACCCTTATTTATTTGTTTGTTGGTTTTACTTTGCACGGCTGAGTTTGAATTGGACAGAGCTGCCAAACTCATTTCTTCTTTCCAGTTAATGATTACTATGCCATTTTTTGGCAAGCAACGGCTGTTCTAAAGCCAAGTTGCACTCCCTCTCCTCTTGCCCCCTGCCTTTTAAACAAAAATAGAAAAGAAAATGTGAAAATGCCATAAAGGATTTAGAATACTTGAACGTTCAGTTTCATATGCATGGTTCTGTTTGTTCTTCCTTGGTAGCTGAAATTTTCAGTATGAGTGGGCAGCTTAACTGGAATTCACTGTGTCTCTTTGGTATTTCTGACTATCATAAACCAAAGAGTTTCCTATATAGCTTATTTTCAAATCATGGCATTCAGTAATGCCTGCCAGGTGGAAATCTGCCACAGAGCTAGGATTATGTGATTTACCTTTAAAGTATTACTTTGGGGGCAACAAGAATTTATCAATGCTCCTTTTGCAAATTAATATTAAACTCGTAATAGCAATATTTTTTTTTTTGGTATTCTGTGGATAAGGTCTGAAAAAACTTTCTCAGGGCATTTTGAAGGGGATCCCCACCCCACCCCACAATTTTTGCTCATTGGTTTGTCTTTTTAGATAGACATCCCTCCTAAAGGAACAAACAAAATAAAAAAAAAACTAGCAGCATGAGTTATCTGTACTCCTTTTTTTTGAAACATTAATGACAATGAGTCACTTTTTCCCTAGCATTATAGTTATCTCAATAATACTATTTTTTTTTAACTTTCTGACCTCTCATCTGCTGAAGCAATGGGAGGGTCAATTCTAGATTGATCGCGGGCACTTTTCAGCATGGTTTCAATCCATATTTCTTCTAGGTTTACTTTTTATTATGCTGGCTTTTATTGCTGGTTTCCAGCTGCCTGGTGTCAGGAGTGAATGAAACCCAGATGCTAGCCTCAGTTAAAGTTTCTATGAGTGTGTATGAGTGTGTGCATGGGGGTGGAGCCAAGAGGCTAATTTAAAAAAATATAAAAATAAATTACTAATAATCTGTGAAGAAGAAGACCTGGAAGCTTGAGCATAGCAAAAGGGCTTCAGCATTCTCATGTGGACTTGGGGTACAAGGAATGGAGAGCTCTCATCTCAGACTTATGTAATAGCTTTTTTGAGGCCTTTTCTGGCTACCAGAGTTCTGAGAGAGACTCAAGAGAGGTCTAAGCAGTGAGAGACTATGGCCATTTCTGCATTAGCCTGTTATAGCGCGATGATTCCACTTTCAACATCCTCTGGAATCCTGGGGTTTGCAGTTTCGGGAGGGGCCGGACAGCCGCTCTTGAAACTGCAAACCCCAGGATTCCAGAGGATGTTGAAAGTGGAATCATCGCGCTATAACAGGCTAGTGTGGAAATGGCCTTAGAAAGAGCCCTCTACAGAAAAGGAAAGCCAAGCAAGTCGGCCAGGTAAAGAGAAGCCAAGGGGTGGCTGAGGTGAAGCACCCTTCCCCGTCTTCCAGATACCTGTCTGAAAACAGAGAAACTGTAGTTAATTTTAACTATGGCTTGTTCGAACAAGTCAACTTCAAACTATGGGTTATAGAGACTTCTTGTTTCAACAATCCTATTGAGATTAATTAATACAGTTATTTTTTTTTAAAAAAAAGGAAGCAGAGCCTTTCTCTTCTCAGTCACAGCTGATGAGAAGATCAGGAGAGAGTGAGCATATACAAGCTCAAGCCACACTGCAGCTCATTATTAGCACACTAAACCATGGTTTAGAGGTACATGCGAACACACTGGCCCTTTTCGCACGGGCCTTCTCTCGCGCGACAGCCCTGTGAGCCTCGCGGGAGTGGGAGTGTCGCTCCGCATGACGCAGTCCCACTTCCGCCGGGCTCACAGGGCTGAAGCGGTGCGAGCGCGGGTTTTTTGATTTTCGCTTCGAAGCGAAAATCACCTGCGCTCGCGCAACGCTCCCGGCGCCCACGCGCACTTACCTCTTGTGCGGAGCGTCGGGGAGCCGGCCAGGTCGCACTTCCTTCCCTCCGCCCCTGCGGAAGGAAAGGGGTGGGGCGGGGCGCTAGCGCGACGGATGCGACACGTCCTGCTTCGCGCGCGCGGGAGCATGGACAGGACAGGCTCCTTTCTCGCGCGCGCAGGGGGATGGACGGACGCGCACGCCGCCGCCGCCTCCGGGAGGCTGCTGCTTCCCCGCTCGTTCCTTCGCCTGTGGAAGGAAGGAGGGGGAAGCGGCAGCCTCCCGGAGAAGGTTTCTTGAGCGAGCCGCCCTCCTCCGTCGCGCGAGTGCCGGCGCTGCGAAAAGGGCCACTAATATGTCCTATGGACTGCTGTCAGGTACAGAAGATGGCCCAGTCACTAGAATTGGCATGGCAAAAACAGCTTAACCTAAGAGGTGAGGACTATTTTTCTGTTGAGGTCCTTATTACCTTATGCTACAAGGAAGGTTGGCTGTAAGTAGGACTAAAAATATCAATGACTACAACAAGAGCCAACTTTCTGTTTCTCTCTCTCTCTCTTTCTCCTTCTATATTCCCTTTCTTTCTAGCACTCCCTTTCCCATCTGTTTCATTTTCCTCCCCACACAACCAACTGAGATAGATTTGTTACTGTGGTTTATAGTCCGAGCCTGAGGTCTACTAAATATAATTTGATATCATCAGATTGGCCATTCCAAACTGCTCCCCTCCACGTGCTTGCGAGGCTCCCGGACAAGCACGCACATGGACATGGCCGAACAGGCTGAAAAATACAAGACAAATCCAGGCAGGCCAGCAATTTTCCAGCATGCAGCTTCAGGAGACCTCCAGGCAAGTACACTTTAAACCTAAATTAAGTATGCACCAAGCATACAAAAGATTCTCTGCCTCGAACAGGCAGCTTGACGAGATTAGCGCTTCTGACTACTCAACTGTCAAGTGCTCTCCATTTGCATATTGTCTGAGCTATTGACAACTCCGCCAAAATCCAATCATTCTATTATTTTATTATTATTATTATTTTGTTTTTAATTTTTATTTAATTTATTATTATTTATCATTATTATTTTGTTTTTAATTTGTTTTAATAACTAATATGTTTTAGGGGGATAGAAGGGTTGGTGGGTGGGGAGGATGGGGTATATTTTAATGTTTTAATGTATTTGTATATTTTTGTAATGCTGCCTCGACCCACTGGGAGAGGGGGGAAATAAATAAATATTGTTGTTGTTGTTGTTGTTGTTGTTGTTGTTATTATTATTATTCTAAGTACTGACCTTTCAGGGGCTTTGTCTCCAACCTGAAACCCATTGTTTTCCGCAGGAACGAACTACCCTACAGGCACATTTTCCCCTATAAGAACCCCTGATTTTGAGTGCTTCTTCGGATCGCTCTTGGTTTCCATTCCACCTTGCTGCCACTCCGTTTGCCGAGCCTTCCCCTCAGCTTCCACGTGCTGAGAATCTCTGCTCCAACTGACTTTCTTCTGGCTATCCGGGCTACAGGATCAGGTGTAGTATTCCCCCTGAAAAATCCTTCTCAAAATGCCCTGTCAAATTTCCTTCCTTTACTTTCTTAGGTCTGTGTGAGTGAGTACGTAAGTGCGCTGTGACTGTCTTTTAAATAAAGAAAACCATTATAATTTCATTTTGCTTGGTTTTTGACTTGGCCTGACCCTGTAAACATTGGGTTTAAGATCTCGCTAAGTTGCCCTGCCTCTTGCATTGCTACAGCTTGTGCTCTGGCTAATTCCCATTCCCCATTATTTGGAGCACACTGAGGTGTCCCCCATGGGACCCCAGAAATCAGGGTAACAGATTGCTCTGGTCAATGATCTGAACTGAATGTTGCCCAGCCCTGCTCAGAATAGAGAAGGAGCAGGCCAAAAAGGGAGGAAAGGATCCTGACTTTATCATCATATGAGACAATTTGGAAACAGGCAGTCCATCTCTGTAGCTGTCTACATTTCACAAATGAAGTGCAACCGAATACTGTCTCCAACAGGACAAGCTGTTAGTTGTGCCTTGCCTGTTTTCTGACTGTGATAAATCCTTAAGTGTCATTGCAGGTGTTGAAAGGTGTGATACTGTGCAGAGAGCTTGGTTAGAATATAACGAGGTTTAGACTGGTCTGTATTTTTGGCAGCTGTGACTCACAACCTTTCTAAAAATTACTGGAAACATAGAGAACAATTCATTACCATAAATAGAAATACAGACTTGGCATCATGTTTAAAAGAAAATCATAGCAATAAAAGGGAAGCAAACCACCTAATAAAGGATCAATTTTCACATCACCAATTTGATAAGACCAAGGCATGTTGAAATTGGTGTGGGGAGCATGGGTCTCAGTGGGGAGTCATTTGAATGCTGACACTGCTTTATCCAGAGGTCTGGCAGACAGGAAGCAGTGTTGCTGCTGCAGCTGGTGCCCTGAGACAAAGCAAGGTGGGAGACAGAATCATAGAATCATGGAGTGGGAAGAGACCACAGAGGCCATCCAGTCCAATCCCCTGCCATGCAGGAACCCACTTCAAAGCACTCCCAACAGACGGCCATCCAGCCTCTGCTTAAAAACTACCAAAGAAGAGACTCCACCACACTCCATGGAGGCAGCGTATTCCACTGTTGAACAGCTCTGACCATCAGGAACTTCTTCCTGAGTAAACCGGCCGGCCTCTCCTGAAACTGCAAACCCCAAGATTCCAGAGGATGTTGAAAATGGAATCATCGCGCTATAACAGGCTAGTGCGAAAATGGCCCTCCTCTTCTACCAGATAAGGATGGCCTGATTTCTCACTACCACAAACCCTCTCTCTATGTCCCCCACACACCCAAGGAAGGTAATAGGCAAGAGAGAGGAAGTATAGGAGTAAAATATCAGCCCACCACCTTTCCCTCTCCTTTCCCTGATCTAGTTTGGACCCTGGGTGCCCATTCTCCCTACCATGCCTTGGCCCTCTTCTCACAGACACACATACACACCTTTTGATATTCATGATTTTTCCACTTTTGCAGGGGTTCTGCACTCCTAATCTTAGCAAATGTGGAGGGTCAATTGTAGAAGAAACAAAGGAAGAACACCAGAGGACTTTGAACTGAAGACCATGGTAGCTAGATATTTCATGAACTTCTTTGAATGAGGCATTCTGAGACCATGACAGAAGAGCAGTCTAGAAGTATGTTCTGACTAAAGGTTGGAAGTGAAAAATACACAGGCCAGATTGCAGATTCCTGCAAGTATGGTAGCATTTCTGGTTTTGGTGTGTGTCAGTATATAAGGAGAATAATTTCAGCCAAGGTAAAAGGCTGAGACACTGTGTCTAGCTTATCTTTTCTTGGCTTGCTAAAATGTGATACAAGCAAATGTTGTTTCCTCACATAGAACCAGTTCATGAGTGAACAGGCCAAGAAGTCCTCAGTTAAGAAGTTACTTAGTTAGCTATTATGACCAACCCAGGAAACTGTGAATCTCTTAAACTATAACATTAAGCAAGTTTAAAGCATACCTTCTGATACTTTCTTGTTCTGAAGCTATTAACCATAGCTTTCCATAGGAAAATGTAGATAACTGAAGACTTGACATTTTATGGGTTGAACAAAAAGAAGGAGGGCATGAGGTACATTTGTATTTTGTTTTATCTTCAAAATGCCACCAGTGTATTGTAAAAGCTTTTTAAAATTTCTCTTGATATTGCAATATTCTTATTGGGAAATATGAGAGGTTGTAGTAGATCTCTCAAGCAGAGTATAGATGTGCCAGGCAGAAGGTAAGTAGTTATTTGCTGGCTATTTGCCGTAATAAAATTTGATTTGATTTGATTTGAAGGTAAATAGTTCACCAGCTCTGCCTCCCCAGATCTAGCAGAGAAAGAAATAAAATTTATGCCATTCCAGCACTATACTGGTATAGTGCTATTATTCCACCTTCAATATCCTGTAGAATTCTTGGGTTTGTAGTTTACTAAGACCAAAGAGCTCTCCGACTGAGAATTTAAATGCCCCTCTCTAAACTACAAACCCTAGGATTCCATAAGATGTTGAAAATGGAATAATAGCTCTATAACGGTATAGTGTGGAAATGGCCTTAGTCATCTTTACAAGGTATATAAAAGCAGTTTTTTTACCCATAAATACTAGTGCATAATCAACACAGGTTCATCTTCTTGAGAAAGTAAGAAAAGCAGGTACTACATTGTATCAGGAGAGTTGAAGCATCTCACCTAGAGAGAGAGAGAGAGCACTTAAAAGCACATGCTTCATGGAGAAAAGGCAGGAGGAGAGAGAGAGGTGTGAGAGCAGATGAGACCCCAGAGAATAAATGGATGCCTAAGTGATGTAGGAAGAGTGTGCGTATGAACAAACACACAAAGAAAAAGTAACCATGAACATGCTGTGCCTTATCTCCTCAAGAGCTACATGCAATCTAACTACCAGTGAGTATAGGCACGCAAGATTGCAGCTTCCAACATCTCTTGTGTCTCTTCTGTCTTTAGAAGAGTTGCCTGCAGAATGTTACTCTTTGTCTCCCTGCCTTAAAAACAAAACAAAACATCTTTTGCATGGCTTTGTAACATGCATGCCCATTTTATTTTGGAATGAGGTCCACTTAGTGTATAGAACTGATCAAGTTGGCTAAAGGTGTTAGCCAAACATCAGGGCAATCACAAAAGGCCTGAAACACAGGAACAGGTTATCTCCTGTCTTTCCTCCCCAAATAGCATCCCTTGAGTACAGGTTTCACTTATGCCAGGATAAGAACATGGGAAGTTACTTTTTAAGAAGTATTTTTAAATTACTCATTGTGGTGTTTTATCCGGATGCCATTACTCAATGAAATGATGGAAATAAGTAACTCATTACCTTATTTATTGCAAAACATATCACTTTTCCATTACACTATTAAGTTTTTGATGGAAAACTGCTTCAGATTGACACAAAAATGGCATCAAAGTGTTAAAAATTCCTGTTTTTAAGATGCCCTTAGAAAATAACTTGAACTCATTTACTTGTTATATTGATGATATAACTTTGCTCTTCAATCGCTTTTGAAATGTGTTAATGGACAAAAGTAACTAGTTCCAGTTAATTGTGTTACTTCCAGTGTGTCCCTCTGGAGAAGTTAATTCTTTTATTTGGTACCTGGAAGAAACAAAATATGAGCAAGCAAATGTGCTGTTCAGTTTTCTGAGGCAGTAACTACAATGTCTTAGTTAACTAGCTTCTGGGTTTATTGCATCAAGAAGGAAAAAGGAACAGAAATTACTCCTTTGAAAGCCAGGTCTTGGGGTTTAAAATATTTAAAGAGGGAAGCAGCTTTTTGGAGACTATTAAAATACACACCACTTTTGAAAACTGAAATGTGACATTCAGGCCTGACGAGACGCTTTGGATTTGGATGGGGGTCAGTTGGGTAGGGAGGAAGCATATTTTCAGCCACCCATTTTGGAACTATTCCTCACTTGTGTAATTGACTGCCAAAGCAGCATCTGATAGGAAATCAAAGAACAAACAATTCAAAAGAGGGAAAGCACTGTTTTTCTTTCTTTCAAAGAAATAATACACAGAGTGAGACAAAGTTCCTTCAGAGAATGGCAGTTTGCCAGGATTGGGGGCCCTCTGGGCAGTAAACAAACAGCCACCCTGATAGCCCAGTTCCTGGGTTTAGACTGGCCGGTGGAAAGGAAAGCAGATAAGAGCTTAGTGTTATGTGGGGAAAAAGAAAGGACTGAATATGGCATAGTGGTTGAAATCTTCATGGATGTATCAGATTTCAGGACTAAGTACATTTGCTTGTACGTGCTTCTTCATTTGGATGTGCACATTTCTCTGCAGGTATATTAAGAGACAGAGAACCACCATGGTGCAATGGTTTGAGCACTGGACTACAATCCTGGAGATCAAGACTTGATTTCCTACTTGGCTATGGAAACTCACTAGGTGACCTTGAGTGCATCACATACTCTCAGTTCCAGAAAACCCATCTTGGGCCATTTCCACACTAGGTTGATACATTGTACTAGCGTCGAATTCTTATCCTCTAGTCTGCACGTTGTAGCATTTTAGCGTTGCAGTTTTCCTCATGGTTCTGCACGTCTTCAGCTCCTAAAATGGTTCACTGCGATGAGAAACCACTGTATCTGAAAACTGGAAAAACTCCTATGTAAATCTTCCAAATAGGTTCTGCTTCGTTTCTCACCTACATGCAGAAGTGCAGCATTGATTCACAGCGCAAAAGTGGCTGGCTATGGGCATTCCCAGGCTGTCCCTTCCATCAGTTCCGTCCCTATCTCTCTCCGCCCATCAAAGGACAGGCTGCCCTCATTATTGTCTTCCTGTGTTAAATGGACAGCGGGAAGAGAGTGGATCTGGTAATGGATTGTTAAGATGTGTTTTTCCCCCACTTATCAATGAACATACATATCTACACACAAATATAGCAACGCAGAAATGTGTTTAAAAGGTGTGTGTGTCTTTTAAAAAACAGCCGAATGGTGGGTGGGGCGGAGTGAGGGAGGGGAATGGAAGTGACCAGGGACTTGCTGTTGCAACAGCAACTGATGTTCTCCATGGTAGTACAATGTAAATGGGGTGTGTGTGTGCAGACAGCACAGTTTCTGAATCGGGATATAAAAACACTGTTCTTGACACACAGTGAACTGCTCCTCCCTTCTTATGCAGAAATGGCCATAGTTTCACCTTAGGGTTGCCATAAGTCAGAAACAACTTGAAGACACACAATAACGACAACAACATATTAAGAGCTGGAGCCACCCCCGAGTATCTCCCTCCAAGCCAGAAAAGGCATTGTGTGGCCCACAGCTATTAGGGTGGTTTAGCTATTTGAACTGCTTTTGCCAGCAGAACTGGCTGTCTCTGTGTTATTTCTCCATCTTTAAAGGCACAGGTCCTGTCTGATGTTGGAAGCAAAGCAGGGTCAGTCCTGGTTAGTATTTAGATGGGAGACCACCAATGAATACCAGGTGCTGTGGGCTATATTTCAGAGGAAGGAACTGGCAAAACCACTTCTGAGTATTCCATGACTAAGAAAACTTTGTGAAATTCATGGGGCCACCATAAGTCACCATAAGGTGATTTGAAGGCACATACACATATACACACAAACAGGGAGTCTGTAGACATCCCAAAACTTGTCTGTACTGCTGGGAAGTCCTTCAGAGCCAGTTTTCAGGCAGTGCATGGAAAAATTGGAGGGAGGAGGGGAAGGTAAGAAAGTTCCATCACTGGCACTAGTTTCACATTAAATTGGCATTAGTTCTACGCTGGATTTAAACCTGTATCTAGCAACAGATTTCAAAATGAAAAATAAAATGTAACAAATCATCAGGTTTTAGTCACCATGTGAAAAAGGCCAATATTTGGATTCTTTTTTCTTCCCCAAGCAACAAAATACTGTCTGAAAGTTGTGGCAGAGGCTAAGAGAGTTGTGAA
This sequence comes from Ctenosaura bakeri, assembly GCA_948474755.1. NCBI lineage: Eukaryota > Metazoa > Chordata > Lepidosauria > Squamata > Iguanidae > Ctenosaura > Ctenosaura bakeri. The sequence continues at coordinate 381,585 of CAOLHI010000336.1, forward strand.
TTGTGAGCTAGAACAGAGGTTCTCATGTTATCTTTAAGGGACTGTCATTTCCCCACCTAACCTGTTGGTAATAGTTCCTTCTTTGTGCCCATTGACAACAACTCTATCTTGCTTTGTTGGAAAGTCTCAGCATACTGGTGGCCTATGGCTTACAAACTGACAGCGACCCACAGACTGTCACTTTGAGTAGCCCTGAGCTAGAATGTGCAGTGTAAGACCTAGTCTGCCATTTAAGACCTTTGCAGAATGAAGTGGTCATGATCTCCTACATTAAAAAAGTTTCTTGAAAGATTAACACAGAAAGGAATGGACTTTGTGTCAATTTTGTTGTTATTTGCTTTGCTTTTTTCCAGCATGGTTAGTTTTTGTTTCTAAACAAGCAAAGAAATGGTGAGAAACTTGCAAAAATGAAGCCGGTACTCACAGATAGAAGTGGAAGAGCATACCCTCCAATTGTCCCAGTTTGGCATGGACAATCCCAATTACTCTTCTGTTGTACTTTTTCAGCTGCTTTTAAAAGGTTCCATTTTCTCACTCCTCTTCCCACTTTTCCCTTTGTCCTGGTCTTAATTCAGTTACTGCAAAATGCATTCAAGGTGCAAAAGTGGTTTACAATCAATTAACTTAGTGGTGGGAGAAGAGAGGAGGGGTTGGAATCTGGTCCTTCCCTGTAGGCTCAGGCAAGAGCAAATTGCTGCAACCTTTCCTAGCTTGTGTGTTCTTCTCATTATTAATTCTTGCAGTCTTCATCATGCTCTGATGTTGCTTGGCTGCACACATCCCAGTTTTCATCTGCAAAATATTGAAGGCTAAGGAAAGGACCACTGTAGTTCTCAAAATTCTACCGTTTCACCTATACTAGACCTGAATTACATTATCTGTGATTTTAAATATCATGCTCAGGATCTGCCAAGCCTCTTTCTTAACAAAGAGTAGGACAATATGGGTCTAAACAGCCTTGGGCCTGCAATGAAGGTGGGGTGATCCTTTTGCCTCAGCCATTTTGCCACTAGAAACCATACTTTTGAAGCTGTTTACAAGTAAATGCTGCTGTTTGCTGCATGACACTTTGTGGAGAAGCATGGGTAAGTTGCTTCAACTTGATTTTTGGCAGGAAAATGGCAGGGGTGGAAAAGGATGAATCCCTTCATATTGTGCTACAGCACTTACTGGACTCTTTTGGCTGCTTTATACAGCATCCGAAGGTAATAATCTGTTATTACAAAACTGTAATAGTCTGTTATGACAAAACTGACTGTATTTGGACCCAGGCTTTTGTAGACTAGTAGATTCTTGCCCACAAAGGGTTTTACCATAATAAATTAGGTCGGTGAATCAATCCTTTTTGCTGGTGGTACAGCTTCTGTAAATTGAGATTTGTTCAGCACAGTGCAATGCCCATTGGAGGAAATAAGTGGGAAGTAGTAATGTTGTCTTGCAAAACATTGGATTTCACCCTTAGTCTTTCAAATGACACAGAACTCTTCAGTCCTGTTTTTTAAATAATGAAATCAAATGAGAGGAACCTTTCTTTGCCATTAAGATTAGGAACAACAATCTTTTATTGTCAATTTGAAAGCATATGTCCTTTCTTTAACATAAAAAATTGTGATATACATATTAGCTAATTATTCAGTTACACAAAGGACTTTAGAAGGCAAGCTCCTCCCTTTCTTCAACAACAGCTAATTCTTCAACATGAAAATAATCAAAGCATGAGTTCACTTCCCTTTTCACATATGATGCCAACTTCTTTTTTGTGGGGGGGGGAGTATAAACAAGATATGCTAATAGAACCATCTTCTCTTTGTATGCTTTTTATTAACAGGGAAACAGGCAGTTGATTCTTATTAATTCTCTCTGGCCAGAAAAATTACATATTTCAGCATGGAAGACTTGTGTAAACAGGCCAACTGCCTCCATGCAAGGAAGCCAAGAGCATTAGCAAACATTGTTTAGAAATAGGTCCACTGCACACAAGTCCTTGATAATGACAAGGGGAATGGTATGAAATCCCAGACCTAAAATTGCCACTGCCAAAGCCAGAACTGAAAGAAATATTTCAGCAGAGAGTTCATGTTTCTCTAATATGAAGAATAAATTGGGGCATCATGCAGTTGTGCCACAGGGACTTTTCCAATTAAAGTGGAGTTGTCCGATATGTTACATTGTTTCTAATTATAAGCCTCTCTTTAAGAGTGTTGAAAATCTAAACTGGAAGAAGACAGCATGAATTCTTTATAGGATTAAGTGGTTTAAAGAGGGATGAATAGGGATAAACAGCTGAATTCCCACGAGACATGTCACCCTTCTTCCCATATTTGTTAAGCAAGGTCTTGGGCAGAAAGGCATAGTAATGTTTACTCCCTTAATTCTGGATGTAGCCTTTGAAATTTTGACCACTGCGGATGAAAAGCACATAGTGTATTTTCTCATTCTTGACGAGAAAGGGTCTCTTGACACATGAAGGCATCCTGGAAAAATAAAATGGCAGTGGCCAATCTGAGACCAAAAAATTACCGTTCTTTTTCCTCTGTCAAGGATCTTACATTTCTTTGACAGAGTTTGTCCTTGCCAGCTCAGTTCCATATCCTTTCTGTCCCTTAAGGCAGTTTCCACATTCTGGAGCATGCTGCCATGGCCATTTAAAAAGCCAGAGAGGGATAGTTAGAAAAAGTGGCTGGAAGTTGTTGTTGTTACTATTTGGTACCATCAAGTCAACTTATCTTATGGTGATCCTATGAATGGAGACCCGCAAAAGCCCTGGTAACCAGCTGCCCTGTTCAGTTCCTGCAGACTCAGAACTGTGGCTTCCTTAGTTGAATCAATCCTCCTGGAATGCAGTCTTCCTCTTTTCCCACTATCTTCCTCTTTACCAAACATTATCTCTTCCATGATGTGAGATTTGCACCACAGCTTCAGTTACAGGAGGGTAATGTCAGCATTCTCCTGTAATTCTTTCCTCTAGCCTGTAAATGGCCATAGCAGCACACCTTGGTATGGGCAAGATGCTGGAGAGGTGGACATTGCTTAAGGAGGTACTGAATATCTCTTCTTTATAATTTCCACAAAATATATGAGCATATAACCTGGGGTTATGCACAAGTATGTCACCAAATGTTTTCAAGATCCTGATTAATTAGTGTTGTAACTATAGTATACTGAGTGTATTCAATACAACAATGAACTATAGAAACATCTAACATCCAACAATCTCATTAACATTAAATGAGATTGCTAAAAATAAAAATAAAAGAGGTAAAAACCAGATAGTTTTAATGATATTTATTTGTCTTGGTAAATATCCAGTCAAAAGATGGAGAAAAAAAATATGTAAACCAATAGTAATCCTTGCTAATCCAAAATTTCTTTAATCCCTGACTGAAATCTAGCAGTAAAATTAGAATTTAAGTTCCTAAATATATTTACTCACCATGAACATTAAACTAGCATTTTAATTCAGTGAGTTCTCAAGTTTATACCTACTAAATAATTATAAAGCTCAGATTTTTAAAAATTTACCTTTTATATGAATTGTAATACAAAAGGGAACTCAGCCAACACAAGCCTCACATTATATGTTGATGAGCCATGCGTGGCTCACGAGCCATAGTTTGGCCATTCCTGCTCTAGGGATAGTGGGGAGCTAAATAAGCCGATGACCCTAAATCTCTTCTGCTTTTAGCTGGAAATAGTTTTGCATAGATGGTTTTGCACTGAATTCATTTTAAAGGCTTTGGAGAAATGAAGAAGATTCTAGAGAGTGTCACTGACAACCTTTGTCTTCTCTCTTAGAATGTTCTTCTTCCTAAGGTCAAATCAAGGAAAGTTGTTTGTGCACTGAAAAGCAGTGGGACTCACAATGCAACATCTAAACTGTGCACAGGATTACAATTAATGTGAAAAGGGGAGAAAATGGTATGTGTGCATGAGGCTGGGGGACTTCCTTTCCAAAAATTGCAATGTTTCATTTATTTGTTTGGGTCTCACTCCCACATAGTTTGCCTTGAGTCAGGAAATAAGCTAGTGTTGTGCTTTCTTGTAAAGTAAACTTGACTTTCCTCAATCTAATGGCAAGGGAAGGGAACAAATGGAAAATTAAGAGAGATAAGGAAAGATTTCTTTAAAATGTCTAAAATATGTACTAGGATTACAGATGTGAATTTTTTTTTTTTAAAAAAAAACTCATCCTGGATGTGGCTGCTTCCAATAAAGCACAATTAAAATATATGCAAAAAATTGTAAAGATTTACAGGTTAATCTACTTGCACAGGAACATGTCTCTATAACTACATTACCTTGAGCCACTCTGGAGTAGTTGTTGGCTTCCAACCAGGAGTACAATGAAGCCACTCTGGGGCCCTTTCTACAGCTTACTGGATCCTGGCAGTGTCCCACAGGGATCTTGGTAGAGCCTCTCCCGGGAGAGGGGTGTGACGAAAGTGCACCCCTCCACACCGGCTGCCACTGTGAATGGAGGAAGCGTGTTGATGCTGCCTCTTTCTTCCACAGTGCAGCTGGGCACTGTCCCAGGCTGCGCTGGGGCAGGAAGTGCAGCCATTGTGCTTCCAGGACCTCTGCACCCAAGGTAAGTGTAGGAGGGTGGCGGGAGGGCTGCGAGATTGCCGGACATTAATGTGTGATCACGCCATCTGGGGACAGGAGAAGGATGGGACCCAGAAGATGTCGTGCATAAGTGTCATCCAGCTCCTGTCCTTCTCCCATCCCCAATGCGGGATGACAACATCCTGTGGAAAAGGCCTGGGTTTCATTCCAGAATCTAATGGCGATTCTGCAATTCTGCTCTTGAACAAATTAAAAACTGGGAGGTAGTTTGCTTTTGAGGATGCTTTTTTTTTTGAGGAAGTTTTTTTTCTTTCCTGAGGAAATTTGGCTCAGCCCTATGGATCAATGTGGGAAGTAACCATATTCTAAGAAGATGAGAGGGGGGGCTACACGTTCAATGCATGTATTAGTGTAAAAAGCTCAAGAGTTGATATTACCATTGGTTGTTTATACTACATGCATGCCACTGGTGTGTGTGAGTGAACTAGACCTTGACATTCAGACCATTTAATAGTATTTTTTTTATTTTATTTATTTATTTGTATCCCGCCTCTCCATATGGATCGAGGCGGCGAACAACTTACAAATAGCATGTATTTCGATACATTTCTATACATGCCTCCAACAAGCTGGGTACTCATTTTACCGACCTGCGAAAGGATGGAAGGCTGAGTCAACCTTGGAGCCCGGCAGGATCAAACTCACAATCTTGTGGCTTGTGGCTTGCAGTACTGGCATTTAACCACTGCGCCACCAGGGCTCCCAGACCCTTTCAGTAGGACTGAAAGGGTCTGGGAGTGATTATGGGGAGGAAACATAACTTACCCATCCTCCTTCTCAAAGCCAACTTCATTATTATTACTTCACTGATACAAGGAATGAACCCTAGCAGGAATTGCAGAGCACTTGTTGACAGCAACACCTTAGTCACCTTAGCTTTACTGTCAATCCCCACAGCCCCATATTCCTGTTCCCCACTGTGGAGACAACAGACCACAAGGTCTCACTTTTTCTCATCTCAGACTGGAATAGTAGCTTTGCCCCCTCACTCCCTGTTTGCCAAAGTGCCTTGCCACTTTATGCACAGCTCTGGCGATCCCTAGAAACACCACCTTTGTGTAAGCAGGGTAAAGCCTTTCAGTTATTAATTAAATTCTCTTTATAGATTATAGTAGAATGGTTCTGGATGGTTATAACCACTGAGAATCATTCAGTTGAGACCAAGTTTATGAAAAAATATAGCATAATCTTTATTAAAACAGCAAACAGAATAATGTATTGGTTTTATATGTATGTCAAAATTCAAACAGATCTTCAGAGTATGTTTAAATAGTTTCTTAACTCTTTACAACAGCATGAAGGCACAGCACCCCCCCCCCTCACTCTCATACACACACAGCCCTCTGGCTTCCTTCTTTGCCAAGGGCTATGTTCTCAAATCTAGGCCACTTTCTCTCTTACCAGATTTAACAGTGGATTGATTTCTCCTCTGCCCTTTTTCTAGGCTTTTCCTGAGAAAACACCCTTCTTATTCATCCCCTCCCCTTGATTGAATAAGAACTGCTTTGGCTGAAGGATTCACTCTTCACCTTGACCCCTGAAAGTCTGACTCTTCTGGAAAACTCTCTCTTACTCAAACCAGTGTGCCTGCTATAAATACATTCTCACTCAGACCTTCATCCCGCCTTCCCATTAAAAAAGGCTGGGGTTTCCTCTGGAGTGGCCATTCTGGTTACCTAGCAACCTGTTGCTGGGTGGCTTTTCTACCACTCAGGATACTATTCTCCCTATACTCCGTCATACCTGTCCTTACTACTACTCTCTGGTCTTCTGCCCTCTGTGAAGGAGCAAGGATGGAATTGAGTGGTAAGGATCAATGAGCTGTATCTGGCAAGTCCTCAAGTGACTCAGAAGTCAGAGCTAGCACAAAATTGCAGACCAGTGCACCATACAGACAACACAAAAGACCCATCTTAAAGGACCTGTACTGGCTGTCAGTTTGATACTAATCTGAATACAAAGGACTTAGGCTTAGAATCTTGATATTTGAAGAAGCATCTCTCCCTCTATAGACCTGACTGAGGTATGCAGGAAGAGTCCTCATCTGTGTTCCATCAGTGGGGGGTGGGGGGTGGGGGAGGTAGTACAATTGGGAGGACATGGGAGAGGGCCTTCTTGACCCAGCTATGGAATGCCCTTCCCTTGGAGGTCTGATTGGTGCCAACATTGGTTTCTTTCTTGGGTCAAGTCAAGACTTTTTTTTATTACAGTCTTTGTGGCTTAATGTACTCTAAATAGACTTGGTTTTTAAATTGTTGTAGCTTTAGAAGCGGTTTTAATTTGTTGTAATGTTTAATACATTTTTACTTTATTTAAATTATTTTCTTTTTTTTTTTGCAGTCTGAAGTTACTTTAAATAGTTTACTGTTTTATCTGCATGCTGCCCTGGAATCTGATGATAAATGGGTACATATAAATATTTCGATTAAGCAACGATAACTAAATAAATGAGAATCATGTGGTCTACCAGATGTCACTAGAATGAAAGTCCCAGCAGCCCTAGCTAGAACAGCTAATGGTGGAGAGTTGTGGGAGTCATATGACTTCCCCTTCTAAATCCAGTAGCAGGACTGTCAAGAATGAACCACCTTAGAACTTGTTAGTCTCAACTCTTCTAAGACCCTTTTATTTTAATGGGTCTACTTCAGCTAAAATAAATACAGCTCCTTGTTAGTATAGTGGAATGTATCTCTACCAACCACATCCCAGACTGGGATTTGATTTCTTGACATGGGCCCTTTCTGCAACTCACCTATTTTTGGCGCTGGGGTGCAGTGCTTGTGCGAGCAGCCTCCAGAGAGAGGCTCTCACTTCCCTGCTTCTTCGGCTCTGCACAAGCTTCCTGCTTGCATGAGAGCCCTGCCTCTTCCTTTCGCAGTGCAGCCTGGGACCTTCCCAGGCTGCATTGGACAGGAAGCGCGACTGGCTCCTGAGGCTCCACACACAAGGTAAGTGTTCATGGGGCCACAGAGCAATGTGCGACTGCGCAGCATTTACAGCTTCAAGCCGAAATAGAAAAAAAAATGTGTGAGCGGTCTCTGCTGGGCCCTGGAGCATCGCACAAATGTGAGTGCATTGTGTGGGCCGCTCCTCACATATGTGTGACACTCAAGGGGCCCTTTCACATCAAAAATGCTGTGCGAAAAGGGCCATGAAGATAGAAGTATCCTTTGAGAGCCAGAATAGTGTAGTGGTTTGAGTATTGGATTATGACTCTGGAGACTAGGGTTTGATTCCCTGCTTGGCCATGGAAATGTACTGGATGACCTAGGGCACTTCACACATTCTCAGCCCCATAAAACTCCATGACAGGTTTGCCTTAGGGTTGCCATAAGTTGGAAACAACTTGAAGGCACACAGCAACAAATTTTAGGTAGGATTAACACTGAATCCAGACCTATGTACAGTTCTGTAACTAAAGCCATTTTGAGGCCACATTTTGGGAAAAAGGAATATGGATGATGATGATGATGATGATGATGATGATGATGGTAATAACAATACTAATACTACTACTACTCATAATAATAATCAATATACAATATACAACTCTATCCCTTTGGGGAGAGGTTTCTGATTGTTAAACACTGCAGTTTCTGAAGACTGGGGTGGGGAAGAGAGAGAGCCTTCTTAACACTGTCCCCTTATTGCTTTTTCCTTTGAAACAAACCCCTCCCCACCCAAAATACAATATATTTTGGTAATATGGACTTCTACCCTGAGTCAGATGGTTTTAAAGTATATATGAAGGATCCAGAACTGAGGAGGGGAAGAGAGGCTTTTCAGTGAGATTATTTTTCTAAGTGATTCCATCTGCAGTCAAAGAAGGAAGGTGTTTCAGAATACATTTATTTATTTATTTATTTATTTGTTTGGTTTAGTTTGCTAAATCTGTTTAAATTCTCTGAGCAGCATCCTGTGGTGCAGAAAACATCCCAGAAGTAGGTCATTTGATAACACAGATGAACTTCTTGTTGGCTTTAGAGACCCTGGTGAATGGGCCAAGAGTGATACCACCAGCACTGAAAAGTGTGTAATGAAATGTTCCGCCCCCCAACAGCTGTCCATAGATGCTGGAGTTCTACCATGTGTTCAGCATCCCTTCCTCCCCTCTGCTTGCAAGCCAAGCAGAGATGTCTTACTGACAAGAGAGGGAGCTGTATTTTTTTCTCACCACCTCATAAATAGCAAGGGCTGGGGAAGAGCGGGAGAGATGAGGGTTGAGTTTGGATGTTAGGCAATACTTACCACAGGCAGAACTCTGAAGGGATATTACTTTCCCTCTCCAGCCTTTAAAAGTCTGTGGTAAAGCTTTTAAAAATACAGCATATTCCCTCTTTCCCCCTCCACCCTGTGGGCTTCCCCACCCCTTGGGCTTTGTTGCTGATTTTATTTGACAGCTGTGTTTGGACTTAGCTTGCATTTTCAAGCCAAGGGGAGAAATGTTATCCAGAGTCAGAGCCACAAGCAATGCCAATTCCAGGTTAAAATCTCCATCCTGCATAGCTTCAGAGCAGAACTGAACATTACAAGTGGGAACCATAACAAAATGTTGTGGCGAGTCTTCCTTTCTGAAACGAACAGTCTCAGGGTTCAAGCTGGCCATTGTTGTCTCAAAAGAATATCCCACACTTCTCCTCCTTCCATATTCCAGCAAGTAAACTATATTCCAGGTCTGCTGAATTTGTTCATTTGTTTTTGTAGTTTTCTTTTTCCTTCTCCTCCCTCTTCCTCCTCCTCTTTTCCAAATGATAAAGAAATAAATTTGTACTCATCTTTCTTTATAAGAACTCAGGGTGTTTGAGCATCTATAGTTAAAATCATAAATTACAATGGTCCAGAATTACAAAGCTAAAAACATAAACTGAATGGCTAAAATTAAAACTGTCTAAAATCCTCAAATAAAATCTTTGCTAAAATACACCAAAGGCAAAGCAAAACAAGCAGCAGTAAAAGACATTAAACACTTGCAGATTCCCTGAAAAGTTTACACAGATAGATGTGTTTTCAAATGTGGTCTGAAAAACAAAAAGATGGGACAATCAGATCTCTGATGGTGTCACCACCAAGAAATCCTTGCTATGAAATACAATTCCTGGATATGGACAATTTGTAGTACTTATAAATGCTGTGTAGGAAGTATGCCTGTTATTTTCATTGGTTCCATTGTGTTTGGTCTGTGCGTGTCCTTTAACTGGATATCTCAGCTAGCTTAAGGACTATCCATGTGTATGAGAATGACTTGTATGCCTTGACTCATTGTAGCCTTTTCTATTACATCCGTTGTCCGTTCCATTTTTCTGCTGTATATTACTACATTATGTATGTGAATTGTTGTATGCACTGTGTATGAGCATTATTATAGACTTAATGCTATAATGCCACCTGATTGCTAATCTTATATCTTCTCAAATAGATCTTCTGCCAATGACACCCCTCCCACACACATGCTACTGCTGCTGCCCAGTAGCTGTTTGGCACATTTAAGACCTTTCTACACTACACTGTTATAGTGCTATTATTACACTTTCAGCATCCTGTGGAATCCTGGGGTTTGCAGTTTAGGGAGGGTCATTTAGAATTTTCAGCCAGATAGTTCTTTGGCCTCAACCAAACTACAAACTCCAAAATTCCACAGGATGTTGAAAGTGAAATAATAGCATTATAACAGTGTAGTGCAGAAAGAGCCATAGTCTGGCTCCTCAGCAAAAGCCTGCTTGATGTGGGAGACTCTCCTAACAGCACCACTACCCTCAGCACAGCCTCTTGCCTCAGACAAGCCTCCAATACCATCACTGCAGAAAAGTAGTGCTATTTCAGATGGACAGACTCAATCAAGGAAGCCACAGCCTTAAATCTGCACGACGTGTACAAAGCTGTTGATGATAAAGTGACCTGAAAGTCTCTTATTCAAGTTGGTTACCATAAGTCAAAGTTGATTTTATGGCAGTTCACAACAATATTAACATATTTGCGAATGCATATTTATTACCCCCCCCCAAAGGTAATATTACAGGCATTGTTGTTATTTTTGATGCATTCCTTCTAAGTGCCGACATTTTCTATGAACAACTGGGAACTCTGCTTTTCCAGGGTTCCCACCTGTGTGGACAGAGGTCATATACTCTTATACATAAATTGCATGTAAAATTGTAGAGGGAAGGAGCAGGCGCAGCAGAACGATGCTACCTCTCTACTCCAGGGGGCAATTTTTCATTAGTCCTCTTTGTGTTGGACCAGGAAGCACAGTGTGTTGCACCCCTTCCTCTGCAGAGCTACGAGAAGGTGACTTGTCAATTCATAGTCTTCACAAGAACCCCCTATTAGTTGTTGTGTGCCTTCAAGTCATTTTCCACTTATGGTGACTCTAAGGAGACACTATCAGAGGGTTTTCTGGCGCTGAGTGTGTGTGAAGCATCCAAGCTCACCAAGTGGGTTTCCATGGCTGAGGAGGGAATCTAACCCTGGTCTCCAGGGTTGTAGTCCAATGCTCAAACCATTCTGGCTCTCAACATTACTTATGTTTTTTTCTCACATTAGAAGAATTCCACTGCTAATAAAACTTGAGGGCCAAGATTTGACATTGTCTTCCTGCAGAACTATGCTCCATCCACCTCTTCCTACTCTGAGACCTTATCTGTTTCCTGTGGCTCTCCACACATGGCCATTTAGTAGCTGGGAGAAGGCAGGGAGCAGCCACCCAGCATCTGACTATTTCCCATAGCTGGCCACATGACAGTAATGTCATCTTCCAGAAATTCTAGAGGACCCCTAGAGCTTCTGGAGGATGATTTTGTTGTGCATCCAGCTGTAAGAATTGTAAGAACATAGCTGGGTACGATGTGGTTCTTTCTTCTCCTCTCCCAACCACCAAATGTTGGGGAAGCCACTAGAGACAAGTTAATTCAGTCGTCAGGGGGTTGTTGCAGTAAAAATACATATGTGGGCATAAGTTAGACTTACATCTCTGTGAGTCACTGCTGGAAGCTAGCATGGTGTACTGGTTTGAACAGATTCTGCGAGACAAGGGTTCAAATCTCTGCTTAGCTATGGAAATCCACTGGGGACCTTGGGCAAGTCTATAGCCTATTTTTCAGAGGAAGGAACTGGCAAAGCCACCTCTGAGTATTCCTTGCCTATGAATAGCCCATGAAATTAATGAGGTCTTTATAAGTCAACAGGCAACTTGAGGGCACATGCACACATATGCACAGATTTTAGTGGTAGTGGTCAATTTAGCCACAAATGTCCCAGTTTAAATGGCTTTTTGGATCTCTACATCTGTGCGTGCATACATGTGTGTGTGTGTGTATGAGAGAAAGAAAAGAGAGAGAAAGAAAGAGAGAGAGGAGTAGGAGGAGTAGGAGTAATAGTAGTAGTGGTTTATTCACAGTGTAGGGATAATTTTTCACCCTCTCTTGCCATACATTTTTATATACTTGTATACGCAAGTCTTTTTTCTTTTTAATTTTAGCAAAGATTTTCCTTGTAAACTTCTGATATATTCTTCCCATGTATTCTTCTTATGGATCAATGGGGATGAGAAAGGCCATTTCCGCATGACACTCTTATAGTGCGATGATTCCACTTTCAACCTCCTATGGAATCCTGGGGTTTGCAGTTTCAGTGTCGTGCGGAAATGTTCAAAGAAAGATGCAGGAGCATGTGCAGTGCAGATTGTAGTTAAGGCTTCAGCAGTTGCTTTCCAGATTTAAAGTGCCAGCTCTCTGTCCCAGGGTGATATGAGCATGTTTGAAACAGTTACACTTCACTTCACAGCCTTGGATGGAACAATGCATTTTATTAATCATGCCTTATATTCAGCTTTGCATTGTTAACTCATCATTCATGTTCACACCATCCCACTGAAATGTTATGAATATTCTCAATTAATGGAAGTGATTAATATTTCCAATTAATTGAAGATGAATTATAATAACATGATGAAAGCCACCTGGTGAATTTATAGTTTCTTGGGAAAGAAGCTTGGGCTTTGACTTTGATGAATAGCTAACAAATGAGATAGAATCAATGTGGAGCAGCCAAGGACACCTACCTCCCCTTGTATCCTTGATTGCCTTCTGTAAGCATGTGGGCCTCAGATTGCATGAAGCCTGGGGAGATCTGGCGTGGACCTTGGAAGCCATATCAGCTTCCCAAAGGCTCTGGAATTCCCCAAAAATCTTTTGGAAGAAATTGAATTTTTGGACAAAAGAGCATGCAAAACAATCCTTCATAGGCTATTTTGTGCTCTTTTTCGGGGGGAGGGGTCCTATTCCAAAACAACCAACCCCCCAAAAAAGCCTAAAATGTGACCAGCGGTGAGATGAGTTATTTCTCTTCCCCCCAAAAGATGGGTGTGATAGTGCCGGGCTCTTAGGAAGTTGATGTGGCCCTTCATGCTTCAGAGGGTGTGTCTGTCTGAATACATCAGGGGCATACCCAGTTGCCAGCACTGAATTTACTACAACAAATCCTTCCTGAGTGTAAAGGCCTTCCAGAAGACTTCCAGAGCTGCAATTTTCTTTATAATCAGGGTGCAAGGGAAGCATGCACCTTGTTTGAAAGAAAAATGGTGCCATAGTGGCAAAATCAACAGGATTAGGGGTAGCAGGAACACTTAAGGGCTGGAAAAACGGAGAGGGGCACATTTGGTTCAGGGGATGTGTGTTGTCCATATCTGCTCAAAGGTAATACAAAAAGTAATGCCAAGTGTCAAAGTGTCTGTTCTGTAGGACACCTATGTCAGGATGAGTGACTCAATTACAGAGTCCGCAAACTGAAAGCTTTGCAAAATCAACTTTATTTAGTTCTGAAGGACACAGAAATTCTGAAGAAAACTGTTTTTTTTTAATGTACAAAAAACCACCACTAAGCTCAACCTGCTACGCAACAAACAAAATTGCCATTTTATATAAAGGATGCCATTTATTATACCACTGTATGTAATGGGACTTGAGCATCCACAAATTTTGGTATTCACGGGGGGGTGGGGTCCATGTACCAAACCCTAGCAAATACTGAAGGCCCACTGTACCTTTAAAAGTGTGATATAGTGGCCATTTCCGCACTGCACTGTTATAACTCTATTATTCTGCTTTCAACATCCTATGGAATCCTGCGGTTTGCAGTTTGAGGAGGGCCCCCAGGATTCCATAGGATGTTGAAAGCGGAATAATAGCGTTATAAAAGTGCAGTGCAGATAGGGCAGGTGATTTGGCCATTTGACCCTGGGGTACCAGGGTTTGATTCCTCACTCTGCCACAGAGACCCACTGGGTTATCGATTGATCCCCCCTCGACCATGGAAACCCACTGGGTGACCTTGGGTACATCACACACTCTCAGCCCCAGAAAACCCAGTGATATGTTTGCCTTGGGGTTGCCAGAAATCAGAAATGACTTGAAGGCGTGCAGCAGCAGCAGCAGCAACAACACAGTTCTGCATGGAACGCAGTTGGATTGGATGGCCCTTGGGGTCTCTTCCAAAGGCAAGATTCTATATTTGCCCACCTGGCATTCTGCTGTCTTTGCAGTTTAGATGCCTCCATCTTTAAACACTTCTTCTTGTTTAGCACTGAAGACAATCAAAGCCTAGATATCAGTGTAACCCAAGAACAAAAACTCTGTTTTTCCTCTCCTGTGTGTGTGTGTGTGTTTTATGTTTTCCAGCTCTGTTTTTCAGATATCTGGAAAAGCCAGTGGCTGGAGGGGAGGGAGGTCTGGGAAATTGTTTACAATATTTTCACATGATTACGATGGCAGAGTTCTCGCACCCTGAAAGGCCTTCTGTTTTCAGATGGCATTGAAAGTTTACCGTCTTTCCAGACAAAAGGAAGAGAGCCTATTGCCAGCAGATGAGTAATGGGCAATGGCCTCAGCACAATACCCTCCTATCCAGTCCTAAATCTACACGGTGTTCTAAGGCTTCCCTCTTTCTCCAAAGCAACCATTGTCTGGCCTCTGGGAGACCAAGGCCTCTCATTGGGTGAGTGGAGAAGCAGCCAAGAAATGGTGTGGAGAGGGAGGGAGAGAGGGAGGACTTCTGACAACAGTCGCTCAGTGTTCACTGCCCACTATCTGCCTTCCTACGCTTCTAATATAATACTTGGAAAACTTTCCTGGCCACGGTTCGATATTCTGATAAGTTGTGGACCATCTGGAGTGCACCTAGTTCCAAAAGATTACAGAAACTCACAGAAGTTTTTTAATGCTTGTTTTGTTTTCTTACTTCATCTACTCATGCCGATCAAGGCCCTGGGAGAAAGTGATAAAAGCAAAGGTTTGGTTTGGTATATTTAGCAGCAGATGGGAATTCAGAAAATGTAAGTCCCTGTATTTATTTTCTCATTTGCTGTCACTTGAATGCACAAAGAGGGTGCATGTGAGGTTTTTTTTTAAAGTGTTCACTTAATAAATACCTACAACTTAGATAATTAGTAAACCTCTTATGAGGCATAGTTCTAAATTATAGAGAACAAAAAGCAACAGCAAATAACCAAATTAAAAAGAAAACCCTAATAATTCAATTTGGCTTTCAGGGTTTTCATTTTGACTAAAACTATTTAGAAACTCTCCCCCATCCATTTATTTGTTTTCCTAGTTGATTGTCGCAGAGGGGATTCAAAAATAACTTCTAGGATTTAACAACACACATATAAAGTGTGGCAAAATTAATATAGAAGATCTTTTGCTCAGCTAATAAATCTCAGCACTAAGTTCTGATTCTTTCCCACTAAATTTGTCTTTGCACAAACACTGTTATTGTGCAGCAGTGGAAAAAGGAACAAGGACGTAGGATACATTACCTTTGCACTTTTTTTCTTCTCCAGTATCTATTTTGTTTTTCTAGTGAAAGTTGCCCACAGCATGAATCAATAAATAAATTACATTAATTCAGACTTGTAGCAAACTTAGGTACAACTGGCACGATCAAGTTCTTTTTCAAACCATTTTCCAGGAGAATTTAGTTAAGTTTAAATCACCCATTTAAATCTCAGAATTCCTCCATTCCTTTTTTAAAAAAGAGTTAAATGTTTAAAACTCCATTAGATACTTTGGCATTGTTCCCTGCCTTGAATAGCATGTCAGCTGAAACACATTGCTAAAGCAAAGGAAGAGACAGTTTGAAAGAGCATGACCATACAGAATTCTCCTGTGGCTGCTCTTAAAGGGGCCTTGTTTGAATTAAATTCTTTCTTTCTTTCTTTCTTTCTTTCTTTCTTTCTTTCTTTCTTTCTTTCTTTCTTTCTTTCACCTTTAACACATACAGATTTGCAAATTATTCCCCATAAAAGCTAACAGCATTTTGGGATTTCAGATATTTTGTGCAAATCTTGGCAACTGAGAGGCACTGTCTGGGCATGTCCCAGTGAATGCAAGGGATTATCAAAAATTACAGTTGGTGTACAGCTCTCCCCATTCATTCCAAAAGAATTCACACAGGAGATTTTCTAGGTGGATTTTCCTAATTGTCCACATTAAATACACTGTGTGAGCACAGCTCAACTTTCTTTTTTACTTCCAAGAAAGCCAACTTGGGCCATTTCTGCACTAGAGTGGAGGAGTGTTTCACTGCATTTTATAAGTGGTGTTTTTTTACTCCGGTCTCCTCCAGTTTCTATTGAGGAAAAGCAGAAAAAAATAATTTGTAGCTTCCGCATGTCAATTCCCCTGGAACTCTTATTCTCCTCCCTTGGTCCACTCTGCCACCACTGAATGGTCAATTTAATGCCCACCTCTGTGGTGTGAATCGATGTAGTGCTTCTGCATGTAGGAAAAAACACTGTGAATCATTTTGGCTGATTTGCTTCAGAGTTTTTCCATCTTTCCATTACACCGGTTTCACAACGATGTGAACCGCTTTAAAAGCTAAACACATGCGGAATGAATTATGACAGAATGACATCAAACCAGTTTGACTCGCGGATGTATTCGAGACACAATAACCTCACAGCGATGTATCTCCCTTGTGTGGAAAGGGCCTTAGTGTAGTGGCTTGAGTGTTGACCTAGGATTGTGGGAGTGCTGTTGTTATACACCTTCAAGTCATTTCTCATGTATTGTGATCCTTAGGCAAGCTTATCATGAAATTTTCTTGGCAAGATTTATTCAGAGGAGGTTGCTATTGCCTTCCTCTGAGGCTGAGCATGAGATTTGCCCAAAGTCACCCAGTGGGCTTCTAAGGCTGAACAGGGATTCAAGCCCTAGTTTCTCAGAGCTCTAATATAACACTCATATCCCTAGATACCATACTAACTGTCTAGGAGACTAGGCTTCAAATTCATATTCAGTGAAATATTTAAGTCTTTTACTCCAAATCTCAAGTCAAATCTCAAGTCTGTACATTCAAGTCTCAAGTCAAGTCTCAAGTCGTTGAAGATACTTTCAAGTCATGTCTCAAGTCTGGGAGCCAACTTTATACCCCAACCAAAGTTCCAGAATTATTGGATAGAATGAAATAAATTCAGTTTTAACAATTTAAGCTGAGTCTTGTCTTTTGCTCTTAGGAAACATTTTAGAAGGCTCCTCCAATATGCAGCGGGACAGGCCGTGAGCAGACCTCAAGCTAGCTTCAAGCCCATTGCCTAACCTGTTTGTTGTTCCTCTCTGAGAAATGCACCACACTTTGGGCTTGATTAAGATTGCCACGTGACCAGAGGCAAAAAGAGATGGAAGTGTTGTTCAAAGTCATGAGGTTTCTGGATGAATGCATTATGTTATTGAACAAAAGGCATCAAGTCAGTCAATAAAAATATATACTTCTCAAGTCAAGTCGAATCAGTGCATCATTTATGGCCAAGTCGAGTCTGAGTCGAGTTACTGAAGTGACTTAAGTCTGACTTGAGTCCGAGTCTACATCACTGTTCATATTCAGCCATGGAAACCCACTGGGTGACCCTGGGAAAACCAGACTGTCTCACCCTTAGAGGATGGCAATGGCAACCCCTCTCTGAACAAAACTTGCCAAGAAAACCCAATTATAGTATCACCTTAAAGTGGCCATAAGTTGGAAACAATTTGAAGGCACACAACAACAATCATGCAGGAGCTCAAAAATGGGAGAATTGTAATAAAATAGTAATAAACAGTGATAAAAATATCAACTCTAATGGAGGTTTTTTCTCTCCCTGTGGTTGGGAAGGAATTTATTGAATATATCAATGGGGTGGGGCTTAATTCTTCCCTATCCATTCACAATGGTTTTGATTCAGATTACGTCACTATGTGCTTACATGGAAATAATAATTAAAAAAATGAGGCTCTGCTAAGTTTTGACCTCAGTAAATTAGTTGCTGGTGGAGAAGAGTTCTGGGTTCTGAGATGTGTTCACTGTATATTTGATACTTCCAAATAAGCTCTTCCTCAATCTGTACATTTATAGCCAGTAAAAGACTGGTGTATAGAGGGTAAAATGACTTTCCCAACTGTGAACCACCAGTTCAGTGTGTATTTTCTAAGTAGACAGATGGAACTTTATGATTTAGTCAGAGTTACTTTTTTTGGGCTGCCAGTTACAGAATTTCCAAGGCCAGCATGGACACTGATCATGTTGATTGGGGGATTCTGAGAGGCGTAGTCCAAAAATATGAAACATCCAAGTAAAATTAGACTTGGGTTTTGTTTTGTCAGAGGTCTGCCAAATTGCCACCTTGTATTCCTAAAACCAGAAGTTCTGTTTTCCTCTGAAATTTAGAGGGCTTCAGTGGTTGGATCTTCTTTCACTGCTTATTTTGCTGAGAAATTAGGACTTTGTGTACTCAGTAGGGAAGTGTAAAGAATCTGATTTTGGTCCAAGATTTGATGGGCTTGTCTCAGGCCACATTTCCCAGACTGTCCATGTATCAAACACAATTTGTGCATTGGAATCTCTTTGGATGTAACTGAAAAAAATGTGGACATCTGAAAAGTGTATAGAAAATGCATTCATTTCAAATATGCACAAAGCAGAGTGAAAACATGCTCTTGGCAGTGCAAGACAATGCATTAAAAATGTGTACATATTATTCAAAAGTGCACAAAAAAGGCACACTGGGGAAAAAAGACAGAGAGAAATAAAGGCATGGATTCTACTCTGGAAAAGAAAAGAACCTGATGAAACTAGGTACAAATAGGAAGGAGAAGCTGGAAAGGAATTAAAACAGCGGATGCAGTCACTGTAGATGTGCTTCACCTCTGTACTCCCTCTCCAGCACCAAGGTTCTTCACCTTAATTTACACTGAATTACACTGAATCTCAGACGAGAGTAGTAAAGGGAACTTGGAAATTTTCTTATATTTGATGAGAAAGCAAGTCTGACTGTATTGAAGCAATGTTATTTTGAAAAAAGGTCAACAGCAGTGAGATTTTTTTTTTTTTTTTTTGCACTTGCAAACTTTGGACTAAACTTTTCATTTACACCAACACAAACAATGTTTTGCACTGGAAACAAAGGCTGGCATCTTGTTACAAGGTAGTAAGCGAAACTTACAACCTTGTAACTATTTCCCATTCACATGCATTATTGTGGTACCATTGCCACAATTGTAAATGCCCCTGAAACTCACCTTAACATCCAACCACTTGCACTAAGGATGGAGTTCTGTGGCTCTGGTGAGTAAGGCACTGATGGATGACATGGCCAGCCCCCTCCCATCAGCAAGCAGCAGTGTGCCAAGGAGTTGCAACTAGGCCTCTAGAGGAGGCTCTGTTTCTGGTGTCAACACCCTGCCTTCCAATGCCATGAAACTCTGACCCACAGTGCAGCTGGCTGGATTTTAACATGGATCAGACAGGGAGGCAGATTGTAACCACCACACTGTGGCTACATGTAGTTGTGGGATCTTGACCAATGAACTTTGTGCAAAGAACCATGTGTCCTCTATGTGAATGCCTTGTTTTCTGTTAAATTATTATTTTTTCTACAAAATTCCTCAGGTTTTTTTTTTTAAAAAAAGCATGCAAAAGTTGTGCAGAAATGCTCACCGTGTTGCCTATTGGGGAGAAAACTTCTGGAATCCTTCATTGTTGCATGCAAGAATGAGTAAGCAAAGATTTACATCCCTTTTTCAAACTTCATGAACTTTTTGCAGCAATTGTTCTTTCTACCAGAGTTACTCCAGTGACATTTTAGGAAAGAAAATTCCCCAAAACTTTCTGAACCCAGGTCATCTTAAATGGACTGTGTAATAGTGAGCCTGAGGAACAAGGGCGATGTTGTTGTTTTTGTTGTTTAAAAAAATCTCTCACAGAAATGTACTATAAGGTGTCCTGGTTCACACGAGAAATGAAGTATGAGGTCTCATAAAGACATTATACCATGAATGCTCTCTTTCTGCTACTCTAAGAATAGGTGGCTCATGGGGTGAAAGGGTAGCATTTACATTTAAATACACCTATTGGGAACACACAAACAGAAGGCTAAAACTATGGCACCCTCTTTGAAACCTTTCGAAGTTTTTTTTTTTTTTTGCAGCTTCTTTGGTTTTTACATAACAGCCCTTTGCTCTTTCTCTAGCAAGCAAATATCAAAAGCAAAAGGACTTGTCAGCCCCAAAGAAACAAAAACCCAAAGGTCTTTTGCTTTGGTGGGACTGGCTAATTATTTTATAGAGATCATTTCAGTTTTCATGCACATTCAGCATCTAAGTATACTACTAAATTTTAAACACAATCATTTATTTGTAAGGTTCCCCCTGCCTTTATAATGCATGTGACTTATGACTCTTCTTTCAAACTCATCCAGCAAAATTTCCTGCCAAGTAGCATCTCTGGGTAATGCCTGGCAAGTCAAAGACTGTAGGAAAAGAAGAAGAGCACAGCACAGGTGGATTGAGTTGATAAAAAGAAATGATGGTCTTTGCAAGACCTGAGCAGAGCAGTGGAAAACTGGGTCTCATCTCTCATTCATAGGGTCATCATGAGTCAAAACTGACTTCATAGCAAATAACAAGACCACCACCTCTGGTAGATCCAGTTGGACTAGAACTCTGGGAGATAAGGATAGAAATTCCTGTTTGGCCATGGAAACTCATTGAGTGACCTTGAGCAAATCATATTCTTTCAGTCTCAAAGAAAGGCAATGGCAAACTTCTTCTTAACAAATCTTGCAAAAAAACTAAAACAAAAACAAAAGAAAAAACAAACAAACAAACAAACAAAACAAAAACAAAAAACCTAGAAAACCAAAACATGATAGGTGGACTTTAGGATTGTCATAAGTTGGGCACGCAATAGCATGTGCCATTGCCATAGATAGAATAACATCCCACATCTCTGTGAATCTGAACTAAATATCATTTGAAAACTGGAAAACAAGACTGGAATGGTTGAACAAGTAACCGTTTACCTAGCTGTACAGTGTCAATTGTGACTCACTTCATCAAGGGTATCTCTCTGTTTGAAGGGCAGACCAATCCAAGTCTGGTTTAAAGAGAAAGAGGCAGAAGAAGAAACAGCAGAGGCCTTGAAATTGCCCATTCACAGTTAACACCTAAACTGAGCAGGACAAAAAGGGAAACTGATCACTGTAATTTGCCCACTATGATGAAAGTTGCTGAATTTCTATATTTGTATTATCCAACTTGGTGAGTTAAAAGTAATGTAGCTAGTTGTAAATAGTTACTTTTGGGCTGAGCAATGAAGGTGTGATGCAACAACTTTCCAAAAGTAACAATATGTAGGATCAAAACTCCTGTACTGGTGTAAATAAGACGTTTTTGTTTTTTTTAAGAAAGTACTTTTAAGTGAATTTTAGAGTCATTTTAACATGAGTTCTTCATCTTTTTATCAGTTCTTAAGGGTTTTGCCTCCCAAAAATAATGTTACAGTACTGAGCAGGAAAATGAGAAAGGCAATGAGTTACTTTTTAAATGCTGCAACAAATCACAACAATGGGTTACTTTTCTGGCATTGTGATAAATAACTGGAGCAAATTACGTTTGGATCTTACATGGAGAGCCCCTCTCTCTGACTGGAGGATAACTGTCCACATTTTCTGCCAGTATGTCTAAATTGGCACTTAGGAATATAAATAAGCACATGCAAATTTAATGTAAGTCAGTGTCCACTATTTCCCTCTCTTTTGAGGACAGATAAAGCTGAATTCTAGGATCATTTTTAGATGGCTTTTAGGAGTTTTTAATGAGGATTTTAATGTGTTTTAATTTTTTATCTTTGTATTGTTTTAATTGGTTATCTGTTCACCGGTTTGGGAGTCTTTGTAGGCTGGAAGGCAATATCAAAATATTCTAAATACATACCTACATATATACAATGTCATGTCCTTTGGTGATGCATCAATGACTGCTATACTAGGCCAAAAGCCTTTCACCCTACGAACTGCACTAAAGAGTTGTTTTAAGGAACCACCAGTGTCTTTATGACAGCAGCATTCATTACACCAATCTTTGTTTTCATTTGACCTATTTAGCAGCCAAGGAAAGCAAGCACTAATGTAGGTAAACAGGTGAGAAATGACCAGCATTTGCCCAATAGCCAGCCTCTTGGTCGCAGCCCATCATTATAACTGCATTCCCATTTTTGCTAATTCTGATATAATGATGCAAGTGTTCCATGGTCTGTAATAGGTGCCCGTAGCCAAGTCCGATGTTGCTTAACTTTCCCAGAGAAAGTGAACAAACATCTTCAGCACATGCCAAAGAATGACTTATGAGTAGCAGAACATTTGCCACCTGGAACAAATAGAAACTGAAGCTGTGAGGAATGAGGACCTATTGCCAATGTGATCTGGCAGTCTTTTTCATAAGCTCAGCACAAACCTTGAAACGGAGGAACATTTGAAATCCAATTGCAATTTTTTGTTGTTGCTCACCTTCTTCGCCTTTTGCAGGTAATGCAATATAACACCAACTGCTGTTCTTTGTGACTGAAACTATCTAAGACTCCTTAGACTCAACCAAGACAGAAGGCTCCTAGTGCTACCAATCCAAAGACATTGAACTATTATTACTATGTTTCCTTCATAAGAAGAACGGAAAGTAATAGGATATTTTCTAGAAATAAATTTATGGAAAAAGCAAAGGGAAAACACAAGATTACATAATGAAGATGTTGGCCAAAATTGTTTTAGTGATGTCAATCACATGCAGTGTTCAATGGGGTGCAAAAGGCTGTTCTTAGCCTATTGTACTCCATTACAGACTATGCTTCAGGCAGCTACCAAGTCCTATAGGGCTGTAGCTATAAGGGTCGGGGAGGAAGAGAAGTGATTGGGCAGTGGGGACAACTTCTCTGATTCTTGGTGCCCTGCAGTGTACTAGAGAGAGTGGCAGAGGAATGACAAACTGCAGAGGAACAAGAAATGATCCCTACTGCTATGTTGTCCCATTCCCCCAGATGTGTAATTGCTTCACATGTCTAATGTACTAATATGAGCTGTAAGCTCTGTTTAATTCATTGGTGGAAACAGGTGATTAGCCCTTTATTTATATATTAATCCTTCTCTGTCCTTGAAAATTTATAGCTAGTCTTTACCTCAAGAAGCTCAGAAGTAGAATTTATTGAGTTAATCCTCATGATGACCTTAAGTAAGAGACAGTGACTTTCTCCAGGTTACTTGGTGAGCTATTGAAAACAAATCCAGTTGGAAGGCCCAAGGAATCTCAGCTGTGCCCCAGATCTAGTGGAAGTCAATGGAAAAATGCAGTAAATCAGTTGTAGCCACACTGCTGTTGATTGCAGCAAATGGATTGGAACAAACCACCTCTCCCTCCCTCTCCCCCTCCTCTGTCCCCCTCTCTCTTTCTCTTTGCAGTGGGAAAATTCATGACATATATGAATCCTATATGTGTCCACTCAGAAATAAGTCCCATTGAATTTAGTGAGTCTTATTCTCAGACAAGTGAGTATAGAACTATAGTCTCAATCAGAAGGAAAAATGATGCCTAAAGCCAAGGTAAGTAGATAACTGCATGAATGGTGGAGAGAGTTATTGGAAGGTAGTGTGATGCTGGCTGGGAACCAGAAAGGAGATGTGATAAACTTGTCAAGAGAGCCCTCATGAGGCTGGGGTATTACTAGTGTTATAATATCTGTAGTGTGCCAGTAAACCATTGCCTCTGTTCAACCCATTGTTAATAGACTGGAGTTTGTGGATATATTCCAATTCTGCTGTATCACTTTCCAATATTTCTTTTTTAGTTTAGTTTAGTTTTGTTTTTTGGTTCATGGACTGCTGCTTTGAGGTCTGAAACAGAATGCCCAGGAAGACTGACGTGTTCTGTCACTGGTTTTTGTGTATTCCTATTCCTACTGTCTGTTTTATGTCCATTTATCTTCTGGTGCAGAGACTGGCTTGTTTGCCCAGTGTAGAGCACTGAAGGACATTGTTGACAGAGGATGGCATATACCACATTAGAGGATGAGCAAGTGAAAATGCTTCCAGTATTACAGGCAATGCAATTAGGTCCTGAGATGACATTTCCCAACTATATGTGTGTGCAGACTTGGCATCTGGGTTAGTGGCAAAATCTTATATGCATCTCCTCATCCATGTTCTGTGCTTTCCTGTAGGTAAATAACCATTTGAGATTGGGAGGCTATCTTTATGTAAGTAAAGGCCTGCCACCAAATGCCCTTGAGAAGGCAGTATTGTTGTCCAGAATAGGTTGTAGTTCATTGGTGCATGGTCTCAGCTGGGACCTGCATGTGACCACTAGTGAGGTTCTGTCATTTCCTGTATTCAGTCTGTTCCGTAATAGATTAGTCCTGCATGCAAGTCTTGTCTTGTTGATTTGTTTGGCATCCCTATCTTGTGGGTTTGAGCAGATGCAATTGTATCAGAGGGCTTGACTCCAAACTATGGATTTGGTAGTGTATTCAGGGTGGAAACTTAAGGCATGTAAGTGTGTGTAGTGGTTAGTGAGTTTGCAATATAATTTAATGCTTAGATGTCAGTTGTTTACAGATGGCTGTACAGTGGTCTCTGGAAAGTGAACTTGTTCTGTTAATAGTTCCAGGCTGAGACTGGTGGTACGGTGGACATTGCTGAAATGCTAGTGGAATGTCTTGAGTGAGTCTTCTCCAGAAGTCCCAATTATAGACATCACCAATGTACCTCAGGTAGAGGAGAGTTTTCAGGGTGCAGGAGTTAAGGAAGAGTTGTTCCAGGATAGCCGTGAACATGTTGGCATATTGATTACTAATGCTCTATTTGTCTTTAATCTGTACTGATTTTAACAGTTTGATTCCCATTACTGGTGAAAAAGGTGGGATTTTTAAAATGTTGTTTTGGTTGTTGTTATTGGAACTCCTAGCAGAAAAAAAAATCACCACCTTCTCTTTGTGTTTTTTTCCCCTGGAGGTACCCTAAATTTCCAATATACATAACTAAAACAACTAATAAGTGCGACATCAATTAAAGGACTTAAAAATTTTGGCTGGAATCCCATTGAGCCTTACATCTTTGTAAGCAGACTTGTATCTGCGGGAGTTAGAACTGTGTAATTGTGTAAAGTGAATATCTCACAGAAAGGGCTGCTGTGACATCACTGTATAACAGAACCAGCAAAGTGCCCAATGTGCATTGGTGCACAATGTGTGTTGGTATGCAAAGAACACCAGTTCCCAATGTACAGTGAGTGCTCTCACCAGTGTCCTGTTATCCATCTTCAAAACTGAGTAAAATGGGTTCTTAGCACCTCTGCTAGGTAGCCAGGTATATGTAAACTAACAGGTCGTATAGGATTCTGGGCGTAATTTGCAATTACTAAATGTATTACAATTCCCCCCACCCCCAAAAGCAGCAACCAACAATTCACTCAGAACAAATCTTGGGCCATTTCCTCACTACACTGTTATAGTGCTATTATTCCAGTTTCAACATCCTGTGGAATTCTGGGGTTTGCAGTTTAGGGAAGGGCATTTAGAATTCTCAGCCAGATAGTTCTTTGGCCTCAGTAAACTACAAACCCCAGAATTACACAGGATGTTGAAAGTGGAATAATAGCACTATAACAGTGTAGTGCAAAAATGGGCTTGGCATGGAATTGCAGATGGATAAAGCTTGGTTAGCCTCAGGCCAAGCAGGAATTCTTCAGAATTTAGATCCTAATTTAGAACAGGTCTTCTCATGCTATACCAAATCTCTGCAAAGTCATTGGTAAAATGCTGGAGTGACTTTTTTAAAAAAACAAAAACAAAACAAAATCTATGGTTCATTTGTTAGTCCATGAGCTCTATTACAACTCCTGGCCTACAGTCCCAAAACTGGCAGGCTCCCTTGTTTTCAAAATGTCACAGAGATTACACACTTGATTAAGAAACTACCATCTCCACCCTAACTGACTCCTGACTGTTTTGTAATGCTTCCACTTGACTGAAGACCATTTGTGAATAATTTTACACGGACTTTTATTCTGGATTTTATTTAGGGATCTAAATGTTTGCTTATTTCATGCTCACATACAAGAATGAGAAAAAAAAAATAGAATTTTCTCTCCACGGAGAGCTTATGAAATTTTGGGGTGCATTTTTAATTTTTATTTATTTATTTATATTTGAGGCCTTCTTGGGTGAAAATTTCAAGATATCCATCTTCAAAAAACATGAGTGGAAATTTGCAGAAAAATAACTTGCTTGCTTGCAGAGAGTTTTCCTCACTCTGCAACCACAGCAAAGATCTCCCACAGCAAAGATCAGTAGACGTACACACACCGCAGTTAGCAAGGTAGTTATTGTCCTGGACATTACTTCTTTAACAGAAGGATTGGTATCAAAGCCAGAAATGACATGGAAGCGATAGGTATAGGTTCCTATACCACAAAAAGAAAGAGCAAGTCAACATGTTTCAGCATATCCATGTATGAAATGAAAGAACCCAGCCAAATAAGTCTTGCATAAGCAGAAAAAATTTGAACCATCCAGTGATGTATTTAAGTCTTTTACTCCAAGTATCTAGTCAAGTCTCAACTGTCTACCTTCAAATGTCAAGTCAAGTCTCAAGTCCTTGCAAGATACTTTGAAGTCAGGTCTTAAGTCTGTGAGGCAACTTTAACAGAAAAAAAAGCAGATGGTGCATCTGTGGCTTCAGAAGTGAGGAACAGAATCCTTCTTACTTCCCATTACCGAAGCTTCAAAAGCTCTAGAAGGAAGGGTCCTTCCTCCTCAAGCTCGTTGCCTAACACGTTTCCTCTGGGGGCAAGTCCTACCTTCTGCTACTTGGAAAATTTTTAGAAAGCTCCTCAGGCATGCAGTGAGTACAGGCTCCCAAGCAGACCTTAACCCTGCCTCAAGCTTGTTGTCTAACGTGTATGCTGTTTCCCTCCAAGAAATGTGCCCAAGCTTTGGGCTTGAGATAGATTGTCACATCACCAGTAGGCAAAAAGAGATGGAAGCGTTCAAAGTCGTAAGGTTTCTGGATGAATGTGTTATGTTACTGAACTCAGGACAGCAAATCAGTCACTAAAAACATACAAGTCATGAGTTGATTCAAGTCAAGTCGAGTCAGTGTGTTATTTATTATTGAGTCCAGTCCAAGTCAAGTCACTTAAGTGGCTTGAGCCCGACTTAAATCCAAGTCAATCAACTTGAATCTACATCAGTGGAGCCATCTAGAGATCACATGAAGGCTTCTCCCAAAATGTATCCAGGGATGATTTTTTCTTTCACCAGTTGTCACTATGATTTCCATTTTGGTGGCCAAACTTATGGACCCATGCATTTTTAACATGCAGGGGATAGTTGGTCAGCCAAGATTATTTGACATGCTTAGTAAAGCATTCTGGAGGAAGCTTGTATGTGCTGAGTAGTCTACATGCACAGTATACAAAGTTTATTTTTTCTCTCTTCAGAAATCCATTCTGTTATTCAGAAGTGTAGCTACAGGCAGAAGTAAGTGGCTATTGCCCCCCATTAGAATTCTGCCCTCACATGACGTTTTCATTCATTCCTCAAATTTCTATCATTGTAGTAACTTAAAAATTCAGCTGAGCATTTAGAAATACAGTTTAGGCATCCAAAGAAAAGAGGCAGACAAAGTCACTGAAGGAACAAGAAGACAGTCCATATAAGAATTCTAAGAGTGAACAATTTTCAGTGCCTGAATCTCTGCAATGCTAGAAACTGGAGGAATGAAGGAAAATTTCATTGGGGGAGGCAGAAATGTTGTTATGGGAGTAATAACCTCATTTTGCCCCCTCTCCTGTAGTTACACTCCTGAAAAGAACATAGTAATTGTGTTACCAATTCAGAAGAAATTGGTTTGGTTCAGCATTTTGTCTCCCAATGAGTGTTCTATACCAGATTCTACTGTATAGCTTATGTATGTTAAGTAGTCTACATGCACAGTATATAAAATCTACTTTTTCTTCCTGGAAATCTGTGCCTGTCTTGGTAGTAGGATTTCACACTTCTTCAACAACAGTTTCTGTTGTCTTTGTTGTTTCTATGCAAATTCTTTATTTCTGAGTCAGCTAATGAAAAGGACATGCTTTTCCCCCACTCCCTTGGCTTCTACTTTTTAACCCACTCCTCCCTCTCTTTGTTATTGGGACAGGCTGATGCACAGGAAGACAGCATCTCATGACCTTCTCGTGCAAACAGTTTAAATACAAAGACATCAATTACTTTTTCAAAGGGAAGCAGGCTCCTCTTGCTTTGAGAGATGAGGCAACAAAGTCTAAAGTTGCCACCGATTTAAAGTCCAAGATATTTCAAATAAATTGAAAAGGTACCACTTTCCTTCTTTCGCTTCAGAGCTGAAATTCATTGTGAGGAAAGTGACAGTTATTCTCCATTGTAAAGGCTGCAGTTATATTGGAACTTTATTGAAAACAAGTGCCACTGAATTTAGTATTTAAAAAATCATAAGATAGCACTGCATTTGAGTTTAATTTACAGTTGCATGGAAATACCTGCTGCAAAATTGGTGGAATGTTTATTATGAACCATACTTTTATTTATTTATTTATTTATTTAAATTTCACTTTTTTTTCCTTTCCTCTAAAGAACCAGGTTGATGGTATATCATTAGCAACTTCTAATCTTAGCTGACTCCTATTGTTGCTTTTGCCCTAATCAGTTTAGCCCGCTGTGTGTTTCTTTTTAGAGCTTTGTAAACAGTTTGGTTGGCTTTAACCAAGGATGCAGTCCAATCCTTCTGAGGAAAATAGTTCTGTTAGTTGTACATGTCGGAATGAGATGGATTTCATCCATCTAAAAATGAGCCCTTAATTGGCTGAGGAACAAAACTTCTTCCAAGCTATTTTTAGCTTTTATTCTATTTTTAGTTTTTTTAAGTATTCCTAAACCCAAATGGCTAAACACTACTCCCATCCTAATATCGACAAAACTGTAGCAGATATAAACCTCCCTGTTTTCTATTGTCTCACTGAATTGTCACTGGATAAGTTAGGGTGATAGAGAAGTGGAGGGAACATGGTAATCATGGTGCTCTGTTCTTTCCATACA
Source organism: Ctenosaura bakeri (assembly GCA_948474755.1). Classification (NCBI taxonomy): domain Eukaryota; kingdom Metazoa; phylum Chordata; class Lepidosauria; order Squamata; family Iguanidae; genus Ctenosaura; species Ctenosaura bakeri. The sequence continues at coordinate 410,619 of CAOLHI010000336.1, forward strand.
CTTCTGGTTCTGGTTCTATCACTGCTGATGAAAGAAAAGTTTTCAATTACTGTTGAGGATGGCTTTTTGGATCAGTAGAGGATGACAGAAAGAGATGCAAGGGAGCCCAAAAGTGAGAGAAGAACTTGCGGGCTTCAAAAACAGCTTCTCATTTGAGATAGGCTTTTATGTGTTTACTCCCAAACTTGGTTTTAGAAAGCATCACTGACATGTCTAGGGTAGGTCTGCCTAGATCGCCAAGCTTCAACACTCAGATTCATTTATACACAAAACCAAAACGAAGCAAAACAAATCCATATTCAGGCATCATGATTACAATTTAGGTTGAAGGTGAGGAAAAATGGCTCGGGACCTCATTGTTTTAGGGAGTACCTCTCCCCATATATGCCTGCGATGGGGGGGGTGTCCTCCTTTTTGTACTACCAGTGATGCCAATACACTGTGAGTGAGGGCCTTCTCCTCATGGCACCCCCATTGTGGAATACCGTCCCCTCCAAGTCCTGAATGGTGCTATTTCTGGTTACATTGAGATCTCATGTTAAAGCATGGCCTTTTATTAAAGTAGTTAATCCTCCCTGATTTATCTCAAAATGCTAAAGCATGTAGTTTTAATAACTGTTTTAATTTTTAAAACCTATTTTAACTTTGTTAGTCACATTTAATATGTTTTAATCTACTTAAATTATTTTTATTGTTTTAAATTGTTTCTATTTATTTTACTTATGCAGCACCCTGAGGTCTTTTGATATAAGGCAGAATAGGAATATCTAAACAAACAAACAAACAAACAAACAATCTGGAGCTATGTGTGCATAGATGTGGCCACCAAGGCCATTCTTGTGCTCTCTAACTCTTCAGACTGCTTCTTTCTATAGGATACAAGCACCTTCTGCATAGTTTTAACACTGAAAAACCCCATTTTTCAAAATTCAGAAATAGATTTCCAGCCACTTCTGGGGAAAACAGGTTGAACCGGGGCAGTCTCTCTCTCTCTCTCTCTTTCTTTCTCTTTTGATTTTTCATAGTCCATGTGGCCCCTGGAAGGTCTCAGATGCAGAACTTCGGTCCTTACATGCACCATATATGCCCACATCTGGTTCAGAGAGGCACAAGAGGACAGAGGAACCAAATTGAGCAGCTCTATTTGTGATGTCAGACACATCATGTTGCCCTCCCCCCACACCTTCAGACTCAGCATGAATATTTGCAGGCAGTGAAGGAGAAGTGGGCTATGCATATTGAGTAGAGTTGCCAGGTTTTCAAAATAGCAATAAAGGACAGTTAAAATTCATGACACATGGGGCAGACAGATACTGGCTATTAAAAAGATTATGTTCTACCTCAATATCAAATAAAAGTATTGATTTTAGTTAACATGGCCATGCATTCCTCATTAAAGAACTAAGATGTTGCCCACATTCTCTGAACACATATTACACAATGTGCTTGATGAAAAACCCTATTTGCTTTCTTTTTTGGCATACATCAACAACCCTGAATCTGTTTTAATCATCAAAAATGCTTGATAATTATAATTAAACATAACCAGAGTCTCAGATTTAGTTAGATTTACAGAACATCTGTTCCTCTCATCACCCTCACACCCCAAAATATGGGTCCTTTGGTGTCTCATTCAAACTGCATAAGGAACAAGCTATCTGGCCTCAAATAAGGGATATTCATTACAAGAAGGAATCTCTAGAAATCCTAATACTGAGGTACCTATGTTTTCAGGGTTCTGGGTTGCAAACTCTACAACATTTCTCAGATGGAAACTGTGAAAGAAATGACTGAGCAACATCAGAGTGTAGTCAATGTGGCCAAAATTATTAACGTGGAAGAACACACAAGCAAGGAGAGGAAGCAGCTGCTTGCTTTTGCCTGAGTCTATTGGGAAGTGCAAGACTCTGCCCCCTCCTCTCTCCTCCCACAACTGAAGGCCTTTTCACAATACATAATTATAGCACTATGATTCTACTTTACCTGACATGTCCCCATCCTATGGAATCTTGGGATCTGTAGTTTGGGGAGGAACTAGAACTCTCTAGCCAAGAATTCTGAACTCCTCTCCCTAGACTGCAAATCTCATGATTCCATATGATGGGACCATGACAACTAAAGTGGAATCATAGCACTATAATTGTGTAGTATGAAAGGGTAACTGCATATTGAGGGCAAGCTACTTTTGCCCTGTGAACTCAAGTCTGCAGCAGCTGAAGTAAGCTGAGGACAAAGGGGAAAGGTGGGAAGAGAAAAGATAAACCAGGACATTATAATAGCAGCTGAAAAAGTGGGACAACAGATGATTAACTGTCTTGCCAAATTGGGAGAGCTGGATGGTATGATGCCTATGCTAACAGAGTTCCAGGTTGGGTTGAGGCCCTACTAGTTCAGCCATTTGTTCAGGCCCTTTTGCCATAGATGTTCACAAAGTGCACCTGCATATCAGAGAAGACAGTCTTCTGTTACCCTGAGTTCTGGGGGTCCCCAGGGGGACACCTTGATTCGCTCTAAAAATGCAAAACTGGGGAAATTAGCAGAGAACAAAGGGCAGGGTAACCCAGCAGGATCTTCTACCTAATTTTTATGGGAGCAGATCAAGCAAAAAGTCAGTCAATTGTACTAATAAATGGATTTTATTAACAAATATGTTCTCACTCACCAACACAGTCACTCACTCATGCACGCAAGGCCTATCGAGAAGAGAAAGAGGTGAAAAATGATAGGGGATTTAGTGGAGAGGGAGTAAAGGCAGTGATACTGCACCTGTCCAGAAGTCTTCAATCCGGGAATCGGTGAGAAGGATGGAGCTCAGTGAAGAGAGGCGGCTGAGGGGAGCACTCGACTAACAGAGCGCTGGTCTGCTAGCGTGGTGGGGAGTTCTCTGAAGAGACTTCTAGAAAGGGAGACTACTTATAGGGAAGAATGTACCTCGAGGGCAGGCCCTCTCCTGGAAGAACAATGGCCAAAATAAAAGGAAAAATGCTGCACAATAACAACATGATGGTTTGCATGTTTGGTTCATGTAAATGGACCTTGCCCTTGTGGATTCTCTGAAGTTGGAGTTGTTCAACCTGGGGAAAACCTGGTATGTTGGTGAGTTAACAAGATCAGTTGTTGGTATTATTAAATACCAAAAACTGATTTGGTTACCTCTGCGCTATTGCTAAATAATCAAATAAAATTGTTGCTATTTAAATAGAATGAAATTTAGGTAGATTTCTAGTACCAATATCACAACCTATATAGGGTGGATAGTTAACAAAAGTCCATTTCTGCATTACTTTGTTATAGTGCTATTTCACTTTCAACAGGCTATGAAGTCTTGGGGTTTGCAGTTTAGAGAGGAGCATTTAGGATTCTCATCCAGAGAGCTCTTTGGCCTCAGTAAACTATAAATGCCAGAGTTCCACAGGATGTTGAAAGTGGAATAATAGCACTATAACAGTATAGTGTGGAAATGGCCTAAAAGTCATCATAATGGTCAATAGTTTTGAGTAGTCAGTTGGTAAACGGATCCTCTGTTGGCCTTTCAAAATATGCTAATCCAATTGAAACAAGTTTGTGGTGGACTTGCAACATTCCCCAGCCCTCCAAGTCAATCTCATTATTGGTGGAGAATAACTGTTCCCTCAAACTCTGTTTCCCTCTATGTCACTAAGTTTCTCTTCCCTCCTGCTTTCTCCACCATCCTACTTAGTTCCATGTATACTAATAACAGTAGGTCACTCATATCTGCAAGCAATATTTTCCCACACTTAAAAGGAAATGGTGAAAAACATGGATAACTGGGGGTGGGAGTGAAGAGCTGTGTCAGGCTTCATGTGCCTGTCTCTGCAGAGGAAGGAATAGTCATCTCTTCCTCCATAAAGAGAAGTGCCAAAGGTGGGAGCTTTGTGAGGCTTCATATGCCTCTCTCTGCTGAGGAAGGAGCATCTGTCTCCTTCCTAGGCAGAGGTGTATGTGTGTGTGTGTGTGTGTGTGTTAGAGAGAGAGAGAGAGGGAGAGAGAGAGAGAGAGAGAGAGAGAGAGAGAGAGAGAGAGAGTGCACCATGCTAGGCTTTGTGTGCTACTCTCCACTGAGGAAGATATGTCCTTCTCTTCCTTGGCAGAGAGAAGTATATGTGTGGGAACCATACAGGGCTTTGTGCACCTCTCTCTGCAGAAGAAGGAGAGTCCATCTCATACAATTATATAATCATAGAGTTGGAAGAGACCACAGGGGCCATCCAGTCCAACCCCCTGCCATGCAGGAACCCACATCAAAGCACTTCTGACAGTTGGCTGTCCAGCCTCTGCTTAAAAACCTCCAAAGAAGGAGACTCCACCACACTCTGAGGCAGCATATTTCACTGCCAAACAGCTCTGACCGTCAGGAAGTTCTTCCTGAGGTTTAAGTGGAGTCTTCTTTTCCTGCAGTTTGAATCCATTGCTCCTTGTCCTAGTCTCTGGAGCAGCAGAAAACAAGCCCGCTCCCTTCTTGACATGACATCCCTTCAAACATTTAAACATGGCTATCATGTCCCCTTCTTAACCTTCTCTTCTGCAGACTAAACATACCCAGCTCCCCAAGATGCTTCTCATAGGGCATGGCTTCCAGACCTTTCACCAGTTTGGTTGCCCTCCTCTGGACACACTCCAGCTTGTCAATATCCTTCTTGAAATGAGGTTCCCAGAAGTCTTTTTCCATGGCAGAGAGAACTGAGGTGGGAGGGAGCCGCACCATGCTTTGTGGGTGTATTTCTCTGCCCAAAATGAGTGTCCGTCTCTTCTTTGGCTGAAAGAAGTGTGGGAAGCCCAGCTGTGTCTCATCCTTGCAGCTCTCTTGGTTGACTGCAAGGACCCTGACTGGCAGTAGTAGCCATGGCCCTGAAGTAGATAGCAGGTAAGTGAAACCATGGATACCACTTATGTGGTTATGGGGGACTTACTGTACAATAACAGCACCTGAGTAGGGCTATAGACAGACATTGAGAAGGGGATTTGCCTGGTTTCCTGCCCATTTGGTCTTTCTTAGAAATAAACAATGTGAAATACCTTCCTTTTTTTCCTGTGTGGGGAGTTGTAATCTGAGGGACAGCTCATGGGAACTGTCAGTGGATGAGAAACCTATGGTGCTCTTTTTTTCTTTTTTTTTTTGCCCATCCTATCATACTTTCCTGGAGCAGCCTCTGATAATAGAAATGAAACTTGTTGAGAGTTTTATGAGGAGGACAGTGGCTGATGAGTTTACAGGGAAGGAGCTGCAGCACCAGAAATTCTTGAAAGCCTGCAATAAAACACCGGTTACTATTAACAAAACAGCACCACCACATAACTGTATATGGCACATTTCAAACAGTTCTACACCAGAAAAGAGTTCAGAAAGTTTTTTTTTAAAGGTTATTCCCTCCAGTTAAAGTTTCAAGGACCTTAATGACTGTATAGTTGTAATTTCATTAAAAATAACTCATGTTTCTCATGTCCTTTTATTTACTTTTTAAAAATTTGATTTCTACAAGCTGTTGGTTTATAGTGTGCTCTCTTCTCATCCATCTTCTCATTGGCCCTTTTCGCACTGAGGCTTTTTGCGTGAGCCGGGGTGGGCGGCTTGCGTGAAAAGCCTCTTTCGAGAGCCTGCCGGTTCCCCGCTCGTTCCTTCCGCAGGCGAAGGAACAAGCGGGGAAGCGGTAGCGTCCCGGAGGCGGAGGCGGCTCGCGTGTCCATCCTCCCCCGCTTGCGCGAGAAGCAGGAGCCTCTCGCGCGCCCGCGCACGCGGAAGCGAGCGACAGTTGCGCCCGTCCCCCGCGCGCGCCAGGAGCGAGCGACAGTTGCGCCCACTCACCCCCCGTGCGTGCGCGCGAAGCGGGAGGCTGTCGCGAGCAGCCCCCCACCCGCGCGGAGCAGGATGCCGTCGCATCCGTCACGCAAGCGCCACGCCCCACCCCTTCCTTCCGCAGGAGCGGAGGGAAGGAAGCGCTACCCGGCCGCCTCTCCGACGCACCGCACAACAGGTAAGTGCGGGTGGGCGCCGGGAGCGTTGCGCGAGCGCGGGGTGATTTTCGCTTGGAAGCGAAAATCAAAAACCCCGCGCTCGCGCTGCTGCAGCCCCGTGAGAGTGCCAGAAGTGGGAGTGCGTCGTGTGGAGCGGCGCTCCCACTCCCGCACGGCTCACGGGGCTATTTCGCTTGGGAAAGCCCGTGCGAAAAGGGCCATTGTGTGAGCACCCACTGCTAGAGCTGCTAGAGTGAAAACTGAAGAGGGCTCCTTTACCTTTTAAAAAGAGAATTTCTGTCAGTGTTGCTTGTCATGCAACAAGGTAACACCTGCTAAAATTCCCTCATTTACACAATTATTAAAGATACAGTTTTCACTCTGGCAATCCTACCCACAACAAAGCCTGGGGCAGCAGCACGGAGCACAGTACAAGCCAGCACTTGGGCCATGTCATATTCCTCCTCCCCCTGTTTAGTAAGGCCACGTCCCCGTAACTATACAAGTAACAAAAGTTCTTCAGTTACATGGCAAAAGGAGTGATGTTATCCCTAGTTGCTGAAATTATACATTTATGTAGTTATATGGATTGTATCACTGCAGCTAGGCAAGGCACAACAGTTGTGAGAGCTTCCCAACATGAAACAGACCAAAGTAAAACTTCTTGCAGATTTCCTTAAAAAAAAATCACAGTACATTATAAAGAAAAGGTTTCATTCAGCCCTTTGCCTGCTGTGGTCGTTTCTATTTGCAGGATGGTAAGAAACCCATATGGAATTCATGGGGTCTCCATAAACTGAGAGATGACTTGAAGGTGTGGGCATATAACACACACACGCGCACACACAATCATTAATGTAGAAGTGCATTAGGAAAACAAAAAACAAAAATAACCATCACCCATTTTCTGAAATGCCTTAGTGCCTAGCAGCACTTTGTTCTGCTGGATGTGTTAGAACAGGTTTCAGATGACATTTTACTCTATTGTTTTCCAGGTTCCCAGTTCTTTGCCCATCTCCTGCCCCAAGTCTTAAAGATGCAGGCAGAGTAATAGAAGTGACCACAAATAAATAAACAAAATGGGTGCCATTGTCATCCCCTAGTAACCACCACCACCACCACCACCACCCAATTCAGTCTGCTCTCTAATAATTGTCAAACTACCAGCCCACCACACACACATGTATTCGTCTCTTTATTCCCCGAGCAGCTACTGGGACGACTTAGCCAGACAGAGCTTCTCTTTATCACTGTGATAAACATGATGTTCCCCTCACACAAAGTTCCTGTCATGAATGACCTTTCGTCTTGAACGGCCACGACCTTTTTATTAATGCTACACTATGCAGCTTGCAGAAGCCGGAGCAGGGAAGGAGGGAGCAGAGGCACAGAGAGAGGGAGGGTGTGTGTGGTGGGGGGAAGCATGTCACAGGCCTTGTTTTTAATCCAGCTAATTAAAATCTGCATGCGCAGAGTGTAACTGAGAATGCAGCCTTCGCCCACCACTTTCCCACAGGCAGCAAATAAAGGTCTTCAGTGTGGCAGAAGCTAACCGGTCTTTAGAAAACAGAGAACAGAGCTCACAATTCATCCCAGCATCCCTTATCAATTCTGTGGAGTCCCCCGGCCCTTACACAATCCTCCACCCCGCCTCCATTCCTACTATAAGAGAACTCCTTGCTGTCAGGCTCTGTGTTTTTTTGATGCATCCCACTAAAATGTAATCAAGCTAAAAATATGTTGATTCTGATTTGTCAGGCTCCAGCTAGCATCCCAGTTGGCCAACTATTTCTGATAGGACTTGTTTTGTAGTACATTTATTTACTCACAGGCTGTTGATGCTGCCAAGAAGGGATTTAAAACAGCATATTTTAAGAAGTTAGCCGTTTCATATGGTGGCAATGTGAGCCTGCATTTACTTAAATTCTAAGTATTATTTTAAAAATGCAGTCCTGTTGGGGTTGTGCATATCTGTAAAATATGAATCTGGGGTCTTAATTCCCTTTCACATCTCCACATTTGGCCTTTGTCTGGATCTACTTCTTTACTGATGAATCAACGTTTAGACTAAAATCCACCCCCCTTTTTTTTTTGCTTTTATTTTTGCCCCAAATGTTCATCTCTGTCAGGAGTATAGCTATGGGGAAGGCAGCAAATGAGGTCATTGAACCCCAGAAAAGAATTGTTTCTCTCTCCCACGAATATTTCCTTCAGTCTCCAAATTTCTGTCACTGCAGAAAGCAAGGCATTGAAAATTGTTTGCTCCCAGGATTCTTATATTTGCTGTGTTTGCGTTCCCTGGGTACCTCTGCCTGTCCCTCTCTTCTTTCAAGTCTAAACTGTATTTCCAAAAGCTCAACTGAATTTTCAAGTTACCTCAGTGGGACCAAAATAATTTTTTTTGTGTGGCAGGGGGGAGGGAAGAATTATTATTTGGAGAGATGCCCTTTTTTGTTCCAGTAGCTATACTCCTGATGTTTGTACACGTTTTAAATTGCACACATTGCTTGGATGCATGGCCCTCATTGACTAAAGTTTGGTTGCTGTTGTTGGTGTTATTGTTGCTGTTGTTGTTGTGTGCCTTCAAGTTGTTTTCAACTTATCGCTACCCTAAGGCAACCCTATCACAGGGTTTTCTGGGGCTGAGAGTGTGTAACACACCCATGGTCAGCCAGTGGGTTTCTATGGTTGAGTAGAAATTGAATCCTGATCTCCAGGATCATAGTCCAACGCTCAGATCACAATACCATACTAAACCAGTGTTTAATACACAATTGTAAAATGCAGGTTTTTTTTCCTGTGTACACTTGTTGGTATGTTTCTGGGAGCATCTGTACTCAATGTCACAGTGTAGAATCAAGGGCACAAACTACACTGACCCCACAGAAATTTGCAAAGAAAAAAAAAAGAAGAAAAGAAAAGGAAAAAAAAAAAGGAAAGAAAAAAGTCTGAAAAGAAAAGGAAAAAAAAAGGAAAGAAAAAAAGTCTGCTGTGATACATTCCTTACATACCCCCAAATCCAATACTCATTAGCCTGGGAATGAGTCCCAGTGAACTCCATGGGACTTAATTTCTGAGTTTACATATATAGGACTTCACTATTTGGAAGGGGAAACAGTATAGTTTCAAGACAGAAGAGCAGTAAATGTAGGGAAGAAACTTCACAAATTCTTGCAGAATAATTTTTTAAAAAGGGAAAGCTCCCCGTGAAGTATTGCTTTTAATATAACTGATACACAACCACTGAGAGCTAGAGTGGTGAAGTCATTTGAATATTGGAATAGGATTCTTGAAAACCAAGTTCAAAACCCCACTCAGCCATGGAAACCCACAGCCTGACCTTGGGAGAGTCACACTCTCTCAGCCTCAGAGGAAAGCAAAGGCAAATCAGCTCTGAACAAATATCATGAAGAAAATCCCTTGATAGATTTGCCTTATGGTTGCCATAATTCAGAAATGACTTGAAGGCACAAAACAGCAAACAATATACAACCATTAATTTATTCCTCTAAAAATTTTTTTCTGAAGAGGTTGTATATCTGTTTAGTTCTGTGCGCTGCATATAAGAAAAGAGACATATAAAAAAAACAGGATTTTATCTGTAACTGAGATTCCCACTATGTTGGCTCATCCTTATCTTGGACCAGTTTGATATACAATGTTTAACTTCTGTACATGATTAAAAAAAAAGATACTGTGGTTTATGAAACTCTTTCGGACAAGAGCTTCATAATAATTCATTCACAATTTTAAGGCCAAATTAGACCTTCCTTTAGTATGTGAACTAAACAAGTTCGCAGACTAAGGGCCTTTCTGCACTACACTGTTATAGTGTTATTATTCCACTTTCAACGTTCTGTGGAATTCTGAGGTTTGTAGTTTACGGAGGCTCAAGAGTTCCCTGGCTGAGAATTCTAAATACCCTTCCCCAAACTGCAAACCTCAAGATTCCATAGTTGATGTTGAAAGTGGCAAAATAGTACTATAACAGTGTAGTGCAGAAAGGCCCTAAAAGACAAATAAAAAACAGTTGAAAACATATTGGCCTGAGTTCCAGCAAGAGTAAACCCACTGAATCAGTTATGGAATGACAAGTCAACATATAGGTCAATTCAAGTCGTCTACTCTAGTTGGGGCTAACAACGGCCCTTTCCACACGTGAAGGAAGAACCTCCTGAGACATCCTAAAACGGAGCTTACCTGAGTCCATCGCCATGTGGAGCAGCGCGTTTTCGCTGCTCCACACTCCTCGGCGTCCCGCAGCGTCCCGTGGCGCCCAAAATGGCGGCTTATGACTGGTGGAGGCTCTCCACCAATCGGAGAAGCTTGCCAGCCAGAAAGCCCACCCCCGGCAGATCTGCAGGCATGCCCTTGCATGCGCCTGCAAATCCACACCGGGTGCTGTGACGGGGCTGCACGGGACTGCACGATCATGCTTTTTAAAAACCGCTTCGAAAGTGTTTTTTTAAAGCACGCGGCACCGCCACTTCCGGTTGCCCTAGCGTGGATTGGGGTGTGCAACTAGCAAAAGTAGTCCACCCCAATCCACTTTACGGTGTAGACGACCTCCATCAGAGGTTGCTCTACACCGTTTTTTAACCCCCATGTGGAAAGGGCCAACAGGATTCAGCCATTAATTACAAAATACAAAGAAAAAAATGAAGTAAAGAAAAGTGAATATAACATATAGCTACCAATGATGTAGTGGAGCTGGGATTTGCAGGGACAAACAACAGGGACTATTTTATTATCAAGGATGATGATAACATCTGCCATACCCTGCAGCCTTCTGTCTGCTCCCACACTGAAGCTAGATGCAATGCTCACTATAGCTGGAGTTGCTGCACAGAATTTTCCAGCAACAATTTATTGTTGTGAGCTCTCAAATTGATTTTACTTGTGCACTGTCCTGAGATCTTGTGATATAAAGTTGGATAGAGATATTTAAACAAACAAACAAACAAACAAACAAACAAACCTTATTGTGCCATGTGTTTGGGGATGTCATGGTTTTTAATAGCAAATTAGGGCCCATTAGCTTTACAAAAATCCTGCTGCCATTGGATTTGAAAACTGCTAGCCCTGGTTTGCTGAAGAATTAACACAGCTGCCAACATTCTGGGGATTCATCTTGGGTTTATGGCTATAGCAGTTGTTATGATAGCTGTTTGCATCTCAGCATTTACAATTGCACCCTGGCCATCAGAGGCCATTATTTTCCTTGATTCCATAAGCCAGGGTGTGAGTAGGGTGGACATAGACTCTTTCCGCACGAAGCTGGTGAATCGATTCGTGCTGTTTCTTACTGGATTTTCTGGGCTCAAAACAAGGTGGACTTTCCCTCATTTCCTTCTGCACAGCTACTGCATACGTTCCATTCTGATTCAGAGGAGTACGAGTTCATGAATCCACACTGCCTCCGCTGTGGCCACTCCCACTACTCCCCTCACTCTGCCCCGTTGGCTGTGATTGGTCCCTTTTTTTTGGCATGGTTTAGTACGTCATTGCGTACGTGAGTAAGTCTATACTACCCCCTGGCCCTTCCCATGAGCCCTCCCCTGACCACCAATTTGCATTGGCATGAATGTACGTGTCTGCACCGTTGTGAAAGTATGAATTGGATCAATCTGAAAAATTGGAAAACCAATTTCTTTCGGTTTTCAAATAGCGCACTTTGCCACCACATGGGGGAGCATTTAGTCAGAATTACATGTGGAACGAAGGTAAATAAACCGAACCTAGTCTGCTCCAATGTGCAGAAGACCTCTGTGGCAAGACGCACTGGCCCGCCTTAATAACCATGTGTGGAAAGGGCCATATTCAGGCAGGGAGAAATGCAGAGGTGGCCAAACATTTCACAGATGAAAACTAGGACATGTGGGGCCAAGGAACATCAGAGATACTGGAGCAGTCCGGAATCTGAAGAATTGGATACAGAGGAGTCAGGTTGCCAGGAGTATATGGCTCTTGATATTTGCAGCCTCTCTGAGTTTAAGGGCTAAGCCAGCTAAGAGGTCCTCTCCCCAGCAGGACATGGCAGACGACCATTCTATCTGGAGTATGGTTTACTCCAAGAGGGCTTGGTTTTGTTTATCTGGATTATTGGCTTGGTGTAATGAATTCTAATGACCTTGCTCTTATTCCTTCATCTTGATGGATAACCTGTGACTGACTTGGTCTAGATTGACTACCTTACATCTCTTTGCCTTTGCTCTTTGCTAACTTATAGCTCCCCTACAGCAATTTTCCTGACTCTCTGGTCACTTGCTGACTGTAGCACTGGGTGATGATTCTATGAAAATGCAAAATATTTGATAACTACATGTAGTGTTAATATAATCAGGATAGCTAGTTTGCTGAGTTTTTCAAAACAGCAGCAGCAGTAACAATAAAGACATGTAGTTTTTTTCTGGGAGTGCAAACAATGTTATTGCCCCAGGGGCCTTTCCAACTTTAATTTCTAGAAAGAAATTCTGTGCTAGCCTGCTTGGGGATACAAAGTCCATGCCATAATGGATATGTTAAGTCTTTAAGGGGCTGTGAGATGCTTTTTAGTTTCTACCAGCCTTAAAATGGCTTTGGGGATCCTGTTAAAATCCTAATAATTGTAGCTACAAAATCATTCTTACTTCTCTGAAAGAAAATATGCCCGTGTTCATTGTATTTGATCACTGTCATCTCCTAGAGAAATTCTCTATGCATTTTCATGGAGTCGTGCAGATGCATGTGAAAGGGAGAGGTGAAGGCACAGCTGTTTGAGCCATTCTTTGCGGTCATCGCTCGGAAATGCTCACATGGAGACATTTTGCTCATGGGGACTGTGAAAAGAGGCTTTCTTGGAGCTGCGTTTTCAATTCACGCAGCCCAGTAACCTTCCAAGTATTGAATCCCGGCAGGAAATTGTGGCAGAATGTGTCACGTCTAATACGAGAGAGAGAGAAAGAGAGAGAGAGAGATCAAAGAGGGCTAAATTTAAGGAAGGTTTCACTAGGCCTCATCCTGGGAGCCTGTTTGTAGAACCAGGTGCCTCAAACCTCAAAACATGGAAAGTAGGAAGCAAACATTTTACTATCTATATCACCTGCTTTAAAAAATGAATCTCCTAACTGTTGCTAGCACCTTTTTCAGTGACAGCTGTTCAAGAACAAGGGTGGGAAACTGCATACTCTCCAACTGTTCTGATTTTGGTAGGGACAGTCCTGATTAATCCTCTGCTGTCCCACATTTTCTGGTTGCTTTTAAAATGTCCCAGTTTCTTTCTCCTTCTCCCACTTTCCCCTTTGTCCTCAGCATCCTTCAATTGATGCAAACTGGGTTCAAAGTACAAACGTAGTTCACACACAGGCCATTTCTGCCCTACACTGTTATAGTGCTATTATTCTGCTTTCAACATCCTGTGGAATTCTGGGGTTTGTAGTTTACTGAGGCCAAAGAGCTCTCTGGCTGAGAATTCTAAATGCCCCTCCCTAAACTGCAAACCCCAGGATTCCACAGGATGTTGAAAGTGGAATGATGGCACTATAACAGTGTAGTACAAAAATGGCCACAGTTAACTCAGCAAAGGAGAGAGGAAAAGTAGGAGAGAATCTTGCCCATCCCAGTAAAATCAGGCAACAGCAAACTGCAGCAGGTCCTTCTGGTTTGTAGGTTCTTCCTCATGAATACCATTTGCCATTTTGAACACACTCTGAGGTTACTTGGACACACTTGTTCCAGTTTTCATCTGTGAAATGTTGGAAGATATGTAGCTGCAGCAAGTTGGGTGTGGGGGGCAAGCAGACTGCCAGAAAGCAAAAATGCCCAAACTAGAAGTGGACAGACGGTCTATTGGTTTTGAGAAATGGGTTTGTTTTGTTTTTCCTTAAACAGTCTAAGGTGTCTGTAGAACTTATTTAAGCAGTAGTGTACAGATGATATTGTTGATGGTGATGATGATATTATTTATATCCCATCTTTTCCACAGCCTTGGGACTCAAGGCAGCTTATACATGTTAAAACAGATACAGCTAAAAGTATATGTCCAAGAAAATTAAAATATACTTAAACTATCAATAGAACTGAAGGCAATTTAAAAGCCAGCCCATTTAGAAAAGAAAAACAGGTGCAATCATGACAGAACCTGTTAGCAACATACACATGTATAAGTGTGGTTTATGTGTGCATATGCTTTTTTCTGGATGGGTCACAAGGACCTGTTTTCTAGTCCTCTGTACCTTTGTCCAAAACTTCCCAAGGAGGGAAGCAATTCAGATAGCTGGTCTGGGCTCCAAAGAGAAAGAAAAGGAGATTGCACCCCATGTTGAAACCAGCTGCGTTTCTTCATAATCTGAATTACTTCTACCTCCCTTGTCTCTCTACCAGTAAGCATCATTAACAGTCACTCCTGGGACTTGACAACTACCAGGACTGTGGGACAACCTAGAATTGCATAGGTACAGTGCTATGCTCCACAAGCTTGATGCAGAATCTCAGCCAGTGAATCCATTTACCTACTGTGTAAAGAGAGTATAAGATTTGTAAACTTATATTAGAACTTGCCTATGTTATTTTTTGGATTACAACTCCCAGAATCCCCTGACAGTGTAGTCATGTCCATGCTGTCTGGATATTCCGGTAAGTGTAATCCAAAAGGGAAGTTTCTAAACCTCTGTTTCAGATTTGGAGAGTTTTTATTTTCTTGAGGAATGTGAGTGATACAATTGTTTTCTATTAGCAAGCATATAACCCAGTAAATTGTGTAAATGGGGGAAACCCACATTTTCTCCTACTCACCCCCATCTGCAACTTGTGTTTGGTATTAAAATAATGCACAGATGATTAGAATTTAGCCTGGGCTCGTAACTTTTCTACAACTGTCAGCATTGTTTGCATTATAAACTCAGCCACGTGTGCAAGAATGTGCAAAACTCGCAGTGGTTCTCAACCTTTGGTCCTCCAGCTTCTTTGGACTTCATCTCCCAGAAACACCAATCAGCATGGCCCATAGTGAGGGATGCTGGGAGCTGGAATCCAAAACATCTGAAGAACCAAAGGTTAAGAAGCCCTGAGTGAACTGATTCTCTAAGAGCTTGTCCTTATGTAGGTACAATGGCACTCTCCATTCACAGAGACAGTGAATTAGTAGGCTTAGGGACAGTTTTGTTTTTTAAAGTATAGCATCAATAAAAATAGTACATTGCAGCAGGATAAAGGCATAAATACTGTAAAGGCACCATATTCCATCTGATCCTGGACGCTAGGCAGGACCAGCCCTGGTTAGAACTTGGATGGGAGACCACCAGCAAATACTGGGGTCTGTAGGCTATATTTCAGAGGAAGGAACACTCAAAACCACCTCTTGGTATCCCTTGCCTAAGAAAGCCCTGTGAAATGTGTAGAGTTGCCATAAATTGACAGAGGACTTGAAGGCACATACACAGAGTGGGATAAAACTTTAAAGTAAGGGCCATGAAAGTCCAAGTTGGTGCAAGAAAGACTGAGCATGCTCAGTGGACATGGAATGCTGCCTGAGTGGTGAAGGGAGGGGTAGAATTCAGTTGCAGGGACCATAGACTGGAGAGACTGGAAACTGGAACAGCAGCACTCTGCATTGAGGTCCCCTTCTAACTTCTGAATCTTGTTTTTAAAGTTCTTGAAGTCATATTTTAATTTATTTTTATGTATTTTAAGATTACTATACACATAGCCTATCCTTCACTTTTTTCTAGTTCCAGGTTGGCAGAGAATTTAAAATTATTTCACAGTACAATAATAATACATCAGTGGTTGACACTGAACTGCTTCCACAAAGCTAAAAGTAACAACAGATTAAAATACACAGAAAAAGTAGATCTGTTTCTCTTGGGTCTTAAGCCTCTGAGGCAGCCAGCTCACTCATCCTAGTGACAGAAAGAGGCCCTTTCACAGCACACAGTTAGAGGAGTACCATTGCTCTGTAACTGCCATGGAAACGTCTTGTGGAATCTTGGAGGTTGTAGTTTAGTGAGACATTAGAACTCTCTGGCTGAGAATTTTAAACTGTTGTTGTTTTGATTTTATTTGCCATCAAGCCAGCTTCAATAGCAAGCCTATGAACAAGAGTCCTTGGTCATCAACACCTCTGCAAATTCAGAGCCACAGCTTCCTCCATTGGTCTGTAATATGGTCTTCCTCCGTAACATGGGCCCTTTTCACATGGGGTTTAAAAAACGGTGTAGATCGACCTCCACGGAGGTCGTCTACACCATTACGCGAATTGGGGTGGATTACTTGCGAGTAAATCCACACGCCAATCCGCGGTCAGGCGCCCGCAAGTGGCGGCGCCGCATGCTTTTGAAAAACCACATTTTATGTGGTTTTTCAAAGGCACAGGGCATCCAGCCCTGTCCAGCCCCCGTATGGATTTACGGACGCGCGAAAGGACGTCCCTGCATATTGGCAGGGGGCGGGATTTCCAGTTGGTGAGCTTCTGTGATTGGCGGAGAGGCTCCACCAGTCAAAATCTGCCATTTTGGGTGCTGCCAGGCACCGAGGATGCCGCGGGACACTGCTGCGTGTAGAGCAGCGAAATGTGCTGCTCCACACGGCGACGGAACAAGGTAAGCCCCGTTTTGGCGTGGCTTGCTCCGTTCCGCCACCCGCGTGTGAAAAGGGCCATGGTCTTCCTGATTTCCTACTGCCTTTCACTTTACCGAGCATTATCATCTTTTCCAATGAGTTGTGATATTCAATTTCTTTTTAACTTTTGTATATAAGTGTTTTAATAGTATCTTTTCAGATTATGATATGCTGCACTTTGGATTCCATTTGGAAGAAAGGTGGAATGTAAATAAATAATAAAGAAAGAATGTCTCATGATATGTCCAAACTTCATCTCCATCTTTTGGGATTCTAATAAGAATACTTCCTCTAGTACCTATCATTTGTCTGTTTAGCAGTCCTTGGGACCCATAGAATCTGCCCCAGAACCACTTCTCAAATGAGTTGATTCTCTTCCTGTCAGCTTTCTTCACTTTCCAGCTTTCACACCCATGTATAGAAAGTAGAAATGCTATGGCACGGATGATCCTGACTTTGGTATTTAGTGGTGTATTTTTACATTTCTAAATGCCTCCACAACATGCAAATCCTAGGATTCCACAGGATGTGGCTGTGGCAGTTAAAGTGCCATTTCAGGATATGAGACCCTTCCACACTATATACTTACAGTGCTATGAATGTGCAGTGTAAAAGAGCTCCAAATACTGAAAGTAATTGATGATTGATTGACTGAACGTGTTATAGCTAGTCAATATTTATAGTGGCTTAAAATCATAATAAACATCATGTTAAAATTAAAGGTAAAACAACACAGAGAGAGGCGAGATGAAGGAAGAGATCCTCATTACCATGACAATGGGTGAACGCAAATAAATGAGAATAACTGAAGTATGTGAACCTGAAGTTCTATTTCTTTTGTGAAAGAAGATTAAGGCAATTTCCGCACTACACTTTTATAGCACGATTATTCCACTTTCAACATGCCATGGAATTCTGTGGTTTGCAGTTTTAGGGAGGGGCTGGCTGGCTCTTCCCTAAACTGCAAACCTCATGATTCCATAGGATGTTGAAAGTGGAATAATCACACTATAAGAGTGTAGTGCTGAAATAGCCTTAGTAGTTCACCAATAAGGTTTGAGAAGAAGCTTGGCAGGGAAGAGGACTCTAGCTAGGTATTTGCAGAATTCGTGGCAGCTATAGGGGACAGTACACTGGAAAAAAGCAGAAACAGATTACTTGATGGCTGATAGTACAATGCTATTGTTACCACAGTTGCTAGCCCGGATTTGTGGGATATTAGATATCACTTTGATATCAATAATTTGGCCTTCTTTACCTATTCCTCTCCACGTGCTGCGAGGTCCCCCAGACAAGCTTGCAGACAGGCCCGGGCGCTAATAGCTGAAACATTCCACACAAATACAGGCAGGCCAGAAATAGCCATCCCGCTGCTTCAGGAGACCTCAAGGCAAGTACCCTATTATGTATGCACGCTGCTTACAAAGAACTCCCTTCCCCGAGCGGGCAGCTTGATTAGATGAATACTCATCTGTTAGGCACTCTGTGTTTGCATACTGTCTACTCTATTGATAATTTGGACTTAATCATGCTAAATTCTGACCTTTCGGAGGCTTTGTCTCCAGCCCGAAACTCATTGTTTCCCCCAAGTACGGACTAGCCTACGGCCACATTTTCCCCTATAAGAACCCCTGACTTTGAGAGCTTCTTCGGATCTCTCCCGACTTCCATCCTGCCTTGCTGCCGCTTTGCTTGACGAGCCTTCCCCTTAGTCCCACGTACTGAGAACCATCATCTCTACGAACTTCCACTGTAGACTACCCGGGCTTCAGGACAGGTGTAGTATTACCCAAACCAACAACTCCTCTAAAAATCCCTCTATCCACTCCAACCTTTATTTCTCTAGTTATCTGAGTGAGTGTGTTGCATACACTGTTTGATTGTATTTTAATAAAACAACAATTATTATTTCAGTTCTGTTTGCTCCTTGACTCGGCCTGACCCCGTAGACATTGGGTAAAAGATCTCGCTCCGTTGCCCTGCCTCTCATATTGCTAGCTTGTGCTCTTTGACTAATTTCCCCAACTTGTATAATTTGGAGCGCACTTAGGTGTCCCTCATGGGACCCCCAGAAATCAGGGTAACACTATACATGTCATCTCAGAAACAGGATTCATAGTGTTCAGTAATATTTGATGATGTTGTTGTGTGTCTTCAAGTCATTTCTGACTTACAGTGACCCTCAGGCAAGCCTGTCACAAGGTTTTCTTGACTAGATTTGTTCAGAGGGAGGGTTGTCTTTGCATTCCTCTGAGGCTGAGACACTGTGATTTGCCCAAGGTCACCCAGTAAGTTTCTATGGCTGAGCAGGGATTCAAACCCTGGTCTCCAGAGTCATAGGACCTTTTTACACTACACTATTATAGTGCTATTATTCCACTTTCAACATCCTCTGGAATTCTGGGTTTGTAGATTAGGGAGGGGTATTTAGAATTCTCATCCAGAGAGTTCTTTGGCCTCAGTAAACTACAAACTCCAGGATTCCACAGGATGTTGAAAGCGGAATAATAGCACTATAACAGTGTTGTGTAGAAAGACCCATAGTCCAGCACTCAAACCACTACCTCACGCAAACTCTCAGTGATATTTACTCCCAAGTAAGCATGTAGAGGACTGCAAGTTGAGGGAGATAAATCTGGAGGAGTAAAGATATTGGAACCTCATCCATTTGGAAATTCAAAACTCCATTTGTGATTTAGGTAAGAACTATCTTATTTCTTCAAAATATTTATACACTACTGGACCTCTGTTTACCAATGATTTCAAGATACTTAAAAAAACAAAAACAAGTAGAGCAACAGATAATCAATAACATACAAAATATCCAGCAGAAGGGAAAATTAAGGTGAAAAATTTTAAAATATATGTCAGATATATAATTACTTTTAAATGCCTGACTGAATAAGAAATGATTTTGCTTGGTGCTAAAGGGGCAGCAAAGTTCCTGAGTCTTAGTGGCAGCTGCTTCCCTCACCAGGAGGTAATTTTAGGCCAAATTTTAAAAGAGGTAATGATTCCGTGCCTGAGTAAACCCTATGAAATTCATGTGGGTGCCATAAATCGACAGGAAACTTGAAGGCACATGTACACTATGAAAATACTGAATCTGTTTTATGGATAGCGTATAGTTCCTTTAAAGTTTGGACTAAAACCCAGACTGGATTGATTATTTCACTGACATGGTGCCTTCACTACTGGTGCTGGGGAAAAAAAAAGGAAACTAAACACCCGTCACAGAACTGAACATCCCATCTGTGATGGAATTCATATTAGAACTTATTTGGTATGAAAAGAGATACTCCATGATGAGCAACACTTGCTGAAATTCTGCCTTCTACATAATGTTTAAAAGGTCAGGAGCCCTCTCCCTTCATTTACTTGGCAACCCTATTAGTAGTTTATGTTGGCAAAACAGGGCTGCTGCATCCTCTGAGAAAGGGCAACAATGTGCTTTGCAACATTTATGCCAGTGTAAAGCCACAACAGGATTGTGGCTTCTTTAAGAAGAAGATGGAAGATTGTGTCTCACATCTAGTAAACTCCTTTAAAATATCTGGTCAGTTAGTCCCACTGGAGTTAGTTCCATTGAATCAGTTGTTGCGTGGTGAGTCAACACAGAGATAAATCCCATTAATTCAATGGGTCTGTTCTGGTTGGAACTGACAATAGGATTCAGACCCTGTGCTGAATATTTTCCTATACTCTCTCTCTAGCATTGGTTAGTGTGGGGAGAGATGGACAACAACATAATAATGCTAGAACAGAGAGTAGGTTCTACTAGCCTTTATGGTGGTGAAAGGAGGAAGAGTTTTGGGGGACTTAGGTAGTATCACTATTTTGAGTTTTCTAAGTTCCTCCATAAGGACTGGTCTTTAAAGAGACCCTATATCCCAGTGGTTGTACTGCACACTTCCAATCTGACATTTCTTAAAGCAAAGGATAAATTAACAGAATACAGGGCAGAAATACAACACTGAAACCAATGACTATTGCCAACAGCTTTTGATCACTGAGTGAAACTTCTTGAGGTTGCAATTCTATACCTGCTTATCTGAGAGTGAGCCACATTCTACTCAACAAGTCTTACTTCTGAGTAAACATGTATTATAGAGTGGCATTGTTGACAGGCCATTCTTTAACATTAAAAGCTCAAAATGGGATAAATTGTTCTCTTCCTGGAACAATTTTCCACCACTCAAATTTAAGCAATTTGAAAAATAAAATTAAGAAGAAGGCATGATTTTCTAATTCATGGAAAATATGCTTAGATAAATTACTTTGGTGACTAATACCCTTTGGGCAATCAAGCCAGCTTACAAGACATTTCAAAAGCACTTGCTAAATTAAAAAAAGCTGCCTCTGATTTTTTTTAAGAGCTTGGTTACAAACAAATAGGTAATGAGTATCATAAATCACATGGGAGTAGGAAAATGTTGGAAAAAGCGGTGTCCAAACAATTACTTTTTACTCAACCTTCAGTTTGTCTGGCAGTGTCCCCAAACCATGATAGATTGTTGGTGTTCTTTTCCTTGCAATATTATCCTATTATGTATGCAAAACAATGTTGGCCATCCTATTGGAAACAGAACATTTAAAAAGGAAACAGCACATCAGCCCTGCACACAACAATATGTTTTTCATTCTCATGCCTATACTGCGTTATACATTCTAGGCAACACTAACATACAGACTTCTTGCTTTTTAAAAAATACCCAGCTATGCACCTAATTTAAATGTTTTAAAAGATTTCTTTTTTGATAGCTTTAAAGTTAAAGACAATGGGGTGTTTCACTTTTTTGGAATCTTCTTCTCTGAAAAGGCATAATTCTTCCAGCCCGAATATGTTTCAGAAGCTGACCATTTCTATTTGGGAGCTTCTGGGAGCTGTAGTACAAAATCTTAGTGCCTGATTGAGTCAGACGATCAGTGCATCTAGTTCATAGACAGGCAACTTTCAGAGGTCTGTAGGAATACTGAGTATCTATATCAGTGGTTCTCAACCTTCCTAATGCCACGACCCCTTAATACAGTTCCTCATGTTGTGGTGAGCCCCAACCATAAAATCATTTTCTTTCTTTATTATTTATTTATTTAGTTAGTTAGATAGTTAGTTATTTCCAACATCAAATAGATTGGAAACACTGCCCTAAATCACTGCTCTGGATAGACTTCTAATGCCTAAAAACTGGTAACCCTCCCCCTTTTTTTTAAGCACAGAAAGTGTCCATCAATGTCAGAATTAAGGCAGTAGTTCTAGTTCTGAATGTTGGGTTTCCACAGTTCAAAAAACCAGTCACTCCCAAAGGCAATGCCAAAACAGCCCACATTTTACACGAGGCGCAGGGAGGAAAGGACAGGGAGAGAGGAAAGATGGCGGCAGCATAAGCAGATACATTTTGTTTCACTCCCTCCCTTCCTCCCTCCCTTAAAGGGAGTGTGGACGCTGAACATACAAAAAAAGAGGAATGCGAGACAGTCAGGGCGAAGAACACTACACGTGCGTGTGGCAAGCGCCAAGGGTCCACGCACAACAAAAGCGAGAGGAGAAAGTCATCCTGGCTATTTCTGCACTAGACTGTTATAGCACTATTATTCCACTTTCACCATCCTATGGAATCCTGGGGTTTGCAGTTTGAACCCCAGTGCAGGGGTCTCAGAAGCACTGCTCCCATTGGCTGTGAGGCCACCTTCTTTTAAAAGGGGGGGCAGGACTGAGGAGCGGCGACCCCTGTGAAATGGTCGTTCCACCCCCAAAGGGGTCCCGACCCCCAGGTTGAGAACCACTGATCTATATCAAGCAGAGTGCACTGTAGCCAGTGCAATATGTGCTTGTGGTAGTAAAGAGGAGAAAAATACTCAGGATGATCTCGTAAGGTGAATAAAGGGAAAAATTACATTTATTGTTTCAGGAAATCCATCCTGGGACAGAAAAGGAGACAGATAAAAGAAGATTACCTAAATTTCAGTAGACGAGCCCCTAAAAACTGGCTCTCATGTGTGGATGTAAGCCATCCTGAGTCAGAAGCTTCATAGATGCTGCCTTCCCAGACAAAGGGAGATAAAACAACTGTGGCCCTTTCTGTACAGTGCACCCAGCCCACCATGGTGATGGGAGAAGGATGGGGCTGGGACAACGCATATGCACAATGTCATCCTGGACCCATCCTCCCATCCCCAGGCAGTCCAATCTCACCGGATATCATTGATGGGTTTTCCCTGTCAAAGACCAGCAATCATGCTGCCCTCCCACCGTGCGCCCACACTTACCTTGCTTGAGGAGGTCCTGGAAGTCCAATGGCTGCTCTTTCTGCCCCAGAGCAGTCTCGGATTGTACCTGGCTGTGCTATGGCAGGAAAAGGCATGGCCATCACACTTCCTGGATCCCACAGGCTGCCAGTGTGTAGGAAAGTCCTCCGTTGTACTCCCCTTCCAGGAGAGCCCCTGCCACTGTCATCAGCAGATGCTGCCAAGACAGAGGTAAGCTTCAGAAAGGATCTATCTTTTGGAAGAAGCTGGAAATGAACTCTGTGAGCAGGAAGGAAGCAAAAAAACTTAAGTACATAGATCAAAGACAGAAACAGAGAGGTGAAACATAAAGGCAGCCATGCTCTCCTGAATTCCCTTTCACTAATCACTCTATACTGGTGTTGATACTTCTTTGCTTCCAAGAAGGTGTGGGGGCTTCACACACACCTCTGGTGTGTCACTGTGTTGGATGGCCCAATATTCTGATACACTAAGACACAGAAAGATGGCAGTCCAAGAATATCTGAAGTGCTGTTCCCTCCATGCCACCTTGTATCCTCTCTATTTTCTCTATTTCTCATTTCTCATGTTTTAGCCCCAGGTATTTTCCCCCCGAAAAGCAGAAGCAACCAAAAGCTGGGGGAGAAGAAATTGTGGCCATGACCCTTAGAAAATGCAAAGGATCCCTTTTCAAGTTAAAAAAATTAATATTTGTATAGGATGGGTGGGAAAGATAGGCAGCCATGTTTACAATGACTGGTAGTAGCCATCAAAGGTTTCATGCATTTTCCCCATTTTGACCTTGAGATCAGAGTCTAAATTTGGGGTTTTCTGCATACAGTGTGAGCTGCAATTTTTTCCCTCTGGAAATTAACATTTTGTTGCAAGAGATAAGTAGGGGCTGTCCCTTCTCGTCTCCACACTACACTGTTATAGGGCTATTATTCAATTTTCAACATCCTGTGGAATTCTGGGGTTTGTAGTTTACTAAGGCCATTAAGAGCTCTCTGCAGCCCTCCCTAAACTGCAAACCCCAGGATTCCATAGGATGCTGAAAGTGAAATAATAGTACTGTAACAGCATAGTGCGGAAATGACCCAAGAGATAGAGTAGGATAATTAACTAACATATTTATCTAGTGTGTTAAGAATGGCTCAGTTTAGATTAGGGTGGAAATCATGCAGCCTTCCACATGTTCTTGGACTATGTCACCCAGTATCCTTCACCATTGGCTATACTGGCCAGAGCAAGGGTGGTCAGATCTCAAGCCCTGGCCTTAAGTTTCCAATTTTTGTGGTTTGTCTCCAGCTTGGAGACAAAGGTGAAAATTTTCCAGTTTTGGTGGGCTCAGCTCCAGGCTAAAGGAAAAAACTGTGTGTAGACCTAGTTAGCTTCCTCTGCAGCAATCCTAAACTGGTAACTCTAACTCGGGCTACTGGGCATTGCAGCCCAACAGCATCTGGAAGGTCATCCTGGCTCAGATAGTCAACACAAACTGCAAAGGGGTGTTTTCCTTCATCCCTTCCCTTCTCAATGGGGAGGAGCCATTCTGTCTCATCTCTCTGTCGTGCTCTGTGGTACAGAGGGAAGCTCTGGTACCCCTCCTTTACCATGGAGTACTTCAGCAACTACCACCACAGGCAAATAAATCAGTGGTGGAGGCCATGGTATGGCCACTATGGTCCAGTGTGTCCTCTCACACAGAGAGAAACTACCACCCATGGTATATGTAGTCCACATAATTCCCACTATGTTCCAAGCACAGCTTTATGTGCTTATTCAGTGGCTCATGTGAAAGTCATTGATTATCCTGACCAATTAATTAAATTTCTACTGGAAACATGGAGTATGAAGAATCTTACTGGATGCATTTTTGAAAACCACATGGTGACATTTTGGATAGCAACTCTTAGCATTTGGCACTGATGTAGGTTTTCAAAGAACCAACGTAGTATAGTGGTTTGAACCCTGGACTCCAGGGGTTCAGAGTTTGAATCCCTGCTCAGGTGTGGAAACCCATTGGGAAGTTATAGTCTCTCAGCCTTAGAAGAAGGCAATAGCAAATTCCCTCTGAATAAATCTTGTCAATAAAAGGATAGGGTTGCCATATGTCACAGCTGTTTTGAAGAAACCTATTGACAACAAAAGGCCTGTATAGCACTGGATAACCCTCAACAATTGAACATTCCTTTCCCCTTTGTAATTTGGCAGTCTTTATTTGTGCTGCTTCTCGGGTGGCTAGAGTTTAACAGGCTGGGGTAGAATGTTGAACATGTGTTTTGTCTCCCCACTCTCCATTCTTTATTTACTAATGAGTTACTTTATGTTCTTTGTTTTTAGGACAGATTCACATAAATCAAAGCACTTCTTTTATGGAAGCAGCTGAAAATTTTGGTCATTGTTTTTCTTCTGTTCATCAATCCATTCCAGCTCACATAAGAATAGTTTTCTATTGTATCCATTCCTGCCCTGGTGGAGAGCATAATCTCACATGGGGGACTCTCTCTGACTCTTGGGGATGCTTGGCAGCATTTCTTTCTGTAAATTATGTTAGGTTAACTTATTTAACTTATTCCAGGAGCCAAGTCATGGTTATGCAGTGCCTAAATTCTAAAAGGAGAGATTTTCCAAGGCTCCTGTTTGACCAGAAGCCATGTTTCTTTGGCCTAAAAACTAGTGATGGATGAAACTGGGAGTATCATGTTCTCCCACATTGGAATTTCATAAATCTTATACTCTCTTTGTTTGGTTAATGAAAAACATGACAAAATTTGGGGAAGTTCTTGTCAGAATTGAACGAAATGAAATCACCCACCATCTGCGCTGGTCAAATTCTTTAGATACAACTATTCCCAGTATGGAGAGGGACCTATTGGACCTAGTCTCCCAGACAGTTGTTAAAGCTGAGAAGTTTTCTAGCAGAAAAAAGGTGAAGCTGAATTCAGCCTCAGAAACAAGGATTTCAAGTCAAACTTTTAAGAACTAAGCACATTCATATTTTGTTAACCTTCATGCGGACAGGGAGTCCCACAGAGTCATGAGTCCCACAGAGTCATGTTTTGCTACAAGATCCACACAGAACTACAATTACAATTTAGGCATGCAATGACATTATTATCCTAATAGTTGTAAACACTGAACAGAATACTGTCAGTGTCCTATGCATGTGTAAGTGTGGCTTACACACATGTATATCTCTTTTCGGATGGAGTATAGGGGGCTATTCCATTGTCATTTGTGCCTTATGCCAAAATTCTGCCTCCAGAGCTGTCAGGTTCTAACTCTGACTGCTCTTAATGGATGGAGAGAAGACACAAGGGGAGACAATTCAGAGGAGGAAGAAGTGGCTGGTCTTTGTTCAAAAGGGAAGGAAAAAACCCCAATGCAATTTGTCTGGCAGAGATTCCACGTTTCTTTCCTCCCATAAACCTGGACCAGCTGCATTTTCTTCCTTTGAATCACCTCCTCCTCCCTATCAGTAAAAAGAAGCAGCAACAGCCCTCCCAGGGGGCTAAACAGCTTTCAGGGAAGTGGGAGGACATGATACTGCTTGATGTAGCATTTCATCCACTGTCCCAAGTTCCAGCAGTTCAGTTCTGGGGTTTTCTTGGATTAAAAGGAAATGCTAAGGAAAAGAAGTTGCAGATCCTGACAGTAAGCAAGATGCCAGATTGGGGAGTGGAAAGGAACACCAGGATTCTCAGGTATTATTGGAGATGCGAATAAACCCAGCTACTAACCAAAACCATAATGCTTATTTGCAGTACACTGGAATTCCAGTGAGGACAAAAACACTCCCAAATTCACTTAGTGCATGCTTTTAATAATCCAGAAGCCTGAGGGTTAAAATCTCAAGGTGTTTTTGCGGAGATTTTTAAGAAATTTGCAATTATTTTGGACCACTTCTTATTTTTAAAAAATGAACAAAATGATTTCTTCATTCATCTCTACTAGAAATCCTGCTTCTTAAATGCAAGTATCCATTAGGGCAGTAAGGCAAATGTGCTTAGCATGTACTGTGAAATATTCGGAACTATTACTTCAGCTGCCCTTTACGTTCCAATTGAGGTTGAGGATGGACCCAAGAAAAGGCCTGTATTTGCCATTCTGTTATGTCATGAAAGCTTTCAGAGTTATCAAGTCATCAGGAGGCATCATCTCATGGAATAAGCAATTGGAGGGATGTACAAAATATATGGAGCACTAGATTTCATCAAATGAGAAATTCACTAATCTTCAGGCAGGTGAGGGTAGGTCTTTTGAGGATGTTATTGGCATGGTAGTGTACTCAAGGCATATATTCATCATTTCAGTGAAAGCTGGGATTTTTCTCTCTGTTAATATGAAATATTCACAGCCATAACTGTCTTGGTGAGGCACAGGGCTGTTTCTCATTAGCGGTGGTTGTCAGGAAAAAAATGAATATGCTGCTGAGTGTTCAGTTTCTGGGAAAACGTGGTTGAAACTTGAGCAGCCCTCTCTCGATTCTGTGCTCAGAGTCAGATGTTTGCAGATGGGATGTTCCCCATTAAGTAATGACCGAGGGCCATATGGAACACATTACAAATCAAAATACTGATTGATGAAGTGCCTGTGGTCAACTTTCTACAGAAATGTGAAATTTGAATTTATTATCACATCAGCATGGGGCTGCTCTCACGTACAATTGCGTTCTGTTTGCTGCTATGCTCCCCCCATCAAAGTCCCTCCTTATAATGCACCACCCCACCCTGAAATTTCTCTAAGTCTCTGAACAAAAAACAAACAAACAAACATCTGATTAAAATGTTTGGTTTGGTTTTCTCTATGGTCATTAATTTAACAGATCTAAGCTGACTCAGAACAAGCCTTCAAAAATAGAAGAATTACAGTCTTCTTTCAAGGTACCGTCTTTGGTTTTATTTGCTGGATCCCACAACACCATCTTCTAGGCATGTGTGTGAAAGAGCAGCAGTTTGCACTTGTTGTGAAGGACAGAACTATACTGGTGCTAAAAGGAATCCCTTCTCCTTATTCTTCTTGAGTGACAGACGAAGCAAACCTTGAAGAACTAACAATGGCCATGTTCACTGGGAGATACTGGGAGCTGTAGTCCAAAAAAGTAACTGTTCTAAGTTCTGGTGTTTTTTGGGGAGGGTCATTCTCTGAAATAAATAAACAAACAAACAAACAAACAAACAAACAAACAAACAAGCTCTGATGAAAACAGACCTTGCTAATTTGCTGCCTTGGGAAGGGTATCAAATGGCACTGTCTACATGTGTCTGTCTTTGGCCATTTCTGCACTACTTTGTTATAATGCTATTACTCCACTTTCAACATCCTGTGGAATCCTGGGGGTTGCAGTTTAGGGAGGGGCTTTTAGAGTTCTCAGCCAGAGAGCTCTTTGGCCTCAGTAAACCACAAACCCCAGAATTCCACAGGACGTTGAAAGTGGAATAATAGCACCATAACTGTGTAGTACAGAAATGGCCTTTGTGTCACATGTTAACCTATGGTGACCCCATGAATTTCATAGAGTTTTCTTAGGAGTACTCAAAGGCAGTTTTGTAAGTTCCTTCCTCTGAAATATAACCTACAGAGTCTGGAATTAATTGGATGGACTCCCATCTAATAACTAACCAGGGCTGATCCTGTTTAGCTTCCAAGATGAGAGGGGAATCTGGTGCCTTTAGGATATATAGGCCCTTCCCAAATGGCACTACCACCAAACAAACAAATTGGGATGCCTCATATCCAAACCTAGACAAGTTATCTATATATAGTATGCATAAAAAAGCACAAGTCCTTTCATTTCTAGAAGTAAAAATATAATAGTAACAAATGAAATCACTGACAATTTGCTCCACTTTTATTATACTCAAAATCTAACTCAGACTTCCTAATTGTAGGGCTGGTCCTGGTTGTTGTAGCTTGCCAAAAAAGATTGTTGGGATATATAATATTTACACTCTCCAGTTGTTGTTACATTCTGTCTTTTCTCAAGACCAGGACTCAAAGTGGTTTACAAATTAAAACAAGTACAATACTGTTTAAACATACAAAGAAAAAGCACTATTGAAATGAAATCAAGCCATTAACAACAATAAAAAAAAAGTTTAAAACACAGCACACTCTTAAAAGCCCTTTCTATAAAATCCATCAGTACTCAAAGCCTTTTTGAAATAAACAGGTCTTTCCTTGCTGTCAGAAAGATATCAAAGCAGTTGTGTTATCTTATAGCCTCCCTAGGAATTCCAGGGTCTAGGGACAGTCATTGAGAAGATCCTATTACATGTCCCCAGTAACTGTGCCTGTGAAAGGGGTAGAATTGAAAGAAGGAACTTTCCTGAGGATCTCATGCCTTGAGCAGGTTAATACATTTAATACATCAGATAATCTGAATTTAAGCCATGTAGAGCTGTGTCATAATGACTTTAAATTGTGCCCAGAAATAGGCTGAAAGCAGAAAAGAGTGGACACCAATTCTGCCATTCCCACACACTTCATTTTAAACTCAACAAACCAGTTCTAGATTGTTCATTGACAGCAGGACAAGGTCTTTCATAAACCTAATGGATTTCAATTGCCCATTCAAAGCCAGTGCAACCCACAATACATTGCATTACCACAGTATTGCTCACCCACACATCAGAGGAAGGCAGTTGAGGTGGTGAAAGATGGGTCATGTAGCACCCGCAGGCTTGTTCTTCAGTGCTTGTCTCCATTCTATGGCATCTGAGGTGTCTGCTTCATTCTGCCTAATAGTGGAGCCAGACCACTGTGAAGTTTGTTGTTGTTGCGTGCCTTCAAGTCATTTCCAACTTATGACGATCCTAAGGCAAACTTAGGACCCACAGGGTTTTCTGGGGCTGAGAGTGTGTAACATACCCAAGGTCACCCAGTGGGTTTCCGTGGCTGGGCAGGGAATTGAACCCTGGTCTCCAGGTTCATAGTTCAACACTCAGAACACTACATCACACTGGCTCTCGGTTGTGAAGTTACAATAAAAATAATCAAGGCCTCAGTTCTTCTGACATCTACATGAAAGTAAATCCAAGGCCATTTCTGCACTAGAGTGGAGGAGCGTTTCACCATGTGTCATGAGTGGTGTTTTTTACTCCAACTTACCCCAATTCTTATCTGCATGCCCTCCGGTTTCTATCAAAGTAAAGCAGAGAATATCATTTGTAGCTTCCACATTGTCAATTCTCGTGGAACTCCTATTCCCCTACCTCATTCCACCCTGCCGCTGCTGACTGGTCAATTTTTTAAAAAATGTTGTAGAAACCGTTGCTACGCTTTAGAGGAAGTGGTGTGAATCGATGTAATGCTTCTGCAGGTAGGAAAAAACGCAGCAGAAATGGTTTGAGTGATTTACATCGGAGTTTTTCTGTTTTTACAATACATCGGTTTAACGTTGATGTTAACCGTGCTAAGACCTCAACTCGTGCAGAGCCACTGAGGACAGAACAATGGTCATTTCCGCACTAGCCTGTTATAGTGCGATGATTCCACTTTCAACATCCTCTGAAATCCTGGGGTTTGCAGTTTCGGGAGGGGCCGGCCGGCCGGCCCCTCCCGAAACTGCAAACCCCAGGATTCCAGAGGATGTTGAAAGTGGAATCATCACGCTATAACAGGCTAGTGCGGAAATGGCCAACGTCAAACTGGTTTAATGTGGAGATGTAAAAGCAGCAATACGATGCTACTGCGACATATCAGCCTTGTTTGGAAAGGGCCCAAGTGGACATAGGACTTACTTTTGAGTGTATATGTGAGACATCTGAAGCACAGAAGACAAAGGGAGAGTCTGGCACAATATCTGAGGTCAAGTGTACCATGATAAAGATATTTCAAACAATCAAGACATTGATTTAAGATGTGAGAAATATTTTAAAAAAAAGAGGAAGAAGAAGAAGAAAAGAGAATGAAAGTAAATGAAGCATGGTGGAATATTAGCACAGCTTAGCAAAGTTCTAAAGGAACCCAGAACGGTCTGCCAATCACTTCAAAACCACATGCAAGTTTAGCTTTGTTGTTCAGGGGGAATTAGGGTTGACACTGTTGGAGTCTGAATGAAAAATCATTCTCTCGAAGAACATTAAAGCTTTCCTCTCTCCTCACTTTTATTGACTTTGAATGGCAAATGTGGCCTTCACCAGCTAGTTACGGCTGAGGTAACAAAGGTATGCAAGACTTCAGTGGGAATTTGGTTCTCCCAATTAGAATTGGAGGGTCACTTACTGGCAGGAGACAAGCTGCAGAAAAAGAAAGCTGTTCAGAGTATGCTTTTTGAAAGGACTTTCTTTCTTTCTTTCTTTCTTTCTTTCTTTCTTTCTTTCTTTCTTTCTTTCTTTTTTTTATAGAATAGGGGGAATGAATGTGTTAAATTTGACCCTGAATTTATGGATAATTTTGCCCTGCAGAGAAAATGAGGAAGTCAATTTGCAGGGATATAAAATAATTTTTTTAAAAAAAAGAAGATATGACACTGACCTCTCTCTCCCCCTTCCCTCCTCTCTCAAAGTTTTTGATCTTGCACTTATCATATCTTGAAAACTATGCCAAAAACTTTGTGTTGCTGGTGAATTTCTAGAAGTTACCACAAAGCGGCTGGTTTCATATGCTCTCTAGAAAAAGACAACTGTACTTTTTATTGACATGCTTTTTAGAATAGCCATGTGCCCTGCTTTACAGAAGGTAGTTCTTTCTTTGAAGGCGTTCTCCATATTTAGGGCTGTCCAATTGCTAAAGGTAAAAAGCAAGAAATCTGTCCATTAGCAGACAATGTCTGGACAGTTAACTAGATAAGTGAGGCCCTTTCACAAACTGATTGTACTTTCACTGCCATGGCTGCATCCTATGGAATCCTGGGAGTTGTAGTTTGGTCAGCCACTGGACCTCTTTGACAGAGGATTCTAAGGCCATTTCTGCACTACACTGTTATAGTGTTATCATTCTGCTTTTGACATCCTATGGAACCCTGGGGCTTGCAGTTTAGGGAGGGGCATTTAGAATTCTCAGCCAGAGAGCTCTTTGGCCTCAGTAAACTACAAACCCCAGAATTCCACAGGATGTTGAAAGTGGAATAATAGCACTCTAATATTATAGTGTGGAAATGGACTAAGTATACACTAACTTCCCCGCTATAGTGAAATATGCTGTATATGTATTTAAAGTGAAATAATTATGTCTAATTTAACATTCTTTTTCTCCACACAAACACATACACACAAATCTGTGCTCCTTTTTGTCCTCCATTTTGGTGATCTGTAAGTGGCCACCCTAATCTATTACGACCTGCAATATTTATCATTGTACTTTGAATGAACCTTTCCTGACTTTAGCCTTTGATGTGCTTGACTGTCCTTTAAGCACATGAACCACTCCAACAAAGGACAGACAAAATCATATATTGGGTTAGATGTTTTGTCCAGGAGAGAGGCTTCTTTTTGGCTGCTCCCAAGCCCTGCAAGTCCCTCCTGAGAGGAGTTAGACTAGCATCCCTCTTGCTATCTTTCTATAGGCAGGTTGAGACTTTTTAAAAAAGAAAATTCCAGGGGCCTTTGAAGACTGACTGCCCAAGGAAACTGGACCTTGCAGAATTGTGCTGCACTACTTACCTATGGCTTGTTTGTTGTTTTTATTCAGAGTTATTAACATATAGAGGTTGGGTTTCTGAGGGAATGCACTGCCCTCCTCCTTACTACTAGGCCTCATTTCCATAGCAACCGGCCTATTCAAGACAGACACAGTTGACTGAGGCCCAAGAGCTCTCCGGCTGAGAATTCTAAAGGCCCCTTCCTAAACTGCAAACCCCAGGATTCCATAGAATCTTCTTCGGCAGCCAATCATATGAGGTCTTCGCTTGACACAGCCAATCATATGAGGTCTTCGACTGACACAGACAAAAAGCTTTGACTTTCAAATAGTAGAAGATTTGGTAAGCCTTTTTGAGTCCTTTAGGAATATTTTACACAGCAGGAGAAAAGTGGTATGTAAATTGAATGAATGAATGAATGAATGAATGAATGAATGAATGAATATTAGCTGCTTAGAGTACCTCCTTGAGTGATCAGTATTTCTATAGTCCTGTAATGGGAGAGATATGAGATAGTAAATAATTAAACAAACAAATAAATAAATACACATATGCAACTGTATACCTAGAAACCTTGTTCACACTAACAGCAAATGAATATATGTTGGAGACCACGCTGTTGGACATCCACCTTCCTTGTTTTTCTCTTTCAGTGAAACTGTAGTTGGTGTGAGGGATGCATGCACCTTTCGTGTTTCTCACTGCTGACAAGTTAGTTCTTTATAGTGATGAAATATTCTCCTGTTTATCAAAATTAAGTTTTACCGTTAAGAAAGAGTGGTATGCTCAAGAGCTCACAGAGCCACACTGGCTAATTTTTTGGTCCTCTGGAACTTCAGACAGCCATAGATGTGCTGCTGTCAAAAAACCATTTTGTCTACTGGAAATCACATTCTATCACTCTTGCTCACTTCTGGGGCTATAGGGAGTTTCTTGCTGTTTCAGAACAGGGAACCTCCATCCAACAGTGTATTTAATGTGTTTTGGAATAAAGGACAGTGGAGGGTGTTGGCCAAACATTGAGGGTTGTTGGGGCTTTGGGGAAAGTCAGTGGGGGCCCCAAAAGGCCAATACAGGACCATCCTAAAATCCCCATCCTTTTCAGTCTGGCTGCACAAAAAAACATCCTGTTATTTAAACTTTGCATCCATCTTTGAGGAATACACTGAGTTGAGTTACTTCTCTTCCTACAAAACTATTTTTAAAATAAAAAATAGTTTTTTTTTGCAAATGTAGAAAATTGTGAATGTAGAAAACACAACTGTGAACTCAGTGTTCTAAATTTAAATTATTTTAAGAAGGCTTCTGACTGATCTATTATTAAAAATCTCTTTTAATAGTTGTAGCTTATTTTCTTTAATTAAACTACTTAGGGAAGTATTGAAATGTAATCATTGTTCTAAAAGGCCTTATTGTTTATGTCTTTTGATCACTCTTGCTTTTTGGCAGAAAGCTGCATTTCAGTATTCTTGAGAGGGATGAGTAGGTTTTTGACTGCCATCCAGGGCTTTTGTCGGTAACAGTATATGTCTATGATCCTCAAGATGTAGATAGATACCATCTTATTTCCTCTCATCAAATGTTCTCATAATAAATGCACTTTTTGTTATGTTATATTATACACTGTCCAGTGAGTTCCTAGAGGAGTAAATGAGTTTGAGAGGAAAGAAAGAACGTATTCTACTTTTTTTCTCTCCCTCTTTCTCCTGAAGAGAGCAAGCAAGCAGATCATTGCAGACAATCCACATTTTTGGAACAAATGATGAAAAGATTTAGGTTCATGCTGTGAATATTTTGCTATAATCTATGACAGGAATAGCTGACTAGGAGCTCCCAGGCCAAATCTAGCCCCCTAAAACATCTTGGAAATCTTAATCCATTTTTCAAACAAAAGCATCATGGTTTTACTTGAGAAGAAAATAAAGTTGATTCCAAAAGTTACAAGTGATTCCATATGTAAATATTATCTGTGTCTTTGATTCTTTGATGCAAAATGTGCTGACTAATAGCTGCTCAGAGAAACAGTGAAAAGCCATGTGCATTTCATATAAACTGTATATGTTGCTGCTCCATGTCCCATCATCTATGACCTCATACTGAACAAGCACGTTTCTTCCAGTTTTGCAAAGTCCTTATAAATAAGCACTGGCAACTTTATTACAGAGATAGAACATTCATTGGAAGGTTAAAATATACAATGGAATACATTCTAGTCCAGAGACTAGTGCCTGAAGAACAGCATGTTCCCTAAGAAGTTTAACCATCTTAGGACCAGATAATCATAGAACTTTTGAGTTGGAAAGGATCCCAATGGCCATCTAAGTCCAACTCTTTGCATCCAGTTAAAGCATTCAAGATGTAGATATGGGGTGGTGGTGGTGGTAAGTGAGGACATTGCCCTCCCAATTAAGAATTCTCCTCTCTTCAATGAAAATTTCATTTCATTGCAGTAACTTAAAACTTCAGTTGAGCATTTAGAAATATAGTTAAGGCATCTGATGAAAAGAGGCAAATAAAAGTATCAAGAGAATGTGAATATAACAAATGTAAGTGCAAGAGTGCTGGACTCTCTATGTTTAGGGGTCCTTAAGCTGAGGTAGGATGGGCATCTTTCAGAACTGCTTTAGTTTTGTATTCCTGCGTGGTAAGGGGTTGATCTAGACCAGGGGTTCTTAACCTTTTCTGTACCGGGGACCCACTGTAAATATAATTTGTTGATGAGGACCCTCAAGACTTAACTTAAGATTTTAATATTTA
The DNA here is from genome assembly GCA_948474755.1 of Ctenosaura bakeri. Lineage (NCBI taxonomy): Eukaryota > Metazoa > Chordata > Lepidosauria > Squamata > Iguanidae > Ctenosaura > Ctenosaura bakeri. The sequence goes on from CAOLHI010000336.1 coordinate 445,774, forward strand.
AATATAGATTTAAATCCTGCTCAGATACTGTGTGACCTTCAGCAAGCCACTTGTCTCTACCTCAGAGGAAGGCAAAGGCAAATCCCCTTGCAAAAAAATCGTGCAAAAAAACAAAACAAAACAAAAAACCATCTATGATAGATGTAAAGTTGAAGGCTTTCACGGCCGGAATCCACAGGTTGTTGTGGGTTTTCTGGGCTTTGAGGCCATGTTCTATTAGTGTTTTCTCCTGACATTTTGCCTGCATCTGTGGTTGGCATCTTCAGAGGATCTCTGAAGATGCCAGCCACAGATGCATGCAAAACATCAGGAGAAAATACTAATAGAACACGGCCTCAAAGCCCGGAAAACCCACAACAATCAACTGTGATAGGTTCATCTTAGGGTTGCCATAAGTCAGAAGTGACTTGAAGGCAAACAAGGGAACAGCCATGCTACTGTTGGTGCTGCTGCTGTTGGTGTCCAGCAGCAGGGCTTCATGGAACCCCAGGGGTCCACAAACTCCAGCTTAAGAACCACTTGTCTAGAAGGTCCTTGTGGTCTCTTCCAAGTGTGAGATTCTCGGATTCCATGACTCTACACCAATCCTAGATGTGAACAGTGTTCAGCATCTCACTCTTTGGAATGCTAGAAATTTGGGAACTGAAGTAAAAGTTCATGAAGGAGGGGCAGAATTTTTATTTAGGAAAGCAACACCATTATTCCTCCACTCCCCTGTAGCTATACCCTGAAAGCATCCCTGACGAACGACCATCCAACTGTCACTGAAAACCATCCAATTAAGCAGCGCCTGCCACCCTCAAAAGAGATTGGATTGGCCTGTGTGCTATCCAAAGGATGTAAGACAGGGAACAGAGTCTAAAGGGGTCTGCTGCATATAGGAAATGTGTACACACTTGACATTGCATTGTATGATCGTCAGAACAGATTCATGCAGAAATGGAAGGACCTTAACAGATAGATCCCAAGGCAGAGATAAGAACTAAAGGGCCTTAAAGCAACTAAGCACAATTTTTTTAAAATATATATCCTGCTTTTCTTCGTGTGAGACCTAAAGCTGCTTACACTGCAAGTTAAAACAAAATAGCTACAACAGTATACTGGTAACTGTACACTTAAGGGTTCATTGAGAGAGAATATCGATTTTGGGTTTTGAATATTGCTAGCTTTTAATAATATGCACAAGTATGTAGTAGTGTTATAATGCTGAGGAAGTATATTTAGTATTTTACCATATAACCATCAGCTAAGGGGCTGGAAGCATTTTGTTAATCTCTTTAGCCCCCTTTTAAGTTAGTTTAGTACTGTCTAGTCCAGTTTTGTCTTTAATCTTTTTAGTTTTAGCTTTAGTTCTGTTTAGATTAGGTAGTATTTTTTATTTGTTGGTGTTTGTCTTATCTGTTTGTTGTATGTTTTTTATATGTTTCTTATATACCTTTATATGTTGTTTTATATATGAATGAATTGGATATATATGAATATAAACTGGAAGCCAGTGCAGTTCTCCTAAGATTACTATTATAGTGTTTAAGATACTAAATATACGTAGGCCTTTCTGCTTCCTTCCTTTTGAAATCACTATCTCTCCTTTTTGAGGAAGATGGTTTGTCTCTTGTTTTGTCTGAGAAGCCACATAGGGTTCTATCTCGGGTAATGGCTGCTAACTTACTTCCATATTGGTCCATGTCACCAAACACATTTTATCCTTGTTCATATCTTTGTCCAGATATCCTGAGACAACAGATGTGAGTTTTTCTTTTTACTTTACTAGATCATCCAAACTAACCACTCCTGTTTCTGCCATAAACTTTCTGTGCACTAGCACACAAATATGTTCCAGCACACACTACGAGGGTAATTGAGACAGTCTGTTTAGAGTATTTGCATCAATGTCCCCTTTAAGACCTTCTGTCTTTAGAATTTTGGAAACCTCACTGCACATTCTATGTAAAGAAAATTCCCTATCAGCACTCCTCTTCCCTTCTTCACTCCTACAAAAATCCTTTTATTTATTCTCAGGATTGCATTTTACTGACACATTTGATCAGAGAGCCCAAAGCAGTGGTTATAGAATCCACACGTTCTGCCAGATTTTAGCTTGCTTTCCTCCAGCTGGCAGCAGCAATGATTTTATATGATTTATCAGAACAGTTACAACACTAGGGCTGAGTTCAATATTCTCAGGGCATCCATAGACTTTAGCTACTGCTGGCAGGGATTCACCATGGTCCTGGATACTGTTTTAAGTCTTGGCTGGCCTATTGACCACATAAGAAGGACCACCCAGTATCATGCCTAGATTCGTCCTCTCCATATTCTATGGTTACCTCCTAAACTGCCTCTACCAAACACATACATAGCACATAGCACAAGTGAATTGCTGGCCAGATGGGATGCTTCCAGAAAGACTGTTAACTAAGAAGAAACCTAAAGGATGAGGCCCCGTTCATCCAGCCAATTGGGTCCATCAGCCCACCTTCTAGAATGATCACCAGATGCCTGTAGGAATCCCACAAGCGGGACAGAAAAGGGAATAGCAATCTTTTTTTAATCATTGCCCAGCAGCTAATATTCAGTGTCACACTGCCTCTGGACTTGACCAGTAGGGTTGATGGAACTACTGGGAGGCTCCTCATGTTAAGTTCATAACCAATGTCTGTTATCAGATATATATGAATTCTGAGTATACATGCCTGTAAGGGATCTTTCAGCCATCTCAGCAGTGCATCTGAGGCCATTTCCTTACCTTACCCATCTCTGTCGTCATCCCATCACAATCATGGCAGTGCCACTGCTGGGATGGGAGCGTGACGTGAACACTCTGCGCCCAGCTGGCTGCCTGCAGAAGAGTAGCACAAGTAACAAGTGCCTTCCTTCCACAGTGCGCCCACCACTTCCTGTGCTGCACTGGGGAAGAAAACACCTACCGGTAAATCGCGCTTCTTCCCTTTCTGCATGGCTGCTGGTGACAGAAGTGTCACGTTATTGGGGGCCGTTACTGGATTTTTTCCGGTAATGGACTATCCCATGATTGCAAGGGGTGGGGATGCATTGCCAGGTGGACTGTGACAATGATGTGTGAGAGCACAGTGTACAAAACCCCAGTAATGCTTTCCCATCACAGGACAGCAACATGGCCTTAAGACAGATTAGAACCACTAATCTGCATCCACATAGATCTATCTAAAGGTGAATTTTACTGAACACACAAGTTAAAATGTATTCAGTGATTGCATTGGGAAACAGCTTCATAAATGGTAAACAATAAATACAATATTTAACAAGCAAACTGGCAAAGCAGAGATGGTTCTAAGGTCCAGGCTGTTATGCAAAGATCTGGGGGTTCTATGGAAGGATGAGTTCAGGGTTTGGAACTAAGGAATGTGAACTTCAGGAGTTGCTAACAGGAGAAGGAAGAGAGAAGTTCACAAAACAAAGTGGAGCAAGGTGGTTTAAAGCTTTTCCTTAAGACATACACACACCAAAAAAAAGGTGGGGAGGGAAGAATACTTTCCAAAAATAGATTTGGGGAAAACAAAGGTTAACTTTCAAGGAGAGGATTGGGGAGTGTTATACTTCTAAGTGGAACAACAACAAAAATAAGGAGGACAAACTAACCAAAACCTCCTGGTCCAGAACCAGGATTTTAGAAAACAAATAAGATTTTCTGACTAAAATCCCAGTTCTGAGAGTGATTTAAGGTAAGCCCTGAGTTTCAGTGGTTTCACCGTAAAAGGGAGTTAGACCAGACCTAGCCAGTGATTTCAGCAATATTTCAACAATAGACTAGGAAACAGAACGCTTTCTCTCTGGAATCAGAGCTCTTTGTGAAAGAAGCAAACAGGCTCCTAACCTGGAACAAAACTAGCTTTGAATTTCAGGTATTTTTATATTATTTTTGTGGTAGGGAAAAGTCCTTTCAACAGTTTAGGCAGACCCTCTAAGACAAAGAAACCAAGAAATGCCTGGAGGACCTGGTTTCCTGAAAGGTGTTACTGGGTACCTGACTAATATTTGAATCTGTCACCCTTCATGAAGGAGACTTTGCAGGCTACTTGATTTTTATAATCATTGACCTGATGTGATCCCCATCTGAAAATGGTTGTTGCTTAGATACAAGATGGGCAATTATAGGTAGATCTCCTTAACTGGGAGGTATTCTTGCCTGATTGCTTCCTGCATCCTAGGAATATTCAGCACTGGCAACACTGGATAGTTAACTGTTATTGAACAGTTATATCTGTCATCTTCACTGAGGGATAGCTTGAGATTTCCTTTTAGTTAAGGTTTTAACTCTTCTCTGTCCTGGGTTGTTTTAACCTGTAATCTCATTTAGGAACACACACATCTTAGGAGAGATTTTGTACAGATGCATGCAGCTTGGTAACATTATTTAATAGTCATTGACAGAATGCTTAATATACATTCCAGTCCGCAAGGAAGGAGACAAACAGTCCCTGCTCTCTAGATTACAGCAAAGCTTTTGATTGTGTACATCAGAAAAAAACTGTGGATTGCTCTTAAAGAAATGGATGTACCACAACACTTGATTAGCCTAATGTGTAACCTGTATTCAGGACAGGAGACCACCAATGGGGCAGAATATGGGGAAACAGAGTGGTTTCCAATTGGCAATGGAGTCAGGCAAGGCTGGATTTTATCCTCCTATCAGTTTAACTTGTATGCTGAATACCTCATATGCAAAGCTGGATTAGACCCTGAGGTGAAAGGAAGAAACATCAACAATTCAAGAAAAGCAGATCAGATCATACTACTAGCAGAAAATAGCAAAGACTTGGAATAACTACTGAAGAAAGTAGAGGAAGAAAGTGCAATAGCAGTTTTGCATTGAACATTAAGAAAAAAAATAATGACCACATATGATTTACATGACTTTAAAGCAGGCAATGAAGACACTGAGATAGGCAAAGATTTCCTATGCCATGTCTCAGTCATCAGTCAAAATGGAGACCGCAGTTATGAAATCAGAAGAAGACTAGGACTTGGAAGAGTAGCTATGCAGGAAGCAGACAAGATCCTAAAGTGTAAAGACATATCGTTGAATACCAAAGTCAGGATCGTTCATGCCATTGTATTTCCCATTTTTGTGTATGGTTGTGAAAGCTGGACAATGAAAAAAAGCTGACAGAAAGAGAATCAATTATTTGAAATGTGGTGTGGTTTCAATTCATTTGAAATGTGGACAAAAATTCTCTGGATCTTCTGGACTGCCAAAAAGACAAATAAATGGGTCCTAGAACAAACAAAGCCTGAACTCTCCCTAGAAGCCAAGATGACTAAGCTGAGATTGCTGTTCTTTGGACATATAATGAGAAGACATGACTCACTAGAAAAGACAATGATACTTGGGAAAGTAGAAGGCAGCAGAAAAAGAAGAACACTGTATCACAGATAGATAGACTTGATAAGGAAACCATTTCTCTGCGTCTGCAAGACCTGAGCAAGGCTGTTGATGATAGGATGATTCAGAGGTCTCTAATTCAAAGGATTGCCATAAGTTGTAGTTGACTTAACGGCAGTTAACAATGACAGCATTTATTTGTTATTGGTTCCCTTTCTTGTCCTTCTCCATAATTGTCACAGCAAACCCCTATTCATGAAATCCAGGTTTAGAAGCATCTGTAAGTGTTACCACGGTTATGATATGTCTGGTGAGAGCACTAGATATCTCTTTATATCAAACTTATTTGGCCTCTATGTGACCTTTCTCTGCCACCCTACTCCACGTGTTTGCAAGGGCCACCAGATGAGCACGTTATAGGCACGGCCGTTAATGGTTGTACATTCCAAACCCCGTTTAGGCAGGCAACTTAATGCCTCTCCGATGCTTAAGGGACCACTCCTTCTTGCAAACCAGCCTTGCTCAGCGCGACTTTACACAAAGACGCACGCCTGAGTGCCGAGCCATTCCTTTATGTTGGGCCATTTGCATACTGGCCATACTATTGTCATCCAGCGCTAAGCTCATCATGTAAAACCTGACCTTTTCCAATGCCTTTGTCTCGCTCTAAATTTCCTTTGTTCTCACTGAGCATGGCATGGCCTGTAGGTAAAATCCACCCTATAAAAGGTCCCTGATTCCGAGCCTTCCTCGGAACACTCTGGACTGCTATCCTGCCTTGCTGTCAGTTTGTCCAGTGAGTCGCCCCTCAGCGAACCACGCTGAGCTTTCTTCCCTGCAACCTCCACTTCTTTCCAGGACTACGTGAACAGGTGTCGTATTACCCACTCCTCCGAAACTTTCTATTTCTATTTCTCAATTAGTTAGTGTATGTCGTGTCTTTCATGTTGTTTGTCCTCAATAAAAATATTATTTGTTGCTTTAGCACTTGTCTAGTCGCTCTCTGACCTGACGCTGTATACATAGGGTTAAAAGATCCCAGCTAAAGTTACCCTGCCTCCCGTTAGCTTGAGAGAGTGCTTGAGTTAATTTCCCCCATCTTGTGTGTTTATTTGGTAATTTGGGCGCCCCTCCCGGGACCCCCACAATACAGGGTAACATAACCAGGTCAAGAGTTTTTCTCCTGCACAGTCTTTAAATGAATTTCCTAAAGCAATAAAGGTATATTTTCTATTTTTAGCTATGATCTCCAGATTAGCTGCTCCTATGTAACACGTAGAAGCATTACACTAGTCTGCTGTAGTCTGCTAGCATTAGTTATCTAATTATTTTATGAAGTGGGCTAAACACAAATAGCTCTGTGTGTGTATATGTGTGTGCGTGTGCTGTGTTGCCTGTGTTGTCCTTCCCTGTTTCATCTCACTTCTCTGAGCTTGGTCAGACAAGAGTAGCGATTGCCCATCTCCCTTATTTTCCTGGCTTCTGTCCTGTAAGCAAGCTTGGAAACTGTTCTCCAGACCCTTAAAAAACACATTGTCCGAGCTCTAGTTAGTGACCAAAACTTGGACAAAGGAGAAGAAGAGGAAACACCCAGTCTGTGTATGATTTGCTGAGATGGCTTGCTGAAAGTTTCTCCTTTGTATAACAGGCACATTAGGTCAAAAAAATCAAAACATGGCACATCCTGCTCCTCTCTGCTTTGAATATTTTCTAAGGAAAGAAGCTGGGATGGGGGAGCTGTGATGTTTCTTTATTTCCTGACAACAATCATGATTTTGAATGGTGATGATGGCTTTGGCAGCTTTTTCCTTCAAACTTCTCCCACACTTCTTGGTCTCCATTAGACAAGCCTGAGATTGGCAGCCCACAGTCATCCCCCAAAAAAACCTGGCAAGAAGTTTTCCTAACACAATTTGTATCATATCTGTGTTGCAAATGATAAGGATGGTAATGAGCCCATTGTTTGCTGCAAGGGAGCAATGCCTTCTTAAGCAAGCTAGGATACAGTAAGAGTGGGGATGGGTATTCACATATTTCTTTCTCTGTCTTTGGGGAGCAAATTGTTTCCACACCCATTTTGCTCACAGCTAATGAAATATAATATAGACCTTTTCCCTCTTTTTGACCCCCCCCCCAGTCTGTGTATTTACTCTCTAACGTAACTTGTCTTACTATTTCCTTTACTTATTCCAAACAGACAGATCTGTTCTCTGGTATCTGCCTTTTATTTCCAACAGGACAGATATCCCAGAGAAACAGTTGTGGGGAAGGAGAGGAGCAATTCTTCATTCTTCTCCCTACTTCACCCTCAACCCATCACTTACATAAGATCTTTTCTGCATCATAAGGATAATATACTCAGAGGACAAATCTGGAACCCATCTAAAAAATGAAGTGTATGTGGAAATTGCAGTGGATTTGCTTACCCCTTATCAGTGCTAGTGAAGGTCTGGAGGATTTTGGGCAAGTCAAAAATTAAACAGCAGCCACAAAGTGGATCACAAATAATCAGCGTTGGAAATGTGCCATTTTGGTTCTATGACTTCCAAAAAACCCCAGCCAGCATAACTAACATGGGTAGGAAGTACTGGAAGTAGTCTACAATTTATTTATTTTTTTCAATCTCTGCAGATCATTGATGCCTTTAATTTGCCCTGGGCATGTCTCGTACTTAGGAACATGCAGAGGGTGGACAAGATTAAGTGTGAAGAGCAGAGCTTGGTAAGCCTGAGTAGAGCCAGCTATGGTGGAATACAGCAAGGAGATGGCCTATGGGGGAAAGAATACAAAACCAGAGATGTGTCTGTCAAACAATCAGATAGGGCCAGTTAGGAATGGAAAAATGATTAAGGCTGGGAATAGATAGGGGTGGTAAGTGAGAGAGGGAATTTTGGTTTGATGAGAGTTGAGTAAGGAAGGGTTTTTTGGGGAAAGGACTACTTTGTTTTAACTAAAATGTTACATTGAAGTGTTTATGGAGCTTCTGTAATGCTAGTAGTTTATCTATGCACCTAATATATAAAAGTCAACATTTGTCTTTTTATCTGTGTTAGGTGAAGACCTCATACAATTGGCTGCCTAAGAAGATTTTATGGAATGCTGGGGTTTGCAGTTTTGGGACCGGCCTTTAGAATTCTCAGCCAGAGAGTTCTTGGGCCTCAGTCAACTGTGTTTATCTTGAATAGACTGGTTGCTATGGAGATGAGGCCTAGCAGCAAGAAGGAGAAGGGCAGTGTATTCCCTCAGGACTCGAACCTCTGTATGTGAATAACTCTGAAAACAAATTGGACTGGGGAGTATGGGGAAAAGTTACAGGTACTGGACAAGACAGTTTGGGGGATTAGAGACAAAGGATCTCAAATCTTTCTAACAAGTATTATCTATGAGAAAATAAAATTCTAAGCAATGCTGGGTAAATACACCAGTTAAATAATAAACCTTTATTGTTTTGTTCTTTACATCTATGCCTAGATATTTTCATCTAAGAATTAATGATGGCAATCAGTCACACATTATCAGCTTGTACAACCACTACACAAATCTGCCTGCGCAATATAAGCTTCACCTCGACCACACCGGAAATTGAGTTTATGGTATGCAAGGTGAATGATAGGAGCCCAAGAGTTATAGCTGTAGATCAATCTGGAAAGGACGTCTATTACAGTAGGATGCCTTAATATCCCCAAAGAGTTATTTTTTCTGTGCCTCTCTTGTAATTCAGACTTGAGGTATTTTGCTGCCTGGGCAAATGGGCCCACAATTTAGGCCCTTTTCGCACCTTACCTTGTCGCGGCAGTGGGGAGTGGCGCTTGCGCGAGCAGCCACTCGTGCGAGCCGGTCACGACAGCCCTTCTTGCCTCCCGCATCGGCTTCCTCGTAGCGCGACCGTCGCACTAGCGCCCCTTTCCCTTTCCCTTTCTCCTTCCTTCCTTCCTTCCTTCCTTCCTTCCTTCCTTCCTTCCTTCCGCAGTCTGCAGCCACGAGCATTGCTTACAGCCAAAAATAAAAAAATGCGCGCTCGCCCCGCTTCAGCCTCGTGAGTGTTGTGCAAGTGGGAGTGCGTCATACAGAGCGATGCTCCCACTCACGCGACGCTCAAGGGGCGCTCGCGCAAAAAAAAAAAAAAAAAGCATGCAGAAAGGGCCTTAGACAAAATTCATCTGTCCTCCTAATATGGCAACAAAGAACTGGTTGGGGTTGGGAACAAAAAAAGCATTTTGGGAAGCTAGACAGTTGACTAAATATACCCAATAGTGACAGCAGTTAGCCCTGTTCCTATTTATGTCTCATCCGAGGTGAACTTCTTTACAGCATAGACCCACATGGTGAGTTTTTCTAGGCCATATGCTGCTGCTGGAACTTTTTACTGCAAGCTGTTGAGGAGTTTCATTTTAAAGCCTTACGTTGCTGCTATCAGGGTTAGAACAAGATGGCTCACAGGCTGTGACATTGGCGTTCCACATCTTCCCCTACTCCAAATAGCATGATTAACTGAAGGACATGTATCCACCATCTCTCTTCTGGTCTCCCCATCACTCCTGACCTTTTGGAGTATCAATATAGCACAGTCACAAAAAAACCTTCACAGTGAGCCAGAGAGACCTCACACTACCTAGGAATTGTTGGGGATGGGCTTATGCCAAGGATGAACAAAAGCAGCTGGTCTACATGCAAATCTTCAGGCTGCCAAAATAAACAACAACAAAAGGCAGAAAAGTCCACTAATGGGACCCGGTCACACTATTTAATTATAGCTCTATAATTCCACTTTAACTGCCATGCAACATTCTGTGGAATCCTGGGATTGGCAATTTAGGGAGGGGCATTTAAGATTCCCAGCCAGAACGCTCTAGTGCCTCACCAAGCTACCAGTTATACTGTCATGTTCTAACTGTGTTGTGTGAAAGGGCTGCTGGTTTTGAAGAACAGTTTTAAAAAATTAAACAAAGAAGGAGGGCTTGCAAGCATTTTGAAAGATCAATTGCCATTCATGGAAGCTTTGAAGGGAGGGCAGTCTGAGGAGTCAAGAGAAAATAAGGGCCACACACATACACACACAAATAAATAAATAAATAAATAAAATAAAGCTTTTGGAAACCATGTGTCACCCTGGAGCTGCCTTGTGCCCACCTGTACTTCATGCCACCTCACAAAAATCAAATTTCCCATCTTCTTCCAGTGCTGCTTGCCCTGATATTTGCCCATCTAGCCCAAGATCTGGAGAAGCACTGCAGGGCCACACTATTTTCCTGACAACCTTACAGAGAAGGTGCAGTCCCACTCTTAAAGAGTTGCTTTTCAAGATGCTCATCTGGCACAAGAGCCAACCTGCAATTACATTAAATCAAGCTTGGCATCACAATGAGCTTTGCTTTGAAAAGACAGTTTTTCAGCTTCTGTCCTTTGCCAAAAGAAACAGAAAACACATTACATAATTTTTGTGTGGTACTGAACACTGAACTGGCTCTCAGCGGCATTTTCTCACTCTTGGTTTCTCACTCCTTTCTTTTCGTAGATGACGCTGGTCACGTCTCCTGAGCCTGTGCTCCGAATAGCTGACCACTGATTAGTATGCGTTCTTATGAGTGAAGCTAAAATGAAATCAAATAAACCTTCCTTCTGTTGGGCTTGTTTCTAAGGAAATTGGTATGACTTCTACTCCATCAGCACAAAGTAATAAATGATACCAGGAAATTTGCAAAGCAGTATGTGGCACTTACACACCTAAATTCTGTGGTTAATCCATATGAGATGATTACCTTGCTTTCAAAAATGTCTCCTTGCTCAGACGTGTTATTGTTATTACTGCTCTTGAAGATTTTTTTTGTTTGGTTCTTAGGATCTATATCTACAGCATACTCACTCACTGGTCTGAATCCTATTGGCTGTGTCAATTAGAGTGAACCTATTGAATCAATGCTATTTACACAAGTGTTGACTCATGATTTGATAATTGATTCAAGGAGCCTACTCTGCTTGGGATTACCAATATGATTTTGGCCAGTGTGTACTGAATGGGAACATGGTACATCCATACTTATGTAAATTCGTTTAATTCACTGGCATATGGATTTCGGCTTCTTTGACTGCGCTGCACCAAACCTTAAGTTATCTGGACCTTCTATCAGTTTTAACAGATGAGAATTTCTCGCCACTATTAAATAAGGCATATCAAGATTGAGCCTCTACTGGCTTACTAGAAAACATGAACTCACCATGACCAGTCAATGGGGAAGGTCCAGCAGGACCTGAATCAGAGGGGGGAAAGTGGCAACGCAGAGTATCAAACTGGGAAGATGGAGGCATTTCATAAGCTTCTGGTTGCCTTTAATGTTATGATTCCATGGCTAGTCAAGAAGCTTTTGGTGTGGTTAGTTGCCAGTTATGTCACATGGACAAATCCCTGTGCTGATTATATTATTTAGCTGAAGTACATCAACCTCAAGAGGAACATGTGGAAATATTTTACTATTAACAAGGCCCTGTACTTTTTTTCCCCACAGGTTAAATTAATATCAGGTTATCAAAACAATGGGAAGGGCTAAGTGAGTAGCCTGGAATTTCATGAGAGGGATTTAACATTGTTTATTTTTATTCTCATTTCTCCCTATCTATTTTTTTAAAATAAAACTTTTGTTCCCTGACTCATCCCTACTTTTCTGTTTTTTAAGGGAGGCTAGGAGTTTGATATTTTATTGGAATCACCACCATTTGTTTCCATGGATGTTTACATACAAAAAAGCAGGCATGCTACAGAAGACTTAGACTAGCCAGTATAACACTTTTCACCCCTGTAAAAACTAGATTTGGTCTGAATTTGGCTTACCTCCCAGAACATGTCATAACTTAACTTTATTTTAAAACTGTAGTTCTGGTAGAATGCCGTCTGCTCTATAACAACCGACCCATGCCCTTAAAATAAGACCAAGACCATTTTTTTGTTGTTCATATTTTGGATGCTGTTGGAATTTTGAGAGGATTTTTGAAAGGAAACAAAGTTATCTCAGCTTGGGGGATAAACAGCTGTTACTGACCACAAGAAAACAAATGGTACATATCTGAAATTTAGAAAAAGATACATCTAAATTGTAAAAGAGACCAAGAATGACTAATCATGTAGTAATAAATTTTAAACATTCATCCTGAAAGCATTATTTGGGTTAGTGAGGAAGTACAGAGTCTGAAGATCAACTGTAAAGTAGCCATAGATCTGGACGGGGGGGAAATAAACAAAATCTCTTCAACACTCTTTTAAAAAGAGAGAGTGATGACATCTTTGTATATTGGAATGGATTATGTGGTGTGTGGAAATGAAGGGTAAAGCTACGTGTTGTAATTTGAACTGATGCACAAACTGGTAGCCCAATGTTGTAATGCCTATTTCAACTTACCTTTTGTCTTTTATTCTATCATGAGATGGTCAACTGCCTCAGCTAGAGGGGATGCTCTATCACTCTTCCAAAGGACCTCGGAGAGCTGCACCCCTCCTCCTGCTGCACCACACAATCCATTTTTAATTTTGTATACATATTTTTGAAAAATCTAGCACAGACATTTTAGATTTTTCAGGAAGGAGTTAAGCTCCTTTGAGAAACAGAATACAAAACTGCATTCCTCATAAAGGAATATTTCAGATGCAAAAATATGGTTGTATAGTCTGAAGTCCAAGAAATTTTATATATTGACAGATAATTAATAGGATGGGTCCTGGAAGAAGTCATCCGGACAAGAATATGGGACGTAACACAGTTATGTGTCTTAACTGAGTTGGCATTTTAATTAGAGATAAAACCAGGGCTGTCACAAAACATCTTTTATACACATCTAGCAAATGCAGGACCACTCCACTTCTGTGATGGTCTAAATTAAAAGTTAAAAGTAAAAAATGGACCCAAATAAGTGCCATTATTGCTTTGATGTCAGAAGATTAGCACCCACTGTATATATGTAGCTTTGAGCTGTTCAGATTTAGAAAAGAAGAAAGCTGCTTTACACCAATCTAGTTCATGTATGAGGAGCATCTCATTGTGGATGAACTGGTTGGCAACTCTTTCCACTGAGCACAGTATGTGTGTGAATGATTTGTCTTGAAAACTGCTCAAGAAACAACAGTTTATGAAATGCTTCTTTAGACAGTACTGACCCCCACAAAGGTTTTCATCTCTTTGGCTTTTTCTCAGTATATATGTAAATTGGGGGTGCAAATTTGACAGATCCAGGGATGATTCCCCTCCTTACAGGCTTCATCATTCCCCCACCTGTGTGCCTCCCAAATACAGCTGTAGAAATTACTGGCAGTCTAGTTCAGGTTTTGAAAAGAACTTTTGCTTAAAACAAAGTATGCAGGAGTAGGTACCTTTTCTGAAAGAAGAACCCTACTTTCCAAAGCAGTTGTGTAGGGACAGGGGGGCAATGGGGGTGGTTCGCCCCCGGCAGCAATGTTTTTGGGGCATCCCAGCTCATAGCCCCCTCCCAGTGTGCTGTGGCCACACCCCATGCACCACAGCCATGCCCCCTGTGCATAGCCTCCACCCCATGCACCGTGGCCCTGCCCCTGTGCTGTAGCCCGCCTCCTTCCATGCACTCCAAGCTCCACCACTGTCCCAAAGTTTTCTGGAGTATAATTCTCCTTTAAAACCAGGCATGCATCCTACTGTGTGCCCAATTAGAAGTAAAAATAAATACCGAAGTATTTCAAAGTAATTATATTCGAAGAGATGGTTATGCTAGTCTGTTATTGTTGTTCTGTACCTTCAAGTCATTTCTGACTTATGGTGACCATAACACATCCTTATCACTCAATTTTCTTGGTCAGATCTGTTCAAAGGGGGTTTACCTTTGCCTTCCTCTGAGACTGAGAGACTTGGACTTGCCCAAGGTCACGCCGTGGGTTTCCATGGCCAAGTAGTGATTTGAACTCTGGTCTCCTGGAGTCCTAGTCTAAGGCCATCTCTGCACTAGCTTGTTATAGTGCTGTTATTCCACTTTCAACATCCTATGGAATCCTGGAGTTTGCGGTTTAGGGAGAAGATGGCTTAGCACTGAAACCAAACAACACACTGGTGGTTACTGTTTAATTCTACTTTGTTTTAAACTATTGTGAACTGCCTTGAATCCTATGCCAGGAGAAAGGCATGATAAAAATAAATTATTATGGTGATGGTAGTGTGCCAGCTGCTCACCCAGGGCATAAAGGTCCTCACCCAAGCCATTTCTTCTCTTTCTCTTTCTCTTTCTCCATTAGGCAAATTTTGCATCTGGGTGTTCCTTTCCAGCTCTCATCAGATGCCATCATCAGAGGTCTTGTATTTTGCATGTGGCTTCTTCTGGCATTACCTGTCCATCCTTCTTGTTCCCTTCCTCCCATTCACTGATGTCAAAACAACCCTTTGCTACTTTAACTTCGTTTCTCTGCATCCTGATCTTCCTTGCATGAAGGGCAGACCAGCTAAAAATCTTTAGTATTCCAGAGCACAGAATTTTCTATGTGATTACTTGTTGTGTGCCTCAAAGTCGTTTCCAATTTATGGCAATCCTAAGGTGAACTTACGGGGTTTTCTTGCCAGAATTTGTTCCTTTGCCTTTCTCTGAGGCTAAAAGAGTGGGATTTGTCCAAAGTCATCTAGTGAGTTTTAATGTCCAAGCAGGGATTTGAATCCTGGTATCCCAGAGGCTCAGTCCAATGCACAAATCATTATACCATACTGATTTGCAGAAAAACTGTGTGCTATCAAGATGTTCCAGCTTATGGCAACTTTAGACTGAACCTATCACAGAGTTTTCGTGGCAAAATTTGTTCAGAGGTGGTTTGCCATTGCCTTCCTCTGAGGCTAAGAAACTGTGACTTACTCAAGGTCACCCAGTAGGCTTCCATGGCCAACTGGGCATCTGAATCCTATTTCCAGAGCCCTAGTCCAACACCCAAACAATTTCAACACTCTGGCTCATGTCAGGCCGTTTCCGCAGGAGGCTTTTGTCCTGGGATGGGAACGGGAGAGGAGCAGGATTATGATGACTCTTCTGCAAGACCTCATCATGATCCTGTCTGTCTCCCATTGCCAACTGGTGTTATAGAGGGGTAGATCATTGACAAGTTTTTGTTGGGGAATTGAAAGATTTTTAGTAATAAGTCTCCCAATCAGCAGAGTATTTAGTAATGCAGAAACAGAAATTGAACAGATTACCAGCCCCACTTCTATCACTCCACCCCAGACACACTTAATCTAGCTCAAAATAAACACAAACAGTTTGATTAAAAATATGTAAAAAGGATTTACTCACATAATCTTGTGCATAGTTTACAGAGGTTCAAATTCTTGAAGAAAGGTAAGATGAAAATAAGAACTCACATGCTTACAGGAAAGCATGTGAGGATTGGAAACCACATGCTTGCAGGGAAGCCAAAGAACAAAAAGGAAGAGGAAGAGAACATGCAAGGGGAACTGGGTGTTGACCAAACAATAGGAAGTTTACTCTAGACAGTCCCCTTTGTGCCTACAATACACATGCAAACTAACTAGCCAGTTAATTAAGCATGCAAAGGTTGCCACTCCCAACAGTTTTCCTCATCAATGACTCCCAATTGTGCAACCCTCTTGCACTTACCTGCCCTGCAGAAGGCTCAGAAGTGCAGTGGAGGTGCTTCCTGCCCCAGCGCAGCATGGGAAAGTTCCCAACTCTGCTGTGGAAGGGAGAGATGTGCCAGTCCGGTGCAGAGGAGAGCGTTCCTGTCGTGCTCCCTTCCTGGCAGAGGCACTGCTGGGATTGCGACTGGAGGATGATGCAAGAAGTTAGGGTGTGGAAAGGGCCTCAATCTCTGTCAGTATACAAAGAAGACTCAGTTGGTATACTCAGTAGACTTGAAGTAGACAGATTCTCTGAAAGCATAAGCTACAAACTTCTTTCTCTCATTTAGTTTCAAAAGTACTACAAGATCCTGTTGTATACTTTAAGTTTAAAGTACTCCTGCCACTCAGTTCAGTGATAGTGACTATGGACTTTGGGTACTTGTGGTCAATTGGCCATTGTTACCAATCTCAGTGTAAATAATCAACACGTATGCATTTGCAGAATATTATGGCTTGAAACACTGAGCAATCAGACATGTAATCCATCTGACTAATAAAAAAAAATGAAATCACCCCAGTTCATTTCTGACAGTAACCCCATGTGACATTTATATAATGCCCAGCATTCTTCAGGACTGGAAATACAACCAGGAAGACAGTAGGACTCATTGACTGAAGTTTTCATATTTTTCCACTTCAAATCAGTTTTCCGTTTGATTTCACAGAACAGATTTCTTTGGGTAGACTTCTCAGCCTATAGCTGATTTGCGTCCTTATGCTGACACCTTAAATATTAAGCAGAGAACCGGAATATTTATATATACCTCTCGTTGATTTAAGCCATGCTGTGTGGATTGGTTAATTAATGCACCACACACATCCCCTCAAGGAAAATTTCCAGGGTCATGTTTTTGCTGCCTCAGCAACCCAGGACATTTCAGGGACTAACCAGTTTCAGATGCTCCATGCCTTTCAAGAATGCCCCCATCTTCCTCTGGGGGCATATGGCGGATGGGCAGTGGGGGTGGTGGAGAGTAAAGGTTCTACAAAAACCTTGCATTTTTACCAGTTGCTTTGTGTTGGGTTAATGAATGGCTGGAACGAAGGATTATATCCTCTGAATTCTTCTAAAGTGGCAAAATATTTATTCTGAAATTGAGATTGCTGACTTGAATGTGTCTTTTGGGCTCCATCATTTTTTTTATTGAACTGCTGATTGACTCAACTTAATTTAACCTCAAAATAGCTGTTCTGGCTTAGAAACACTGACTTAGAGGTTTGTATGTATGTACACAACTTGCCTGGCCTCCCTGGAGTTGACATAAGTCATATTTTAAATATTTGTAAATGGTACAACTTAGCTAGAGGGATGAAATCTGAGTCTCCAGCCCAGTGAAGGCAAACAAAAGGTCTGCTTAATGCAACAAAGAGCAAACGTCACAAAACTGGGAAGTATATATAAAAAGAGAGGCATATATGTGAATGAAACTGCTTAGTATTTAGGTAGCATTGATAAAAAGCTGCATTCCTTCCCTAAGGGTAGAGGCACAAATTCTTTTGCACTTTTAGGAGAGAAAAGAAATACCCAAGATAAAAAAAAAGATAAAGAGGTAGAAACTTAATTAGATTTTATTTACCTAAGAGATTGACGTTAAAATCCCCTAAACCATTTACTTCAGCTCCAGCTAGAAGGAAAAGTGGTGTTACTGTGGTCCAGGCCCACCTGGAGATAGCACTCGATATCACTTGATATCAAATAATTTGGCTTTCCTCTGCCACCCCGTTCCACGTGTTTGTGAGGCCACTGGACAAGCACGTAAACAGGCACGATCGATAATTGCTGGACATTCCGTTCCCCACCCAGGCAGGCCAGACAGAGTTGGTTCGTCGCTTCAGGGACCTCTCCGGCAAACACCTCATTGCATACGCGTGATACTGCCTGCCCCAAGCAGGCAACCTGACAAAGCTGTACTAAGCGCTCCATATTTGCATACTGGCTACACTATTGTTAATTCAGCTCTAAGTCAATCATGCTAAATTCTGACCTTTCCAAAGCTTTGTCCCGCGCCCAAAACGCATTGTTCTCACTGAGTAAGGTATGGCCTGCAGTCACAATTCACCCTATAAAACCCCCTGATTCTGAGACCTTCCTCAGATCGCTCTGGACTTCCACCCTGCCTTGCTTCCGCTTTGTTTGGCGAGCCGTCCCCTCAGTCCCACGTACTGAGACTCCATACCAACGAACTCTATCTTCAGACCTCTCCAGGACTATGAGATAGGTGTCGTATCACCCATTTCCCTCTAAAAATCCCTACTCCAAGTCACCCTTTGATTCCTTAGCTATCTGTGTGATAGTGGTGTCAGTATTTAATAAACATCATTTTTGCTATTTTAAACCGTCTTGACTGCTTGACTGACCTGACCCCATAGAAACTGGGTTGCAAGATCCTTCTAAGTTACCCTGCCTCTCGCTAGCTTTAGTGAGTGCTCCAGCTAATTTTCCCCAAAGTTGTGTTGTTGTTTGGTTATTTAGGTGTCCCGCCTGGGACCCCCAGAGATCAGGGTAACAGTGTTTTTTTTTTCATTAAGTTGTTTGCCTTGCTTTTCATTTCTGAATGAATCTTGTCAAGTTCTGATGTTTGGGAGATCTTCCACTGGACAAAGAAAGATGACTATCTTTTTCTAATGATGTATTGCTTAATAGGATTTCATATTTAGATAAAAATCAAGTTTAAACAGAAAGAGAGAAATGGTGCTATACTGGAAACGTTGTAGCATGCTTGAGACAATGGCCATTTCTGCACGGGCTTAAAGAAACAGTGCAAGGTGTCCTCCAGACAGGACGTCTGCAGCTGAGAGCGGACTGGGTTGGACCTGCTTAGCGTAGTTCCGCACCAAAACGACCTGAAGTGGTCGTCCAATGTGCTTTTGAAAGACCACTTGAAACAGGTCTTTCAAAAGCACGGAGCGTGCCACTCCATGCCTGTGCTCTGGTGCAGATTTGCAGGCTTGCACCAGTGTGAGCCTGCGATCTGCCAGGGGCAGGCTTTAGGCTGGCGAGCTTCAGCAGTTGGTGGAGAGCCTCAACCAATGGGAAGCCACCATTTTCATCCCCGGAGCAGTGCGGAGTGGCGGCCATGCACTGCTCCGGACCAGCCTGGACCCAAGCATGGAGCCAAGAAGTCTGGTAAGGACCAGCACGGGGCGATTCCCTCGCCCCATGAGGAAATGGCCATTGTAAGTGAAAGCTGGTGGACACATGGCAATGTATTTTATTTCTCACTTTGCCAGATGTATCTGCTTTGTAGTATGGCCTAGTCTTTCATAAGGAATACCTCACAGAGTGTGAACAGGATGGGGTTATTAACCCATGGACGATGGATCCATGTCAGGAAGCCATAGACAATCATAGCCATCTTCTGCACGTCTCCCCTCACCTCAAAATTGAAAACGTTAAATTTTACATCATTTTCCCAGGCCCTTTTCGCACTGAGGCTTCTAGCGCAAGCAGGGGAGGCCGGCAAGCGCAAAAAGGCTCCTTCGGGAGGCTGCCGCTTCCCCCTCCTTCCTTCCGCAGGTGAAGGAACCAGCGGGGAAGCGGCACCGAAGGAGGCTTGCCGTGCAAGCCGCCCTCCCCCGTGCGAAGCGGGAGACCTCGCGCCGGATCCCCCCGCGCGCGAAGCGGGCGGCGTTGCGCCGGATTCCCCCCCGTGCACGAAGCGGGCGGCGTCGCGCCGGATTCCCCCCCGCGCGCGAAGCGACCGTCGTCGTGTCCCCCCCGCGTGCGCGAAGTGGACATCGCGTCCGCCGCGCTACCTCCCCACCCCGCTTCTTCCTTCTGCAGGGGCGGAGGGGAGGAAGCGCGACCTGGCCGGCTCCCGGAGGCTCCACACAAAAGGTAAGTGCGGGTGGGCGCCGGGAGCGTTGCGCGAGCGTGGGGTGATTTTCGCTTGGACGCGAAAATCAAAAAACCCGCGCTTGCGCCGCTTCAGCCCCGTGAGCCGGGCAGAAGTGGGAGTGCGTCGTGTGGAGCGACGCTCCCACTCCCGCGAGGCTCACGGGGCTGTCGCGCGAGCAAAGGCCCGTGCGAAAAGGGCCCCAGCTGTATCTGTGACTGAATTGGTCTCAAGTAGGCTGACAAGCAATTCAAGGTTTTTAATTGATCATCTTCCTGGTTTTTAAGCAGGTGATTCATTCATTAAAAGATGATGATTGGCCATGGTGGAAAAAATGACAATGAAAAAGAAAACTCATTGTGTGCACACAGCAGATGAATGGAAATGAAGTCTCATCTAATCTATAGCTTTCTGGCTTGTATCAGCATGGGTCCTAGGAAAGTATGTTGTCCTGAAATTCCATTCAGCTCAACTTTTTTGATTTAGACCTTGAAACAAAATGGCAACCTGCATAAATATTTCAAAGGACTGACATACACGTGCATGTTGACACAAATATGTTAATAGATATACCACACCATTCTGCACTAGCTGAAATTCTCCTGAATAAATGCATTTGGTCTTGTTCAGGTCTTTGTCATAACTCAAACCAGTAGGGCTTTATTGCTGGAATGAAGCCACTGCATATTTTTAACAGGTTAAACACCCCAATCACTTACTTGTAAAGTAGCATTCCAAAAAGTAGAATCCAACATCAACCATTTCCATAGCATTTGCAAAGCATAATTCACACAGGACAATATATAGGATTATGATAAAATGAACAACAGGTTGGATCCACCCTTCGTTATGCTCCGGATAACATTGTATTTACTTAGTATTTTACTTATGCTTTGAAATGCTTATATTCCACCCTGTGTCATAAGATTTCAGGGTGGGAAACATCAAAATATCCATTTAAAATAGTTTGGAACAGTTTAAAATATTTCAGGGCAATGTAAAATAGTCTAAATCATATAAAAACTCAAGAGGGGAGAGGAGAGGAGGGGACAGTATCTTGCCCTTCCTAACAGGTTCAGGCAAAAGCAAGCTGCAGTCTTTCCTACATTGCGTGTTCTCTCTCATTAATAACCTTTGCAGTATTGACCACACTCTGATGTGACTTGGCCACATGCATCCCAGATTTCATTTGTGAATGTTTGGAAGGTATGTACTAAAT
Organism: Ctenosaura bakeri; assembly: GCA_948474755.1. Taxonomy (NCBI): domain Eukaryota; kingdom Metazoa; phylum Chordata; class Lepidosauria; order Squamata; family Iguanidae; genus Ctenosaura; species Ctenosaura bakeri. The sequence goes on from CAOLHI010000336.1 coordinate 466,819, forward strand.
GGAGTACATGGAGTAGCTTGCATGATAATCTATAGGAAAGAGCAGCTGCCCCAGACTATTATGTCAAGGGCCTGAAACTGCTTTTCCAACACTTTGGCCTGAGAATATATATGCACCTGGACATCGACCTGGGACTTACTCTGTACAAAGCACATACTTTGTCAATGGTTGATGGTCATTCCAAATGCATTCTTCTCGTAGCTTTGGAGAGCAGTAGTGCACTGTCTTCTGGATGCTAACTGAGGAGGTAATGCTGTTTAAGTTTCCCCTTGATTTTTAAGAAAGTGTCAAAAGTATCCACAGCTTGATTTTGCTCACTGACTGAAATTCTCACACAGTAATTGTGCGTGTCAGCAGTTTTCAGAGCCCAGATGGCCGTTTATGTAACTCCGCTTGCAATTGTGGCTGTGCCCCACAGCAACAGGAAAATGGAATACATCTGCACGCTAGGAAGAAAACAGATATGCATGAAATAGAAGGCGTGCAAACACTGAAATGAAGGCAAAATGGGACTGCGATAAACGATGAACTCTACAGACAGGAAAACTGCCCTAGCCTCACCCAAGTACTGAAACAAAAATACTGGTCTGATTATGACCTGCTCTGCTTTCTTCAATGGAGGTTTGTTTGTGTATAACCTTCCTTCCTCCAACGTTTCCTCTGAGAGGAAATAGCGTCACTTTTCTGTGGGGACTAATTGTTATACATCCCCATCTGAAAGTAAAAGGCCACTCATAAATACAGATTCATTGAATAGAAGAAAGCTAAGAGAACTTAGGTTGCCAGGGGTTCTGTGTATTAATGGAGAGGTTTTCTCCATGGTGAGGCACTATAGGTCAGTGAAAGGGCACATGGTTTTCAGAGGGTCCCAAGTTCAAATTGCCTCTCACAAGTGCTTTAGATGTACATTCAATGCATGGGAGGTAGTTGGACTAGATGACCCTTATGGTCTCTTCCAAGCCTATGTGTCTATGAAACCTGAATGTCTCCAGTTAAAATTATCAGATAGAAGAGGAATAGAAAGTCTTCCACCTGCATGCTGTTGTCAGGCAGAAAAGACAGCTTTGTACTGGATGGACAACAAATCTGATCTATTATTGCCACACTATTGCCTGTGGCAGCAGCTGCAACAAAGATATTGTTGGGAGTGGCAACCTTTGCATGCTTAATTAACTGGTTAGTTAGTTTGCATGTCTATTGTAGGCATAAAAGGGACTGCCTAGAGTAAATTTCCTGTTGTTTGGTCAACACCCACTTCCCCTTGCATGTTCTCTTCCTTTTCCCTCTTTTGTTCTTTGGCTTCCCTGCAAGCATGTGGTCTTCAATCCTCCAGCAAGCATACTTTCTTTTAAGCATGTGAGTTCTTATTTTCATCTTACCTTTCTTCAAGAATTTGAACTTTTGTAAAACATTCACAAGATTTTGTGAGTAAACTTTTCATACTTTTTAACCAAACTGCTTGTGTTTATTTTGAGCTAAATTAAGTGTGTCTGGGGTGGAGATGATGAAGTGGCACTGCTAATTTGTTCAGCTTCTGCCTGTGCATTACAAAAATACTCTGCTGATTGGGAGACTTATTACTAAAAAATCTCTCAATTCCCCAACAGAGACGTCCATTGTTGCCCAACTATCCTTGCACCCCATCATTCAAATGGTGGGAGGCCATCATTTCCTTCATATCCTTTCACCCAAATGCCCCTTTAGTCTGATGCCACTTTAACAGCATTGGCTGCATCCTGTTGAATCCTGGGATGTGTAGTTTGGTGAAGCACTAGAACTGCCTGGCAGAGAAGTCTAAATAGTCCATGAAACTACAAAATGTGGGATTCCATAGAATGATGGTTAAAGTGGAATAACTGGGTTGTGCGAAAATGGCTGCTATGGGGTATTGTTCTGGGGCTCTTGGGGGGGGCATAAAAACGATTTTTATTTTTTTTTATTTGTGGTGACCACCATGTTTTCCCAAATGAATTTAATGACAGTATGTTATGGATGAACTAAATGGTGCCCAAGAATGGAGCAGTGTTTCTGCCACTGCTGCTGCCATAGATAAAGTCAAGACTGAATTTTTAAATAGTTTTTTTAAAAGGTTTGAAGAACATCTGATAGACATAAGAAGTAGACAGAGTTCAGTGTAGAACATCTCCAAAATTTCCAATTCACCTTCCCCCATTCAGGGGTCTGACTCTGCATCCACACTCATGTAGATTACTTAAACAATGTTTAGACTCATTGGAATCCTCAATTCAGGAGCATAACATAACTTGTATAGGCCATTTCTTCACGACGGGACTCTTGCAGGTCATCCCGTTGCAGTCCTGGTAGGGAAGGGAGTGTGACAGGAACACTCTGCTCTGCACAATAGCCACACCTCTTCCTTCCACAGAGCAGGCTGTGCTGGGGAAGGAAGTGTCACCATCATGCTTCCTGCCTTTCTGCAGGACAGGTAAGTACAGGAGCATCGTGTGATCATGGGTGCTAAATTGATTTTATTATTCTATTATTCTATTATTTTATACCTCCTAAGTGCGACACATGGGGATGGGATGGCAGTGGGCCAGTGATGACGTTATATGGAAGCAAGATCAGCCAACCGCTGCCATCCTGTCCTCATAGCGGGACAGCCCCGTTGTGCGGAAATTGCAACAGCTGATACTATGGATAAGAGGAAATCTGAGAGAGAATAGAATTAAAGGTATAACTGCACCTTTAACAGACAATGAACAGGTTCCATTATAGCAGTGTTTCATAAATTCTGGTCCTCCAGATGTTTTGTACTTCAGCTCCCAGAATTCACTGGCCAAGGCAGCTGGGACTTCTGGGAGTTGAAGTCCAAAACTGCTGGAGCACTAGAGTCTGGAAAACACTGCATTATAATTAACCAACGTTCAGCCATTTTGTCTTTTCAATAAAAGTTAACTTTCTTTTCCTGTGGTGGAAACCAAAAGCACAAGGATGTAAAACAGACAATGTAGACACAGTTATTAGATTCCTCAATAAAGGATAAAAATGGCATCTTCACACACAACACTAATGAACCCCTGAGCCTGCATCACATATACTGTTCAAAAGTATATGTCAGTGCTGTTAACACAAAGCAAGATGTATGTTTACTACAACAAAAGATTTCTTATGGCTTCCATCATAAGGTAGTGGGAGGTAGAAAATGTAAGAGTTTTATATGTCTCAGGTATGTCTACACAGAAGTTAGCTGCAGTATGTTTAATGGAGGCTAATTCCCAAATAGATATATATGGTTCTTCAAGCTGAATCCATTTATCTGAGATAAAGTCTGTTTTACTCAAAATAAGGTACTTGCAAATAGATAGTGATAAGATGGCACTGTAAAAGCATGCACATTTGAATGTATATAATGTGAATTAAATAATGCAGATGCAGGATTTTTTTTTTAAAGAAAATATGAATCTCATAAGAAAGTGATATATGATTTAAACCAGCTGTTTCCAGAGTCCTCATGCTATCAAATGGAAGAAGGAGGGGGAAATAGAAGAAGGAGGTCTAGAAATGTTCAAAGAGATACACCATCCTAATAATTATGTACCTTGATTTTCTTATTTGTTAAAAGAACGGGATGACAGAATTCTTTTAGTGAATATTGTTAGATGAGCTCATAGAAGATGGGGCTGTAATAATTAAGGGTGGAACTCATCTCTCTAGGGTTACTTAATAGTTAAGAATGGGTTTCTGGTGAAATTAGCATAAGCAAGGGATGATCATTTCTGTCATGACTGCTGTGTGAGATTCCAATGGGAGATCTCTCTGCTTGCTGTTCTAGACAGTGTCCTAAACTAGGTGGGACTTTTGCAATGCTTTATTTATGTTATTTTATTCCGTGGGATGACAGGATCATTGTAGCTTGACATTTTCCCCTTTGTGTTTATGTACACTTAGCTCATGAGACAAGCTGTCAAAGGGCCTGTACTTTGTTATGCTTGTGAGTTCTGAAAGTTCTGTTGAGGGATTTGTGTGGGTGGTTATGGAACATGGCTATGTAAACTGCTGGACAGTTATACCATGTCAAACAGTCTGAGACAGTATAGAGCAACTTCTTGTATTCCAGGCAGGATCATTCAAGTCCAGGGCTGAAGATAACAGACTTCTGTATCATTTCTGCCAGTGTGGTGGTTCAAGTGTTGGACTATGACCCTGCTCGCCTATGGAAACCCACTCGGTGACCTTGGGCACATCACACACTCTCAGCCCCGAGAAAACTCAGTGATAGATTCACCATAGGGTCATAAGTCAGAAACCTGAAGGCAGGGGTTTCAAGGTTACTTTGTTTTAATAATTGATCAATTTTCATAAAAGATCCATTTTTGGAAACAGAAGCCAGTTCCTTTACCAGAGAAAAAGTGTTTTAACAAGACATTGGTCAATTTTGCCGTTGCTTTTCTCAAATAGTGTCCTTACATGGTTGAATCCACATTCCAGGGAAAGCTATGCCTGTTGATAGCTGCAATTCCTGAAGGCACTGAAGCTTTGTGATAAAAGAAGTGATAAGGAAAAAGGAGAGTACACAAACATCTTGGGTTTACATGTAAAGAACCTAAGATACCCCAATCTGCAGTTTATAAAGCAATTTAAGAGTATCCCTGTGTGAGAAAACAAGCAAAAATTGTTTTCCATTGCTGTAGAGCAGTGATTTTATAGCGGTGGTCCATTGGCAACCAGGCTGTGCCAAGTTTCCAGGGAAGGAAGAAAGAAAGAAAGAAAGAACAAACGAACGAACCCACAGTAATAGGCAATGGGCACAAGTATGGTTTCAGTCCTTGGTAAATTCCAGGAAAAAAAATTGCTGGTCCCCTACTTCAGATAGTCCAGTGGTTCTCAGCCTGGGATCTGCATAGGGTTGCCATTCATCCTAGAAAATGAGGAACATCTCAGATTTAAGGGACTAAAAAATGCCCCAGCTGGTCGTAGTCAGCTGTGCAGCATATTCCAGATTCCTCAAAGGTGGTAATGATGATGATGGCAGCAGCAGTGGCTATGATGTGCTGGCAGGTGTCTCATCCTGTGCTGGATGCTCTGGCCGCTACTGCCAGCAGTGGAGCTTGGAGTGTGTGTGGGGGGGCTATGGCGTGGGGGCATGGCCACGGCACACGGGGGTGTAGCTTGAGGGCATGGCTGTGGTGTGTGGGAGCGTAGCTGCAATGTGCGGGGGTGTGGTTATGAGTTGGGATGCCCCCAAAAATTGCCACGGAGGATGAATCATCCCCATCACCCCCCCAACTCTCTATGACTGGCTACTGCTCAGATCTTCCTGAGAGCCCAGAAGATTAGGGAAGATGCCACGTGCAGGCCTTGTGTGGTGAGTGTGGCAGCACTGCTTAAGGCCAGGGGCAGGCAGCATGGCAGAGCTTCACTTCCAAGCAACCACAAGAATAGAATGGTCACATTACTCTTGCGGCTGCTTGGAAATGAAGTGGCAAGGGTCTCAATACTCCCTTGGGGGGATTGTGAAAGAAACATCATTTTCCTCTGAAGGAACACTGAGAGAATAGAGAGGGTAGGTGCTTTCAAAAGAAGCCCTTACCCTCTGTACTTTCGCAGTGCTCCTTCAGAGGGAAATGGTGTGACTTAAGCATGCATGTGTCACAAAGAAGAACACTGGTCTGTGTTTGCAAGAAACTGAATTCTGGGGCGTGTTATAGGTAGGCTATACCCTGAGTTGACATGAAACAGAGTGTATGCATGTGACCACATCTTAAACACACATTTTATCTCAGAAACGAGGTGGGACTTGTGCGGCCTGGTGGGCTCCAGTGGGCTCCAGTTTGAACCTTGGAATTTGGATCTCCATGTGTTCCTCGTCCTCCTCCTCCTCGTCCTCCTCCTCCTCGTCCTCCTCCTCCTCCTTCTTCTCCTGGCTAAAAACATATACCCCAAATCAGCAAAATTAACACAAATCCCAAAATGGCCCCAAAAGATGATCAAGAAGGATGCAGCATCATGAATGGTGAGTGTGATGCAGCATCATGAATGGTGAGTGTGACGGCCCAAAATTGGGTGGTGCATCTTCTGGACTTTGAAGAGTGTCTCTGAATATAGGGGATAATCCCCCGTGGCCATCATGTATTGAAAAGGAACATCAACAGTATTAGCAAAGTGTATTGAGGCACCTTTTCCCCTGGTTCTTACTGAAGAATTCCGGAGAAGATGCCATCATTTACTTCCGGTCTCGATGGCGTTGTGAGCGGCGGCGACAGCGACAAGCGCTCGTTGTCCCCGTCATCCCAAGCGGGTATCCCGGGGAAAATCCACCCGGGAAAGAGCCCCCCGGTAAAGGGGGACCAGAGGTACTCGGCGGGGATCCAGTTTCCTTTACGGGCTGGAGGTGACAACCTCGGAGCTCGAAAGTGAGGGTCGAAGAGTTTCCCACCCGCCTGGGCATCTGCCTTTTCAGGCAGCCCAATAACGCCAGAGACTTTTTAACTTTTAAAGAATATCAAACAGCTTTTCAAGAAGAGCAGTCATCACTGGTATCTCAACTTACTTCTCGACGGGAGAGCTTGTCCTATACGTTTGATTGTGGTGAGTGGGGAAAACTTTTTCGGGCTGAGAGACGAAGACTGTGACCCCACTAAGAAGAACAGATTGAGAAAGTGGTGAGAGAAATCGGCATTGAAGGAGAGGAAAGCGGGGAATTTCGGCGGCTGAGATGGAGAGAGATGGTGGGGATTTACAACGGAAGAGACGGTGAGAGACAGAGCGAGAGATAGCCAGGGGAGAGCCACGCAGCAGTAAAGAGAAAAGGAGTGGGGGAAGTGCAGCGAACGCGACGGAGAGAGACTGAGTGGAGTTTCAATGAAAGGGGGGAAGAGAGACAGAGGGGAATGTTAGAGGCGACGGCGGAGTGAACCGACGGAGAAGGATTGTGGCTAAGACAGGAAAAGACTGTGGAGAAACACTGTAGCAGCGTTGGAGAGAGCAAGTGGGGAGCTACAATTAATAGCGACTGACAGAGACAAAGCAAGAATCAGAGAAAGTTTACTGAAAGCTTGAAAGCTTGAGCTCGCGATCAAGACGCTTGAGCTCGCTGGAAGATTTTTAGGTGGCAAAGTGTAAGATCATAGACAGTTGATTATTGGGAGATCTAAGCAGTTTTTTACAAGTGGGAACTGGGCACTCCCTGGAAGGTTGATATTTGCTATTGTGTATGGTAATAATTCACAATAAGATAGTCTAATATTGACATTGGTACATACATATAAGAAACAGAATCTGAATTGCAATAATATATAATATACAAAAGCTAAGCAGACACAAATATAGGGGAGGGGATTAATTAATTAATCATAAAAAGAATTGTAAGACTGAGAATTATTTAATTTTCTTCTTTTCTTTTGGGGAGAGAGAGAGTAAAAACTGCTTTTAAAGGGGAGGGATTGAAGAGGCGGTTAATAATTTCAGTTGCTGGGATTGACCTTGGGACTCTATTAGGGAAGTACATAAGAAAAGAACTGTGATAAGAATGTCTGTAAATTAACTCTTGAAGTGCCAATTAAGGAAAAAAGAAAAGGAACAACAGTGCCATCTGGTGGATGAAGAGAACATTTATTGAACATTACTTGTAAACAATTTAAAAAAAGAGAGAGAGAGAGAGAGAGAGGAACAATGGCCTCAGGAGTTAGAAAAGGAACTAGGACACAAACACAGACGCAATTACAATTGATAGACACATCCAGAAGGGCATTAATGGATGTGGGAAATCCTTTAGCAGAAGTACTAAATGAAATAAAAAGTTTAAAAAAAGAAATGAGGAAGGAGATGAAGGAAACGCGGGAAGAAATGAAAGCAGACTTCAGGAAAGAACTTGATGGTCTAGCAAAGAAGATGGACAGCATGACTAAAGATATGAAGAAAATGAAAGATGATATTAAAGAGATTCAGGAAAAGACAGATAAACTGGAAAAAGAAAAAGTAACCCTGTCAGAAAACCAAAGACAAGAAGAAGTGAAGGTGAATCAACAGGAAATGAGATATCGCGAAAAGTGTATTAAGATGAGAGGCATAGAGGAATCACCTGGGGAACGTCTAGATGAAAAAATCATTACGGCACTGGCAAGTTTCACAGGCATGAAAGAGGAGGATTTGGAGCAGGAAATTGATCGAGTATTCAGAGCAAACTCAAAGATTGCAAGAGAGAGAAACCTGCCGAGAGATGTCGTTGTCTGTTTTGTCAGAACCCGGGTTAAAGAGAAGATTCTTCAGATAAACTATGAAAAACAACTTGTGATGGAAGGAAGAATCATAAAAATATATAAGGACATTCCTTTTGAAATTTTGAAGAAGAGACAGGAATATAGATTCATGACACAACTTTTACAAAAACATGGAATCCAGTACAAATGGGAAAGATTGGAGGGGTTGTCCTATTCATATAAACAAAGAAGATACAAAATTACAAATGTAATAAGAGCAAGAGAGATTTACGAAAAATTAAGAAAAGACTTGGAGAATCCAAAAGATCGAGATGAGATCAGAAGACAAAGGGAGGCACAAAGTAGTCAGGAAGAAAGAGTAGAGATTGGGGAAGATGAACAAATTTCAGGAAGTAAGGAGAAGGAGAGAAAAGAGGAAACAAGGAGCTACTCAAATTCAGATATAGAACAAGAGGAAGAAATAGACCAACAGAGAGCGTAGTTAGAAATAGAAGACTTATACGTAGAGGAGGAAGACATCTAAGAGGAAAGCAAAACAGGAATTAGACAGAAGAAGATGACTATAAAAATTTTATCATGGAACACAAAAGGACTGAACTCTAATTATAAAAGAAGGCAGGTCTTTCACTATGTAGAAAAAAGCAATACAGATGTGATATGCCTGCAAGAAACAAAAATTAAAGAGGGAGACGAAAAATATTTGAGAAATCCAAAACTAGGCAAATGTTATGCGTCTACGTCCCCCAATAAAAAGAAGGGAGTAGCTCTATATATCAGACAAAAATATCCCTCAGAATTGAAATTCAAAGATAACAAAGGTCATTTTGTAGGCGTAGAAGTGCAATTACCTGAACAGAAGCTGTTACTGATAGGGATTTATGCCCCGACAGAAGAAAAAAGTAAATTCTATGAAAAATTACATCGAGAGATCTTGAACTATTCGGAAGAAACCAATCAAGAGAACTATTTAATGCTGGGGGATATGAATGGAGTGATGGATTCAAAAAGAGACAGATCAATAAATGTATCAAATGGAAAACAACAGGGGAAGCTCCCTCAATCCTTTTTCGAATTAATGAAGATGATGACATTACAGGATGTGTGGAGAGGGATCCATAAGGATTCACCTGGATATACCTTCTTTTCAGATACGCATAAGTCCATGTCACGAATTGATATGTTTTTGATATCAAAAAATCTCCAACAAATAGTGAAAGACATGGAGATCCTCCCAAGAATCCTTTCAGATCATAATCCCATTCAACTGGAACTAGAATCGGTACAGAGGAAAGTGAGATGGAGATTGAATGACACCATTTTTCAAAACGATGAATGTTTGAAGAAAATAAAAGAGACAATAAAGTATTACTTTGAAGAAAATATGACAGATGATTTGAAGATGAAAACAATATGGGATGCCAGTAAAGCGGTTTTAAGAGGGCACCTTATCAAATTAGGTTCAGAATTTTAAAAAAAAAGACGGGAAAAATATCAAGAACTGTTAGACAAAATAAAATTACAAGAAATAAAGTTGAGAGAAAATCCTTCAGATAAAGAAATACAGATAGCTTTAAAAATATTACAAGAACAGGCGAAAGCTGGAAACCAATATGAAATAAACAGAAAGCTGACATGGCTGAAGCAAAGACATTTCGAATATGCGGATAAGCCAGGTAGGTGGCTGGCCTATAAGTTAAGGAAAGAGAGAGAAAGAAGATTGGTACTAGAGATAGACAATGGAAGCAAAATAACTACGAATCAAGAGGAAATAAAGAAAACTTTCTATAATTATTATAAAAACCTGTATAAAGTGAAAGGATATGGCCAGTCACAAAAGAAGATAGAAGAATTTTTGAAAAACCAAAAAATGATACAAATAAAGGAAGATTTAAGGCAGATGCTGAATAGAAAGATCACGAAGCAAGAGATAAAAGAAGCAATTCAAAAATTGAACACATCTAAAGCGCCGGGGCCGGATGGCATAACTGCAATATATTATAAGAGACTTCAAGAATATATTCTTGATCCATTGGAGAAGCTGTTTAATGATATCAGGGAGAATGGTATTCCAGATTCGTGGAGGGAGGCATATATTACTCTGATCCCGAAAGAAGAAAAAGACTTAAGGCAGCCAGGAAATTACCGGCCCATTTCGCTTCTCAACATCGATTACAAGATTTTCACAACTGTATTAGCAGAAAGGATGAAGTTAATTCTACAAGAAGTAATACATAAAGATCAAAATGGTTTCCTTCCAGAAAGACAAATTAAAAAAAATATTAGAACAGCCCTGAATATAATTGAATACTACGAGAGAAATAACGAGAAGAAATTGGCTTTAATTTTCATTGATGCGGAGAAAGCTTTTGACAACATAAGTTGGGATTTCATGATGAAAGTATTAGAAAAGATGGATTTTGGGGACTTTTTTCTAAATTGGATTAAAGAAATTTACAAAGACCAAAGCGCGGCTTTAATTATCAATGGGGACAAAACTAAAAATTTTAAGATAGAAAAAGGAACGAGACAAGGATGCCCACTCTCTCCACTGCTATTTATATCAACATTAGAGGTGCTTTTAATTGCAATTAGAAACAACCCAGACATAAAAGGCTGTAAGATTAAGAAGTGCGAATATAAATTGAGAGCTTATGCCGATGACATGATGATAATTCTGGAAGAACCAAGTAAATGTATAGAAATTTTAATGCGGACCATGGAACAGTACGGTGAAGTTGCGGGATTAAAAATTAATAAAGATAAGACAAAAATTATAACTAAGAATGTAGGAAAGGAGGAGGAAGAAAAGCTAGTACAGAAGACTGGTTTTAAAGTAGAAAGTAGAGTTAAATATCTTGGAATTTGGATCTCTAAGAAAAACAACGAACTCTTTGAAAATAACTATAAAAAAGTGTGGAAGGAAATAAAAAACTCATTGGAAAGTTGGAGATCTTTGAGGCTATCGTTACTGGGTCGTATATCAGCAGTCAAAATGAACATTTTGCCCCGATTAAATTTCTTATTTCAAAATGTACCCATTATAATCAATGTTAAACCCTTCAGAGACTGGCAAAAAGAATTATCTAAGTTTATATGGGACAATAAAAAACCCAGAATTAAGTGGAAGTTACTAACAGAGAAAAAAGAAAAGGGAGGTTTAGGAGTACCTGATTTAAAAATTTATTATTATGCTGCTGGACTTACATGGATTAAAGAATGGATTGTGCTACAAGATGAAGATCTGTTGAATCTAGAAGGTGCCGGCAAAAGAATGGGCTGGCACGCATATATGGGGTACGGAAAGCAAAAAATAGATAAAGAATTTGAAAATCATTACTTAAGAAAAGCTCTCCTGGCGATATGGCTACATTTCAAGAAAAGATACTACGTTAAAAAACCCTCTTGGCTCTCTCCGCATGAGGCCTTGTACGGAAGGTGGAAGGAGTCACAAGATAGCTGGATACGATATGAAAACATTTTGAAAGTGGAACAAAATCGAGACTATAAGCTGAAATCAAAAGAAGAGATAGAACAAGATGGATTTAGATGTCATTGGTTTCTGTACAGGCAGCTGAAAGAAAGATTTACAATGGATAAAAACTCAGAAGGTATAGAAATAGACAGGAAGAGAGACGCTTTTGCCAAAATTATATTCGAATCACCAAAACAAATGATTTCAAAGCTTTACAAATTAATGTTAGAGAGAGAATTAGAAACAGAGCAAATCAAAGAGATCATGGTGAAATGGTCTCAAAATATTGGATATGAAATTCAACTCGAGCAGTGGGAAAAAAGTTGGCTAAAAACAAATAAATTCACAGTAGCTCAAAAATTGAAGGAAAATTACATCAAAATGTTTTATCGATGGCACCTGGATCCGGTAAAATTGAGTAAGATTTACAAACTGAAAGAAAATAATTGTTGGAAATGTGATAAAGAAAACGGAACCTTTTTTCACCTTTGGTGGACTTGCGATAGGGCAAAGAGCTACTGGAAAGACATTCATAATAAAATGACTAAAATTTTACAAATCAATATACCATTAACATCAGAACTGTTTTTGTTGAATATGACGCATAAAATAGAGAGAGAGGATGAAAGAAAACATTGGAGAGTTATCTTATATATGATAACTGCAGCGAGGCTTATATATGCGCAAAAATGGAAAAGCAAAATTATACCCCAAATGGGAGAATGGCTGGCAAAGGTAATAGAGATGAAAGAAATGGACATGTTATCGGGGATAATTCAGGGTAAAATGCAGAGCCGACACGTAGAAAGATGGCGTAAAGTAGAAGAATATGTTAAATTAGAAAAATTTAAGAAGGAATCTTAAAGGATATGCTAAATAACAATAATAATAGTAGTAAAAGCATCAAAGAATATCAAAGAGAATGGGTAAGGTTGTAATGGACATGGACAATAAGAGATGAAATACAAATGTATTATTGTGAATAAGTACAGTTGCAGTGACGATTAACAGGTCTTATGGAATGAGATAAAAATAGGAAAGTGTACGTGATAAACAAACAGGTAATATTGACTGTGGGAAACCCCAGAAAGGGGGAACGTAAGTAGAGAAACATGGTACAGATCGAAAGATAAGAGATAAGGTGATGCTGAGGAAGTAAATTATGCAGGAAAGATTACTTAGAAACTATCATAACCATGGATTATCACTCGAAATGTGAGAATGAATGAAAAGGACTTGAGAGAAATAATATATGTAAGGAAAGAATTTAAGATATATAAGCAATATGCAGAATAAGAATGGAAGATGAAATGAGTGAGGTAAAGTGGTTATGAAAACAATATGCAATGAAACTGTCTTTTTTGTTTGTTTGTTTGTTTGTCCTGTTTTTGTATGTTTTTAATGTTGTTGTAAATTTTAATAAAGAATATAATTAAAAAAAAAAGAAGATGCCATCATTTATTTGCAATAAATTAATTTTGAAAACTTTGATATATCATATTTCAATAGCATCTGATGTTATGTCGCGTAGTTTTTGAAAAAGGTTGCAGTATGGGATATATGTGCAGTGTCACTTTTCATCTGTAGAGGTGACAGCTTATGAGAGTTCTAATTTGAACTCTGCTGCAACCCAAATACATGAGAGATGCTGACCAAATCAGAATTTAAAATGTTATTTTCCAAATGCAAATTCAAACAGAGAAATGAGAAACTGGACATTGTTGTTCGGCTTTATCCCTTTCTTTGCCATTACCGTGGCAGGGCTTCATATGTATTTCCTAATAGATATACCTCTTCTAATACTGAATTCTGCATTTGAAGCAGATTCATTGGATTTGAATCTTGCTGAACTCACCATTAAAAAGATGGCAACCTGTTGCATTCCACGGCCTTCTTTGTTTCTAATATTTCCCACTGTGATTATTCAGTTTTGCATTTCTTTAAGTTAGGAAATGAATGGAGGATTATCTTTTTGTATCTGTTCGGTGTTGGGGGGAGGGCAAGGGAGCATGCACTTTTGAAGACAAATTTTTCCATTTCTCATTTCTTACGATGGAGCCAAGCCATTAAAGGAGCTACATCACATCTAAAAAGAATGCCGCTTTGAGCCTGAAATTCCCACCATCAAAATCATTCCTCTGTGTCCAGTGACAAAAGCAGAAGCATTGTCTCAATGTTAAGCAGTGTGTTAAAATGTGCATATGTTACCCAGTTCATTGTATAGGAGGTTCTATTCAGGGCATACCATGTCAGAGTTGCTGGCTGCTCTCAGCTATCCCATATTAGACACATGCAGTCCTCCTGATCAGATTAGCTACAGTTGTCCGTGATTAACTGGTTTTATAAAGGAGTCACTGTTGAGTTATGAGATTTTTAATATGAATTCAGAGTAACATGATTATTTTTGTAAGGTGGGTATGAATATTAGTATAGTAAAATACTGTGCTACTTTTGGTATAGTCACATGCATTAGTATATCATAGTTCAATAGTGTTTTTTTTTTGTTTTTTTGTTAACACAAATGTTTGAGAATCAGATGAAAGCTACAGACTCCTTTTCCAGAAAATACATATAAACCTACACACAAAAATGGCATGCACTCTATATAAATGCATTGATATCTTTCACATAGACCGCTTTGGAATGGGGAAAAAAAAATTCAGCATTTCACAGATGAAAACTCGGACATACATAACCATGAAACATCAGAGTGAGATCAAGATGGCAAAAGTTATTTATGAGTAAAAACAGACAAGCTAGGAGAAGTTGCAGCAGTTTGCTTTTGCCTGAGCCTTTTGGGAAGGACAAGATTCTACCCCTCCTCTCCTATCCCCCTGCTCAGTCAATTAAATGCAAACTACTTTGCACTTCGAGCAAAGTTTGCAACAATTGAAGTAAGCTGAAGACAAAGGGGGGAAATGATTGGAAGAGAGAGAGAAACTGGGATATTTTAAAAGCAGCTGAAAAAATGGGACAGCCAGAGGATTAATTGGGACTGTGTGAAAGTGTAACCTCACCATGTTAAATGGCAGGACACCAGAGGACTGATGAACCTCTATTTTGGGTTCCTTGCCAGATGCTATAAAAATGGAGAAGTGGAACCAACTGTTAAGAAGTACCAGCCAATGAAGATTTGTTCTCTACGATGGAGCAGCAAATGGTCACTCCCACCTGTATCAAGCCACACAGATAAATTGTGCTGGCACATGGGAGAGAAAATTGCATAAAGCCATTTCCACACTACACTGTTATGGTGCTGCTATTTCAATTTCAACATCCAATGGAATCCTGGGGTTTGCAGTTTAGGAAGGACCCTTTAGAATTCTCAGATAGAGAGCTCTTTGGCCTCAGTAAACTTCAAACCCCAGAATTCCACAGGATGTTGAAAGTGGAATAATAGCACTGTAATAGTCTGGTGAAGAAATGGCCGTACTTGGCCTTAAAAGTACAATAACAATAAAATTAAATAACTAACAATTTGTGGTCTTTCTTGGTATCACAGAATCATAGCTTTGTACTATACGCAAGGGACATATAGTCCACCCAATGAAAATATAGGAACCCACAGCTGATCCATCCCTAAGAAGTGGTCATCCAACATCTGTTTAAAGAGCTTCAATGAAATAGAGTTCACCACCTGTCAAGGTTGTTTATTCCACTGTCAAACAGCAGTTACTGTCAGGAAGTTCTTGCTAAGGATTTAAATCCTTGACTATTTTGTCCTCACATGTGAGAATGAAAAATCACAGTAGTTTTCTTCTTGCTGCGTGAGAAAATGAATATTCTTCTGCAGTATTCCTTCCCTATTTGAACATCCTGAAATGTTGTGGATAAATTATTCTGTACAGGAAAATATATTCTGCAGAGAAAAAATGATTTTCCATGCAGAAAATTGATTTCCTGTGTAGAAAACAAGGTCACCTATATTTTCTGAGGCAAGGGGAGGCACAGTAAACAGTGGTTTTTTGGACACAGGAGTTCCATTTAGCTCTCATAGCTAGGAGCTATTGACAGATCTATTTTTCATGAATGTGTCTAATACATTTAAAAAACCCTCTGAATTAGGGGCACATCATGTTCTGTGGCAGCAAATTCCATAGGTAAAGTATGAATTAGGTGAGAAGTGCTTTTTCTTTTTCAGAAATGTGTTTCCATTTTGTTGTTTCCCCACCAAAATTCTAGAATAACAAGCCAAAATGAATATTCTCCCTCCTCTCTCTGTGTGTGCCCATGAATAATTGACCTTGTATCCTCTTCCATTTTCGGTGGTGGGTCAATGTCAGGAATTTCTCCCTGCCGGGCTGCAGCCAGCAAGGGAGGAGAGAGACCAGGAACACCTGGGGAGTCCAAATATGCCAAAGACCAGGAAAACACAAGCTGAGCCAGGTCAAGGTCCAGTCCAAAGGTTCAGGAGGCAGAGATCCGTCTGGAGAGTTTCAGGGAGCAGGAGACACAATGGTTGTGAGGGCTTGCTAATAATTTGCTGCAAGCAAGAAGCAGCCACACTGGCAGACTTAAATAGCCCCTGTGAACAGGTGCTGCTCATTACTGTTTCCTCAGCCTAGTCCAAGCAGCCTTCCTCTCCACAACCTGTTTGAGCCTTCTGCGTGATTGAGGGCTGATGGGCACAGCTGACTGCAACTCCTCTGCATCATTGCTGGTTTCCTCTCTGTCATGAGCTGGCTCAATCTCTGTTTGACCTTCCAGTGCAGGGGATGTTTGCAGGTTGACTTGCTCAGTCACTGACTCAGCCCCCTGCACAATCAGTTGCTCTTCAATCACAGCATCATCATCTATCACAGTCATAGTAGAGAATCTCCCCAACTGAAAATGACTTGCTAAAATATTACCATTAAACTTCGTTGTCCTTTCTTTGTCCTTGATATGTCCAAGGTGATGGGTGGCCAAAAACCACAGAGCCCCTTCAGCCTCTGTGATGCAAGCAGTAATGTATGCATGGCAGTCCAAACTTTATTCTGTTAAAAGCAACTGAAGCAGAACCATGGAAGTCTATCCTGCTTACCAATTAGAAATCAGACAATGAATCTTAATGCAGGAAGTCTTGGGTCCCTGCCCAGCAGATCAACGGACATTCTTAGTGGCTGTTCCTTTGATCTTGCGCAAAAAACCATTGAGGATAGGCTCATCTGCCTTTGATCAGTTTCCACTATCCATTGGCAGAAATAAAATATTCTGAAGGTTGGAAAGAGGCTAGCAGAATCATGTAAAGACTTCTGGATTCCAATCATTACAAGCAGGAAGAGATGTATATATATATATATATATTCATTCCCTGTCTATGTGTGACCTGTTAAGGCCCTAAAGGTTGATGAGTGAACTGATTTCAATCTATAATGTTCTAAGTCATGCATGAAGGCTACAGAAGTATGTAAGTCAACTGCTCCAGATATCCAGTTCTATACCGTGCGATAGGAGTGGTAAAAGAGATGTCACAGAGCAGGTGAAGGTACATGGCACAGTCTAACTCTTGCCATTCCATGTGGCTGCAATTACATGAGAGGAAACCACATGAATAGGGCTTCAGAAGTGTAGACCTTTCAGAAAAACTGATTTGCCGCAAAGAGAATGGCAGAATTTGCCTAGAGACTGGAAGAAAATGGGATAGAAGGTGGGAGGAAGTATAATAGATGGTAGCACTGCTAAGTCATAAAGGTTATTGAAAAGAAAGGCCTGGATGAGAAAGGGTTGCTATAGTGAGCTCAGTCATATGCCTTAATGTGTGTGCTCAGTGAATGACTGACTGTTCCAGTTCAGTGAAGCAAGATGGCCCCATGCAGCTCTCTGAGCTTGTCTCACAGAAAGCCTGGCCTCCAGTAGAGAAATGGTAGAAGTTTGGGTCTGTGTTGCTGTCCTGTTTATGTCCACTTTTTAACCTTCCTCCACCTTGACCAAAATGCAAAGACCTTTTGTGGTGCAGATGGTGTTACATCAGACAAATGAGATTAAAACAAAATCTTTAAAGGAAGATTTCAGAGTATCTTATTGGGTTCCTTTCTACTGTCTTCCTGATGGATTGTGTAACTTTGGCATCAGAGCTGAAGATGGTCTAATGAAGGGGAGAGTGGTTGCTTGAAGCTGAAAGGAAAATCACCCCCTCTAGAAGCTCTGCTTGAGTGGGAGGAGGGGAGATCCAGAGGTGTGTTGTTAGTCCCTAAAATGAAAAAGCTCCAGCTGATTTGTCAAAGGGTTCAGACAGAGACATTAAATTTTACTGAACAGCATAGCTATGAGAGAAAACTTTGGTGGGGGGAGTTCCCTTATTTAATGACTAACCTTCCCCTTCTGTGCATTTTAGGGTTGGTTTCATTTTGATGAAATCTTAAAAGCTCTGTCTCATGAATTATATGTGCATTATGTTGCATTCAAATATGCCAGTGCATTAAAAATCAAAACAGCAGTTCTGGACCAAGAAGAAAAGTGGGTGGGGGATGAGAGTCTTCTTATTCATTCACCCCTATTTTTCATTCAGTTGTTTCTATTATTTCTATCCTGTCTTTCTCTCACAAAGGGAATTCAAAGGCCATTTCCACCTTACATAGTTATAGTGCTATTATTCCACTTTCAACATCTTATAGAATCCTGGGATTTGCAGTTTAGGGAGGGGCCTTTAGAATTAGAATTCTGTGTCAGAGAGCTCTTGGGCCTCAGTAAACTACAAACCCCACAGGATGTTGAAAGTGGAATAATAGCACTATAGGAGCGTAGGGAGGAAATGGCCAAAGCAGCATATAAATAAAATAGCAGAAACACATAAGATGAATGCACATGTAATAAATAAATAAATAAATAAATAAATAAATAAATAAATAAATAAATAAATAAAAACACATCAGAAAGATAAAATACAGCACCTATAAAACTTTTTTTTTAAAAAAACCAATGCACAGCAAGCCAAAAGTGAATTGCCAAAAGCCAGCCTGAAGGAAAAAGGCCTTTACATGACAGTGGAAAAATAACAGGAATGGAGCCAGGCTTGTCTTTCTAGACAAGGAATATGGCCACTAAGGAAATTCTGTTTGGATTTGATTTAGTATAGATCTGGACCTGAACAATGTGAGAAGCCCTGCACAGGAAGACTGCTTTTGTTGGCCTCCGATGGAGGAGAAGCCAATATCGATGACCTCATGTGCAATATACCATGACACCCACTGTTTGGGATCAGAGTAAGGCTGCTTATTATCTTTGCCTACCCCTCATTGCTTCCTTTTGGACTATGCTTCAACCTATCCTTCCTGCCTCTAGTCTACTGTGAGCTTTGCTGGTTGCTTTGGGGCCAGATAGGAATGTTTGCGCCCTTTACCTGTCCCCCCCCCACTCCACACTATATCTGGGGCTGTGTCAATAGGCACAGGGTCAATCGACTTGGATGTCTTTAAATAGGTGGTCACTTGGCAGGTGATGGGGGAGAAATAACAGTTACAGTTGAACACCTTGGCACCATTTTGGTGAAGGGCGGCTCTGGAACTGCCTGAGATCTGGGGTGTGTGGAAGGAGACTACCCTTGGGTCTGGCCTGGAGGGCTTAGCCCTCAATTAAGTCATGCAACTTGGGGATGGGGTTCCTTGAGTCTGCCTTCCAATAGATGGCCAGATGGAGAGCAACCCAGCTATTGGGTTTTTGTCAGGGCTCAGGTAGTTCACCCAGCGGAGGGTAAGGAGGAAGTTAGGGGGTGATGCCTGGCCTTAGCTGATGCCATGCTGGGTTTCTCCTCCCATTGCCCCTTCCAAGGGTCAACTTGGCAGTAATGTAGACTCGAGTCAATTGACTTGGACTCAAGTTGAACTCAAGTTACTTCAATGACTCAACTTGGACTCAACTTGGCAGTAACAGATGTACTGACTTGACTTGTACATTTTTAGTGACCGACCTGCTGCCCTTGGTTCAGTAACATAACACACTTGTCCAGAAACCTTACGACTTTGAACAATGCTTCCATCTCCTTTTGCCTATTGATTATGTGATGATCTATCTGAAGCCCAAAGCATGCGCACATTTCTCTGAGGAGAACAGCAAATGCTTTAGGTGGGGTTGAGGTCTGTTCAATAGCCCATCCCTGCTACATATTGAAGGAGCCTTCTAAAACTTTTCGTAAGAGCAAAAGGCAAGGATTGCTCTCATAGTGCAGGGCACGTTTCTCAGAGGGGAAAGCAAATATGTTAGGCAATGAGCTTGAGGAGGAATGATCCTTCCTTCTAAAGCTTTTGAAGCTTCAGTAATAGAGAGTAAAAAGAATCCTATTCCCCACCTCTGAAAAAGCCTCCAGCTTCAGAAATAGGAAGTAACAGGATCCTATTCCCCACTTCAGAAACTGCAGACTCTTTTATTCCCATTGACACACAAGCCTCCAGTTTGGGGAATGGGGAATAAGAAAGACCCTATTCCCCACTTTTGAAGCTGCAGACACTTGTATGCCCACTGATCCCCTCTCCACCCCACCACCACCTCCATTTTTTCTGTTAAAGTTGGCTCCCAGACTTGAGACCTTACTTGAAAGTATCTTGGGACTTGAGACTTGAGCTTTGAAGACTTGACTTGAGACTTGGAGTAAAAGACTTGAATACATCACTGCAGCTTGGTTTACATTCATTCTAAGTTAAATAAAACGGACCTTTTCAAACCAGTTCTCTGTGTCTGGTCTTGTTATTGCATGGTTGGTCAGCAATGGGTGGAGAAATGATATGAGAATTTTAGAGGTGGAAGAGAGATTATATAGTCTTGCTCAGTGAAAGAACTTTGCCACTATAGCATTTCAGACAGGTCAAGGATGCTGTCAAGCATCCCAGTGGTGAGGGAAGGTACAGAGATCCTCAAATGACTGGATGTTACAAGGTCCTTGTTGTGTGGTACTCTTTTGAAAGAGCCTAGAGATGAGAATAAAACCCTTCAGAGCCTAGAGGATGATGGAATTAAAATTTGTGTTGGGTTGTTCTAACCCAGAGATGAAAAACATGGTAGAAGGTGGCTGAAGATGAAGACTCAAGTGAAGCAGAACCCTCCAGTGAGTTAGGTTCCATTTGGAGAATACAGTTTACAGACAGTTAATGGGGAGTGTATGAATCATTCAATATCTAGTTCATCCTAGTTTTGAATATATTCAATAATGCCTGCTCCATCTGATTTCTGCACCATTCTGTCCTTTTTTTTTGAAAAAATGCAAAAAATTTAAATTTGCAGCTTTCCTTGAGATACACATTTTGTACACACCTTTGCTTAATGCTAATATTATGGCTAATATCAATACTAATATTAATATTTTAAAAGTGCAAAAAAAATCAAATTTGTATTTTTCCCTGACATGTATATCTCCTAGGCATTTTTTAAAGTTGAGAACTGTGTTGCAAAATTCAGAACAGTGCATAATCCCAAGGATAACTTCTCCAATCTACATATTATTTCAAGAAATGCAAATTAGGTTGTTTTGTATAAAAATGTAGACTGAAAGAAATTCTCCACCATTCCTGCTGTTAGCACAAGGGAGCATGGAATCTCTTTGCAGAACAAGGGGTGGCTTTAATTTTGAAGTGGAAGGAAAAAATTCAATTTCACACACCAGTCACTACATTTTAAAAAGTAATGTGTTTTTCCCATTCTTGTTCTGTAAGCTAATTCCATTCTTTAAATTATCCCAGGAGATCTCCATGAAATCACTGCAGGACCCCAGAATGGCAAGAGGCTGTTTTATACCAGCTTTCCTTCCCTCTGAAGTTGGGATAGCTTCCCTTTTTTGTTATTGTTAAATGATAATGAGCAATAAAGGAGGGGTCCACATTCCCCCAAAGACAGGCCTGTGGGCTCCAGCACATTGCAGGCGCATTTTTATTGACCTGACTCTGCTAAATGGAGCCGGTCTTCTAGTGTAAACCTTAATCTGCTGCCTTTGATGTAAGCAATGGCATATCTCCCTCAGATGTTTAGACTTGGATTAGGGCTGCATACAATATTCAGGAATGAATTCTGGCAAAGCAGGCATGATTGCATATTAGAGATCTGATGAAAGATCCCATTTGATTGTTGCAGCACACACACAGCCTGCTAGTAATATCCTTGACAGACACCAGTATTCTTCATTGGAAATGCCTGAATGACATCCCCAATGTCTTGGGATTTTATAATTGCAAACATCAGGCTGTTTTCATGAGAAACAATGAAAACTAGATTTTGCAGACACAATCCAGCTGAAGGCTCGCACATTTAACTCCCATGCATTTCAAAGTGAGAGAGTTTGGAGTTTGTTGTGCTTCCATATTGATCTTAATAGAATGGGCAAATGCTTACTTTTGGCTGGATTGTGCCCATGTGTCCATGAAGACATTCATGTAGCACCAGGGATTTTCTCTCTCTTTTTTTTTAGTCCTGTGCCCTTAACTGGGCATAAATTGCTGTTGAACTAAGTGAGACTTAACTTCAGAATAGATGTCCCTAAGATTGTATCATTAAGCATTCTTACAAATGGTATTATTAGAGGAAAGAAAAGTCTGATTGTCAGGAATTTGAAAGTGAATGATGAGAGTTACAACTGGGAAGGGAGAAAAAATCAGTGACTGAAAACCAGAATTTTAAAGTTATTTTTTAAAAAAGTAGTTAGTCATAGTGATTCTTCCAAGTCACCCAACATAGTTATCATTGAAGTAAAATATTTAAAAGTAAATCTTTACCTTCATATTTCTCAAACACGACTGAGGCCCAAACCCAAGAGGAGGGGTAAACCACTCATGGAACATATTGTTTGGAGATTGGTTCAACAATTCCCCTTCTCAAACAGGGGTAGACAGTGATGGCAGGGATGTGAGGAGGATGTGATTGACTCTAGGCTGCCTATTTCATTTATGCCTGTTTTCAGGGGTGAGGTTGTCCTCAAAGCCCAGGCACAATGAGAGAGGTGGCTTGGAAAATTGCCTGTGCTCTGGTACAAGTGATTTTCAAAGTCATCTTCCCACACTGTCTTAGCTTCAAGGATCCCTCTTTTCAAAGCTGGGCACTGATTGGATGGGCAGTTTGAAGACTGGTACATCTTCCTCTCATGATCTTCTTCATGTTCTTGTCACTGCCAGTTTCTTCTTGTTCTCCTTGCTTTTGGTGTAACAGTGGAGCAATTTGGGGTTGGGTTAAGAATGTTAGAAGTATTGTTCTCTGTGGTACAAAGCATAGTCTCCTCCTTTCGACTTTATTATTACCTCAGCATCCCAACAAAGCATGAAGCATCACATGAACCAATACTTGAACCATGGACTATGCTTCCTCCACTGGGACTGCATTCTGTGTAACTATAAAATTAAATTTAAAAAGAAGTAATGTTATCCCTTATGTTATCCCCAAACATGAGTGACTCAGGTCCACCCTCAAGGCCCATAAGTCTCTGTAAAGGTAGAGAATTATTAGCTCAAATTAGGAGGCCTGCAAGTGGAGTGTGTGTGGGGGGTAACCTAACAAGATCTTTTACACCAATGTTTACCAGTACTTCTGCAGGGAAGAGCAAGCCAGAGATCCAAAAATAAGCTTAATTGTGTTTTATTGGAGGCATTAATCACACACACAAAATCCAAGCAGCTACACAATCATACAAGGCTAACTGAAGGAAAAGGGGAAGAAAGTTTTAGATAGAGAGATTTCAGGGTGTAGTGGGTGATATTTACCAGTCTAGAAGAACCACAAAGAAGCAGTGATGTGGCTTAGACTCACATCTAAGGACCACATAAATTGGAAACAGAGCAGCAGACTGGCTACCAGCAAGTTGACTGGCCAAAACTATGAGTTTATATGCCCAATTTCTGCCTGGAGGGCAAGGGTGTGAATGGCTTTTCAGCTGAGTAAACAATGGAGTTGGCAGAGTGTAAAATGAGGTCTGGAATGGACTAATGGTCTTAGTGTTAGGTGATAAAGGGCTAATCATTGCCCTGACAGCTCAGTGATTGTCAGACAGGATTTAGGACAAATGAAGGGTTTCCTTGGTCAGAGGAAAAGGAATTAAGACAATCAGGAGTCTTGTGAGAATCTCCGAGACACTATTGTCTAAAAGGTAGAGTCATTAAGGGTAGCTGCAAACCTATTACCTCTGGAGTTTCCTGGTGATTTCCTGACTATGCCTGGCTATGACACATCCCTATGTCTGATCTAATTTGCGGTGCAAGTGTTCAGCCAGTCTTTTCCTCTTGTCCAGCTTGGCCATTCAGCCATAGCAGGGCATGTTTTATATCAATGCCGATTAATACATCTTGTCAAATAAATCATATTTTGCCAGTTAAACAATATCAAAGTGTGAGGGTGTACAGCCTGGTAACACTTTTTAAATGACAATTCAATGTCATTTAAAAGTTCTGTCTTAATGATTGGGGACAGAAACTAATGAAAAGTAATCAATTTGTATTTAATTATTTTATTTATTTTAAAGTATTTAGGTATCCTAAGCTCTGCTGCAAATATCCACACTGAATGCCTTCTCTGTTAACAGGCAGTGAATTTTGCAGCCACATAGCTATTTCAGTTACACAGCTAAACTTCTAGGAACTATCATTCAGGTTAAACATGGCCGTTCTCCAGAGGAACATTGGCATTTTCTGTGCACATGATTTAAAAAATGCATTAGAAAGAGGAAAGAAAATTGTCAGCATTCTTTATGAAACTGTCTCATGAGTGTTATCTGGGGAAAATATGCACAGAGTTATGGGTGAGGAAAACAGCTATAACATTTTAATGGTTTACATGGGTCGATCATAGTTTGATAGTACCATTTCTGTATTTCAGACAAATGTTCTTTCTGTATTATCCTATTGTGAAAAAATGGTTCTACAGACCAAGCTATAAGTTATCCAGGAGATTTATGATCACATCTACCAACCAAATCCTTTTCTTCCCTGAGACCCTCAAATCAAATTGCAAATGCATTTAAGTATATATGTTAAATTCTTTGTAAACTTTAGAAAGAACTTCCCAAGAGTAAGAGCTGTTAGTGAAACACTTTCCTAGAATAGAAAAGAGGAAGTGAGAAGGAAAATGTGACAGCACATTTAAAACTAACTAGTTTTTATTTTAGCATGAACTTTCATGGATATAAACCCATTTCTTTGAATGTGGGACTAAATGGTATTAAGGCAGCAGGTTCAAAGCATATTAATGTAGTTGTAGGAGTGGGCAGAATATAATAGGATCCCATTCCCACAACTACGTAAGTATGCTTTATACCTGAGGCCTTAATACAATTTGGTATTGCATCTGAAGAAGCAGGTACATATTCACAAAAGATCATGCTAAAATAAAGACTGGTTAGTCTTAAAAGTTCTACCATATTTCTTTTTGTTTTTTCTTCTCCATTTCCCTTCCTCCTTTCATATGGAAAGAGAGTAACATGGCTACCTCTTTGAAAACTTCCCTGGAAGGTTCTGGAGGTTTTTAATTGGAGATTGGAAGACCATCTTTTGAGGCACCACCTAAACCCTGTGGATTCCTGCCTGATAGAGTGTTGGACCAGGGATCTTGCTATGGGGGAACAAGAAGAGGGCATTGACCCCACAAAAAAGAATGATTCCCCCAGATGAAGTTTTGCTTCTGTCCCCCATATTCATAGACTTGCAGTCAATTAAAACTTCACTTGAGCATTTAGAAATATAGTTGAGATGTATGAAGAAAATGGGCAAGCAAAGTTACCAAACAAAGGCAAACACAACAAAGATGAAATCTAGATGTGAACTATTTTCCATGTCTTAGGGCCTTTCCGCACTACACTTTTATAGTGCTATTATTCCACTTTCAACATTCTATGGAATCCTGAGGTTTGCAGTTTAAGAAGAGACATTTAGTATTCTCAGCCAGAGAGCTCTTTGGCCTCAGTAAACTCCAGAATTCCACAGGATGTTGAAAGTGGAATAATAGCACTGTGACACTGCGGTGCGGAAAGACCCTTACTCTATGCATTGTTAGAAATTGGGGGTCTGAAAGAAACTTTCATTTGAGAGGGGGCAGAATTCTTTGCAGGGGGTGTTAATGCCCATTTTGCCCTGGAGTAGAGGAAGTTTCCTTTTCCTTTTTTTTTTTTACACTACAGTGGACCCTCTGTATCTGTGGTGGTTCTGTTCCAGGAACCCCGACATAAAAGAAAGAACATGGATGCCCATGTTCCATAAGACTAAATAGTGGCAATGTGAGTACTTACTCTTCAGCATGCCTTTGTGCATGTCTCCTCCGTTTTTGGTGTAGGGCTCAGTTCCGTTTGCTCAGATTTGCAAATCTGGAGACCTCAGGTAAGGAGAGTCCATAGTATATCTCCGGGAATCTCCCACTGAGCATGTACAATCCCCAAAAGATACCTGCCTTCCAACCCACATGTTAGTCTGAGAAGTATGAATCTAGTCAATTTCCTAAATTATGCAGACTGAATGAAATCTATCCTCTTTTCTCCCAGACTGGGACTCAAGGCAGCTTACAAAAGGCAGAAAATTATATTAAAAGCAGATATAGCTAAAAACATTCACAGAAGTTGAGATTAAAACGGTATTAAACTAACGACAGAATTACAACCATTTAAATTACTATATAAAGATTACAAACACTATGGCACCATAAAAAGCCCTTCTCTCTTTAACAACCAGTTCTGAAAGACTTATTGGAGCATTCCTAGTGAACAGTTAGCAAGACTTGCCAGATTCATTTATGCAGGCATTAAGTCCATATAAAATATCTCATTCTGCTCACAGATACGACATCAGCAGGAAGCAAGGGCAAAGTTGCTGGGTGAAATATTATTTAGAATTATTCATGAGATGCAAAGGGCAACTTTCTGAGTACGTTAGAATAACCAAAAATGGAGATTTGCTCTGAGACAAAATACCATCTCTTTTCATTTCCCCCCCTCTCTCTTCCAGTTCCCCTCCCTGTCAATACTCCCTTTTCTCTTTTCCAGCACTGAAAGTTTTGGTTCAAGTATTAAAGATTCCAGCTTTAGGTTCCTGAGTGAAACTCTGGCAAACTGCCAGCCCCTCTGCCAGAGCCCCAGAAACTCTCCAAGAAAACTACACAAAGAATAAGAAAGAAACTGAATACAGATGGAATGGGGAATCAGATATCCCTCTCCCCTCCCCCTTCCTCTTTTCACATTGATGCTCAGATCTGTGAAGCCTGGCTCAGGCTTTGAATGGCCAAACAATTCGCAGACACTAGAAGAGGTTGTTTTGCTCCCCAAAAGAGAATTGATGAGAAGTTCCTTGAGTGAGATCTTGAGGTTAACCCAAGCTCCTCAACAATGCAAAACATGGATTCTTTAAGTCAGCTTCATGGGAAGGTATTATCCAGCTGTCAAAACCTGTTTTTGAGATTAGAAGAATAGAAAGGCCGAGGTTTTTGGTTGAGGGTTGCTCTGTGTGTGTGTCCTTGTATGATAAAGACATAAAGCAAACGTGGCAGATTTTTCACTTTTTCACCCTTTCAAACAAAGGTTTCACTAAGCAGAATTCATATAGAAAAGATCTTTACTGTAATAAATGTCCCTAATGGAGTAAGAGAAGACCTATCATAAGATAAACACTAGAGTTAGGCTGTGTGGTACACATTGGTTTTTCAAATGTTCACTAGAAACATGTAGCTTGCATCCTCACCTATTTGTGCAATCCACTCAAAGCAGTGAGGCAAATGATCATATCCATTCATAGTTTATGGTCAACAGTCTGAACAAAGTGTATTCTCAGCATCTCTTAATTAATCACAAGAACCTTTTCTAGTACTTACCTGCCAACATTTCACAGATGAAGACAGGGACATGTGCAGCCTAGCAACATCAGATTATGGTTAAGATGCCAAAATGTTATTAATGAGCAAGAATGCACATGGTAAGGAAGGCTACAGCACTTTGCTTTTGCCTAAGCCTACTGGGCAAGGGCGAGACTCTGTTCCTACCTCTTGTGTTGAGTTCATTGAATGCAAAACGCTTTTATACTTTGAGCTCACTTTGCAGCAGCTGAAGTAACCTAAGGACAAAGGGGAAGAGTGGGAAAAGGAGATAGGAAGGGGAGCATTTTAAATGCAGCTCAAAAGTGGGACAGCAGAGGATTAATCAGGACTATATCTGCCAAATTGGGACAGTTGGCTGGGATGCTGATAAACACTGGTACTTCATTTGCTCTCCCTTCATTCTTGTTCTGGTTACTCATTGTCAGTGGAGCTTTGAGGTGCATACATATCCCATTTTAACTTTACATGAGTCCTGTGAGGTGGAGTAACTAAAAGGTGGGTTACTGGCCCAAGGTGACATTTATAGCTCAGGAGGGATTTGCAACTATACTTTCCAAGGTCTAATCTAGTACTTCAGCTGCAGTCATGGGATCCTCTGAATTTCCATTTCGAAATAAGTCTCTGTATGACTGTGATAGCTAGCAGTTCCAACAGCTACTACATGCCATCCATCTCTTGCAATTGTCACCTGTTTGCTTATCCTCCCTCTGGCACAGACTGGCTTCCTCTCCTTGAGTGGGACAAGCCTCACTCTCCCAAGCACTTGCCAGAAGCTGGCTAGGTAAAAAGGTTAATGGATAGGTGCCAGTGAAGGGGGGAGGGAGGGAGGGAGGGAGGGAGGGAGGGAGGAGGAGGGATGGATATATATATAATACCACTTTATTCGACTTTGGTTACACCTCACCTGGAATACTGTGTCCACTTCTGGGCACCACAGTTCAAGAAAGATACTGACAAGCTGGAACATGTCCAGAGGAGGGTGACCAAAATGGTGAAGGGTCTGGAAGCCTTGCCCTATGAGGAGCGGCTTAGGGAGCTGAGTATGTTTAGTCTGCAGAAAAGAAGATTAAGAGGAGACATGATACCCATGATTGAAGGGGTATCATGTTGAAGATGGAGCAAGCTTGTTTACTGCTGCTCCAGAAACTAGGTCACAGAGCAACGGATTCAAACTATAGGAAAAGAAATTTCATCTAAATAACAGGAAGAACTTCCTGACAGTCAGAGCTGTTCGACAGTGGAATATGCTGCCTCGGAGTGTGGTGGAGTCACCTTCTTTGGAGGTTTTCAAGCAGAGGCTGGATGGCCATTTGCTGGGGGTGCTTTGAATGTTTGTTCCTGCATGGCAGGGGGTTGGACTCGAAGGCCATTGTGGTCTCTTCCAACTCTATGTTTCTATGATATATATATATATATGTTCCTTACCCTTTCAAAATTTTTAAGGCCATCTGGGATCATGTTACTGTAGCAGCTTGGCTGTGTTGACAAATATACAGCTTTCAGAAGCCTGCCCACAGCATGTGAGGGGCTGCTGATTTGAATAACAGAAAGGGAAAGCGTTCGAGAGAAAGGCAAATATAACATTCAGCCCAACAGTCTGACTTTCTTTTGGTTCCACACTTTTTGTTTCATCACTCTTCCCTGCAGAGGGACTCAGTCAGGTTTGGGGTTAAATGGGCAACTGTTGTATCCCTTACAATGACCAAAAGCGCCAGGGCAGCTAAATGAATTATGTGCAGAGATAGTTTGAAGGACAAGGACTGTTGCCTTGGGAACATGTTGGTACCTGTGTTCAGAGGACAAGGCAAGTGACCCATCAGTCCACTTTCATGTCTTACTAAAGTTGTCTGTGAGTTAGATGTGGATTATAGAATGAAAACAAGAAATGTGAAGGTGGAGAAATTTGGTACTTGTCTCATTGTGAACTAATAGTTTACTTTTGATGTGAACAAGGAGGATTTTTTTTTTTTTTTTGAAAATTGAATTATTCCCCCAACTCCTGGTAAATGTACACAGCCTGTACATGCAAACACTTTGGTATGGGATTTTAGTCTAAACAGGTCTTCCTATTACACTGTGTAATAATATTATAAAATCAGCTAATCTCAGTTGCCAGAACTAGGTAAGAGTACAGTTGAGCCAAAGCATCACTAATGGGGCATTTGAGAAGTAGCCATGAAATGCCCTGCAGAATCCTCTGAAAACTTAATTTTTTTCTACTTCAGTGTCTTACCACAAATTTAGAAGAAGCAAGGCAGAAAAAGCTACATCTTCCTATTTCTGGTGTGGCTATCAGGTTAATGCCCAAAATAGCTGGTGCCCTGTATTCTCTCATCAGTACAAAGAACCAAAAGTGATATTGAGGGTCTGGCAGTCTTGAAGCGGTCCTAGATCCCAATTATGTTGCATATATTCTTTTCTCTCTCACAGTGGTATCGTTTATATTAGATATATGTTGTAAAATGGGTGAATTTTAAAGGAAATAATATTATTGAAATATATATTTTACTGATATATTGTTGGTTTATATATTAATATTGAGCTAGTATGGGGTAGTGATTTGAGCATTGTACTATGAGTCTGGAGACCAAGATTTGAATCCTTGTTTGGCAATGGAAACTCAAAGGGTGACCTTGGGCAAGTCACACTCTCTCAGCCTTAGAGGAAGGGAAAGGCACACTGACTCTGAACATATGTTGCCAAGAAAACTACATGGTAAGTTCACCTTGGTGTCACCATAGGTCAGAAATGAAGGCACACAACAACAAGAAATGATATACAAAATTCTATATTCCAAAATACTAAGCATTTTTTAGCTGGTCTGCCCTTTGTGCAAGAAAGATCAGGATGTAGGGAAAGAAAGCTGCAGTTGACTGAAGGGATATAGTCATGTCAGTGAGTAGGAGGAAACGGACAAGAGGGATCGAGGTGATGCTGGAAGAAGCCACAAGCAAAATGCAAGACCTCTAATGATGGCACTGACAGCTAGAAAGCTGACACCCAGAAGCAAAATTTGCCCAATGGAGAAGGAGAAGGAGAGCATCAATCTCTATGGCTCGGGTAAGCAGCTCTTTCTCAAATCTCTTCCTCTTCCAAACATCTCCTATCTGGCCTTGATTGGCCAGTAAAGTGCACATGACATGGGAGGGGGGCAGGCTCAGGTTGCAGGCCAAAGAGTGACATTAGACAGATGGGCAGGGGAGGCACTGGTGACTCTGTGTTCCTCCCCTCCACACAAAGATTTGAGGGATCTTGGAGGAATGAGCAAACTTCTAGGAACTGGAAAAAAATCACCATGACATGAGCCTACTCTTGGTGGCAGTACTTGGGACATTCCTCCTCTAGTTCCTTCGTCCATATTCATGGTCAGAGACTTCACCTGTGCTAATCAACTCTGTATCCCAAAAGGCCGGGTCCAGATTTACAGCCTGCAAAGGAAACTATGAAATTGGGCATTGAGTTTTGGATCTTCCTTAGAATTTTTACATATTATAAAGGCTTTGCAGATAAGCACCCCAGTCCAATCATGTTTGCTCAGAACCATTCCCTGCTGGCTTTATGGAGATTTACTTGCAAGTAGCAGTTCATCCAATCCCAGCTCTAATACTTCTGCTGATTCATGGTCTACATAAAGCAAATGTGTATGTGGCAGGAGGGGTAGAGGAATATCTTTAGCTGGAAGGCAGATGATTGACTAAATTTAGTTTTACTCCTACCCAGAGGAAACCTCTTGAAATCAAAAGACTTAAGCTAATAGTGAGTAACAAGTCCTGTTCATATCAGTGAATATGATATCCAGATCGTATACAATTTGTCTGTATCAAAGATCCATCTCAAACCCATTTTTTCCCATATCGATCTACATATTCACTCTTATGCCTCCACCATTACTAAAATAGGTGTGAATGTTTTGACTGTGGGATTTACTTTGTTTTGTTGTTCTTGTTTTGCTTCTTATGTTATTGTTGGAGAAGGAAGGATGCTGAGACCTGTAAACAATGTTTATACCGAATTTTAGAATTAAGCACTCACAAACATATATCCTCTTCTCTCTTGTTCTCTCAAAATGGGCCCCAGTCCAGTTATGCAGTCAAGATTGCAGAGGCTGCAGAATCAAGACTGCAGATGTCTCATCCAGGCCTATATTTGCTGTAATGCACACGTCATCCCTAGATAGGGTGCTCACTTATACATCTCCCAAGAAGAAGACACCCCTTCCCGTCAAAAAAGAGGATGAAGGAAGACACTGATCTAGAGCCCTGGTGGCACAGTGGTTAAATGTGGATACTGCAGACACAACGTTGTGAATTCTATCCTACAGGGCTCCAGGTTGACTCAGCCTTCCATCTTTCTGTAGTTGGTAAAATGAGTAGCCAGCTTGTTGGGGGCAATTTGCTAAACACTGCTTAGGGCAGGGCTTTCCAAACAGTGTGCTGCGACATAGTAGTGTGTCACCTGAAGTGTGTAGGTGTGTCACCTATCATCTTGGAAATGTATGTTATTAATTATAAACCATATATTTTTAAAAATATATGAAAGGTTTTCATGAGATATGTTGTGTCTCCAAACATTTTATTATTACAATTTATGTATGTGTCTGTATCTCTTATAAGGGGTTCGTTTAACCTCCAGTTTGCAGGTAAAACGGAAATTACTGTGTTGCAAAATGATGTGTGTCTAAGAAGGGTGTCACCAATATGAAAAGGTTGGAAAGCTCTGGCTTAGGGAATGCTTTGCACTGATAAGGGGGTATAGAAATGTAACTGCTATTGCTATTAATCTACAAAAAATGCATATTCATCTGTGTGTGTATCTATATCTCTCTTCTAGAGGGCAGAAAGACAGACAGACAGATGCTTGATTAGAAATGATTTTCAGAAGATTTAAATAGCATTACAATACAACCCTTCCAAGAGTAGGCAACTATGCTCAGGCGACCTGAGTCTCAGTCCAGTTGCTAACTGTGGATGGGGAATCTCAAGATTTCTGATCTGCCTCCTCATGTTTCTTTATCTTTAAAGCTAGCTTGAACTGACTTTAAATAGAGGATACCTTCAAAAGGAGGATTGTCTTCTTCTGGCTGCTCTTTAAATCAAGGATTGTCGCCTGTAAAAGAAGACTTGTGGCCACCCAGTTCCCAGTCTGCTGGAAATCTGTTCTGACTTGGGCTGGGCAAAGGTCTATAGTAGCAAAGAGGCTGATATTTCTTTTGAAGAAATGTGAAATGCTTCTCCGTGAAATGCCAGTCCACAAGCCAAAAAATTTAGAAATGTGACATGTTTGTGGCCTCAAGCACAGATACTAAGAGGACAGGATGCTTTTTATTAAGCATTAGAAGGCCTCTTTGTCTGGAGATGGTGAAGGGGCTGGTGAGGAGGGGGAGAGAGAAAAGGGAGGGAGTCACAAGATCAGCTCCTCAGTTCCCGGGTTCCTGCTATATGTAGTAACAATGGTTTGCTTCCAGGCAAATGTTTCCAAGCTGCCTTTCTTTACATTAAAAGCTCTTCCATTCCTCTGCAGCCCCCTTACGTCATGTCACAAGACCTCTGGCACACTAGAGTGCTGTGTAATCTGACACACATCTGGCATGGCTCTGTGATGTGTCACGGTAGAAATGTAAAGACTTTTATTTTTAGAGAAGGCCTCTGGGTTGTAATTTGCTGGCTGGCTGGCAGAGAGGCTGATTGTGATGGTGAGGCAAGGAAGTAGGCAGGATTTTTAGGGGGGATGGGGAGGGGAGGCAATGGCCTGCCTTCACAGAGCTGCTCAAGATCAAGTATGAAATTACTGGAGTGAATGAAGAGGAATCTTCTTCCAGAGTGGAAGAAAGGGTTGGGAGGTGCAGGCAATCATCGTTCTTGGCTGCGAAAAATGATCAAACATGGCTTGGAACAAGTTCCAAAGTTGTTGTTGTTGTTGTTTTTGTTGTTGTTGTTGTTGTTGTTGTTGGTGGTGGTGTATGTACCGTTGCTTGGGCATATTGCCCTCAGTAGGTACCCCACCCTGTCCATGCGATTAGCACCATTCATCAAGCTGTATGGTTACCCAGAAGGAAAGGCTTAGAAAAGAAATGGTGGTTGCTCTTTTTACTTCCCAGAAAACACAGCGACAACAGCAAGAGACATGAGGCTTTTCTGCACTACACTGTTATCGTGCTATTATTCCACTTTTAACATACTGTGGAATTCTGAGGTTTGTAGTTTACTGAGGCCCAAGAACTCTCTGACTGAGAATTCTAAAGGCCCCTCCCTAAACTGCGAACCCCAGGATTCCATATGAGGTTGAAAGTGGAATAATAGCACTATAACAGTGTAGTGCAGAAAGGCCCTGTGAGTAGTGAAGAACTACATCCCTACACCGAACAGGAAAAGAAGCAAAGCCCTGGAAGCTCTAATATAGGGATGGGAACTGTGTGCCCCTTAGGGACTTTTGGGAGCCTGACTACAGATCTGTCTAAAACCCTGAGACTAGTCTTCAGGAGAGACTTTTCTCCTAGAGTATGGGACTCAATAGGGCAAGTGTTTAGGGTGGCCACTGATGCATCACCAAAAAAGAGTGAATACATAAGCCCCAAAGGACAAAAATAGACTCAGTTCCTTTCCACAACGCACCTTTTCGTGGAGCTGGGTTCGGGGATCACGTGAGCAGCCTCTAGCAAAAGGGTCTTGCATCCTCCGCAGCTGTCGCCTGCTTGTACGACAGCCCTGCCTCTTCCTTCCGCAGTGCAGCCTGGGAGTTTCCCAGGCTGCGCTGGGGCAGGAACCATGAGTGCTGCAGCTCCGGGGCTCTGCATGCACGACAAGTGTGCGCAGTGCCCCATAGCAATGCATGTTCATGTGCCATTCTCGGCTCACAGCTGAAAATGAAAAAGTGCGCAGTCGGCGCCTGCCAGCCCCTGGAGCGTCGCACGATTGTGAGTGTGTCATGTGAACTGCTCCTCACATTCGCGTGATGCTTGAAGGGGCCTTTCACATGGCAAATGCCATACAAAAAGGGCCTCAGAGAGGCAGAAAATTTGCTGATACTATTTTGTGTGTATGGACACATTTTTAAGATTCACAATTATAAGGCCAACTGAAATATAATATAGGCAGTTTCTAAAGAGGCTTTTTTCCTCTATTGCACTAGCTCTTAGGTGGCTGTTTGCTATTCTTTTACCTTTTCTCCAAAACTGACTTTCTGAGAAAAGACAGTGGAAGCAGGAGCTGAAAAAATAAATAGAGGGTTGCAAGCAGAGGTTGATGGCCCATGAAGACTCAGAGAAATTAGATAAATGTGGCAGGGCAGTGCTGCAATAACTGCGTCATCTGAAACTGTCCTATCTCTCACCACAGTAGGGAAGTTGATATTACTGGATGACCTGTACACCACTCTGTTTATTGTTTACAACATATCTGTTGAGGATTAAGCTCAAGCCTTTCCCATCTTCCTATACAGCAGGAATATCAGTGGGGTGCTGAATTTGTTCTGGACTGAGCCCCATGGACAACTCAACTGGCTCTGGTATCACCACACCATATAAATGTTCCCTCCCTTTAAATGGGATTACTCTTCAAAAAGACGATTGCTTCATACAGAGGACTGTTCTCTGAGTACTCTTCAAATAAAAGACTATCTTCTGTATGTTAGTACCTCTTACGGATGCCTGATGGTCTTGACTCCTGATGCCTTGTAGTGTTACTGCCATTTTCTAGCCCGGATTTGGGGGATGCCAGATATCATTTTGATATCAATAATCTGGCTTTCTTCTACCATCCCTCTCCACGTGTCTGAGAGGTCCACCGGACAAGCCCGCAGTCAGACTTGGCCCCTAACTGCTGTAATATTCCAAACAATACAGTCAAGCCAGAAATAGTCGTCTCGCCGCTTTAGGAGATCTCAAAGGCAAGTACTCTATTATGTATGCACGCTGCTTACAAAGAACTCCCTGCCCCGAGCAGGCAACTTGACAAGCTGGATACTCAAATGTCAAGCACTGCGCATCTTCATACTGGCTACTCTATTGTCAATTTGGACCTAACTCAATCATGCTAAATTCTGACCTTTTGGAGGCTTTGTCTCCGGCCCTAAACTCATTGTTTTTCCCCAAGTACGGACTAGCCAACGGTCATATTTTCCCTATAAAAACCCCTGATTTCGAGAGCTTCTTTGGATCGCTCCGAACATCCATCCTGCCTTGGCTGCCGCTTTGTTTGGCGAGCCTTCCCCTCAGTTCCACGTACTGAGACTCTATACCAACGAACTCAATCTTCAGACTACCTGGGCTCCAGGACAGGTGTAGTATTGCCCAAACCAACAATCTCTCTTGAAAATACCTCTATCCCACTCCAACCTTTATTTTCTATAGTTATCTGTGTGAATGTGCTGCATACACTGTTTGTCTGTATTTTAATAAAGATCACAATTATTCTTAAACTCCGGTTTGCTCCTTGGCTTGGCCTGACCTCGTAGACATTGGGTAAAAGATTCCGCTGCATTGCCCTGCCTCTCGCATTGCTAGCTTGTGCTCTTTGACTACTTTCCCCAACTTGTTTAATTGTGAGCGCATTTAGGTGTCCCCAGTAAACAGGGTAACAGTAGCATCTTAGTGACTTGTAGCATCCTTGATGGTGGCAATTGATGTTTTAGTGGATCGATGCACTGAAGTATATTGTAGGCCTGCTCTAAATATTTATTTTATTTATCAGTTCAATTGATATCTGTTTTTCAGCCAAAATGGAGCTCCACTGGGCATCCAAACACAGGCCAGATTTCTGTTGGTGTCATATACCTGCATAAATTCTCCTGCAGAAGTGTTTTGACATTTCTATCTAATGCACAACATCCATCTTCAGTTCAAAGTCATGGAAGCAGAGTTGCATATGCAGTGACTTTGCGCATGTAGTGGCATGTTTTTGGCTGATGCATATCCATCTGCCTTGACTGAAATTGGATATTCAGCTGTGTGTTGAGTTCTGTCATTCTGCTAATTCAACACAAGAGAAATGTAGTATGTCAATGTGAAAAATGCAGGAATAG
Source organism: Ctenosaura bakeri (assembly GCA_948474755.1). Lineage (NCBI taxonomy): Eukaryota > Metazoa > Chordata > Lepidosauria > Squamata > Iguanidae > Ctenosaura > Ctenosaura bakeri. Next base: position 503,230 of record CAOLHI010000336.1, read on the forward strand.
TCATTAAACTATCAAAATATATGTTGGTGGTACCATTATTAGGCCAGCCAGAAGGCACAAACCCCATTATGCTACCATTCAAAGCTCCATGTTTCCTTCATCTGGCAGAGATTATTAAAAAAAAAAAATCATGCAGGAGAAACAAAAGTGCTGCTATGAGAATCACAAAATTTTGCAAGTCTGGTTTTGGATGAAGGTATCAGGAAGCTTTGAAAACATGCTCACTGCATAACTCTGCTTGCAGGACATGTATGCTGTTGTGACTCTGATCTCAGGCACAAATTGAAATCAAAATTTCAATTGAAAGATGACTTAAAAGCAAATCAATTAAACACATAAGAATGAAATGTATAGCTAGCACCCAACAAACCAACCCTTCTTCAACAACAGACCAGCTTGCTCACCAGAGACATGCTACTGCTGACTGTTCCTTATTTTGGGAAGCTAGGTATTCTCTCCCAACCTCACCTTCAATTACCTCAGAAATTACCCAAATGACTACTGGTTTGCTTCATGTGCTGCTATCAGGATGCTGGAGCCAATGAAGATATATTTTGCAAGGTTTCCTGCAGCAACCCTTCAAAGAACCACATTCCCTTTGATCTCCTGTGCACCAGGCAGCTTTGTCCCAGGGCATAAGAGTGAAAGAGAAGAGGGAGAAAAGGGCAAACACCCCCCATCCTTTCCTCTTACTGCATAACTCTGCTGTTGCTTATGGCAATATGACTGATTGATAGGAAAATATGTTTTGGATGTAAAAAAATAGAGGGCATGGTTTTTCAGAACTGAGGAGCTTGGAAGAGAAGAGTGAGATAAGTTCTTCTTTATCTCAGATTTTGATTTCACCTCTCATTTGAGACCGGCTTTTAGAAGGGGCCTTTTCACACTACACAATAGTAGCACAATGATTCCACTTTACCTGCCATGAATATATTCTGTGGATTCCTGAGGTTTATAGTTTGGTGAGGCACTGAAGATCTCTAGCTGAGAATTCTAAATACCTCTCCCAACTGCAAATCCCAGGATTCCATAGGATAAAACCATGGCAGTTAAAGTGGAATCATAGCTCTACAACTGTATAGTGGGAAAGAACCCTTAGTTCCTGACATTTGACCCCCAACCTCACTCAGTAAAACTTTGTCAACTTCTGTTTTACCATTAATCTCTCCTTAAGACTTCCTGAGATTCTTTTTAATACCCTAATATCTATTCACAGTGTATGATCTGCAGATATAATTTGCTTAAAACTGTTTGGGGCTGGTGAAGTATAATGTTCTTCAAGGTGTAGATCCCACAGAGGCCCAGAAGAGTGAAAGTAGACAACCAGAAGAAGGTGTAGTCAGTTGCCAATTGGGTGGAGAGGGCTGTGTCCAGTACTATCCATTTGCTGTTGTTCAGTCAGGCAAAATTGTCAACCAAGAAAGTACTAGATACTTCCTTGCACAACATCCATAAAAGTACTTACACTGGCATAGCCCCCCAGTAATGCTAGTGTAAGTTACAAAGAGGATTCTAGTCTTGCCAAGTTAATTTTAATGTATAGAATCCTACAGGCAAACTAGTTTCATAAGAGATTCATTCTGAAATTCAATGTACCATGCCAGGAAAAATGCTCCCCCAGGGCTGCACTCCACAAAAGATATTTAGATTCCCACTTCCGTTCTTCATTGCTATTTCTTTCTTGGAAAGCATAGCTGGAAAGCTATTTTGAAAGAAAGATCTTGTGGATAACACTGTGTTGTCAAAACTGGTTTGCAATTTGCAAACCACAATTATATTCAAGGCAAATTACCCGCTTCTCTATGTTATCAAATGTGCCGTTAAGGATCACTGAAGAACATCCATTGTCAAACATGAAGGATGTTACGGAATGGTAATCTAACAAGAGACCAATGCTGTAACATGAGCCAACAGGATATGTTCCAAATGTCAAATCTAATTATAGATGGAGGGGGGAACTGTGTTAACTTTAGGCCTTTCATATTCTTTAATCACAAGATAGATGTTTGCCACAATGCAGATGAAGAGTGTATGTAAGCAGTTCCCTAGAAACGTATGGAAACGGAGGCCGGATCCTTTGTCTCTCCAGTGGAACCCAAGGCAAAGGCAGGGGAAGAAGGGATGAGAATAAACATGCAAATGGGTCAGACAGGTCACAACTTTATTAGCAACTACTGGCAGATTTTTGGCAGCGGTGCCGTTGTACGCTCTGAACAATTTTGTATGTGTATATACGTGGATGTCTTTAGATTTTAAATTTGCCCCCAGAGCCTGACATTCCCCATCTCTTCTTTAGATGTTGACTTCTTTTTTTAAACTTACTGCAAAGTGTGGTGGACCGGCACTGTTTCATTTGGAGGCCCTCCTATTCATCCTGCTCAGCAAGGTCCTGACATTTGTCCCAGACTTTGGGCATTTCCGCACTGCATTGTTATAGTGCTATTATTCCACTTTCAACATCCTGTGGAATTCTGGGGTTTGTAGTTTACTGCGGCCAAAAAGCTCTCTGGCTGAGAATTCAAAATGCTGCTTCCTAAACTGCAGACTCCAGAATTCCACAGGATGTTGAAAGTAGAATAATAGCATTATAACGGTAAAGTGTGGAAAGGCCCTTCTACTTGATAGCACCACTGATTTTTAGGGTACTACACATTTCTGGCCTATTTTACTATTACTATATTATTTTATTTAAAGCCCAGGAAAGCCATTTTTTTCAACAGGAAGTGGCAGTTGGGAGAGCTGGGCATCCAGAGGGGACTACATGTGGCCCATGGGCTATATCTTCTCTACCCTAATGTTAGGTTGCCCAGTTAGATCCAGGATGGAGCTCCCATAGCATTAATCCTGAACAGATTGTGGATCAGGGAAAAGTCTGATATGTCACCAGTAATAGGCTGCCTTGTTACTTCCCCATGTTTTGGACTATAACTCCCATCAATCTTGGCCCTTGGATATATTAACTGGACTGATAGGAATCTCAAACCAAAGCATTTCAAGCTTACCTGGCTGCTTTCCTGAGTATATACAACTATAGTTTGGGTTGCGGAGCCTGTGAGTCATGCTTTCCTTTCCAGCCCAATCATATGCAATGATTGCTAGGCCATTTCTGCACTAGACCCAGCACCCCTCCCTAAACTGCAAACTCCAGGACTCCATAGGATGTTGAAAGTGGAATAATAGCACTATAACAGTCTAGTGAGGAAATGGCCCTAGAATGAGCCTCTCTCTCTCTTTTTAGATATATGGAAGCAGACACAGAAAGAAGGGAAATTGGTTTAATGAACCAAACATATTTACAATTCAGTATTCACACTTAACTTTTCCAAAATTCATGAATTAGCAGAAAAGGCACACAAAAAGGCATATATTACTGAAAACAAGAGACAAATGAATTGTATGCAAGAGAATAGCTTGCAAACATAAATATGTTAGGCAAAGACATGCATTAGAGGAAACATGCACAGAAAGAAAATATGGGTGTTAGAGGAAATATGCAGAAAACCTCCATGAATTTTCATTTGGACTTGGAGGAAAAAAAATGTTTTTGGTCATGGGAGGGAACAAACAAAACTGGGCATGAAATGGACACAAACTGAAATGGACAAATTCACACAAAACTTAGTACAAAGTTGAGCAAAACATGGTCCTGAAGCCCTGTGCAGCTCCCAAGGCAGTTTTTTTCAGCCCCATCTCCATCTCTCCTCTAGGCCCTTTCTGCACCTGACCTTCTTCCAGCGCTGGGGTGCAGGGATCACGCAAGCAGCCTCTGGTGAGAGGCTCTTGCATCTGGGATCCTTCAGCTCTGAGAGCCCTGCCTCTTCCTTCCGCAGTGCAGCCTGGGAGTTTCCCAGGCTGTGCTGGGACAGGAAGTGCGAGCGGCACGGCTCCAGAGGCTCCGCATGCCAGGTAAGTGCACGTGGAGCCCAGGAGCAATGCGCGATCGCACACCATTTTTGGCTTCTAGCTGAAAATGAAAATGTGTGCAATCAGTGCCTGCTGGCCCCTGGAGCGTTGTGTGATTATGAGTGCATCGTGTAGATTGCTCCTCACAATCACGTGACGCTCCAGACGCCCTTTCACATGGAAATTGCTGTGCGGAAAGTCAGATCTCTTCTCTGCCTTGGATTACATGCACTCACCTGTATAGAATTCCTGCCAATGAAGAGTTGTAGAAAATTGTGATTCTAGAGATGTTTACTTGTGGAAAGAGTGCAGTAATTCAGAATTATACACTCCAAGGATAAAACACAATAAACAAATCCTATGACATGGATATTGTTATTTTTCAGTTGTGCTATTGCAAATCCTTTGGGGAATATTTTTTTAAAAAAAACACCCTTGGATCTGTACATTGAGCCATACCTCCTTCTAAGGGTACCTCCAGATGAGGGGGAAGGCATCTCTGAAAGTCTAGAGAGTTTCCAATTCTTGATTGATCTCACTTATTCATGAGTTTCACCCAGCTTCTTTCATAAGATATGCAGGGTTTTCCTCTCTCCCGCCCCCTTGTGTTCTTCCCCTTCCACTGATCACATGTTATATCCAGTCTTGTGCATAAATTTCAGAGACTGATTTTCACCAGTTTCCACTGAGCCTTTTAAAATGATTATTCAGGACTTATTAGTCAGAGAGCTAAAGTGTTTTAGCAATTAAGCATTAGGATTATTACACTTATTAAGCATTAGGATCGTTCTATTTCAGTGTTAATGTTCCTTTCTCTGTCATTTGGTTTCTGTTGACTCTGTGCCTGTAAATAATAGTTGTGTTTACTAGTGACATCCATCTTTACTGGTTCCAAGATAAGCAGCAATGTACAGGTTAGTAGATACATTTCAATACATAAAATACTGGGTTAATTTTAAGCCAGCCTAGGGAATGAGAATAAGAAGGCAGGAAATATGTCAGAAAAAAGATGCACATTTCTAAAATAAAAATTAGTTTGCATGGGAACAAAACTTGGGACTATTTTTCACATTTGGAGGCTCTCTAAGATTGTTTGAATCTGGCCAATGTTGTTGTTGTTGTTGTTGCTCTTGTTATTGGTGGTGGTGTATTTAGGTCCAGGAAGTTCTTGCCCTTTCCTTTTCTTTCAATCTGTCTGCAGACATGAGATAGTAGGGTGCCATATTAATGTTAAAAGTCAGTTGGTCACATAAACAAATCTCTTTGTTAATGGAAGTGATAGCACCACTCAATTCTGTTTTGGTAAGACCCCACCTGGAATACTGGGTCCAGTTCTGGGCACCACAGTTCAGGAAGGATATTGACAAACTGAAATGTGTCCAGAGGAGGGTGACCAAAAAGATGGAAGATCTGGAAACCCTGCCTTATGAAGAATAGTTTAGGGAGCTGGGTACATTGAGCTTGGAGAAGAGAAGGTGATGAGGCGGCATGATAGTCATGTTTAAATATTTGAGGAGAGGTCATACGGAGGATGGACCAAGCCTGTTTTTTGCTGCTCCAGAGACTAGGGCATGAAGCAATGGCTGTTTCTAAACATTAGGAATAACTTTCTAATGGGAAGAGCAGTTTGACAGTGGAATATGCAGCCTGGGAGTGTGGTGGAGTCTCCTTCTGTGGAGGTTTTTAAACAGGTTGGATGGCCATCTGCCAGGAATGCTTTGATTATTTATTCCTGCATGGTGGGAGGTTGGACTGGATGGCCCTTGTGGTCTCTTCCAACTCTATGATTCTGTGATTCTGTGAAATTAATTATATGGCTCATGAGAAAGAAGTGAGCATTGACTGGTAAAGGCACATGGAACGTTTAAACCATTTGAGTGATGGCTTAAACCCTTTGACAGCCTTCCATGTCTTTCTTCCTTGTATTTTGAATGAAAAGAAAATTCTAGACTGGGGCCCATAGTCAAAATGTCAGCAATTTCCATCTACTAATGTACAAAATGGACTATTTTCTACTTTGGCCAACTGTGAAAGACTGAACAAACAATTGCATTTAAGGACCTAAAATGTTCTGACCTTCTAAGTCATCAGGCTTGAATGCCAGGTGATGAAATCCTGCAGTCATTGAAATGAAGGTTGAAAAACTGGTCAAATGGGTTGAAAAAGCAAAGGCCATGACATATAGGCCCTTTTCACATGGGCCGTTGCTCGCGCGACAGCCCCGTGAGCCTCGCGGGAGTGGGAGCGTCGCTCCACACGATGCACTCCCACTTCCGCCCGGCTCACGGGGCTGAAGCGGCGCGAGCGCGGGTTTTTTGATTTTCGCATCCAAGCGAAAATCACCCCGCGCTCGTGCAACGCTCCTGGCGCCCACCCGCACTTACCTTTCGTGCGGAGCCTCCGGGAGCCGGCCGGGTCGCGCTTCCTTCCCTCCGCCCCTGCGGAAGGAAGGAGTGGGGTGGGGAGCTAGCGCGACGGATGCGACGCCCGCTTCACGCGCACGCGCGGGGGGGAATCCGGCGCGACGCCGCCCGCTTCACGCACGCGGGGGGGAATCCGGCACGACGCTGCCCGCTTCGCGCGCGCGGGGGGGAAATCCGGCGCGAGGTCTCCCGCTTCGCACGGGGGGAGGGCGGCTTGCACGGCAAGCCTCCTTCGGTGCCGCTTCCCCGCTCGTTCCTTCGCTTGCGGAAGGAAGGAGGGGGAAGCGGCAGCCTCCCGGAGGAGCCTTCTTGCGCTTGCCGGCCTCCCCCACTTGCGCTAGAAGCATCAGTGCGAAAAGGGCCATGGTCTTCTCTCAGAAATAGGGGATATCTATTGGACACAATTATAGAGGTGCAGGCTCAGTTCTCTGTGTTTGCATTTTTTTCAGCTGAGGCCCATTCCCACTACAGAATTATAACACTACTATTTCACTTTTAACTGCCATGATTCCATCCTAGGGAATTCCAGGATTTGTAGTTTGGCTAGGGACTGGGGCACTCTGGGTTACAGCCACTAAATGCCCCTCCCTAAACTCCCAGTCCCAGGATTCCATAGGACAGAACCATGGCAGTTAAAGTGGCATAATAGGGTGATATGTCCCCCCCTTTTAAAATGTCCCAGTTTCTCTTTTGTCCTCCTGTTTTCACTCTTCATACTCAGCTTGCTTCAGTTGCTGAAACGGGGTGTGAAGTGCAAAAATTAGCTTGCATTCAATCAACTCAGCGGGGGGAAGGGGAGAAGAGACAAGGGAGCAGAATCTTGCACTTCCCAGAAGGCAAAAGCAAACTGGTTAGATGGTTGGTTAGATGGTCAGTATGAAAGCAGCTCAGTTATATGACAGCTGCTCAGTTCAGAATCAAAGGCTTTATAAGGCCATGTGACATTCTATCGGTTCACCATGTCATCTGCCTCATCTTGAGCTGATTGGTGCAGTATCACTTGTTGGCCATCAGCATTGGTGGTGCCAAAGGCCAGTAGGAAAAGAAAATCCTCCAGTGACAAGTCAATTTGGTGGTGCAGAGAGTAGGATACTTGGGTCTAGCAGGCAAGAGTTCCCAATTCAATGTGTAATCTTCTATGCATAATCCAAGCATACTACCTTTGGATCCTTTCTGACATTATACAACACGCCAGGGAAAACTGCTTGTCCTAGCAAAATGTCTCAGGGTCCTCTCATGCTTATGGATCCCCTTCAACATGCTATATCTCCACTATAACTACCTTAGGTAACATTCTGAGATTTGCAGTTTAGGGAGAAGTAGATGCGTTCCTGGACCTTTCTTTGTTAACGGAAAATTTGATACCAGAAACAGCAATCACTTGGGGAAAAAAAGAATAGACTCCCATACCACAAATAAGAAGAGCAGTTCAACATGTTTCAAAAGACTTTGTTTTTATTCAAAACTAACTTTTTTCACACATGAAATGATACAACCAGGCCAGGTCAGGTAAGCCTTGCAAAAATAAAAAAAACAAACAAACAAAACATACTGGGCCTTCTAAAGAACTGAGAGTTTCTTCCAAAATGAATCTAGGGATGACATTTTCAGAATCATAGAATCATAGAAACATAGAGTTAGAAGAGACCACAATTGTAATTCATACACACAAATAGAACAGTGCATAAACACTATTTATTAGGAGTGTGATACATCATGCAGGACTTCAGTGAGTGAACTGAAGGTAATTAGCAAAATACAAAACATAAAAGACAAAGAGTTCATCTTCCCACCTGTAAGAGACCTTGAAGTCCTGGTGCAGCCTGGCTGTGCTTATCAGTGCATTCCTACCTTTTTGTTTATCTAACGTTCTCTGGTTCCCATACCTTGTTACAAGCAACCTACTACTTAACTCCTACTACAGATCCCATTACTAAAATATGGAGGGCTACCCGAAAACAATGGCCATCGAGTCCAACCTCTTGCCTTGCAGGAACAAAGCACCCACAGCAAATGGTCATCTAGCCTCTGCTTAAAAAAACCGTTTTCTTTCAACTGCCTCCTCCTTTTTAATGATCTACATTTGGGGGGCAAAACATGGATTTATGTTTTTCATCATGCCAGGGTAGCTGGTGAGACAGTCTACTCTCCTTTTCTCTTTCCTCTTTTCTTTTTGTTTTGTTCTTCAGACATGCCCCAAAAGTGAATCTGGAGGCACCTATTTGCCTTACCTGTTGTACATAAGCACACACAGCTACAATAGGATCACCTAGGCCCTTTTTGCACAGCGTTTTTGAAGTGAAAGGGCCCCTTAGCGTTGTGTAAATGTGAGGAGTAGTCTGCACGACGCACTCACATTTACACAACGCTCAAGGGCCTGCCGCGAACCGTGCATGCACCTTTTCATTTTTGGCTCAAAGCCGAAAATGGTGCACAGTCACGCATTGCTCCCGGGCCCCGTGTGCACTTACCTGGTGTGCGGTGCCTTGGGAGCTGGGCTGGTCATGCGTCCTCTCCTCAGTGCAGCCTGTGAGATGCCAGGTTGCACTGCAAACGGAAGAGGCAGGGCGCTCACGCGAGGAGGAAGGATCTGCGGAGCTGAAGCAGCAGGGACGTGGCAGCGTTCCTTTCAAGCCTTCTCGTGCAAGAACCCCAACCCAGCAGCGCAAAAAGGTAAGGTGCGAAAAGGGCTCTAGAGTAGAATCTCATTCTTTCTCAAGCTCAGGCTTATGGCATTGTTTACTGCAGACACTGCGACCACTTAACATTGAATGTCTTTCTCCAGCCCTCCTTCACTATCACCTTGCCTTGAGGCAGTTTGCGAGTGTCTGTCGGTCAGTTTGCTCTCCTTTCAGCCAAGCCCTTTTGTTCTTTCTTGGTACTTCAGTGAAGGGAGGGGGAGTGGGGAGCTCCCATTACACCCCCTTATTTTTTGTACTGGGGCAGAGCACACATACCACCTCCTTTGGCCCACTCTTGCTGGTAACAAATTGTCAAGCCCCAGGCAGAATTAAATGCTTTCTGTCAAGATTTCTCATTCTCAACTGCTAGGGAGATTTTTCTGTCCCATTGTACAGTTATAAAGTGAACTTCTGTTTTCAAACACCATCCACTTCTGGCATGCTTTGCATGGATAGTGTCCTTAGACAGCTTAGTCAGTAGGTGGCACTAGACTTAGTTCAACCTGAGTAAACTCACCAGTTTCCTCATCTTCTTGTGTAAGTTTTTGTCTAGTTTTCTGACTAGTGTGCTTTCTACTCTTTTGTCTGGTTTGCCTACCTTCCACTTTAGGAGCAGAAATAGGTAAGGGAAAGTATGTAGAGGGAAACAGCAGAAAAAAGGTGGTTGGGCTCCATTTGCTTATGGATGGTCCAAATTTATTCTTTAAAAAAACTTTTCAAAAAATAAATGTGGACCATCCATAAGCATGTTGTGGAGCCCGGTCTCCTTTTTCTCTGCTCCTTCCCACTATCTGAGCTTGAGCAGTTCAGTGGTTCTTATTAGTGTTTTCTGTTTCATCTTTCTCCACTGTAGTCCAGGGAAGTGGTGAATATTCATTCATATTTGCAACCATGATGATGAAGGAATAGGTGTCCCAACACTTGAGACACCTCCCCGAAGAAAAGTACAGATGCAAGATTCCTCACACTTTGCAACTTCATGTGAGAAAAACTGTTAAAAGAACACAACTGTTTTCTGCACAAAAAGGGGAATATCCTTGCATAAGAATGAGTAAATGTTGCACAAGTCACACTCTGTCCTACACAATATATTCCTTTTTGCACAGAAAGCACATTTGTTGTTCAAAAGGTTATTTTTTGTATGTGAAGAAAAACCACTTGTGTTTTTACAGAAAGGGATTTTTCCTTCTTGAAAATTGTGTGGAAACTTCTGTATTTTCACAGAGCATGAAGAAGATCACTGAATTTTTCAGTACTTGAATGCAGGAATGAAAGAAGAAAATAATTACATCCCTTTGGAGCCTTTTAAACTAAATAACTTAAGCATATCAACTTTGTCACAAGAGGAAACAAGCCACTGGAATATCGTGTTACACCATAGAGATGTTGAAACCCAAGTTACACAAACAATACATTTGTACATTCCCCCCCCCTTGCATCGTTTTTCCCTTATTTTCTTTTGCAACTATATTATTGTGTGAAACTTTATAGAATTTGAGACAGCTTATTGCAAAAATAATATTTCCCCCCTGGCTTGTGGTAATGAGCTTTGGGATCTGACTAAATATCCTGCAGACACAATTGCATCTTTGATTGGTATCTCAGTTGCTGACAGCAAGCTTAGAACAAATTTCAGTCACTTGCATTGCTTATTTGGCAGTGGAGCATCTTTTGCATAGCATAGAAACATTGACTTTTTTTTTGAACTAGAATCTCCAGCATCCACAAGTCAGTATGGCCACCGCTGTGCTGTAAGAGTTTGGGTGTTGTAGTCTGAGAAATAATGTCCCCCAACCTCTGACATTTTGAATATCAGAAAAATAACAAGTGTTGTTGTTGTTTCCTGCTTTTCCCCCAGTTTGGCACACAAATCGTATAACAATTAAAACAAATATAATTAAAAATTCACAGCCTACAAAAGTTAAAAAGCAATTAAATTACCATACAGTTAAAATCAGCTAAAACCAAAAAATATTAAAAACAGCAATAAATAAAAATCTAGCAAGTTATAAAAGACCTTTTTCTTTTTTTAAAAAATCAATTCTCAATGGCTTGCCAAAATGAAAAAGGGTGTACTTCTTTGCAGAAAGATGGTGAGGAGGATGCCGGTCTAACCTCTCAGAGAAGGGAGTTCAGGGCCTGGGGGCAGCCACTGAGAAGTCCCTTCCTGCATTTCCACAAAATGTAGGTGTGAGGGTGGTGGGTCAGAGAGAAAGATCTCTCTATATCATCTCATATTCCACTGACTGTTGATAGAACCAGGGGGTTTTGTTTACAAAATAATACTAATTAATTTTTAAAATGCATTTATCCCTATCTGGTAAAGCTCATCAGCCCCTGGGAACAACAGGCTCATGCAGATGAGATTGCTATCTGAATGCTGTTCTAAACAAACAAAAGCTGCTCTATTATAGGGGGAGTAGGAAACTGACTTATAAGGCTGGTCTCACCCTTAAGTGAAGTGGTCACCAGAGGCAGCAGATGCTGGGAGACAGCAGCAGGTAAAGAAAGAGAAAGATTTCTTTTTTGCCTTCAAGTCACTTGTCTACTTATGGTGATCCTATGCATTTCATAGGGTTTTCTTAGGCAAAGAAAACTCAGAGGTGGTCTTGTCAGTTCCTTCCTCTGAAATATAGCCTACAGTACTTGGTATTTGTTGGCAGTGTCCCATCTGAGTACTAACCAGAGCTGATCCTGCTTAGCTTGCAAGATCAGATGTGATCCGGTGCCGTTAAGCCATTTAGACTTAAAAGAACAAGTTACCTCTCTCCCAAAACAGATTGCTGCCTTTAAGGATGGTGGATTGTGCTGTTCCAGCTCTAGCGCCTACCAATCTAGTTGGCTTTGGCACATAAAATGGGAGGGGATGCCATTTTATTCTTCACCTTGGGCAGCAAAATGTTTTGATCTGCTCTAATAGTCAGTCTTGTCAAAAGGCCTGTGGTCAGAATAGTTCATACTTCAAGCTTTGGTCTTTTGGAAGATTAAACTGTGCTGGAGTTTTGGAATATGGTTGTTGATTGCCCTCAGGAATTTCTCCACATCACCCAAGTAAGCCATGCTTTGAACCTAATGACCCCAGATTCCTGCATAAAGACCTTCTTAAACAATTGTATATAGCTGCAAAGTCATCTATGGCGCGTAATTTGAAGTCTCCACAGCAACCAACTAAACAGCTGTAGATTGGTAAAAGTGAGGAGACTGTTTATGTGTAACCTCACTTAGCAAGGGAAGCAAGGAAAGTTTTTAACAGAGACCTTTTGGCACCATAGTTTACATTTATTTTCTATACAGAGGAAACACTTCAAATTTATAATCAAATTCCAGACCACTATACTTGTCTCTTCTGTTTCTGAATAATACACATATGTGCGCACTCACATACTTGTTCTTTCTATCTTCTCTCTCCCTCTCACACACAAACACTATATATATCTGGTGTGTGCATGTGTGTAGTTATAGTATAGAGGCATAACTTTGTCAACACAGTTTCTGGCAAAAAAGTTCCTTTTATAAAAGTCTTTTCACAGTCATTCCCTGCTTTTCTTCCTTGTCTTCTGTCTAGCTGAAAACTGGCTTTGGTGCTGGGTTGCAGCAGTGTGTGTGTGTGTGTGTGTGTGTGTGCAATAAACAATGCCACAGAGCTTGAGCTGTGAAAGACTGGATTCTGTTCTGGCTGATCCTACTATAGATGCATGTGCCTGCCAACAAAACTCGAGATAAACAGCAGCCGCCTCCAGAATCCCTTGCTGAGCATGTGTGAAGAACAAAACAGAAAGAAAAGGGGAAAAGTCTATCAGCGCATTTCACCACCTATCACCAGCATGTTAACATATGCAGATCTATAAGGCCAGTTAAGTGGAAATCATAAGAAAAGTGGAAGCTGGGAAAAATAAAAATCATCCATGGAGGTATTTTGGAAGAAGCTTTCAAGTGGTCTTTAGAAAGTTCATGTTTTAGTTTACTTTTCCAAAGCTTATGTGACCTGGTTGTCTCATTTCAAATGTGCGTATGGTTAGTCTTGTGGGGGGGGGAGCTGAACATGTTGAGCAGCTCTTTTTTTTTTTTTTTATACAGGAATTTATCCTTTTTCTTTCTTCCTCTGGTAACAAATTTTCTGTCAAAGTGATACTCCAGAACACATCTACTTTGTTAATTGAGATATATCTGTATATCTGTATGTAAATAATTATGTATATATCTCCATCCATTCAATAGTCCATTGCTGGTTGAGTTGGTTTTGCTGTATTTTTGTTAAACTTGGTAAGCTTGCGAAGGATCTCGGGCCATACAAATGACCTTCAGGGCCTACATGAGGATGACAGGCTGCACAATTCCCATACACCAGCAGACTTCCCTTGTTGGAGGATGAAATTTGATTATTTGGAAGTGTGGGTGTGATCTATGAGAGGGGAAGCCTGATTTTTCCTAGTGTCAATAACTAATTTTTTAAAAGAAAGTTTTGGAAATTCCTGCATTGGAGTTGATAGACCCTTTGCTATACCTAAGTGGGACTGTTTTTGTTACCTCTGCACCTAGCACCTTTCTATCAGCACTTGTACCAGCAGAAATAACTTTAAGGCGATACTTTCCATTGGCATTCTCAGCTCTTGGCACTTCTGAGGAACTAGCTCATGCTCTCAACATTTCTCAAATGAAAAGGTCCTACACTTGGGTAGAAAAAATGGAATACAGAAATATAGGATGGGGGACACGTGGCTGGATAGCAGTATGTGTGAAAGGGATCTAAGAGTCTTCATAGACCACAAGCTGAACATGAGTCAGCAGTGTGATGCGGCAGCCAAGAAAGCCAATGTAATTCTTGGCTGCATCAATAGGAGTATGGTGTCTAGATCGAGGGAGGTACTGGTACCACTCTACTCTGCTTTGGTTAGACCTCATCTTGAATACTGTATCCAGTTCTGGGCATCCTAATTCAAGAAGGACATGGTCAAGCTGGAGCAAGTCCAGAGAAGGGCAACCAAAATGGTGAGAGGCTTGGAAGCCATGCCCTATGAGGATAGACTTAGGCCCTTTTCACACGCGGGCGGCGGAATGGGACAAGCCACGCCAAAACGGGGCTTACCTTGTTCCGTCGCCGCGCGGAGCAACGCATTTCGCTGCTCTACACGCAGCAGCATCCCGCGGCATCCTCGGCGCCCGGCAGCACCCAAAATGGCAGATTTTGACTGGCAGAGCCTCTCCGCCAATCAGAGAAGCTCGCCAGCCGGAAATTCCACCCCTTGCCCGATCTGCAGGGACGCCCTTTCGCACGTCCATAAATCCATACGGGTGCTGCGACGGGGCTGAATGGGGCTGGATGCCCCGTGCCTTTGAAAAACCACATCAAATGTGGTTTTTCAAAAGCACGCGGCGCCGCCACTTGCGGGCGCCGACCGCAGATTGGCGTGTGGATTTACTCATGAGTAATCCACCCCAATTCGTGTAACGGTGTAGACGACCTCCATGGACGTCGATCTACACCGTTTTTTTAACCCCATGTGAAAAGGGCCTTAGAGAGCTGGGTATGTTTAGTCTGCAGAAGAGAAGGTTAAGAGGGGACATGATAGCCATGTTTAAATATTTGAAGGGATGCCACCTAGATGAAGGAGAGGGCTTGTTTTCTGCTGTTCCAGAGACCAGGACAAGGAGCAATGGATTCAAGCTGCAGGAAAGGAGATTCCACCTGAACCTCAGGAAGAACTTCCTGACAGTCAGGGCTGTCCGGCAGTGGAATATGCTACCTTGGAGTGTAGGGGAGTCTCCTTCCTTGGAGGTTTTTAAGCAGAGGCTAGATGGCCATCTGTCGAGAGTGCTTTGAGGGTGTTCCTTCATGGCAGGGGGTTGGACTGGATGGCCCATGTGGTCTCTTCCAACTCTACATTTCTATGATTCTATGAAAACCAGGACATCTGTGCCCAAGCAATATTAGGATGTGGTCAAGATAGCAAAGTTATTCATGAGGAAGAACATGCAAGCTAGGAGAGGCTGTAGCTGTTTGCATTTGTCCGAAGGGCAAGATTCTGCCCCTGCCTTCTCTCTTTCCTTTGAATTAATGGAGTGCAAATGCACTTTGAACTCAGTTTGCAGCAATTGGAGTAAGCTGAGGACAAAGGGGAAAGTGGGAGGGGAAGAAAGTGGGATGACAGAGGATTAATAAGGACTGTTCCTGTCAAGTTGGGACAGTTGGAGGATATGCTAGCTGCTGCTGCTGCTTCTGATATTTGTTTGGATCTGAATGTGTACACCAATTGAATTCAAAGGAACTTAAGTTCGTCCTAATTTAAGAGGACCTACCCTAAGAGAACCAGCATGGTGTAGTTGTTTGAATGTTGGACTATGACCCTGGAGACCAGGGTTCAGTTCTCCACTTGGACATGGAAACCCACTGAGTGACCCTGGGTGTGTCACACATTCTCAGCCTCAGAAAACCCTGTGATAGTTTTACCTTAGGATCGCCATAAGTTGGAAACAACTTGAAGACAAACAACAACAACACTAAGGGCTTTTTCACACTTTGGGGGGAAAACAGGGCATTCTGATACTTACTGATACTTACTGGGCTGGCGCGCTCCCTCTGCTGATCCAGACTGATCCGGAGCAGTGTGTGCCCGCGCTACACAGTTCTCCGGGGATGAAAATGGTGCTTTCTGGTTGGTGGAGGCTCTCCACCAACCGGAGAAGCTCACCAGCCTAAAGCCTGCCCCCGGAAGATTTTCAGCCTCACGCTGGTGCGAGTCTGCAAATCTACACATTAGCGCAGTGACGGACTGGAGCGCGCTGTGCTGTTGAAAGACCTGTTTTAATCGGTCTTTCAATAGCACAGAGAACCACCAGTTTGGTCGTTCTGGAGCGGGCTGAAGTCCGGACATACATAAAGTAGTGCAGTGCAAACGTCCTTACCGGAGGACGCTTTGCCCCGTCGCTAAATCAAAGTGTGGAAAAGGCCTAAGTATGAGAAAGACTAGACCCAGAATATAATCAGTTTAACTGCTCTGGAATTCTTTCAATATTTTTCTTAAAGCCATGCATTTTCACACTATTTTTTAAACCTGTCACATTGGCATTTTAATTTATGCTTCTATCCATTCATTGTAATTTATGCCCCCATTCTCTTGCTGCTGAAGGCTGTTGGTGTGTTTAGCAAGTTTGGACAAATTGAACTGTGGCTTGTGGTTGAATGTTGTCATTATAGTATGGCTGGTTTGTTCTGGGATAATGAATGGTTAGAAATGGTACTGCTTATTTAATCTATTTGCTCTCTGATTTTGTTGATTTATTCAATTGTGTCACTAAATTAATTAGGGAATACAGTTGTACTTGGGCCTGCTGTGAACCCACTTTGCAGACAGAAATTTTAGAAAAGAGGTATACAAATAAACTTGACTAACAGAATATGGAAGAGCAAGAAGTTTCATGTTCTCAGTGCAATGCAGCATCTTATTGTCTTAATTTCTGTAACTAATTGTCCCTATCCAGTAAATGCCATCAGTGCACTGGAACAAATTTCCCTATGGGTTGGCCCTCTGGATCTAGCTTTCCCTGTGCCAGGAAGAACTGAAAAGGGAAATAAAGGCCCTTTTCTCACGGGGTAATTAAATCTTCCCAGGTCGACCTCGATCGGGTGCCATTTTCACCTTAGAGAGCACCTGATCGCATTAAATTTTTTGGATTCTCACCCCAATCCGCGCGGGGGAGCCACCATTCAGCATTTCCGCGCACCTTTTAAAAACCAGAAGAAATGTGGTTTTTTCCTCCAATCCGCGCTCGTCGTTTCATGAAAAAGCGACGGTGCGTCCTGATTCGTGCGGGCGATCAAGAGAGGGAGGGATCAAGGCGTGGCCAGCAGAAGCCACAAGACCGCCCCCAATACGAACGGCTGAAAGGACCGTCATTAGCGGGGCTAGCACCCCAGCAATGATCGTCAGTAGCTCGTTCTCCATACACAAAACAGCAAAAAGCAAGCAGAAAGAAAGAGGGGGAAACTGTTTCCACAGTGGTTCAAAAGAAAGGCGCGGGACAGGGTGAGGGGGCGGAGGATGTGAGGGGGCGTGCGTGCGTACTGACGTCAGTGATGACGCTCAGGATGTTTCTTTTAAAAATAGGGCACAGCCAATCAAATGCTAGGCAGGGCGGGGAAAGGACACCTTTGGGAGTGGCCATGGTAATATTGTGTGAATGCGTTGATGCTGCCTAAGCCTCTTCCCTATGGAGCCGTGAGAATGCTACTAAAAGTTCAGTCGTGTTAGTGGGGATTAAGGAAAACCCCGCCTGGATCGTGGCGGCACGATTTCTGCACCCCGTGAGAAAAGGGCCAAAGGCAGCATTCAGCTGTGCTTGAGTATGTCTGGATCAAACCATTTGACCAAGAACACACCTAAGCTAGAGCTTTGAAAAGTTACTTCTTCAGAATTCCCGCAGAATTGGTCTGCTAGTTGGGGAACTATGGGAATGGTAGTCCAAAAAACAAACAACAACAACAACAACAACAAAACCAGGCTCTGATTTAGATATCTACAGTATATAACCTGCTAGGTGTGGAGAACCTGATGGCCAGTTTTATTTGAAGTTAAGAAAGGAGGGCTTTACAAAAGCAAAATTACTAAAAGAGAAAGAGTGGAGAAAAAGAGGTCTATGTACAATCTTTGGATCCTTGGTGTCACAGTGCTGAAATCACACGGCTTGATTTTGCTCCGATGATTCTGCCAAATTATGCTAATGAGAATCCTCAACACCATGGCTACAGAGCTCTCTGTTTAACCCATGCTGTGGCAGTTCATGTGAAAAAGCAAATGGAGCATTCACATGAACTGACACAGCATAAAGCAAATGGCTATAATAAATTGGCTTCCTTCCCCCTCTTCCCAGGGCTTAGGCAAATGTATCACATTGTTGTTTGGAGTTCTCTTACTACTGCTGTTTCATCAACTACATTATGTTCTTTCATGCTCAAAGATTTCACAGAGGTAATTCCACATCACTTGGCCTGACTTAATTAAATGAGACTACTTCTATGTACATAGCTTTTTGTATCCTAAGTTCTTTTTTCTTGCGACCGAGATCAAAATTTTATCCAAAAATAATAGAAAACCTCAATAAAACATTTCTTTTAACAAACCCACGGGGTGCCTAACAGCAGCTTTACATACACAAGGTATGAACAAAATTGCCTTACCTGTCCTAAGATTTGGAAACACGTGAGTGGCACAGTGGACAGGTACTTTCAGAATGGTTTGCCACTGAACTTGAAATGAAGATTTGTGTGCTGAACATGCATACTAAATTTTACTATTTTTGTGTTCAGGGACAATAGAAGCCATGATATCTGAGTTATCTATGATATAAAAAAAATTATATATGGTATGGAGAAAGTGGATAGAGAGCCTTTTTCTCTCTCATAATAGTAGAATGCAGAGTCATCCAGTGAAGCTAAATGATGAAGGAGCCAGACATGTTCAGCCTGGTGAACCAAGACTGAGGGTGACATGGTGACACTCTTTTAATATCTCAAGGACTGACACAAGGAAGAGGCTTCAGGCTTGTTTTCTGCTGCTTCAGAAGGTAGAATTAGATCTAACTGTTTTAAGTTTCAAAAGGGTAGATTTCAATTGATAATGAGAAGAAATTTCTTGGCAGTGCAAGTAGTTCAGCAATGGAATCAATTGCCTACAGAGGTGATGAGGTCTTCTTCTGTAGATGTCTTCAAAGAGAGGATGAACAGCTACATTCTGGGAATGCTCTAGCCAGAAATCCAGGGGGTTGGACTAGATAGCCCATGGAGCATCTTCCAACTCTATGATGGGACATGAAAACAAATACTTTTTCATACAACATGTTTCTTGAAGTATGGACTTGACTTCTACAAAATAGAGTAATGGCTGGCTCCTTGTACAGCTGTAAAAGCATTAGACAGATTCATACAAGCTGTGAAGTCAATTTATCTGAAAGAGTGTCTCCTCCTGTATGAGTCTTCCTGGAAATTGTTCTGTATCCTATCACCCAAGAACATGTACTAGTGAGGAGAAGAGAGTGGGATTTCTCTGTACCAGCCCCTTGATTATGGAACTTCATCACAAGAGAGGCCAAGTTAGCTCCATCATTGTTGAGACTCCAGTGGGCAATCAAAAGTATATTGTTCCACCTGGTGTTTGGTTTTCAAAATTAGTTTTAATCTGTTTATGAACAATGGCAGGAAATCTACATGGGTTACTTATTTTCACCCCTGGCCTGACACCAAAACCTTGATGCATCAACTGCACCAACAGAAGGAGGTCTATTCTGCTGGTGATCAGGGTGCAGTTGGATGACATTTCCACTACTGTTTTGGTGGAGAGTGAGGCTGCAACATGAGAATATGACAAGAATCCTGCTTCTGATTGTCACAGCCTGACTTGCTGGCAGGAGAGGGATGGAAAGATCATCCACCCATTCCTTGATCACCAGCAGAATGGGCCTCTTTCTCCTGGAACATTTCCTCACTAGACTGTTATAGGCCCTTTTCGTATGGCAGTTTACAAGCAAAAGGGCCCCTTGAGTGTTGTGTAAATGTGAGGAGTGGTCTGCATGACGCACTCCCATTTCTGCCATGCTCAAGGCCCACAAGCGGAGCGAATACACTTTTTTTTTTTATTTTCGGCTTTTAGCCGAAAATAACCCGCGCTTGCGCAAGGCTCACGGGCCTCGGCCGCACTCACCTGTGGTGCGAAGCCTCTGGAGCCAGGCTGGTTGCACGTCCTCTCCTCAGTGCAGCGTCCAACTCCCAGGCTGCACTGTGGAAGGAAGGGGTGGGCACTGGTGGGCTCTCGCATGAGCAGGAAGGAGCTGTGGAGCCCGAGCAGCAGGGAAGCAGGAGGCTTGCGAGAGCTTTCCTGCCCAGGCTTTTCACACGAGGTCCACACTCCAGCAGCGTTAAAAGGTAAGCTGCGGAAAGGGCCATAGTGCATTATTCCACTTTCAACATCTTAGGGAATCCTGGGGTTTGCAGTTTAGGGAGGGGCCTTTAGAATTCTTAGCCAGAGAGCTCTTTGGCCTCAGTAAACTCTGGCTAATAATTCTAAAGGTTCCTCCCTAAACTGCAAGCCCCAGGATTCCATAGGATGTTGAAAGTGGAATAATAGCACTATAACAGTCTAGTGCAGAAATGGCCTTGGTGCGACTGTTGCCCAATAAAGTAGTCTGGGACAGCAGTTACAATCATAGCAATAGTGCCATGACTGTAACTATGCAGGGATTGTAAAGATGGATCAGCTATGCACAATTCTAGGTTATGCATCCATAAGTGTGATGATGAATTCCAGCCAATTTTTCAAATATATATTTATTGGGGCTCCTGGTGAATGGAAAAACAATTAGTAAACACTTAGTTGTTGTTGTATCTTCATGTTGTTTCTGGCTTATGATGATCCTTGTGCATTGGGCTGTGCATTCAGTTGAATATTTAGTTGTGCAACATTGTAAACCAACATAAGGGCTTTGTAATAGCATAATCAGTGTGGAAATTTGCTCTACATAACCATGAGGTTGGATTTCAATCACTGCTGTTATGGCTAGTGGACACCTTATCAATGCATGAGGAGTTATGCTTTGATTGTGCTTATGCAGCCCTGATGTTGGGTCACAATGTTGCCCAAGTGAATATATAACAGAATGCACAACTCAGTACACAATGACATGACATATACAACTGTGCTTCTGGAACCTTGAACTACACATGAACATTCTCTATTATACGAAAGATCCCAAATGCTTCCACGGGAGAATTTATACATGTGTAAGACATCAAAAGGCTTCTGATGTATATATTACATCCAGTATCAGGTAATTTGTCACTAAATACTAGTTGGAGAATAGTTATTTGGAGGGTACTATTGTGTTCATGTATTTTTGTAGATTTCCTACAGCAGAATGGTTGGCTGAGACACACTAGCAAAAAAGAATGATGGAGCAGATGCACTTTTGGCCTGGGGCACTTTCACACTATGTAGTTGTAGCACTATGATTCTACTTTAACTGTCATGGTTACATTCTATGGAATCCTGGGATTTATAGTTTGTTGAGGGCCTAGGGCTCTTTGGCTGAGTATTCTAATTCTAAGTATCCCTCCTTAAACTACGAATTGGTTATTGAGAGACAGAATCATGTGCATCTAATCTCTAAGCATTCCTGATTTTTGCAGTTCATGGTCATGTATGGAAAGACTTCCATGAATAAAGTTGTTCATAGGGCATTAAAAAAACCCACTTACCCACAAATCAATATGCTGAAATCATGTAAGCTTATCTCCTTCCTCGGCCCCATTTATTCATACAGCAGCAGGAAAGGCTTTTTTGTGTTACCAACAGATAAATATTGTGCCAATTATGATTGAGGTTTTGAAAATCAGCATATGCTGTCCCATATCCGTTTAATGGATATGATACATAAATATTTTCTTCACTTATGTCTCCCACCACAACTTTTAGCTACAAAAGATACAGCCAGACAAATTCACTGAATTAGCCTAATCTGCTTACTTTTCAAAATATATATTTTTATGAGTAGCCACTGTAAATAATTCCACAGCATAATTACATTAAAGCAACTAGGCTTCACAAAACCCGGAATTTACTATGCATTTACCATGTGCAAAATGGAATTTACCATGCATTTGCCAGAGCTAAATGCCAACCAATCAGGATTATAAAATGCTAGTCCCTCACTTCTCTAGAAAATCTTTTTAGTTTTCAGGCCTGTTTGTAGTAGGTTTTTAGAAATAAGGAAATGAAAAGGTTTTCATGTGGGTCAGGTATTTGAAACCTATGTTTTTGTCTGGTTCTGACTTGTCAATTTCAAGATCAAGAGCAGCAGGGAAAACACCTACTCCAATTCCCACAGGTTTTCAAAAATGATAAAATCTTAGCCTAGAAGAAGGAGAAACCCTAATCTTTACTTCTCCTTCAGGCTTTTGGTATTATGAAACTGGAGTCTATTTACCCTTGTCTGGGTGTCTTCCTGAACCTGTTTGTCCACCTAAGCCATTTGCTAACATTCACTCCCGCGACCCTTTCCCTCTCCACCCTCCCTTTTTCTTTTTGCATCATGTCTGAAAGGGCTTTTAATCTTGTGTCAAACCCCTCTCCCAAAACATTCCAAAAAGTCTTTCCCCTCTGCCATCTCCCATGATGCCTTCACACTGATTATAAGTCCCCTCTAGTTGCTCTTGAATTTCATGTTTTCAACAATACCCTCCATTTGTCTCTGAATAGAACTTTTCTGAGATGATGGAGGATGGGTGATAGTGAAGTGAATGTATGTGAAATATGATTAACTTTGCCTTTTCAAAATCATTGCTGTGAAATATAGATGTGATTTTAGAGGGCTCAGATCCAAAGTGTCATAGCTGGGCTATGGGCAGTACATGGAAAATTACTAGTCATGCTGGATGCAAGATTTGGGATCCAAAGAAATAACTTTGCCAAGTTTTGGGTAGCAATCCAAGATGAGCCATGGGGCTGTGGGACCAGCCAAAAAGACAGAACTTAAGAGCAGAACTTGGAAAGTTATTTTTAAGAAAAATAGATATAAGGACATGCTGAGGAACACATGAGTGAACAGTGATGATGTTCTGGACCCTGGGCCTAATAGAAATGGATGCTCCCGACAGAGGCTGTTCATCTCTATAAAAAATAGGGATGTCTTCAGGTTGAAGCACCAGAATATCCAGTTCTTGCTCCTAAATCTTGTCACTAATAAAAGAAAGAGAGATACCACCAGAAACTGGTGCTTGGAAGTTACGGTGGCTGAGGGAGAGAAGAGCGGGCAGGCACAGCTTCAACATGCCTTGGCCCTCAGTGGCTGGTGAGAGGCCCTCCTTTCATGTTCCAACTACCTATGGTCTGAGGGGGAGAAGAGCAGCCAGCATTGGCTGGACTAAAAATCTCTTCGCATTGCCATTCTCTTTTCTTTATGTATCATCTCTTATTTAGATTGCAAGCCTGATGGCAAGTTAAATTAATTATTTGTCAGCCTCCCTAGGGGCATTTATGACAGAAGTGCAGGATATAAACATAGTACTCTAAAGCAAGCAGGCAAATGAACAAGTTACAAATGTTTGGTTATTGCTTGGTTGCTTATGTATTTATTTACTCAAGCAGCTTGATCAGAAATTAAAACAAAGTACAGCTAAAAGTTATTCTATACAAATATTTTAAAATTAGGAAATTGGCAATTCTATCAAAAACACTAAATTGAGGCAGTTTTAACACACATTGAAACAGAGGCCATTTCTGCCCTATGCTTTTATAGTGCTGTTATTTCATTTTCAACAACCTGTGAAATGCTAGGGTTTGCAGTTTATTGAGGCCAAAGAGCTCTCTGGCTGAGAATTCTAAATGCCCCTCCCTAAACTGCAAACCTCAGGATTCCATTGGATGTTGAAAGTGGAATGATGGCACTGTAACAGTGTAGTGAGGAAATGGTCCTTGATACAGCCTCATTCACAGGCAGGAGGGGGTGTATGGAAACATCCTCCCCTTTGATCCCAATTGGAAGCTTAAGGAACCTCCTTCATTCAATCCAGCTGCTGGCTCTTAAGGTGATCTGGGGATGGGTGGTGTCCACCCAGGAGATGTTGCTTACTTATGCAGATGTAACTAAGTAGCTGGTATAGGATATTGGCAATAGTTGTCCTGCTTTCTCACCCAACTGTGAATATCAAAATGTATGGCAACCACAACAGTTTAATTGCATTTAATTGTTTCCTCCAACAAATGGAGAGAAAGCTGTATGAGAAATCAAAAACAAATCTTGCTAACAAGATAACATTTTGGGTAACAAATGATACATGGCTCTGAAGAGAAATCAGAACAGCTACTGACAGTGCTTCAGCTTTGTTTTGTCATATGGCAAATAAATCAGGGAGCGATAAATTACACAATGTTTTGAAGACTGCTCACTAAATGTCTCTTGACTCTAAATGCTAGGTATTACGTTTGGAAGTAAATGTGATTTATGACTCTGCTGTTGTGATGTAGTCAGGGCCTTAACCACCAAACCCTGCTGTCTCTGCTTCAGTCAAAACTCCTTCTTTGAAGTTCAGAGTAGCTGCTGCCCACAGTGTTCCCCATACTCATGCAAAAAAGACACTTCCACATTTAAAGTGGCCACCGTGTGTTTTGCTTTGGTCCTGCACAGCACAGTGTGAGAGTTGTGTTCTGTTTGGAAATCATAGCCAGTGGAAACTGCTGTGGCTTTCTTGCTAAGTGCCCATGGATACTGTGACCCCATTCAGTCAGTAATAGGGGAACATGCCTTCATTCATCTCTGCCTGGCTTCCTTTTAGGAGCCTGGTCCAAAGATCACAGTACTGAGATGTGAAAGCAGCAAAGTACCCTGAGGGCTTCTGTGATTAATCAGGAACAATTTGTTGACATGTCTGTCTGCCTGCCTGCCTACCTACCTACCTATCCTGTCCCAAGATGTAGCTATGGTTTCCAAAACAAGCACCTTTAACATGGGGCTGGATATATTCACAAAGGTTAAGGTCCTTTCTGCACCCTACCTTGTCTCGTCATGCTCTGGTGGGGCTCCCAGCATCGACTATGCTGGGAAGGGAGTGTGACGGGAGTGCTCCCCTCTATATTGGCTGTTTCCCTGACGAAAGAAGCATGATGGACCCACTTCTTCCTTCTGCAGCACAGCTGGACACTTTCCTAGGCTGAGCTGGGGCAGGAAGCATCTCCATCTTGCTTCTGGGGCTTCCATAGGCCCATAGGCCAGGTAAGTGCAGGATGGTGGCATGATCACAGGTCATTGGTGGGAAAAAACTCATCAATGATTTAATCTGAGATTGTGCCTCCTGGTGACAGGAGGACAGGACCACAATGACGTCATGCATAAGTATTGCCATGGTCCCACTCCTCCCCTATTCCCATGCCAGGACAACAGTGTCCTGCAGAAAGGCCCAAGGCCATCAGTGTTAGGTTTCTCTGGTGTTGGAGGAATATGCCAGTCTGATAAATTCTTATAAAATCTTAGAGTTGGAAGGACCATCTAGTCTAACCCTTGCCATGCTGCAAAACACATCTAAAGCACTTCTGGAAGATGACTATCCAACCTCTGTTCAAAGACCTCCAAAGTAGGAATGCCCCCCATCCTATGAGGCAGTCTATTCCACTGCTGAACAGTTCTTGTGTAAATAAGTTTTCCTAATATTTAGGTGGATTCTCCTTTTCTGTGATTTGAAGCCATTGCTTTGTGTCGTAGTCTCTGGAGCAGCAGAGAACAAGCTTACTCCATCTTCTACATGACATTCCTTCTGATATTTAAAGATGGCTGTCATATTACCTCTCAGTCTTCTCTAAACTAACACATCCAGCTTGTTAATTATTCCACATATGGCTTGGTTTCCAGACCTTTGGTCATCTTGGTTACTCTTCTTTGGACCTGTTCCAGCTTGCCAATATCCTTCTTGAACTGTGGTGTCCAGAACTAGATGCAGTATTCTGGGTGTGGTCTGATCAATGCAGAAGGTACTGGGGAATGTGAGATTGTACTCATGTCCTGCTTGTGGGCTTTTTATTGGCAATAGGTTGGCTACTGTGTGAAGAGACTGCTGAACTAGATAGATTTTTGGTCCAATGCAATGTGGCTCTTCTTATGTTCTAGCCAGTTAGCTTTAGATTTCCATTGCATGCTATCTTTCAAATGTTGATACATAATGTAAGGAATGACAAAGGTCTGCTCTTCTGTCAGTTGGGGTGCACCCAACTAGTGTTTCCATTCCCTTTCCCTCCCATGAGGGATCTCTGATGTGAGGAGGAATTGTCAAAAGGAAGAACTTGACGTGTAAAAAGTTCAAGTACAGGAGAACATGAAACAGACAGGTATTTATGTCCCAAAGACTACTACAGCACTACTGGGACCAAAATATGCCTATCTTTTTTCAAACCACCAAGAAACAACAACTTCTCCTTTTGGAAACAGCAAAATACACCACAGTCTACATTTTATAACTTTATGAATCTACAGCTATGTTGCAGAAATGTCATGACACCCTGTTAATGAATTGCGAAGATGCACATCCAGGCAAGAGTGTTCTGATATACATCACTTCTGATACACATCAGGCCCTCCTGTTGTGATCTGACACTTCTTGGCCAGTGTCCTGATGCTCATCAAGGAACATCCCAATGAGCATCAATGCATTAGTCACTCCAGTGGCTACCATTGCACAATAGACACCCATTACAAAATATGGGTGTCTATTCCGCAATGGTAGCCAGTGGAATGACTAATGTTGTGCAATGGGCATTGATTAGACACCCATATTTCGTAAAGGGTGTCTATTGTGCAATGGTAGCCAGTGGAGTGACTAATGCATTGATGCCCATTGGGATGTTCCTTGATGAGCATCAGGACACTGGCCAAGAAGTGTCAGATCACAACAGGAGGGCCTGATGTGCACCAGAAGTGATGTATATCAGAAGACTCTTGCTTGGATGTGCATCATAGCAGATTCCAAGCAAATAAGAACATTGCAAAACTACTCAATTTAGATGTTCACACAAGTTAGGCCATATGCGAAGATGTAGGGTGGCATTCAGTACCGCAGTTCTGGATCTGTAACCTAGGTCCTTTCCGTACCACCCTCCCACCATGCCATGGGGTTGGGAGAAGCATGGGACCATGACAATGTTTCTGCGTGATGTCATAGCATCCATCCTTCTCCTATCCCCAAGCAGTGCAATCATGGACTAAATCGTTGACAGGTTTTCCCTGATCAGGCCACCATCCTGGACCTGCTTGTCTTGTGGAAGACTTGTAGAAGCAAAATGGCTGCACTTTTTGCCCCAGTGCAGCCTGGGAAAGTACCTGGCTGTGCTGCAGAAGGAAGAGGTGTGGCCATCACACTCTCTTCTGCAGGGAGCCAGCTGGTATATAGAGGAATGCTCCTGTCACACTCCCCTCTTTGCCAGGAGCTGGGTCTGAGATGGGTCTGAGACCTGCTGTCAGGATCCCCACCAGACAACTGTGGGAAAAGATAGGGTGCAGAAAAGGCCCTAGATTTATGTGTCTGTTAACTGTTCTATAGTCATGATCCCTAAGTAATCATGATCGTGGCACTATTGCTATGGTCATAACTAATCTCACAAACTCATTTTACCAAGCAGCTGCTGCTCTGAGAGATAGTGGTCTGTTTTGCTGGGTGTTTCCACTCTCTTCCATCAGCAAGTGAGACTGTGACTACCAGAAGCATGACCCCTGTCACAGTTCCATGACACAGCTTCATTAGCAGATGGGAAGGGGGTGGAAACATCATGCACATCTGCCCTGACTGCCAGCAGAATGGACAGCTCTCCTTGAGAGCAGCTACTGTCATGTAGATTATGGGGAATCAGGCCAGGAGATGTCACTTAGTTAGACATACTTAACCAAGTAGCTGATGTAAAATACTGGCCATAAGCCTCAAGAAGAATGGCAGCCATAGATTTTAAGGAATGACATAGCAACTAGTGAGTAACTAATTCAGTCTATCGTCTTCAATCTCCATTCTTTCTGAATGATAAAGTCATTAAAAAAGAGCTGATATTTCAGACAGGTGTACATGCAAAAGGCTAGATATTTAACCATGTCAATACATCATTTAATATCAAAGTCAGTATCATTCATGCCATGGTATTTCCCAGGTTTGATGGATGGTTGTGAAAGCTGGACGGAGAAGGACACTGATAGGGAAAAAATTGACATGTTGGAATTCTGGAGGAGAGCTTTGGGGGTGCGCTGCTAAAAAGAAAAAAAAAATGGGTCTGAGAGCAAATCAAGCCAGAAAGATTAAATTGAGGCTACCATACTTTGGATGTATCACGATTTGATTTTATCAAATTCTCACAGCCTCATTGGAAAGGATGATAATGCTGGGGAAAATGAAAGGCAGTTGGAAAAGAGGAAGACCACATTACAGAAACATTGATTCAATCATGAAAACCATGGCCCTGAGTTTGCAAGACCTGAGCAGGACTGTTAATGCTTGGGGTCTCTCATTCACGCTGGTCTCTCATTCAAAGGGTTGCTGTGAGTTAAATGTGACCTAATGGCAAACAACAATAGAAACAACAACAATCTCTATTGTTGAATTTAGACTGTTGTTTAGGTCAGATCCAAACTGTAGACCACATGGCCACCACGTTTGGCCTAATGTTTGGCTACTCTCTTCACCTGTCATCTGCATTTGGATTATCAGTTCTGATGAAGAGTCCTGGTTTGAGGATCTTGACTATTATTTAGAGACATTTTTGTTGGTTGCAATAAAAATATTTTGTAACTTTGGACTTCATATTCCTCTTGAAGGAATAATTTCACTAGTGACCAAACTGATAGGCTATGGTTCCAAAACCAACACTGTATTCAGATTAACTGCTATTTATTGAAGGATTACCTAGCCTAGATCCAATTGTTAGTTCCAGTTATAATCAATGCAATTTACTCAAGTGTGATTTACCAAATTCCTATAGATTCAGTTGATCTACTCTACTTAAGATTAAAAATTGAATTTAAGCCATAGATTTTGCTTGCTTCAAAAAAACAAAAACAAAAAAAACCCAGATGTTTTATAAGGAAGAAAAACGTATGTATTTTGTTTATTCCGGCCTGGTTTTGTATTGGGCAATCACTCTAAAGAAAGAAGATTGGAAGAGGTTGCTTTAATCCAAAACAAAAACCCTGCCATGACAAAATAGCATTCATTTCCTATAGAATTTGCAATGGTCGCTGTCTAACTGTGACTAATATACATTGGTCTCAGTAGACATATTCTTTATGATTGCATTTGAAAAGCATTTCCCCCCCACAAAAGTGGGGAGTGGGGACAATCAAAATTCAGTTTGTCAGGACAAGGACTCTTTTTTATTCCTCTAATCAGATACAATCTCTGCATTAAAATGAAGAAATCCATCCTGCTCTGGAGTTTCTAAGTTCTTTTGATTTTGCATTATGGAAATATAAGCCAACAGTGGGAGACCATTCCACTGTTTCACACCAACCTTGAAATCTCATTTCAGCAAACATCAGCTTCCAGAAAAAAAATAAAAATAAAATCCAGACTGCATCTTATCCATCAACAGGTTTGTGTCTTCTGCTTAGCTGCAACTTGTGCAATTTGCCTTCTTTGTAAACAAGCTTCCAGAAAACTGGTGAAGACACAAATTTCTGAAAAGAGAAACCAGTTGTGACTTAGTTATCTGGCTTGTAGCTTCAGAAATCTGTTTGGCAACAAACCTACAAATCTTTGGATGAATAAAGCTGCCATGGGACCATTTCTCCTGCCAGAATTTACTAAGGTCTCCTCTCTCCATTTGTTACCTATTGTTTCTTTTACTCCCTATCCAACATGCCATTGTAAACTTTTTTTGATAGAAAGATCTAGGGCTATTTGGTAACCTAGGAACCAGACTTTCAAACAATATGGAATCCAAAAGCTGTCTGAAACAAGCTTTACTGTTTGGCCAAGCTTTTGAAAACCCCACCAGCTTAAGTTGTTGGTATCTTAAATGTTCTTCTCATCCCCCTCCCCTCATACTCCAAGTTGTCAACAATGCTACTAGAATGCTGTTTTCTTTTTAATGACTTTTTTGTTAATTGTATTTCTACGCCAAGAGGATCAGCAAATGTTTTGTTTCAAGCTAAATGTCTACTGTGTCAGTTAATCCCACATGTCCACATTAGACAATTAAGAAAGACCATGTTTCTAAGTCAAAATGCAACACGTCCCTTGTAAATTTACTTCCCTCTTATAATTGTTTACTGTTTCTTTCAGACCCTCAAACATGCGTAGAATGAACATACGTGAGAGAGTAAGGGTTGGATCTGCTCACGGTCTGCTCAATTATGTGTAAAAAAGCTAGGGATGCTACTAATTCATTTCCAGTCTGAATTCAAGATCATGGGGATGAGATTTTACACTCGAAATGATTTGGGATTTTGACACTTTGAAGGAGCACCTCTCCCTATATATATTTGCCTTGCAACTGGGGTCTGAAAGCAGAAACCTCCTCAGTGTCCCACCACTGGAGACAATATGAGGTGGGAGGACATGGAAGATTGGTTCCTTTCCAGCAACAATCCAAAACATTTATTTTGAGGGGCACTAATTTTTTCAAAGTATACATGTGGTTGTAGCTTCTAAGGGCCTTTCCACACTACACTGTTATAGTGCTATTATTCCACTTTCAGCATCCTATGGAATTCTGGGGTTTGTAGTTTACCGAGATCAAATTGCTCTCTAGCTGAGAATACTAAATGCCCCTCCCTAAACTGCAAACTCCAGGATTCCACATGAAGTTGAAAGTGGAATAATAGCACTATAACAGTGTAGTGCAGAAAGGCCCTAAGTGTGGCTATTTTTGAAATATTTTTACCTTGTTTAAATTATTTAGTTTTAATGTGGAAGTGTTTTAAATTGTTCATACTGGATGCCGTCTTGTGCTCTCATGCTAAAAGATGCGATAGAAGGGTTTTAATAAATAAATGAATAAATTAAATAAAAGTGTAGTGACAGAAAACAGATACTATCAAGTTGTGGGGTGTGGCAGTATTCTGTTATTGTTAAAAAAACAAAACAAAACATTACTAACAGGCTCACTTCTCCATCCTTCCATATCCTTTTTTTCCCCTAACTTTTTAAAAACTTTTGAATTTTTCTAAAATTTCAAAACTACCCTCCACGCTCTTGAGGGGTTATGGAGAAATTTCAACATTTTTACACTCCTGCAACTGTCTTAGGCCCAGGAGAGGCCTTTGTTAATGCAGGAGTTAAACTTCTGGTTTACTTCATGGTTTAGAAAAGTTGCCTGGAATCCTAAATGGGATTACAAATCTTTGTAAGTGGACCAGCATCTTCAAGAATTAGAACTGGGAGGTTCTGTAATGTTCATATCCAATAAAGAGCTGCTGTTACGTTACTATGGATGGGAGACAATAACGGGAAGAGGCAAATACTGGAGAGTACTCAGTGGAATCTGAGGGAAGAAGGAGAGATGCATCTCAAAGTGCTCAGTGGAGGAGGAGGAGGAGGAGGAGGAGGAGGAGGATTTTAGAATAAGACCAATGGGTTTCAGCCTATGTTTATATTTCAATGGCCTTCTTCGGGGGAAATATGCTACTGAACAGCAGAAGTTTCTGGAGCTGAAAATCTTATTTCATTTGCTGGATTGACAATAAAAACCATCCAGATGTATCTCTCCTTTTGACCTCCAAATCAGCAAAGAAGCCCACATAGCAGGAGTGTTGTGCATCAAGACACTGGCTAGGGAGTGTGCATCAGGACTTTCTTGTTGGTGCCCCATTATGCATCTTCACATCTCACTAAGAGAGTTTCTTAGTGCCTCTGGATTCTGGCTGGCTTCTTGGGAAGTGGGGTTGAACATAGTGAAATCTTCCTCGCAACTCAACCACCAGAGGATGTAGGGGACATTCCGGTTTTTAATAATTAAAAAATGTTTTTTCCCCAAATTTTGTGAGTGCTGGAGAACCATGGGAGGAGGCTCAAAATGGCCTTGGCTCACACATCGGCCACCCTTTGTCCGTATCTACTGTAGTTTTTTTGGAATGCATTCAAGGTACAAATGGGTGCCTGGGACACTTCTTTTCAGCTATCCTTAGAAATAAAATAAAGAATCTGATTTCTCTTCATCACACTTTTTCAGTTCCTTTTAAAATGGCCCAGTTTCGCAGTCATCCTCCCACATTCTCCTTTTCCCTCAGCTTACTTCAATTGCTTCAGATGGAGTACAAAATGCAAAAATAGTTCACATTCAATTAAAGTAGCAGGGTGGAGGGAATCTTGCTCTTCCCAGAAGGCTGAGGCAAAAGCAAACTGCTACAGTCTCTCTCTTTTTGTCTGTTCTTCCTCATCAATACTTTTGCCTTCTTTACTGCAGTCTGATGTTGTTTGGCATCATTTGTCCCAATTGTCAATGCAATGTCAGAAGGTATGTTCAAGGGGTACTGGGAGCATAAGCGTTCTATACCTGGTTAAGGTAGGTGTGATAGATGATGCCACTGTGATTGAGGAGCAACTGATTGTGCCTGGGACTGAGCCAGTGAGTGGGATAGATGATGCCTCTGAGATTGAGGAGCAACTGACTGTGCCAAGGGCTGGGCAAATGAGCAAGTGAGCTTGCAAACATCTCCTGCATTGAAAGGTCAAACAGAGACAGAGTTGCCCTGGCCAGCTCATGATGGAGAGGGAACCGGCAGTGATGCAGAGGAGTTGCAGCCACCTGTGCCCATCAGCCCTCAATCACAAAGAAGGCTGAAACGGGCTGCTCAGAGGGAGGCTGAATGGACTAGGTTGAGGAAACAATAACACGCAGCACCTGTTCACAGCAGCTATTTAAGTCTGCCAGTGTGGCTGCTCTTTGCACGCAGCAAATTACTAGCAAGCCCTCACAACCTTCGTATCTTCTGCTCCCTGAAACCCTCTGGACAGATCTCTACCTCCTGAATCTTTGGACTGGACCTTGACCTGGCTTGGCTTGGCTTGCATTTTCCTTATGTTTGGTATATTCAGAGTCTTCCTGAAAGTATTTCTGACCTCCTTCCTCCCTTGCTGACTGTGGCTTGGCAGGGAGAGATTCCTGACAGTAGGAGAGTGGAAGCTACTTCTTTCTTTTCCACAGCTGGTGTGACAATTTGTAGCTCCCAGGTTCTTGTTTTTGGCCCTTTTGCTCCCCCTGCTTCATGAATGGTAACCTAAATCCGAAAATATCACATGAATGATTAACATAGTGGGGCATCCTTGAGATGTCCACCTAGCTTTCTCTCCCTATGCCCTTCCCCCAACCTGCACCCCTTATACTGCTCTCAAACCAGTGGTGCTTAAGTCATCAATTCAATCATCATCATCAGCAGAACATGTTATAAACCAACCTGGATGCAGAATGCTATTTGAAAGCACAGAAATTCTGGATCATTTGGATAACTACTATGTCAGGTTATACAGAGAGGCCATTGAAATCCATAAACACCTGGACAATTTTAACAGGAAAGAAGAAACTCAGAAAGTAAACAAAAGTTGGCTTGCGGCACTGAAAAACACTAAAATCAAGACTCAAAAATATGCCAATGAACACCACCCAGACTCAGCAGGTCTCTCTCCAGGAAAAAATACAATGGATTGCTAACGCGTACTTAAACGCACACACGACTGTTATGCATATCACCTGACTAACAACGCAACCCTAGGGGCTAGTCCACTCAACAATTGGCTATCTCACAGGCCAGATGCATCACTAATGCATCACAAATGCAAATCTCCCCCACCAGGGGATCACAAAAGTATATATACTCTATTCCACCTCCATGTCTCCAGATCCTCTGAAGATGCAGATGCAGATGCAGGTGAAACATCAGGAGCAAATACTACAAGAACAGAGTCGCATATCCCGAAAAACCCACAACAACTCATAAATCCAATTGTTTGTCCAAAATAGAGCAGTCCCATTAAACCAATGGGATTTTAATAAGCCAACATATATGTAAGTTTTATTGTTTCAGTGAGTCTATTTTGGAATGAGGCCCAGAAAAGGCCTGGGAGTCTGTGTGACTGGCATAACTGAGTTGAATCATCCCAGTTAAAAAACCTTTTAGCCCTGCTTTGGATCAACTACCATTTCTGGTCTAGGATGGCCACCCTAGAATATTACTGTGGCCTTAACAGTTATAAGTAAATTATCAAGGAAGTATTGCACGAACTTACCAGATAATTTCAAGCTCTGCACGGAGCAGAGCTTGAAATTCTTGTAGAGTCAGTATGATAAATGTGGTAGTTGTATCAATAAGCCAGGGCACACTTTTCAGCATTTTATATGCACAAGTGATATTTTCATTGAATTACCCATCCCATCTCATTCCCCCAATCTCCATGATTGCTTGGATCAGACTGTTGATTTGTTCTTATTTAAATCTGCATGAATTTTTTTTACAGCTAGGCTTTACTGTAGCCTCTGTGTGGTGGGATGGTTGTGATGTTCTTCTGATCAGATAAATATTAATCTGCCTTGGCAGTAAGTGAAAGAAGACAACAATGCATAGGGAAATAATCCGGATGTGAATTGCTGCAGTGCTGGGTCAGGTAACTTGCTATGATACTGTCCCACAATAAGAAAAAAGAAATAAACAGCAGTTTGTGCTAAAGCAGCACTTAAAAGCAATTGATGTGCATTCCCCCTTGCCTTTTTAAAATGTGCATATGGTTTCTTGGTGTGCTTTTAAATCAAGAATCAGCCAAGTTCAGATTAGGGACCACACAGAGTTGTCATGTCAGGAGCATCACAGACTAGGGATGGAAAGAATATCTGAAGACTTTTTTTTTCAAAAAAGTGGCTTCTCAGGTATCTGAAAATCTCATGTGAAGAATACTTCTAAATCCCCTTCATTGTTTTCTCCCATTCCTCAAATAGACTCAAGGACAACTCCCTCCCTTTCTAGCCTGTCTGGCTCACCTATTTCTTGTTCCTACTCTCCCAGGTGGGGAGGGCACCCCAGTGAAAAGGAGGGTCATGAGATGCATTCCTATAGCTGACACATGGTGACAAGAATATGTGAAACAAAACAAAAAAGGGGGAAGTGCAACTCCCCACACTGAAAGTCCTCTCTGTAGCAGTCTATGGCCTTTTTCGCATACCAGTCCTGTTGCGAAATGGCCTTGAGAGCATCGCACAATTGCAAAGACCGTTCCACATGATGTCCTTGATATCACGCAACACTTCCGAGGCCATTGGGGGCGATCGTACATTATATTTTCGGCTTGTTGCTGAAAATGATGCGTGATCGCACATCGCTCCACACTTACCTTGTGTGCAGAGGCTCTGGAGCCATGGCTATCACAGTTCCTTCCCCAGTGCAGCTTGGGAAAGTACCCAGCTGCTCTGTGGAAGGAGCGCTCGTGGAGCGCTCGCACTTCCTTCTGGCCAGCATGGAGCTGGTGTGGAGGGGAAGTGGAAGGGACGTGAGTGCCTCCCGGATGAGGCTTTTCGCGTGATCCCTGCACAATGATAGCAACACCAGGTGAGGTGTGAAAAAGGCCTATCTCACAAAAATGGTCTTTGCCTGCCAGCGGAAAGAGCAAGCATGAACCCATCCTCTCATGGAAAGGACTTCTACTTGGGAGCAACCACTAAGAAGGCCCTCTCTTGAGTCTTCACCAAATATTCTTCTAGGGGTGATGGGACTGAGAGAAAGCTGGTCCTAAGGATCACAAAACTCAGATAAACTTGCATGGGGAGATAATAGTCTTTCACATAGCTTGGCTCCAAGCTAGACTCAGGCCTAAATAATTAAATAAGCCTAAATCCAATGTTGTGCTACCAATGCAGTGCTAATATAATTGAAACTTCTTTACTTTTTGTCCCCACTGCAGACCTTGGCACAACTTGGAAATGGGTATCAGAGGATCTCTCCTTCCTTCAAAGTAGTTTTTAGGTTTCATGGGAGCTACAATGAGATCACCCCCTCCTGATTCTGTTGTTTGCTTCAGTTTGAAGATTGTACCATCACATTTTTGTAATAAGAGAAAATGACAGAGCAGTTAAACCCTAATTTCAGTTTAAATGCATAAAGCACAATGGCACTTTTACTTTTGGAATGTAGATATTTTTTGACATAGTGATCTCAGAGAACAATACAGAAATTTCTGCGCTACACTGTTAAAGTGCTATTATTCCACTTTCAATATCCTATGAAATTCTGGGGTTTGCAGTTTAGGGAGGGGCATTTAGAATTCTCAGCCAGAGAGGTCCTTGGCCTCAGTAAACGACAAACCCCAGAATTCCACAGGATGTTGAAAGTGGAATAATAGCACTGTAACAGTGTAGTGTAGAAATGGCCTCCGTTTTAAAAAAACATGTTACAAAAGTGAAATGATAAAATAATTAGCTACTTATTAAAAATGAGTAAAACTTGAATCAGAATTACTTTGATTAGCTTTTTCCACATAATGTGCTTATTCACATATAAAACATTTCAACCAGAGTCTTCTGGGGCACTACTTTGTCATAACTTCTGGTTGTACTAGTAACTGTATCGTTAACAAACTTGCAGAAGGTGGTATCCAGTACCCTCCTATGTGAGCAGTTCTCTCTTCACTTGTTGCACCATGGATTGGCTTAGAGGCTGATCAGCATGCAATCACAGCTCCTTTTCTCAACAGCAAGAATGAACAATGATTGGCTGTAAGGTAGGCTGGAAAGCTACCAGATGCCTCATTTTCTTCACCGGGCTATCTGGCTCTATATTTTGCATAAGTTTGCTGACAGCTTTAATCAGAAAATCAGCTTTTATTTATATAGTTTAAAGAATAATAACAGAAACCCAAAGGGCCGGCATGGTAGAGTGACCTGCATATTGGATTATGATCCTGAAGACCAGGGATCTATTCCTGCTGAATCATTGAAACCCACTGGGTGACCTTGGGGGCATGCATACTCTCAGCCCCGGAAAACCCCATGATAACTTTGCCTTAGGGTCATCATAAGTTGGAAATGAGTTGAAGGCACATGGCAATAACAGAAATCCTCTGGTCTGCTTACAACATAAGTTGGAAAGAAGCATTTCTTTCTTAGCTGTGAGGTATGAAAGTACAATACTGATGTGAATGAACAACTTCTAACATTGCAAGTAGCTGGGCAGGGTTTCTATTCTGCCTGAAACTGGTTTCAAGAACTCAAAAGCTGACATCTTTTTTTTTTTTTTTAACCATAGTGACATTATCTTGTTTATGCTTCTTAAACCAAGAGCTGTCAAAATGAGGTAGAAGTGAAAGGGAAAACAAGATAAAACAAACGGAGACATATAAAAATGTAAATATCTATCTATCTATCTATCTATCTATCTATCTATCTATTATCTATCTATTCATCCATCTACACCACACACACACACACACACACACACACACACCATCTTTCAGGTTTCAAATGAACCTCCAGGGAAACTCACACAAAATTTTTATCTAAATACAACTGATAGCTATGTGGAAGGAATCGGCAAAGTGTGTGTTATGTGTGTGTCTGTCAGGGGGAGGAATGAACCTCCATGCGGCTAGACAGCTGGGGATATATATTAAAAATGTGCACATTTTCAAAAGGGTACATAGAATTCAAATGTGTGCAAAGTAATTCTTAAACATGTTTTACTCAGTGTGGGAAATATGCTGAACTGATATATACAATTTTTCAAACATGAAAAAAAATGCCCGCAATGGGAGAAAAAAAGTATATATACAGGGGGAAAAAGATATTTATTTCTATTAAAAAGAAAGAAATGCTCATGGAGCTGCACATAAACCAGATATGGAGGTGGGAAAGGAGGAACCTTGAGCATGTGGACTTTATAGATGTGCACTTTGCTAATAAGTGAAAATAATCCAAACCACCCTTAAAACTTAAAACTTAGAAAGATCAGCAAAAAGAAACCATTTTTGTCTAGCTTCTTCAAAAGTTTAAACTCTATGATTACATGGAGAAGATGGCATCAGGAAAGTGAATGGGCATGTAACGGCAGAGGTTATACCAGTGTTCAGTCATTTGTCTTGAATAACATCTGTCCCTAAATGAGTGATGAACGTTTGAGGGATGTTCTCCAAGACCAGGCCCAGAGGATCTGTATGCAAAATTCAGTGAAAAGTTAAATAGCCATGAAATGTGGAAGGACAACAAACAGTAACACGATTGGAAATACACATGGGACCACTTGGGAGAAGACAATCAAGCATAGCTGATACGGAGACCTTGAAAGGCTGTCATTAAGTATCCCCATGTAAAGACTTCCACCTGTTGCCTTAAATCATCCGTACTGAAAGCACGTCCGCCATCCACTCCGACCTCAGGCATGGGGCAGAAGGACATCAAAGGGTATTAGCAGATCAGGTGGCAGATAGGTAGCTTACTCATGTTCCTGGATAAAAGGGGTGTCAATAAGTTACAAAACAGGTGGATTTGAGATATTCACACCTGGGTGTGTGACTGGCATCACTGTGGCTTTCAGTCTTCCTCAAAAAAAAAAAAAAAAAAAGCCAAATAACAATTAAAAAAAAAAAGGGAAAATCTCATTTTGTGCACATATGTGTGCTAAAGATGTGGAACTGTAGATTGCCAAGTGCTGAGGTTGAATTTCAGAAGTGGTCAAATGCTGAGCAAGCTCTATCCAGTGTTAAGGACTGTTTTATGTGCAAAATAAACAAATAAAAATAAAATAAAAAATAAAAAAATGTACAGGAAACTGTATTTTGTATGAATTAAAAGTTTACTAGACAGAAGAAACATGGGTGTTTTTCCAGAGGAAAACATGTACCGGTATATTTTTTGTACATGAATTTTACTCCGAGGAGGTCCAGAACTGAGAACAATGGTCAACAAATCACACAGAAACCTTTGCATTCTCTGAGAGGGGAGGGGAAAAATGATTGCAGTCATTTGTTTCTGTCTAGGGGAATGAGGTAGCTTTACATTCCTAGGGTTAATCATAGGAGAGTCTCATTGGTTTCAATAGAATTAACCATGTGAAAATTAAAAGAAGGCTACCTCAACATTACTGTTGGTTGGCCTGTGCCTCTGCGGCTGTCTGCATATCTATAAACCTCTCTCTTTCTCTTTCTCTCTGTTACTTTAGAAAGTTAAGCAACTGAAACACTAGTGCATTTTTAACCTTTCGGGTTCAGCATAGCAATTAGGGCCCCACTGTATGTCAGGGTGGGGAACCTCATATTCTGGGATTGTTATTGCTGTTGTTGTTGTTATGGCAATTGTAATGTAAACGTGTTATGGACTTTTCTTGGAAAGATTTGTTCACAAGGGATTTGCCTTTGCTTTCTCTGAGGCTGAGTATGTGACGTGCCCAGGGTCACCCAGTGGGTTTCCATGGCTGAGTGAGGACTTGAACCCTGGTCTCCAGAGTCATAATCCAACGCTTCAACCACAACACCACACTGGATCTCTTTGTAAGGGATTCTTATTCTTACATCCTCACAAACTGAAGTGCCTTAGTCTTAGGCCCTTACCACACTGTAGCTCTTTCCGCAGCTTACCTTTTTTGGCGCTGGGGTGCGGGGATTGTGCGAGCAGCCTCCAGCAAGAGGCTCTTATGTCCCTGCTGCTTCAGCTCTGCACGAGCTGCCTGCCTCTGAGCAGGCAGCGCGAGAGCCCCACCTCTTCCTTCCGCAGCGCAGCCTCGGAGTTTCGCAGGCTGGGCTGGGGCAGGAAGAGTGACTGCCGTGGCTTCAGAGGTGCCGCAGGCATGGCAAGTGTGTGCGGGGCCTTAGAGCAATGCGCGATCGTGCACCATTTTTGGCTGAAAGCCGAAAATGAAAAAGTGCGTGAGCGGCGCCTGCTCTACCTTGGAGCGTTGCGCGATTGTGAGTACATTGTGCAGATCACTTCTTACAATTGTGCGACGCTCCAGGCACCCTTTCACATAGCAAATGCTGTGTGAAAAGGACCTATGCTGCAACACTGTGTCATACTGCTGTGATCCCAGCAATCCCATTGCTGAGATAGGAGTGTGTCCCAGATGCTCCCCTCTTCACCTGGCCAGCTGCCAGTGGATGGGTAGTGTTTGGAC
This sequence comes from Ctenosaura bakeri, assembly GCA_948474755.1. NCBI lineage: Eukaryota > Metazoa > Chordata > Lepidosauria > Squamata > Iguanidae > Ctenosaura > Ctenosaura bakeri. The sequence continues at coordinate 542,828 of CAOLHI010000336.1, forward strand.
ACAGTCCTTTCTTCCCCAGTGCAGTCAGCCCCTTCCTGCACTGTACTGAGGAAGGAAACACTTGATAGTGCTTCTTCCCTTCCCACAAGGCCACCGGAGATGCAATCATTGCATGAAGGGAGGCCATTACTGATTTTTTCCAATAATGGCATGCGACGCGATTGCAACAGCTGCGGACATGACAGGAGTGGGACTGCAATGACATCATGAGAAGGCACATGTTGCATACCAGAAGCAATTCATCCCCATGCTGCAATGGCAACATTGTGGTGTTTTTTATTGGATAGTTCAGTTAATCTTTTGTTGAAATTATCATAATTGTTTTTTATGTGTACAGTGCTTTGTTTTAATCTATGCTGTGAGCTGCTTTGGGTGCCATATTCAGGGAAAGGTGGGGTGTAACTTAAACAACAAAATTAATAAATTTGGTTCTAGAATGTGAAATTGGTTCCCTGGAACTTGAAGTGAATCCTTGGGGTTTTACCTTTGGGTAAAAAGATTTTCCCCACCTTTGCTGCATATGAAAGAAGATATTTGCATGGCTGGACCACTTGGGCCAGATCTACTCTTGTATGATGATGAGGTATTTTCTTTCCAAAATGTAGGATACATGGAGAGGATGGGGGCAGTGTCAGCCTCAGGCTTGTTTCCTCCATGTACAGAGTAAAAGTGGGAAGCAGAGATTAGCTTCTACAGCAAGGGCGAGCAAAATAGTGCACTGGGATGATATGTGGCCCCAAGCCTGTTTTTGTTCTCATCCCTCAGTCTTTATTAACACATTTGGGGTGAGGGGACAAAATAAATTACACAAAATACTTCTCCTAGAATCTTCCAACAGATCATGGTTCATACCCTACATTGCAGTTATCTGTTAAGATAAGACTGGGGGAAAGCGAGTCAGGAGATAAGATATAGTTATGTATTTATAACTATGTTCATGATGTAGGATTTTGAAACACTTTTTAAAATATTTTCCAGGTGGCAGCCTCTGCACTGTTTAGCCAAAAACAAAACAAAACAACAACAAGCAAAATTCTATGAGGAGCAGCTGAGGGAGCTGGTTGTGTTTAGCCTGGAGAAGAGAAAGTTAAGAGGTGACACGGTAGCCAGACTTAAATATAAGAAAGAATGTCATATGAGAAATGGGAAGGCTTGTTTTCTGTTGCTCCAGAAACCAGAACATGGAGAAAGGGATTCAAACTACAGGAAGAGAGATTCCATCTAAACATCAGAAAGAATTTCCTGACAGTGGCATACACTGCCTGGAAGTATGGTGGAGTCTCTTTCTTTGGAGGTTTTTAAGGAGAAGCTGAATGGGCATCTGTTGGGAGTGCTTTCATTGCGTATTCCTGCATGGCAAGGGGTTGGACTAGATGGCCCTTGTGATCTCTTCCAACTCTATGTCCATTTCTGCACTAGGTTGTTACAGCATTATTATTCCACTTTCAATCTCCTATGGAATCCTGGGGTTTGCAGTTTCGGGAGGGGCCCAAAGGCCCCTCCCTAAACTGCAAACCCCAGGATTTCATAGGAGGTTGAAAGTGGAATAATAGTGCTATAACAGCCTAGTGTGGAAATGGCCTATGTCTCTGACTCATTCTAGAATTCTCCCTCATTTTTCATTTTTAGTAGTCCATGTAGTCCTGGAGAGTCCCAAGGGTAAAATTTTGCCCCCCAGGATACACCAAAGTTGCCTGCTCCTGCTGTAGAGTGTGACTACACTTTTCTCCTTTCTTGTTGCCAATTATATGCGAATCCTACCATGCAATAATTGATTCAATGGATCTACTGTAGTTGGGACTAACAAAAGAGTTCAAGTCTTAGACTTAGGCCATTTCTGCATGGTGTCACAGTCCCACAATGGGAATGCAATAGCAGTGGTCCATGGGTCTTACTTTTGCATGATGTCGTTGCAGTTCCGCTTCCAACTTGTCTCCACCTGTCATGATTGCGGGATATTTACTAAATGGAAAAAATCCATTAAGCACTCATAATTGTGTGATGCTGCCATCAACTTTGACCATGTGGAAGGGGTGGAAGCACAATTATGGGCTTCATTCCCCAATGTAACATGAGAAAGAGGCTGTCTATGCTGCAAAAGGCAGGCGCATGTCTCTGGAGCTCCCTTCCACAGAGAGCCAGCTGGGTGCAGAGGGGAACATTCCTGTCATGCTCCCATCCCAGCAAAGGTGTTGCCAGGATTGCAGCGAGATGTCAGTGGGAACTGGTAAGGTGCAGAGATGGCCTTTGTCTTTCTTAACAGGGCATTTAACGGGAAAGGTATTCTTCCCTTGGGTTCTTTCCCACCGTTTTACCTTACCATTTTAGAGAGCAATTCAAACTGGCTTCCAACCACAGTGCAATAAAAGTCCAATCTAAATAAATAAATAAATAAATAAATAAATAAATAAACCAACCCTCTTTCTCATGCAGTGGATCTACCTTGCAAAAACATTGTTGTATTTAAGAAGCAGTTTTTCTTTTAAATAATGATCATGTCTCTTCCTCAGCAGTGGGCATTGGCCTTTGCTGTGAGAACTTTATTTTTTATTTTGGAAACTTGGCAAGTGTCATCCTAACCACAGGCACTTGGATTAGAAGAAACAGCATGCCTGCATTTTAGAAAATGGCTTTGACAGAATTAAGCTACATTACAGAAATGACACATTTCTTAGGTATATTTTAGAACACTATTTTCTACCACTGGAGTGGGCAGACTTCACATTTTCATGTGTTTTTTGCCTGTGAATGTTCATCTGGGAATGAGTGGGTATTGTGCTATGGCATGTGATAGGGCCATTTTGTTAGCCACCTCCCAGTTATAGAACTTTCTTCCCAGAAGTTTCATTTGATCCCTGCTCTTTTTAGCCCAACCTGGAGGAGCACTCTGTGAAATTTACCTGTTTCACCTGTTACCTGTTTGGGCAAAAACTCTCCCCAGCTAAGATAGTCAGTGGCTATGGTGGTGGAAGTGTTCTAGAAGCTATAGTCCAAAAGAGCAACATGTTGTTTAGAAAACTGCATGAAATGGAGGACTGGGGTTTCCAGATCTCAGGGTGTAGGCCTGAATTTTAGGACCTGGCCTATCTCCTCCATCATCAGAGGGAAGGGGAGGAATCTCTAGGCAAGACCTCCACCTTGAAAATTACATATATCTCTGTTTGTGTTTTCCTCCTCCTGTTGCTGTGGGATGCTTTGAAGGTGCTACGGTAGACTGCTGTTCAATGCAGAGACTGGAAAACTTTCTTCAGTTGGACTATAACTTAAAAACAATGCTTGCCAAAGTGTTAAAAACAGAGCTGGGAAAAGATAAATAAGTTTATCATTTGAATGATCTCCCCTGAGCATCTGAGGTTGATGCTTTGTGTATCATATTTCTTGATATCAACAGGAGCATCCCTATGCCTCAGAAATGGGGCCTAAAATCTCAGGGCCTGGGACGACTCTGACTTGGCAGTCCAATGATAGGCAAGATGTCCCCCCAATCCACATACAGAAGCTGACTATACCAGAATACAAACATTTGTGATGAAATGCATTACAGTTGTAGTAAATCACAATTCATCATTTTGAAATTGTTTCCATGAATGGTTGGTGTGTGTGTGCCTTCAAGCTGCCTGTCAAACCCCATGAATTTTATAGGGTTTTCTTAGGCATGGTGGTTTTGCCAGTTCTCTTCTTTGAAATATATCCTACAGCACTTGGTGTTCGTTGGCAGTCTCCCATCCAAGTACCAACCAGGGCTGACCCTGTTTGGTTCCAAGATCAGGCAGAATCTTGTGCCTTTAGGGTACTTAGAACTTGAAGGCTCACTAGTACCTTCTTATCCCCTTTTCAAACCAAGAACTGAAGTGTCAATATAATATCAGCATTAACCTGATGCTACTAATTTGGATGGAATCAATTTGTAAAGAGAAGTGCCAAGCTGCACTGGCCACCATTCTTGCTTTCCTTACTCTTTCCTCTAAAGAAGAGAGGTCTAGTTTGCAGGAAGGCTTTCCATGGGAGCAAGAATGCTGAAAAAGCTGGGTATTTGCTCACTTGTGGTCTGAATCTCCTCCATGTAAACCAATCTCCTACAGAACCATTGTGGAAAGCAACAATGGAAAGAACAGGGAAGGGCGTTCTATGTATGGCCAGTCCATGGGGTAATGCCTGACTAGTGCTATCTGCCCACTAAAATACACTTGGAGTTAAATAAAATCCATTGTCCATGGAGCAAAATCCAAAATATAAACAACTGTTGAAACAGCAATTTACAATAATTTATAAATCAAACATTTCCAGACTGAGAGTCTCACTTCACTATCTTCACTTATGATGTGTATATTCATAAAGGATTATTCGTACTCTTGTAACGTTGTAAACTGTCCAAAGGACTTTAATTATTAGGTGATACATAAATACTGTAAAGTAAAATCAAATGAAATAGAATAAACATTGGTGCTTGGGATTTGGCTTTTATTTTGTTCACTATATTTTTTAAAAATAATACCCCAGAGGCAGCAGATCCTATCTGATCTTGCAAAGTGAGCAGGGTCAGCCCTGGTTAATAATGGGATGGGAGACCACCAATGAATACCAGGTGCTGTAGGCTATATTTTAGAGGAAGGAACAGGCAAAACCATCTCTGAGTACTCCTTGCCTTAGAAAAGTCCATGAGGTTGCTATGAGGTGACAGGTGACTTGAAGACACACCCACTCACACATTTTTAAAGGCTAGGGTTCTAGTATTTTAAAGTCACCTTTGAGCAACAAGATTCTCTCTTCTGGGTGAAAAGGAGATGAAGGACTCTTCAAAAATACATGTTTAAGCTGATGAATTGAACTCTTGTATATTGTGCAATAGCAACAAACGAACTCATGAGTTGAAGTGAGCTTGATGGAACCAAATCCACTTCCAAGATGACTTCTAGTTTGTTTGGTTCGGAAATAACTGTTCCAATAATTTGTAATTGGGCTAGAGTCCATTTGGGTCTTTATGTTGGTGTAACAGAAAGTTTCATTGTCATAACTACTTTTTCCAACATTTCATGAGGTATCCACTACCTTCTTACATAATGGTAGATCTTTTTTGCATGATGCTGAATAAATGAAGGTTGAGATTTTCACTGTCTGGCTTTTAGCTTGTAATCTTCTTATTCATGATTCTTTCCTTTGATAACAGTTTCTTAAATTGGGAATGAGAAGAACTCCCTCAGACTACAACTCCCATAAATTTATTGAGCTATCCTTTTCTAGAAATGAAAACAGCTACAAATTCTGGACTGGCCAGGAAAAATAACATTTTCCAGCAAGAAAAGTAGAGGAAAGAGTCAATAATTTATTTCATCAACACTTTTGGAGTGGTTAAGAAATATATATATGTATGTATATGTTTGTGAACTAATACTTTCCTTTCTTGTGAACAGGACAATCAATGAATTTTCCAGCATTTTCTAGAATTTGATCTGAACATAGTGGGAAATATTGCATTTCATGTGCCCCTGGAAGAAAAGAAGGTGATGAAGGCTTTTCATTTTGTGCAAGAGGAAGAAACAATTTTTAAAAACACAAGGAAAAATACAAAGCAAACTGCTTTCTCTCAATTTAAATATATAACTTGAGATCTAATGCAGCGTACTGGTTAAAAATTTGATATCTGATGCAGAACAGAGCTGTGTGCAAATGGTTTCTGGAAATTCTCTTAGCTACTCATGGCCACAGAAATAGGGGCAAGGGACCATTTCACTCAACTTTTTTGGGTGTGTGTATATGTGTGTGTGTGTGTGTGTGGAAAAGGAGACATTCTTCAACAGGTTTTCAGGGGTAGGGCTCATCAATGGTAGCTAGTCACACAACTTCTTTCTTTGGCTGCAACCCTATATGTCTCAGTGTAAAGTCAAAGTTTATCATGCTATGCCGAGCTGTTTAGAAGACTGGACTTACCACAGAGCTGCATACCCCTTTCCCCATATGGCTATTTGGTGCCTAGTGGAGACTGGGAAGCAAGGCTCACAGAAGCATCTGGGTACTGTTACCCTGTATTGTGGGGGTCCCGGGAGGGATGCCCAAATAACCAAATAAAACACAGGATGGGGAAATTAAATCAAGCACTCTCTTAAGCTAACGAGAGGCAGGGTAACTTTAGCTGGGATCTTTTAACCCTATGTATACAGTGTCAGGTCAGAAGAGCACTTAGACAGTTTTTAAATGGGTAAAAATAATAGTTTTATTAGAGGACAAACGACAGAAGAGACACCGCAAGCACACAGCTAACTAGAAATTAGAAGTAAGAGTTTTCAGGGGGAAATGGGTGATACGACACCTTTTCTCGTAGTCCTGGAGAGAAACGGAGGATTACAGGGAGGAAAGCTCAGTGCAGTTCGCTGAGGGAGCGACTCGCTGGACAAACCGACAGCAAGGCAGGATAGCAGACCAGAGTGTTCCGAGGAGTGCTCGGAATTGGGGACTTTTTATAGGGTGGATTGTGCCTGCAGGCCATGCCATGCTTGGTGAGAACAAAGAGAATTTGGAGTGGGACAAAAGCATTGGAAAAGGCCAGGTTTTACATGATTGGCTTAGGGCTGGATGACAATAGTATAGCCAGTATGCAAATGGTTCAGCATAAAGAGAGTGCCGGCTCTCGGCCGAGCGTCTTTGTGTAAAGCCACGCTTAAGCAAGGTGTGTCTGCAAGAAGATGGTCCCTGAAGCAACGGAGAGGCATTAATCTGCCTGCCTAAATGGGGATTGGAATGTCCAACCATTAATGGCCGCACCTGTTTACGTGCTTGTCCGGTGGCCCTTGCAAACATGTGGAGCAGGGTGGCAGAGGAAGGTCAGGTGAAGGCCAAACAAGTTTGATATCAAGAGATATCTAGTGCTATCACCAGGCATGACAAAACCGTGGTAACACTACGTCCCCATAACCAGATATGAGGTGATTCCTTCATTCACCAAGGTACACCAGGGTCCTCCAGAGATCCCAGTTACTGATGTAATTACTTGTTTCTAGCTAAGGTGGCATAGCCAGAAGTTTCTGTGATCTCCCACCACTCTACAACTGGCGCAGAATATCCTGGGGTGGGGCTTCAGCAGCTCCATGGTAGGTCTGTTGAGGGGCTTTGATCACTGCAGAAAGAAGAAGGGAATACCAGCTTTTGCAGCAGTCATAAATAAGATACATAGACATAAGGCTGACTTATGTCTGTGTATGCCAGTAACAGGATGCTAGCCAGTGCTTCCTAACATTGCAGTTCTAGCCCTAAGAGCTGATAGATGAAGGGGTGGGTTTGGGATGTATGAGAGGTCCTTATTTTTCCCAGATTGGTGTGGTGATTCCCAATCTGGTAAGGTACCTCGTCTTTACCACACAACTCTGCCTTTGTGTAAAATGGTGAGGGTTTATTTAGGACCACTTCATAATTTTATGGTAGTGTGTTTTCTGTGTCACGTATCCCTATAGACAACTCAAGCCAATTCAGTACTGTAACATTCATTAAAATAACAAGAATAAAGTAGCATATTAGAATCAGTATTAACAGTTCAGAAACTGTTCAATCAGAAACTATTTAATCATGTCTTTAGACTTTCATGAAAGGCACAATTATCACACAACAATCTTTTGGCTAAAGTCCCACCAAAGGCTGAACCTTCTGTTACCCTGAGAATTTGGGGGTCCTGCGAGGGGCGCCTGAGTTGCCAATTAAAATACCGAATTGGGGAAAATTAGCTGGGACACTGGTTTGACTAGCAAGAGGCAGGGTAACGCTGCGAGATCTTTAACTCTGTGTATACAGCGGCGGGTCAGAGAGCAGCTAGACAAGGTTTTTCCAAATGATAAACAATTCTTTATTAAAGGCAAAAAGACACGAAAGACAGAACATAAACTAACTAGCTTGGAGAGAGAAACGGAGGTTTGCAAGGGAAGGCAATACGACCTGTCTCGTAGTCCTGGAGAGAAGAGGGGTTCCGGGGAAGAAAGCTCAGTGTGGGGCACTGAGGGGAGTCCCTTAGACAACCGGCAGCAAGGCGGGATGGCAATCCAAGGTGATCCAACGACTGTTCGAAAGTGAGGGGTTTTTATAGGGAGTTTTATGCCTGCTGGCAATGGCAAGCCAGGTGAGAACGAAAGGAGTTTTGGTGCTGGACAAAAGGATTTGGAAAGGTCAAGTTTAGCCTGATTGGATTTGTATTTGAAGACAATAGCGTGGCTGAGATGCTGATGGCCCAACATAAAAGAGTGACTTGATTGAAAGCCATGTGACTATTGTAAGGTTTGCGGCGGGAAGTTCCCCGAAGCTGCGGGCGAAGTTTGAGTTGCTGGCTACAAAGAGGAATGGAATGTAAAACCATTAATGGCTGCTCTCTGTCCGTGCTTGTCCGGAGAATTCACAAACACGTGAGATGAGGTAACTGCGAGACAGTCCAGCTAAGGCCAAATTGTTTGATATCAAAGTGATATCTGGGTGTCCTCACCAGGGGTGCCACACCGGAAGTAACACTTCAAGTTAGGTCACACTCTCTGACCAGATCCTACTAGGGCTCTTCTGCCTCTCACTAGGCTTCCACTGAGAACTAAATCTTCCAAAACAACCACACACTCTGGCTGACTAAGGGATTCTACTCCTTAGCTATTTACTAGACTCTCACTGAAAAAATAATGCTATTCTTAGGTACTGGGCTTTATATATTTTTTCTCTCAGCCATAAGCCCCTCCCACACACTATGCGGCTGGGCTTCTCAGGTGTTATTCTGGTTGCCTAGCAACCTGATTTCAGGCTGCCGTGGCTCCCCAGATAGCCAAGCCCCCCAGAAGTTTATCACATGATGGTATACTGGTGCTTCTCCATGTCAGAGATTTGGCTTCACTGGATCTAAAGTCATTCCATTCCACCGATGGACCCAGTTTGGGCCTATCAGCTATAGCAGTGCAGAAGATAGTATAACTAATGTTGAAATATCCAGTGCTATCAAAAGTGCCCCTTGAGCTCCTGACTTGGCCAGCAAGAACCAGTGAGATAGGAGATAATGGAAGAGATCACACTTAGTGTTCATCCTGGCTTTAGTTGGGATTTGTTCTGTCCTCTCTCTCCCCCTCCCCCCATGCTGCTGCTTCTCCTGAAAGTCAGAATAGCAGCAAATGTGTTGGTCATCATTTCGTATCTTTCACTACATAGGGCTTTATTCTTCTGGTTAGCATTGTAAGTAAGTGTTTATGTATGGGAGATAATGATGCCCTCCCCATTAAAATGGAAGAGACTAGATGGAAAGAAATTTTCTAAAATAACTTTTTCTAAGAACAGGGTTTCAGAAAAAGAAAAAAAAATCTCAGAAATGTTGTCGAGAAAATGTTTCTAGAAAAATGTCAGGGCCAGCTAAAAGCATTGGCTTTAGGCCAGAAAAAGGTCTGATTGAAATGTGAAATCTGATTGAAATCTTGAGTTTCCCAGTGGCCTCAGGCAAGGTATTTATTATTTATTTTATTTCATATCCCACCTTTTTGTCATTAAAACGCCCCAGGTGTTACAGAATCCATATAATTAAATATAATATCAGAAAGTAAAATGAGTAAAGTAAAAGGAGAGGGAAAACCCCTGATCAGCTAAAATGACAGCAGAAATAGCAAAAAAATAAGCCAGTCATCATATTATTAACCAGCAAAGCAGAGAAAAATGAAACTATTTATATAAAATGTCAAAAAGAGAAGAAAAGTGGGGGCTATATGAGTGTCATTAAGGGACAGCATTTTATACATAAGGCCTACCACAGAAAAGCAGTTGTAACTGAGAATGAGACAAATTCAATGGTTCCAAACCTTTTATAGCTTATGCTTTCTGCTTTACCATGTACTGTGCCTGTGTATACCAGCTGGGAGGAAACAAAAGGCGGCATTATATTTACTCAATTTTATTTTATTAATATATTTATTTGTTGTTGTTAACTGCCATCAAGTTGACTTTGACTACTTATGGCGACCCTATGAATGAGGGACCTCCATGTTGAGCCATCATCAACAGCCTTGCTCAGTTCTTGCAGATGTAGGGGTATGGCTTCTGAGTCTATCCATCTGCAATGCAGTCATCCTCTTTTCGTACTGCCTTCTACCTTGTCAAGCATTGTTGTCTTTCCTGTCATGCTGTTGCCCCCTTGGTAAACCCTGTCCCGGGGTCTACAACTTTGATATAAAACCAATCTAACCCACCAGAGAGGCCACCTGCATGAGCACGTAGGCAACAACGGTTGTACGATCAAAAGAACCAGGTGAGGCCAGTAAACTCCCCAGTCATGTAGCCATGGGAGACCTCAAGCTGTGCCAACCCCCGGTGGACAAAAGGTCCTCAGCCTTTAAGGAGTCAACTTGAAGGGATTAAGAGTTTTTCCCACAAAGTTGGGCACTGGAAGCAATAAAATCTGATCAGGCTAGATCCATCTACATAAACTCACACTGCAACCCAAAGCGGCGGAAGATCCTGTTACTTGGGTAATACCTTGTTATCTTCCTATATCAAAGAAGATGCCAGTGTGAAGTTGTTTTCCATTGCTGTCCCCTTTGTTCTCCCAGGAGAGGATTTCTCTTCAAGGTAAATTTTCCCTACAAATAGTCCCCGTTTGTGACTAGTTCTTTGGATACCTCCCGGTCATACCAACTGACCGCTCCCCCCTCCTGACAGCCGCGTGATCCCCTCAGCGTCTCTTCACTGAGTTCCTTTTCTTTTGCTGCTTTCCAGACCAAGGACTTTAGGAAAAAGTGCAGTATCACCCAAACTACGAATCCTTCAACAATCTCTCTATCTTATTTCCACTCTTTATTTCTCTTTAGCCCTTGGATGTGTGTGTGAGTGTTTGTGTTGATGAGTGCTACTATTTTTAATAAAGTCATTCATTGGACCATTTTGTGTTATTTCTGACTGGGCCTGACCCCGTAAAAACTGGGTAAAAGATCTTGCTAAGTTACCCTGCCTCTTGCATTGCTATTGCTTGTGCTCCATTGAGCTTACTTTCCCCATCACTTGGAACATATTGATGAGTCCCTCTGGGACCCCCAGATTGTCAGGGTAACAATGCCCTCTTATGATGTGTCCAAAGTATGACAGTGCTCTAGAATCCATGTATTTGTCTTTTTAGCAGTCCGTTATATCCATAGTACTTTTTTGCACCATCAGATTTCAGATGAGTTGATTTTCTTCCTATCTGCTTTCTTCACTGTCCAGCTTTCGTAATCATACATAGAAACTGGAAACAGGACAGCATAGACCATCCTAACTTTAGCATTCAACTTTACACTTCATGATCTTGTCTAGTGCCTTCATAGCTGTCCTTCCAAGTCCTTGTCTTCTACCGATTTCTGGACTGCAGTTTCCTTCTGATTTATGTTTGAGCCAAGGTATGGAAAATCTTGCACTGTTTCAATGTCCGCATTGTCTGATTTAAAGTTATGTAGATCATTATTTTTCTTTTCTTAATATTCACCTGTAAACCTGCCTTTGCACTTTCTTCCTTGACTTTCTTCAGTAATGGTTCCAAGTCTTTGGTATTTTCTACTAGTAGCATGGTGTTATCTGCATGCTCTGTGAAGTATTGAAGTCCCAAGCTTGAAATGTTATCACCAGCACCTTGAATTCAAACTAGAAGCACATCCTAGTGACTTATGCAGGTCTAAGTCCAACTTAGGCTTGTACAAGTAATTCTTTTTGTCATTGCAGAGTTTGGAATTCATTTAACAACCAAATCCCCCCAACCCACTTTTTTTAGCTGGTACTGTCCCCTAAAAAGTCAATTTGCTGTCTGGTAGAAAGTGGGGGAGCTGCAGAGAAGCAGTTAGTCAACTTCCAGGATCTCTGGAGGAGTTCCAGGAAGTTAGGTGGGATGTGTGTACCTCATTGCTGTGTGTCCAGCTTTAGAAATTCAGCTGTGTGCTTCTTTGCTTCTCCCCTACTCACCACCAGCCATTAAATTGGCATAGGGAACAGCAGCAACTAAATAGAGAGTAGAGACATTATCTAATTCCACCCGTGTGTAACTTGTGAAACATCTCCCAATTCAGCCAACATGATGCCTCCAGCAGAAGAAAAAACAGGAATCTTCTTGTTGACCTCTGGCTGATAGCCACCATTTCCCCTCCATATTCAAGATAGGAGGGGAAAAAAAGTGCTACCATCAGCTGATACAAATTCCACAACTGTTACACACACCAGTTAAAGTAGGAAAGTAGGCTAGGGGATTCTTTGGTACTACAACTCAGCAATGGGATGTGTTTTATACTTAGAAAACAATCAGAACCAACCAAATCTGCATGCACTGGCAACTGGAAAAAGATGAACCCCATTGCTGTGACTTCATTGAAATTCAGTGTGTGGATGAGCACGTCAAATCTATCAAGGAGCTAGGTGAACACATGACAAAGCTGGGCAAGGTGGAAGTATCTGTGGATTAAAAATGCTGTGACATTTGTCCCAGTTGAAAATACATTTGATGAGCATGTCATGGGACACCTGGGGAATGACTCATTCCCTAGGGGACATGAAGTAAAGGGCTGAGTCATGATAGTAAAATCATGACAAGAAGTTGCATCAGCCAAAGGCCTTGAGTGATGACATGGAAGCAGGTGTGTATAAACAAGGAGATGGAATGCTTACTCTCTCTCTGACTCTCTGCATCCCATCACTCTGCTTGTGAAACTCTGATGTTGATATCTCTGATGCTGAATCTCTGCCTGTGGATCTGTGTACAGATGTATATACTGCAACTTTGAAGATTAAAGCCTCCAGGTATTTTGGATGACAAACTCTGTGTATGTGAATGTACTAACCGGTGGGTAGAGGGGTCAGAGCTGATGCTGTAGTTGTACTCTGCTACACACATTTGTTGCTGTTTTGGAAAACTCTGCTATGTTATGCTTGCCTCTGGGACACTTTTTGTCCAGAGAGCAATGGTTCCAGGGACGATTTTGTGCTGGTGCTGTAAACCAATTTCCCATCAGTATCAACATTTGGAAAAGAAGAGTACCTCTTTGGGCATTTCTGCACTATACTGTTATGGTGCTATTATTCCACTTTCAGCATCCTATGGAATCCTGGGGTTTGCAGTTTAGGTAGGGGCATTTAGAATTCTCAGCCAGAGAGCTCTTTGGTTTCAGTAAACTACAGTAAATTATAGTAAACTCAGTAAACTAAACGCCCTAAGACAAGCACACCCTGGGTGAAAGTGACTATGAGAATGAAAGTTTCTCTCTCACACATACACAAAAATGATCTAATGTAACTCTTACTATTTTCAGCTGTGTGTGATTGTTTGGTTTGTCTTTTAACATTGTTCATAATTGTGTAAAATCAGTTTTTGCCCTTTTAGTGTTATATCTCATGCCCAACAGAATAATTTGCATTTTTTAAAAGAAAGAGATTGCAACTGTGGCTGGGGGATTCTGAGAACTGTAATCCAAATAAATAAAATAAAATATGAAGTTTTACAAAAAGACCCCAAACAAACCCAACAACAGCCCACACATATCCGTAGTTAACACAAAACAAAGCAAATTGATACTTTACTAAAAATATTGCCTCCCTGCAGATTTTCTGAAATGTTTCTCCTAAATTCACAGCCTACAAATAGGGCCAAGAGTCTGGGAGAACCCGCTTGTGCTAAACTTTATAAATGAATTCTAATTATGTCCTAGATCCAATTGCTAATTCCAGCTAGAACAGATTCATTTGATGAATGGGATTTATACATGTGTTGACTTACATTTAGAAACTGATTGAGTCCAAAATTATTTAATTATTTAATTAATTATAATTCCTGGTAGCAGTTGCAACAAAACATTGCAGTAGTGGGTGCTGCTGTTCCAAATTCCAGTCAGTCTATACCATTTTCCTTCCTCATGCTTTCTACTTCCCTTTCAGCTATTAGCATTCTATGACCACCAAGCACTTTCATTCCTCCTTGGGTAGGCTGGGGGTTTTGTGCTTCCTGAGAGTTTACATTGGCTAGAATTTTCTTTCAGAGAATTCTGTGATTCTCAGCTACTTATCTAAATAACTACCCTAGTTAATTAGCTAAGTAGTGTCTCCTGGTATGACACCCCAATTTCAACTTACTTGGCAGCAGCTGCTGTGAATTACAGGGGTCTGTTCCCCTGTCCATCAGAGCAGCTGACTGGTGTGGGGATTGCGGTATCTTCAGGCTGCCTACATATTCCCTAATGAGTATGTAGCGATCATGAATATAAACTAGTCATGAATATGTTAAGCCTAAGGCCATTTCTGTCCTACATTGTTGTAGTACTATTATTCCACTTTCAACATCCTGTGGAATTCTGGGGTCTGTAGTTTACTGAGGCCAAAAAGCTCTCTGGCTGAGAACCAATGCCCCTCTCTAAACGGCAAACTCCAGAACTCCACAGAATATTGAAAGTGGAATAATAGCACTAAAACAGCACAGCGCAGAAACAGCATAGGTTACGAATGCCTACCAACTTTACTGAATTCCAGCCGTTGTATTTCTGCAAGGGTTATGCACATCAGTAATGTCCACATTTGTAACTATCCTCCCCTTTTTCACCTCTGTCACATCTGTGGGCTCTTCCAGGTGGGCCAACACTTGTAGTAGTTGTTTCTGGATTTCATGCTTTATTATGGTTGTTTCTAAATATACTGTGTGTGGTTAACTATGTTGGGGGTTGGATTTCCTTTTCTCACCAACACCCCCCTCCATGAACTCAACACCTACTCCTCCTCTTGTATCTGTGTTCCCTGTCCCACATGTTTAATTTTTTATAAAATTATAGTCATAGTGCTAAAATGCTACATGACTTGATCATTAAATTTGCAAAAGGAAAGATAAGAAAAAGCTAAGAAAAAGTAACATTTATGATGATAATCAGAAATGTAATGAGGGAAGGAAAGTCAGAGGAAAACCTCCATGGCAAAGATCATACCATCATTCAACACATTATCAATGGGACCTCCCAGAAGTATAGAAGGAACTGTAATATGGATACAAATGTGGAAATTTACTCCTGCCTAAATCAGAAACTCCAGGTACAGAAAAAAAAAATACTCCAGCTCATATCCTGGGTTTAAAAATTCTTGGCTAGTCCCAGAAGTTAATGAGAGATAGACTGAGAAAGGATGTATATCATATAGATATTTTAAACACATTCCAGTAAGTACAGGTACAATTATTGCCAAATTCCAAAGCTTCTAGCCAGTCTGGAAGAGCTTTTGTGTCTAGTTCTGTTGCTGTTGCTGTTTTATTTTTTATTTTTTTTACAAAGTTGAGAACCATCTTTCTTCAGCTATACTTTCCAAATAATCTGCCTGTATTTACAAATAATGTTATTTCCAAATATCACCATTGAACACATGGCTCTGTTAAGTAAAACATACTTAAATAGTGCTTTGCATTTATTTCGAAGCATGTGAATTCTTCTATGTGTATGTTTTTTTTCTTCAGATGTATTTCCTGCCATTTGTCAGTATTCAGTATTGCAAATTGTATTTGCCTCTTTGGCAGTTGGGCAAGTGATTCACAAGCCTGTTGAATCTCAGACCAAATCAGATTTCTCATACATTCTTTTTGATACTTCCCTCTTGTGTGGTCAGGGGGCCATTTTGAATATCTAAGCATAGCTTTTGCAGCCTGAACACTGTAAACATCCAAGGCCCTTTTTGCAGCACCCTCCCATCCCGCAGGGGAACAGGAGGACGACGGGACTATGACGGTGCTCTGCATGATGTTGTTGCAGTCCTGTCCTTCTCTCATACCCAGGGGGCATGATCACAGGTTAAATCATTGATGGGTTTTCCTCGTCAATGATCCACAATCGCACCACCATTCCACACTTACCTGTCCTGCGGAAGCCCTGGGAGTGCGATGTCTGTGCTTCCTTCCCCAATACAACCTGCACAGCTGCACTGTGGAAGGAAGAGGCATGGCCATTGCGTTCCCTGTTGTGGAGGGTCAGCCAGTGAGGTGGGGAGCACCCCTGGCAGAGCTGCTGCTGGGATTCCCCACTGGACAAAAGGTAGGGTGTGGAAAAGGCCCAAGTGTTCTGAGCAAGGGACATTTGGCCCCAACATCTGTATATTTTGGACGAGAATTCACACAATCCTTTACTATTGCTCATGCTGAGTGGGGCTGATGGTAGCTGGAGTTAATGGATCAAAGCTTCTATCCAATATCAACATTCACAGGAGATGTTTGAGAAAGGTTTTGAGAAGCAAATTCATCCTAGCTCTTACTATTCTAAGTGGCTTTCTTTTAACCATTTGTGGGGGGAAAAAGCTACAATAGGAATATGGGTAACATTGGTACCTATGCTGTCATACCCACTGGGAATTTGCTTTACAAATATTTGCAATGGCTTTTTAGAATGAATATTAGCGCTCCTCGATTTGCTATCGTAGTGTTGATAGGAGCAGAGCAAAGAAGAATGTGGGCAGAGTGGGGTGGGGAATCAACTTTTTGTGTGCCTGTGTTTATTTTAAAGCCTGATTTCAAAACCTGTAGAACGGGAGCCAAAAGTCTGAACAATGAAGGCATTGTAGCGATAACTAGCAATTTTGCTGTAAGTACAGAATTCAAGAATAGAACAATCTGGTGCTACCTTTTTATCTTTTGCCACTGAGGGCTCTCACCAGAATGCTGGAGGTGTGATATAATCCCCTGTAATTACATGTTTTGTGATAGAGCATTCCTTGGCTGTTTAAATGGATTAAAAACTGATTTAGAATGCTGGGAGGTGTTTCAGGCAGGCTGGTAAAATAATTAGCAATTAATACTGTGCTGTAGTTTAGCAGCCATTGTTCTGCTGTGCTTTGTCGCTGGAGTACAGATTCAAGGGATCTGTGTGAATGGTTTCCAAGTGTCTCAGTCACTAAGTGGAATTCTCTGTTGCTTTGTGTGCAGGCGTGCATGTCAAAAAAAAAAAAAAATAGCAGGCTAATAAGGAAATAACACTAAAAACCCCATCTCATCTTACTTTCCAGTGTGGGAGCAAACACCTGAATTGCCAGCTAAATTTCCCCTCCCACAAGGAATGTGTCTTTTAATTTCTAACTTGTTTATTTACTTTTTCTTTTTTAGTCACTGACTCTCTGGTGTTATGCTTTCAAGGCAGCTAACATGAAATAAGGACTTGAAACCTAAGTTCATCAAGTTATTTGGTTCAGAGACACCATGGAAGTTGTTTAGCCCAACAGATATGTACAGGACCCCTGGAGAAATAAAATCCACCACATGTGTGCCCTTCCTGACTCATAAAAGTTGTTGGGCTGGGGGCCTAAGGCCCCGCTTTGTTTCCACTTCTGAGAATGGCATGAGGCCTGGATGATTCTCACCTGGGGTTGTGTTGTGTTGTGTCTTCAAATCATGTTCAACTAATGGCAACCCTAAGGCAAACCCATTACTGGATGCACTGACATAGACATATTGTTGTGTGCCTTCAAGTCATTTTTGACTTATGGTGACCCAAAAGTGAACCTATCACATGATTTTCTGGGGCTGAGAGCATCTGATGAACTCAAGATCACCCAGTGGGTTTCCATGGACAAGCAGGGAATCAAACCCAAGTCTCCAGGGTCGTAGTCCAATGCTCAGACCACTATACCAAGGGTTACTAGAGTGAAAACTGGGAAGACCTCATGTACCTTTAATAGCTGTGTAGAGTAGAGAATTTCATCTAGTGCTGCTTGTTACAAAACGAGGAAACAAGCAACATCTGCTGATTTTCCTCTTCTGTACAACTATTAAGGGGCCTCTCCAAATGAGTAGCCCTAGCAACTCTATTTCCACTATTTTGTAACACCAACATTTCTTTGCAAATAATGTACTATTTTGGGGTAAACCTGGGGCAAACAAATAACAGTTTGTTCATTATCTGAGGAAACATTAGACACATTGCTGTACATAAAATACCTCTGGAAATGTCTAAGTGACTCAAATATACACCCTCAGAGGTCAAACAAATTGTCAGATAAACGAGCTGCTGCCATAAAAATTTGGAGGCAGTGTGTCTGTGTCCTCTCTATCGTATCTATTCCTGTTTACTGTGTGTCATGACACTGCAGCCATCTCCACAGGATGGCACTCTCCTGGCATGAGGATGCAAGAGGAGTGGGACTGCAACAACTCTTTTGCATGACGTCATAGCGGTCCTGCCCTTCTTGCATCCCCAGCTGGTGTGATTGTGGGGGATACCATTGACAGAAAAACTCCATCAATGGCCCCCAGTCGCATGACGTTTCCATTGCCACCAGCCATGTAGAAGGGATGGAAGGGGCAGAATCACACTCTTCCTTCCCCACTGCAGCATGGGAAGAAGGCTGGCTGCAGTGCAGAAGGAAGGAGTGTGTTGCAGGGAGCATTCCCGTTGCGGTCCCTTCCTGGCAAAGGCACTGCTGGACTGTGATGGGACATCTGCAGGAAATGGCCTTCATTTTCCTCTGCCTTTGTAACAGCTGGTTAGGTAGTACTGTGCAATGAGGAACGTCATGATGACAGCGTACAGTTAAAAACATAATAGATGTTATAGATTGGCATGACAGTATGTTTCACTTCCTTGTCTTCTATGGGGTCAATTATGAATGAACACTGAAAATACAGTCACAATGGTTTAAACAGTCTGCAAATTTAAATCAATTTTTAATCTTAACAGCAACGGTACAACATATTCTTTAATGAAACCAGTTTCCCAAAGTCCCGTGCACCTGACAAAGCAGGACTTGCTTGCAGAAATCTTGACGCTCACCAATTATTGTAGTCAACCTTGAATCCTTAATTAAAAATTCAAAATAGATACTAACAGATAATATAAGGCCACTAGAGTGAATTAACCCTTCCATTACCTCCTGAATATATACTTTAAAATTGCACTACATAATTCAAGACCCAATTCTTATCTCTGACACACACAGAGTTCCCTTTATAGCCTCAACTAATCAACACTGCACTCACCAGGCCAAATCAGGTAGACATATAACTGTAATAAAAGTTCTGAGGAGAAAAAGGGGAGGGGGGAGAGAGAGAGAATGACCCTCTAGCATTTCACAGATGAGAACTGGGATATGTGTGGCTAAGCAACATCAGAGCGTGGTCAAGCTAGTAAAAGTTATTAATGAAGAAGAACATATAAGCTGATGGGCCATTTAGTCCAACACTCTGCTCAATGCAAAGTCTCCAGCTTGATCATTCACAGCAGCTAGCTGCCCAGTAGTCTAATGCTCAAACCACTACACCACATTACAGGAAAAAAACAACAACCCTGATGCAAAATAGGTATTGAGTAGTTCTGCCTTTTCATTGTGATCCGTTAGTATTTTGCCATCTTTGCTGAGCAATGGTCCCATGATCTCCTTCATCTTCTCTTGCTTTGAACATATTTGAAAAACCCCTTTTCCTTCTTCTTGCCTAGCCAGTCTAAGTTTATTTTGAGCTTTAGTTATCCTTACACTATTCCTGCAAGTTTGGGCTACACATCTGTATTCTTCCTTGGTGATTTTTCCTTTCTTCCATTCCAAGCAGCAGTTTGTTTTTATCTGAGCCTATTGAGAATGGTAGGATTCTCACCATCTTCTCCGCACCACTACCCAATGGTGTCAACTGAGGACAAACTACTTTTGTGCTTTGAATTCAGTATGTCGTATTGAGCTAAGCGGAAGAGAAAAGGGCAGTGACGGAGCTTGGAGTGTGTGGAGGGGGTGGGGCTACAGTGTGAGGGGCATGGCCACTGTGCCTGGGGGCATGGCTGTGGTGCATGGGGCATGACCAGGGCGCGTGGGGGCATGGCCGTGGCTACAGGCTGGGATGCCCCAAAAACGTTGCTGCCTGGGGTGAATCACCCCCCACACCACATCCCTATGCAACTGCAAAAGGGTAGAGCAGGAAAATGAGAGAGAAACTGGAATATTCTAATAGCAGCTGAAAAAAATGAGACAACAGAGAATTAACTGGGACTGTCTCTTCAAACTGGGACAACTGGACTACATGGAGACAGAGAACATTTTTAATGCCTCAAATAGCATTTCAGAATCCATTCTGAATCCCATAAGGATGCAGTTAATCACTTAAGAATATATGCTTATTAGTGTGACTAACAAAACAGAAATAGATTTGAAATATAGCAAAATATTTTGGCTTCTATTTCATTTTCTTCTTTGGAGTCATTTCCGTTAGCTATTACAAGTGATCTTGTTCCCAATATAGGCAATGGGGTGGGGGGTGGGGAGTGGAGGCATTAAATCTTTTGAAACTCTTTTTGAAGCAAAAGGTTTTGTCATAATATTCAAATGCATTTCTGATTTTTTTTATATTGTGGCCTTGTGTGATCCTCACTCTTTGAATAAGCTTGAAAACAGGGCTACACCTTTGTTCTGCCAGTATAACCTCGTGGTACTTCAAAACAAAAGGCACAGATTGATAATGTTAAATCTGTTTTGTTAGACTTGTGGCCAGGGCATTATTAAAGTGGTGGTTGACTCAGCCTATGGTGGATTTGAAACAGGAGCTTAGCTTTCACAGCAGTGAACCTTGATTGTGCAGAACAATGATCACTGTACCATGGAGAAGACCTGTAATGCACTCCCGCTTAAAAGAAACAAAACAAAATCTGATCCTCGGGTAACCTTAGAAGCTATTTGCTCTAGCAGGTCAGAAAAGCGCTCAAGTAGCTGAGATTAAAAAAGCTCCACTGCCAGTCCACGTAGGGTTTCTGTTCCAACATGACATCCACAGCCAGCTTTTAAACTCTCTTTGTCTCTCTGTCCTTCTTTGTATCTGTGTATTTGTCAGTCATTACACATAAATCAGCTCTCTGAAGTATATGTGGAAAATTTTGCACAGATAGAATCACAGAATCATAGAGGTGGAAGAGACCACAACAGCCATCAAGTCCAACCCCCTGCCATGCATGAACACACACTCAAACCACCCCCAGCAAATGGCCATCCAGCCTCTGTTTAAAACCTCCAAATAAGGTGACTCCACCATACTCTGAAGCAGCATATTCCACTGTTGAATGGCTCTCACTGTCAGGAAGTTCTTCCTAATGTTTAGGTGAAATCTCTTTTCTTGTCTGTTGAATCCATTGCTTTGTGTCTTAGTCTCTGGAGCAGCAGAAAACAAGCTTGCTCCGTCTTCAACACAACATTCCTTCAAATATTTAAACATGGCTATCATGTCACTTCTTTTCTTCAGGCTAAACATAACTAGCTTCCTAAGCTGCTTCTCACAGGGTATGGTTTCCAGACCATTCAGCATTATAGTCACTCTCCTTTGAACAGTTGCCCTCCTCTGGGCATGTTCCAGCATGTCAATATCCCTCTTGAATTGTTACATGTTAATTTTATGAGACACATTGAGGACTGAACATCTGCAAACAGGATCCCTACACAGATAGTGTATGTGACTAGGTGAATCTATGTAGAGGAAACAGGTAGGAAGAAGCAGGAAGCAGACAGGAAGTACCCTCAAAGAAGTGCATGCTCCCATTCCTTGGATGGGAATAGTTTGGCCTTCCTCACCCATTGGTGGGACAGGTGATGTCACTGGAATGCTCTCATATGTATATACATGCACTGCATTGCTGCACTGGGCTATTTAAGACAGCACAGCAGGGTCTTTAGTCTTGTCACCCATCAAAATCCCTCTACCCTCCATCACTTTATAGCAGGAGCATAGCTAGACATCATTTGGGGCTTTTGGCCTTGGACATAGGTTTTTGGATTTTTGGTGGATTCATGTTTGTACTATCTTGTCACAACCGGAAGGGTGTAGGCACTTTGTTAGGTTTAGGCTTCTCTTATTGGCCTCCTGAGGAACTGTCAGGTAAAGGAATATCCCACATACCTCTCACAGGCAGCCAGCTAGAGGTGAGGTAAGACAGTTCCTTGTCCCAGGTGGAACACTCCTTTCAAAGAGTGCTAACCATAGCCACTTAAGAGTAATCTGTTAACCCACATGAGGAATAGGTGATGAAGAACCATTGGAGTTCATTCCACAGTTCAAAGCCAGAAGGCCATTCTCTTTAGGAGGACCAATTTAAGCCAACCTCCTAACTGATGTGCCTGCTAGCCCATTTGCTGCCACACTGCCGGTGATTGTTTCAAATAAAGTTGTAGCATTGTATCTCCATCTGATATTGTCTTTGAGGTGGGAGGGCAAAGGCAGAAGGAGGTAAAGTCTCAAGTGTAGCAATCTGTGCTCTTCATAACAGCAGAAAACAAGTGCTCTCCATCTTTTTCATGCCGTCCCATCAGATATTTAAAGATGGCTATCATGTCATCTCTCCATCTTTTCTTCAGTGGAATAGACTCTACTGGAGTCTTTAAACAGCAGTTGAATTGCCGTCCCTCAAGAGTGCCCTAGTTGTATATTCCTGCACAGCAGGGCATTGCACTAGGTAGCTCTTGTGATCTCTTCCAGTTCTATGATTCTATAGAAAGATCAGATGGGAAACCACCTTGCCTTAACTACCTGCTTCTTTTCAGTCTTTCCCCTCAGACACTTCAGCTTACTTGTTAAAGAGTGTGTCCTTTCATTTCTAAGACTTTTCAGGTAAAGAGGGAGGCCTATAGCACCCAGCTGCTTCCTCAGCCACCCTAGTATTACCAGGTTAGAATAAAGTTGTGGCCCTTTATGAATTTCATTACTCTCTCATGTCTGCATTCTAAGGCATGTGGGCAATTTCATAATACAACACCAAGGCTCTAGAAAATATTTGAAACAGCCTACTGCATGAATCTTGATAGTTCCAGTTCATCAAAATGAGTGAATTATGTCAGGAATCCCATTAATTATTTAGAAATCTTTGACTTCTTATATATAATCATAACTCTTGCTGACATTAATAGGAGTTTGACTGCAGTGCCAAGAGGAGAGAAGGAGAAAGTCCTTTGACAGTAGCTAGCATAGTGTTACAGGCAGAGGGAAAGGAACTGGAATTGCAAACATCAACATGGGCTTGTAATTCTTCCATAAATATTGCCCAGCGAAGTAGCTGTCATGGAACCTCTGAAACTGTATTCACATGTGTTTTAAGTGAACACTGAATGTAAATCCCAGTCTGAACATTCCTGGTGATATGTTCCTTTTTAATGGTGCATTCCCTATTTCATCTGTTGACCGAATTGTAGTTGTGTAGAAAGCAGGACAATGTGTAGATTTATGTTTTAAAAAAAGTTTAAATGTAAAACATTTTCCAACAAATTTCTTTAGAGTAATGTAACAGAATAAACTGGTCACACAAATCAGGAAAAAATTGCAGTATTTAATTCATAACACTAACAAGAACATAAAAGGCATATAAAGGCCTTTTGGACTACCAAATGTTATGTGACAGATTTTCCCTTTCCTCTTGCAGCTTTAGGTGGATGGAGCTAAAAATGCATGTTTGTCAAAGGAGGAATGAAAACTATGGAATTTATAAGTGCAAGATTAAAAATTCTGTGTTAAATATTTTTAAGGGAAGGAGGGAAGGAGTATTTATGTCACAGAATTATAGCACTATACCATTTGGACTGTTATCATTCAAAACAATGGAATCCTGGGATCTGTACTTTCATGAGGCATTTAGAAATCTCCCCCAGAGAACTCTAGTGTTTTTTTTTTAGGGGAGTACATACAAGCTCTCTACACAAAGAATTCCAGGTACATCATGAAACTGCAAATTCCAAGATTCTGTAGAATGAAGCCATGGCAATTAAAGTTATTTCAAACTGCTATAATTCTGTCATGTGGATACACCCAAAGAAAGAATAAGGACACAACTCAGTCAAAATCAGGGGTTCACTACTATCTGGGATTCAAGAGAGGGTCTTCCTGGTGGCTGCTTCCAGGTGCTGGACCGCTCTAGCAAGGAAGACTAGGCTGGCCTACTATTTGCTGGTCTTCAGCCATAAGATACTCTGTTCTGTTCACGCAAGTACTAAGGAAGGAGTATCATACTGTTTGAATGCTATACATTCCTAAGAGTTCTCCCAGATGTTTTAAAATTGTGTCTTTACTTGCTCTTAAATGAGATTTTAATTTAATCATTTTAATATTGGTATTGTTTTATGCCTTAATTGTACTTTTTATTCTATATCACTGTAGGCTGTTTCAAATTTTATTTTTGGAAGGAAGACAGAATCTCAATCTCAATCAATCAAAAAAGGTAAAAAAAAAGTAAAAGTAAAAAAGTAAGTAAAGTAAAAAAAAAAGTAATGACAGTTTGGCCTCTAAATCAGTGGTTCTCAACCTTCCTAATGCCGTGACCCTTTAATACAGTTCCTCACGTTGTGGTGACCCCCAAACATAAAATTATTTATTTATTATTTACAATGACCCTCTTGCAAAGGCCACCTCGCCGGCCAGGAACGGGGGCAGGCAGGGAGGGAAAGAGGAGCCACGCGTCTCCCCCGGGAAAAAACTCCAAGAACCCCCCTGGGCTCTGCTTCTGTTTTGCTCTTGTTTCCGCTGGGTGGGCAGTGTGGGAAAAGTTTCCAGAGTGTCGACCCTGGCCGGGGGTGAGGGAAGAATCCCAGCGCCTTTGTCTTTTGTGCCGGGCACAGCTCGCCCCACCACAGTCTTCTTCTGATTTCTTAATCACAGTCTCCATTCTGATTTATGACTGAGCAAATCATCTATGGTCATTATTTTTGTTTTCTTAACTTTCAGCTGTAACTCTGCCTTTGAACTTTCTTCCTTGATATTATTATTTTCTGCTAGTAATATGGTGTCATCTGCATATCATGAATTGTTGATGACCTTTTATTTTAAAGGAATGTTAGCTAGCATGGAAAATTCTGGGAAGACATCTGGGGAAAGTGAGAGGGCATATGCTGGTGAAAGAGAAGAGTTCTGCATGAGGCTATTGACCTACTAGCCATATGACAGGTTGTCCTTCTGAAGGAGAAGATTCACCAATATAGTACTTCTGTTCTATATTCAATTATCAAGATAATTGAAAATATCCTTCCTGTGTTTCTTTTGTCTTGCACTTGTCACATGGCAGTTTTGGAACAATTATGTTGAATTACCAGTAGCACAAAGCAGAGCATGGTTACCTTTTTTGTTACAATAAAATAATAAGTCATTCTGTTGCTTTCAGGGAAAAGGAACTGTCTTGGAACAGCTAGACAGCTTTCAGTTTGGCAGGAACCATAATAACAATTCAGGAGACCAGGTCAAAGATATGATTTTCTCTGCTTTCTTCTCTAGCAGAGCAAAGTATCTGAAGAACCACCCATTTCCCAATCACTTTTTGTGTCTTACAAACAAACATGGACATTCATTGATTGCATGTAGTCCCTCTGAAAATCTTTGATAAGTCTGCTGAAAATCTTGCTTATGAAGGCTCACTTGGTAGTAGCGGTGTTGACAGAGGGCTCTTACATTCCAGTCCTAGATTGTGAAAATTATAGAGAGAATGGGTTCTCACACAAAGCCAAAATAGCTTCTACAACTAGAAATATTTTTCTGTATAAAGCACAAGAGAGTCGCCCCTTGGGAGGGAATTACTTCTGTCAAATTACAGACAAATAGGTGCAGAGGTTTTTGTTCTGTATACGTTTAAATGTCTTTTCTTTTCTTCTTTAAAGGTCAACTGTCAATAACTGATTTTAAAAAGTTTCTTGGCAGAACTTGAAGAAATTTGCAATCATAGCTGCCTCTTCTGAGGGAGTCATGACTGGCAAGTTTTAGATGAACAGAGTAAGGGAATTTTGTGCCAGAGCAGCCTTTCCATTGTGGAAGCTATCCAGAAAAAGAGTTTATACTCTTAGGGCATTTCTACCCCACACTGTTATAGTGCTATTATTCTACCTTCAACATCCTGTGGAATTCTGGGCTTTGTAGTTTATTGAGACCAAAGAGCTCTCTGGCTCAGAATTCTAAATGCCCCTCCCTAAACTGCAAACCCTGGGATTCCATAGGATATTGAAAATGGAATAATAGCACTCTAACAGTGTAGTGCAGACATGCCTGTAGTTTTTTTTTGAAAGATTGTTATGAAAATGACAGGCAGCATAGAGGAATCTCTGAGTAACCAACCTGTGAATCCTTTAGAAGGCTAACTGGAACAGTTTATAGAAAGGTGCAGCAGTCATGTGGAAGGACTTTTTTCTTAGGCTTTAGGGGTAAGGGTGATTTATTTTCCCTTCCCTCCACCTGTGTGGTGTTGTTGTTTTTTTGGGAGAGGAATTTGTATAAAAATGGTACATTATCATAGAGATGTTCTCAGATAAAAGAGCAGCACATTTTCAGAAGGAGAAGTGCAGGGGATGGGGAATTATAATGCCTGAAAACCAGGTAGTGGATTTGTAAATAGTATAATGTGATATCATGGGAAAAGTAGCATCTCACATTTCTGTCCTCATCCCACAGAGAAAATTATAGTAGTTAAAAATAATGCACAAGTAACCTAACGTGACCTCTTATTTCCCCTAAATACTAACTCAAAATTCTACTTTTATCTCTCTAATTCTGTTCTTCAGCGTTTTTCTACCCAACAATGAATCAGATATAGTGAGTTTTATCAAAGTCACAGTGCTTCTCCCCAAACACAACTGGAGAGTCCCTTAAAAAGTGTTCCCAAGTATTAGAAGGTGGATTTGCCAGTCACTTGTCCCCCCACTCCCTCTCTTCTGTGCTCCCCTACATTCAGCATTTCACAGAAAAAAAATCCTCAAAAGACATTCATTCTTCCCTGTCATCACCTTTCTGAAACATAAGCAAATCATCCACAGAGTCCCTCTTCAATTCCAATAACTTTGGAAGGAACTTGGCTTTACCTCAGGAGGCTCCCAAACTATGCCGTAGGGTGCCAGTTCAGCTCATATTTGGGGGTTTATGCATATCTCCATTGAAGTGTGTACATATAGGCTGTGTTGACATGGCTCCCTCTGCCCCAGCAATCAGTAGCATTTTAATGAGAATGTGTGTATTTGAACAATATGATAACTATGACCATGAAATGTCACTTGGGCTAGTCAGACCTTCTGGCAAAAATGTCAAAACTATATGGCCCCTTGGCCTTTACACATGTCATGCTATCTCTAGTGGTTTGGTTGCTTTGGTCTTTGGATGGAGCCCCTGGGACCTTCGTCCCACCTGCTCATTTTCTCAGCACACATTAGATGTTCTATTGCATCTGTGACCATGTCATTTGTTCCTGTCCATTAAGGCAGGCTGCTTCAATCACCAGCAAAGCTCCTTAGCCAAGAAACTGTCAACCAGCAATGTAGCCATATGGAATTACACAGTTTCCTAAACATTATGACAAAGTTTGATGAGAGGCACATCACACACTTTCTTTTGTCTACTAATATTAACTCTGTCCTTATGCTGTGCAATAGCCATTATTTTGGAGGTATGTCAACAGAAATGAGCTTGTTATCCAATATTCTGCTTTAGTGTTCAGTATTCATTGGATAGTCTCTAAATATTTGCTATCCATTTTTGACACTGCTGTTTGATTTCAGTATTTGGTATTTGACAGTATATGAAAGTATGTGTGTAATCATATTTAGAGCTGACAGTATTTGAAAGCTAACACAGAGCAGTGCTTTGTATTTCACAGCTGACAGGTTATAACACTTTATATTGTATACCTTCCAAGATCAAAACAAATCATTTTTAAAAAATTATTTTTAAGAAGCAAAGGGGCATGTGTGTGCCTGTGCCGTTAAGTCACCTCACAACTTACAGTGACTTCATGAATTTCGGAGGGTTTTCTTAGGCAAGGAATACTCAGAGGTCCATTTCTTTCTCCGAAACATAGCCTACAGCACCTGGTATTCATAGGGCATCTCCTATCCAAGTACTAGTAAGTAGGGTTACAGCTTAAAGAGCTGTCCCTGCTTAGTTTCCAAGAACAGACAGGATCTAGTGACTTAGGGGATTTTGGCATACACATTCTCAAATAAAATGAAATAAAAGATGAACCAATAAAGTTATAGCACTGGCATGCTGATCGCTGGGGTAAATCTTCAAACTCAAAATTCTCTTTTCAGATTCAGCAGCTTTGGGTGTGGTGATAGGGCATGGTTTGCCAGTATAATTTCTTCCTCCTAGAAGGGTGTTAAAGGTCCTTGACAACAATCCAAAGTTAGGACAACGTACCAATTAAGACGTCTTAAGACTCTGAGGTATATCAAGTTTAAGAAGCCTCACAAAATTACTAAAAATGTGTATTATTCTAAGAAGTATGGTTAGATGAGTGGATATGTATTTCTGTTTTTATATTTAATGGCTCCTCATAAATTGTGGCCTTAAGCTTAAGCTAAGGTACACAAACCTGAACTATATGGCTGTGTTCTGTGACTATATTAACCATGTAACCTTTAAGAACTACAGGGCAGTGAGAATCTCAAGAGCTGCACTGTTTTTGCATCTGAAACTGCATTGATGGGAAATGCAAGAGTATAGAATTTTTCACTAAAAGAGGAAGCAATCCTGAATGCAGTCAAACCCCTTTCTCCCTATCATCCATCTATCTGTTTGTTTGTGTGTTTGTTTGCTGCACTACTGTCATCTGCATCAATCCTGACTGGTCAGTTCTGTGTACTTTGTCAATCAAAAAGCCTAATGCAATCTTAAATCTTCTTGTTTTATTGATTTCAGGGG
Organism: Ctenosaura bakeri; assembly: GCA_948474755.1. Taxonomy (NCBI): domain Eukaryota; kingdom Metazoa; phylum Chordata; class Lepidosauria; order Squamata; family Iguanidae; genus Ctenosaura; species Ctenosaura bakeri. Next base: position 571,407 of record CAOLHI010000336.1, read on the forward strand.
GCATCTTAAAGAGAGCAGTAGAGCTGGTATGCAACTATGCCTTGTGGATGATCTGCAGTTTGCTTGGTACATCATCTTGGTACACTGTCCCACATGAATGTCTATGAGAAACTGAATGCATACTCCTGAACCTTTTCTGTTCTTGTGTTTGCATCCCTCAGGTATTTTTCCCCTTCAGTTATCTTGTAGCTTCTCATGTTAAGGGCCCAAATCATCTGTGAATGCTCAGTACATCTCTTCTGTTTACTCACCTTCTTCAGTTTTGTAGGGATGTGACCTGACACCATGTAACTCTCCTTGTAATGTGAGAGAACCACATTTTAACAACTAAATGCACCTGTCGATGTTAAACACCTGTGTCAGGAAGACCCTGAGTGCTTTCAGCCAATGCCTGAATAGAATTGTGGACAAACGTATCTCCTCCATCTACACTCAGGTGAAAACAATAGCTTCAGTGAGGCAAAGTGCTATCAGAAGGGATTTCAATGTACATTCACCCACCCATCTCCTTCAGCTGTAAATCCATCTCACCATCCCCTGAATGAGAATATTCTGACATTGCTAGTGTGCTTTTTCTTATCCTATGGTTAGTATTGACCCATCAAATATATCAGTAGAGCTTGGGGTTGCCAACTGATCAGATTAAAAACATCTTGGTGTACTTTGGTGGTTTTTAACAGCAGCTGGGTATGCAAAAACCAGCAGGTGCTACCTTGTCACAGCATGAATAAGAAACATAGGACAAGATCCTGTATCAGAGTGTAGATGAAGTTCTATCTCCTCCCCAGCAGCTGTCAAGTCATTGGGGTGGTGATTCTGCTGCTTACATGAGGGGAGGAGGAAGGTGGTTTAGACCAGGATGTAGCAGCCAGACTCAGCTTGAGGAGGGTGAGAAATGAGGTTGCGTTCACAGATGGAGTTCACTTTCTTTTCCCCTCACCTTGGAGCCCAGATCAGCCATTTCTTCACAGCCTGAATTGCTTTTCCCTCTCTTCCCTTCCCACCTATAAGAAGCAGGAGCAGCCCCTTCTGGGGCTTGACAGCGCCCTGGTAGGGGAAGTTCGGGGACAGAGCACAAAGGCAAGAGAATAGCAGTCCTGTGCCCTATCCAAAAAGGGACATATGTCCATGTAAGCTGCAGTCATACATGAATGTGTCATGCCAGATGCTGACCATAATCTGCTGCTGATGTTTACAGATCAAACAGCTGTTAAGTACACAGGAGCATGAGCTGTTGAAATGCTGGCAACATGAAAACAGCAGTTCTCTTTAGAGAGGGGCAAGAATTTCACTTTCTATTTTTAAAATAAGAATTTACCAAAATTCATAAAATTATTTATCGAAAGAATTTTAGAGAAAAATATTGAATATTGAAACTAAAACTAATAGATTACCCACCCATTTCCAACAGCTTTAGTGCTTTGCTATTCAAATTTTAAGTTGTAAAATGACTCTTGTTTAAAAGCTATGGAGCAGGTATAGTTCCCCATATGTTGGGAATGGCATACTGAGTACTAAATTTGGCAAATATCTTCATATCTGAAATGGAAATAAGTGGAGAGTTGAAATGCTGAATGTGGGAGAAGGCAAAACAGATTGTTAGACAGAACTGTCTAATTTTTGTACATATTACATTCCTTCCCAAGCAACTTCTATACTACCACTGGGCTCCTAGTTCATTTAACTCAAGATTGTAGATAAGCTCACAAAAGTGAGTACCCGCAAAATGTTATTGCCAGCCTGCTGGGATGATTGACATAGCCCATATTTTAGTTTTATAACCAAGATATTTTTTAAAAAAAGAAAATGTAACTTGTAATCTTGCAAAAATTATTAAAGGCTACATTTTCTACCAAGGAAAACCCAAGCTTTCTTGGGTGTAGTGTCTTTCTCTTTTTCTCTGACATTCCTTATCTTTTACCATTATTTTTCTTCTAGCAATATTCCAGTCATTTCTAATTATCTTTTATACCCGAGTGTTTATGAGAGCCAATGTAGCATAGAAGGTTAGGGTGCTGGCTTTGGGAGATGCAGGTAGTGGTCCACCTTCAACACCAGAAGAGAGAGTGAACAATTCTTAGTCTCAATTTTGTTGTGTTTCTCCAAATCCCACTTGTGTTCCCATCCCAAATTTCTTTGTATTGGATTAGGAGACTTTGGATTTTATTCCCATATTAAAATTGGTATGCATCAATGCATTTATATGTACTTTTTCCATCATACACCTCTTTCACATTTTTTCCTGATGTTTATGGATGCTTGTGCATATTTTTAAACTCTACCTCTTTTTTGTTATCTGTACTTTTAAAATGTATGCATGCTTTTGCACATGTGTGACTTTTGGAGTGAAAGTATGCTTTGACTTATATGAAGTCCTGAAAGCTGCTAAATCAGTTAATGACACAAGAATCTCCAATCCTGCCCCCCTTCTTTTTCCATGGCTACACTGAAGACCAGGCTCCAGGCACATCTTCAAAAAGGACAGCCACTGTAGTAACTATTGGGAGAGAATGGAGGTAGTTATTTGAAGAGGTTCACTTCTACCTATGATGTTCTGATAAATGCAGTAACAATCCTCCTTACTTGGTTACCCCCTGATCTTTGCTTGGCTACTCTCTGCCCACCTGCACAGCAGGGCTTCCAAGAGAGGAAGATCATTAACAGCTGTATTTGTACAGCTAGCACATGATGCAGGTCTCCTCTGGGTTTTCCCTGAGATCCTCCAGAGGTTTCAGAGGATAGTGTCATCGCTGTGCCCCAGCTACTGGGAACAATATCCTTGCTTCTCTGTACTCTGGTCTTCTGCTGGTCACAGCCTGGTCATGCGGGGCTGTTAAAAGCTGAGCACTATTTTTGGTGTATGTTTTGAAAAATGCAAGCTCTTTAAACCTTCATATTAAGGAAATAAGTGTGCCTGTAGAAAGAAAGAAAAAATTGTCTATGTAAGAAGTACAAGGTTACCAGGTTACTAGTTCTGGGTATGCAGTCTCTTAAGCCAAAACCACATCTGCGTTGTGGGGAAGGAGGAGACAGAAAAAGGTGAGCCAAGCTTGGGACACAGGAGTAGTCCTCAAGTTTCTTCAAAAGAGGAAAAAAAATCTAAAAAGAAGTTTCAGGAGGATTTTTCTTGTTGGGGTTACCTGACACTCAAGAGGTCCTCTTTATTTATTTTTTTTTAAATCCCCTCAAGTCTTTGAATATTCTTTCCAACCATACAACATGGTACACACAGCAATGTTGTTCTCATTAAAAATACACCCCCATCAACATCCGCTACCAAAAGAAGCCTTTCATACTTCTTAATGGTAGGTCCAGACCTGGAAGAGCTTCCTCTTGATATCTGTTCCTTTGGCTTTCCTTAAAATGTGGGAGTACTGGGAAAGTGCAGACCATATATGTAAAACAACTATATTTCCTTTTGCCAGCAGTTGAAAACATTTCTTTTCCAGTAGGCTTTTAATGTGCAACCAGGGAAGTTTTTCATTTATCAAGCTGTTTTTAAAAAATGTGGTCGGTTTTTATCATTTTATAGGTTTTTAATATTTGTAATTGTTTTAAATGTTTTTTTTAAACATTGTAACTTTTTTGAAAGCTTTTTTGGAAGCATGGATCCCACTCTGGGAGAAAGGTGGTATTTAGATACTATAAACAAATAAACAAGCAAACAAGCAGAAAAAGGACGGGGTATCATACACACACGTTATGGCTGATGGAAGGAAAAGGACATGTTCATTCCATCCATCATTAAGATGAGATACAGCTCAGGTAATTGAGCTACATAGTAGCCCGATTCAGGTACTATTGAATAGAGGCCATCAAGGAGATTACTGAGGGCTCTGCCTATGCCCTTCCTGTGTTGAGTAGATCTGAAGAGAACTGTAACATTGCTTAGCTGAGCATATTTACAGTTCTCAGTAAGATATTGAACACTACGTACTAGGAATGGCCACTATATGCTAGGACTAGTAGTTCAAAAATGGTTGAAAATGTGTGTTGGGAAACCCTGATGTGGAGAATTCTAAACCGATGAGAATCTTCACAGTTTGGGACTTCTTCAGTGCAAAATTCACACTTTTTTGTACAGAAAACAGCATTTTCTGTGCAGAACATAATATATTTGCACATAAAGTGCTGTTTCCTGTGGAAAAAAGTGCTGTTTTCTGGATGAAAACACACACACACACAATTTTTGCAGAATTTAGTCCCATACAGGAAATGCTGTTCTCTAGTCATAAAGAATAAAATGATGATTTTGGGTAGAATATGCTCCATACTGTAAATATTCTTTAAAAACTGCACAGTTTCTAAACACTTTTTTCAGTAGGAAAAAAATTGCTAAAATTACTCACTGCTTCCTTCAAGAATGAAATTAATGGAGAACTATGTGTGTGTCTTAATGCTTACAGTTTCTGAACATCTTAACCAAGCCTGCTAGTTTTTGGTTTACAATTCCAGAATGCCCCCATTTTGGCAGGGATTCTTAGAGTAGTTCAGAGAGTAACTCTTCTGAGCTCGGCCTCTGAATAGAACTAATTATCCCTTCTAGATCTATGTGATTATGCTGCAGCAAAGTATATACTTACAAACAGAGATGGACAAGCCAGCCGTTTTATACCAAGCATGTTGAACAAAAACAGTGGAATGTTGTGAATTACTTATACATTTCTGGGGTTTGTTTCATCAAATTTCCTAAGGAGCTTTTAAACTGATAAAATAATAGTGCCTGCCAAGAGGAGCAAGCAGTAATAAGTGCAACTAGTCAGTGATTAAAAGAAAGGAATTTTGTTAATCCTCTTACAGAGATGTTGTTTCATGCCAAAGTCTCTTGGTTTCTTCATTAAGGCAGTCAATCTCCATTGTTCTACCCCCCCTCTCCTTTTTGAAAAAGGGTTTGATATCTGCTGAGGAGATATCAGCTTTTGGATCAAATTATAAATTACCTTTTGGTTTAAAATTTGCATTGTGAGATTACAGCTGTAGAACCGCAACAAAATGGAGAAGAGAAAAAGAAAACAGAGAAAGCAAAAATGAAGGCATTTTTTTTTCTACTTCTGTACCCTCCTAATTTAGCTCCTAGCTAACCTTCCTGTCTCTGGAATTGACTGCTGCCTCATCCGGTCCTCTGCATGAACAAAGGGGACCCCACAACTGTGTCCACCCTTTCATGGGAGGGGCACTATGTTCCATTTACCACTTTCCACCCCAACCTTTTTCTTCATACCACTAGATGGTTCTTTTTTTCACCCGATGGAACCAATATCAGCCAGAAGGGAGGCCATTTTAACTGGAAAAAATATAGCTTGGGAACCTATGTTTGGACTATAACTCCCAGAACTCCCCAGCCAGCATGGCACCTGGGGAGTTGCAGTCTAAAAAGAACAATTCTGGGGGGGGGTAGCATTAGTTGAAAGTGTTCTGTTCTCTCAGTTTAGCACTATGGCCTTGATTGGCTTAAACTTCAGCTATTCATATAAGGAAATCCAATGATGGATCTCAAAAAGTTCCTTCCAGTTGCTCATTCAAAGTCGTATCCTGTACCAAACTCCAGATCTGAGATGTCTTAGAAGCTCTCATCTGCTTGTCCGTGCAGAAACTGCTATCTGTTTGAGTGTAGGAAAAGCAGACACAAAATAGCCAGATATAGATGAATTCACCTACCTGCCTTATCAACATCAGAGTGACAAGGGCAGAGACAGCAGATTAATTTTTGCTGCGCAATGCAGCTGCAGTGATGGGGGAAAGTTCACAGCTTACAAAAGTTTGGACTAGAATTCTGGGAATTCTTGTGAATTTCCAGAATGCAAAATGTAAGTTTTCCAAGCTCTTGAAAAGTTTCACTTCTTGAATTTTTGCTTGCCACTTGGAAAATGTAATAGCCCATGGCAGATTAAAATAAAATAAAATAGTAATGAAATCAGAGCTTCATCTTTGTGAAATGACAGTCTTAGCAGCTTCTTGCTGTCCAAGCCAAATAATGTCTTCCTGGCTATAGATTCTGGTGACCTTTAACCTTCTGTTACCCTCTGTTTCCTCTTTGCAAGCACCTACCTAAGGCAGTAATATCCAAAGCTGTAATTTGGAATTCACTGACCAATATAAACTTCCTGTTACTGCCTAGTAACTGCATGTGTTGCACAAGCTAAATGAAATAGAGTTTTGAGCCATTGTTTCTGTCTCTGAATATGACTCATGGCCTGTTTCTTCACCCCCTGGTTATTACTTTCCACTAAAATATAAAACAACAAACATTGGAAAAGAACAAGATATTCCCTTAGTAATGACACTGCTTAAGAGTGACAATAACCCCAGGCACAAAAATGTCCTGTAGGTTAATAAACATTTTTCACAAACTCGAGAATTAATGTGAGCAAAGCAGAAGCATCCCTTTCCTAGGGAACCGTGGTTGTCCTGTGGATGAAAATATTCACTATACTGTCTTCTAGAAAAAGTAAGCTTTAATCCATGGTTGGGGAAAAAATGTAACCCTGCAGTATTTTTCATAAAGATAAACAGCACCTTGGGTTACATCTCTGTTTTTCACTCATGCTGCCTTCCTTCATTTGCTTTTGGCTTATAAACAGAGATGACATGTTTATGACTACGCACTCCGTTTGCATCCTACAAAATCTTGGATCGTAATGGATATTGCTGATGTTTGCATGGAGGTTGGGGGCAGGCACAGTGTAGGCATATAATTCTGACCTGAAGCCAACCCTATATAATTTGCCTGTAGTACCAGAATAGATCCAAACATCTTTTCTGTTTGCTTTTCCTAAATAAGTCCAGTCTGTAAAACTGAATGCTCTTTATGTATGTTTTCCTTGAGATGCTCTGGATAAATCTCTTTTTTTGAAAGGTCCTTCACAGATGGCTTTTCCTGATTTGTTCAACCATTTAAAGCAAGGCAGGGCCATACATGTTGATCTTAAACTTTGAGTCTGGAATGTGAGCTGCAAAGTTCCCACTGGCATCTTTGTACAGCCATAGAACTCCATGTTTTGTACCATTGCTCTGCTGAAGCTGTTAGATGTGCTCCATCGTAGGCAGTAAAAGCAGATCTGTGACCATTTAAAGCACCACTTAATACTGACTGGTCTCTTTCACACTACACAATTCTAGCACTTTGAGACCACTTTAAATATAATGGCTGCATCCTACAGAATCTTGGGATTTGTAGTTTGGTGGGGGCAGAGAAGTATAAATACTTCATCAAATCACACATCCCAGCATATAATAGGATAGACCCAAGACAGCTTGAGTATGATCAAAGTGCCGTAATTGGGTAGCATGAGACAGCCTCACTTGTTTACATACTCTACATTCACATATAACTGTGTTGTTCTGGCTGCTCTCTACTACTTCGTGTTACTCTAGAGATTAGACTTATAACCCCCCTGTGTTGTATGAGCCTCTGACTCCCATCGGCACCAACAAAGATGGCCAACAGTATGGGTTTATGTGAATTTTTCAGTCTGCAGAGCCACACATTCCTCATCCTTGATGGAAAACTTTCTACCTACATGGTTCATTCTGATATTTACATATCATGTGAGTACTTGAAAAGGATATCACTCCCACACAGTAGGTAAACACGATATCAAGACAAACCATATGTACAGTCTGTTCCTGGTTCAGCTTAGGACAGTTTCTGATAAAATTTATTTGTTCAAAGTGGAGAACAGCCAGAGTGGTGTTGTGGTTTGAATGTTGGACTATGATCCTGGAGACCAGGGTTCGATTCTCCACTCAGCCATGGAAAGCATGGTGACTTTGGGCACATCACACACTCTCAGCCTCATAAAATGCTGTGATCAGTTTTCCTTAGGGTCATTGTAAGTTGGAAAGTTGTAGTTGTAAGTTGAAGGTACGCAAGAAGTCTTTCTTTCTTCCTTCCTTCCTTTCTTTTATTTTTTTTGAGGTTTTTAAACAATCATCTGTTGGGAATGCTTTGATTGTGTATTCTTGTATGGCAGAGGATTGGATTTGATGGCCCTTGTGGTCTCCTCTAACTCTATGATTTTACGAACAACAACAAGAACAACAAGATATAGTAAGAAGAGGAAGAAGAAGACGAGGAGGAGGAGGAGGAGGACCACCAATCCACCTCTAATTCCATACATGGTATGCAAAAAGCCAAGCTCTTTCAAGCAGCATGTAATCAATCATAGAAGCAGCAGAACACATACAATACAGAAGTTTGCAACAGTGGTCTGAACTCAGTAAAGTCAAAGTAGTCTAAATATAGTTTGTTTAGAAGGGGGATTCTGTCCCTCAGCTATAAAATACAGATGTTCTAGGTTCCTTCCTCTAAGATGATTTATTATCATACATCTATCTACCTTCACGTATGTATGTATGTATGAAGAAAAATATCCTACTCAGGGAAAACAGGAAAGGTCTTTGCTTAGCTTCTCCAGCTTTGTGTATTATCAGATTAATCTTCTCCTCTTTCAGTTATATTTCACTTTATCATGTTTCTTGTGGTGAGGGCCATTATTATGGTCTGCCCTGAATGCATGAGGCATTGGGAAAGGCGGGAGAAGGAGGAGGAATCCCCTGATGGAGGATAGATAATGACAAAGACTTTATTCTCCTGTCCAGACCATCCGCTGAGTGGGACCAGCTATCAGCTGAAACGGAGCTTTGAATTGCATGTTTTTCAGCGCTGCAGGCAGGGGCTGGGCTTGAATTACAAAGCCGGGTCTCTCCCATCAATTAAAGTCTGTGTGCAAAGCAGCTGCATTCAGAAGAAGGTGAAGAAGATTTAATCTTCACCTTTCACCTTGGGTCAGAATACAAGGTTACCAAGACAGCCAGTTATTAAAAATGGATTGTTCCTGTCAACTTAATGTTAAATGTTCACAGGTAAAGTTATTAGGGCCCTGCTTCCTGGCTTTGTTAAGGGGTTTTGCCCTTAAAACCAAAACCAAAAGAAAAATAATAATACAAGAGGAAGTAATACAATATTCAAAAGGAAAAGCAGAAAAGAAAAGAATTCTAGAGTACTCCAGTACTTTCTTTTTCATTCTTCATTAAACAATTGTTTTCCAGGAAGACGCCTTAGTGTGAGGTTGATCAAGTGGGGGCAGTTCTAATTATTGCAAGACTGAAGATTTCATATACACAATGCGTCCACTGCAGTTGTTAATGAGTGAACAATTATAGGTCTTATAAAATTTATTTACAGGTGAATATAACTGTTCATCAGTGGAAAAACAAGTTTTCCCTTCTTTCTTTCTTCTAAAGACATGATCCAAGCAGCCCTAAAATTTGATCCTAGGTTTCTTCAAAACTTCATCACAGATTGGAGAGAGGGAGGAAGCTGCAGAACAAATCAGTTTCACTTATGGATTTTTTTTTTTAGTGGACAAACAAGGAGATTTCATCATATGTCCACCACTTCTTATTTTAAAATATCTAAAGTAGATTACAATTTACAAATGATTCCCATTTCATATTTGATCAATGGGGTGCCACCACTGAAGAGGCCTTTTTACCAGTCTCCTCCACCCATCAAACATCTGAAGGTACGGACACTCAGAGGATGTCTGCAGACCTTTGCTCTTTTTTAGGAAGAAAGGAGGACATTGGGGTTACTCAGGTTCCAAGAAATTCTCTGTTTGTATGATGGAGCAGGGTTCATGAGTTGTATATATATGTCCATCACTTGACATGGGACCTACAGAGGAATGCCCCATATGAATTCAAGCCCTGTGCCTTCCAACAGAATTTGTTAAGCTTTTGCTTCTTTGGATTGCAGTCTCTACCCTTCACCCTTTTGGGAGCTGCACATTCCCTGCCATAATTGTGTTTACCACTGAAATTCAGCAGCAATTACTGTATCTCCATAGTACAGAAGACAGACAGATCCCAATCTGGCAATGACAGACCCAATTAAACCTCTGTCATCTCACTTTTTCATCCACTTTTAAAATGTATAAGTTCTCTTCTCCTCCCACTTCCCCCTTCATCAACAGTTTACTTCTATTGCTGCAAACTGAGTTCAAAATGTGAAAGTAGTTCGCACTCAGTGAACTCAGCAGAAGGAAGGAAGAGAGGAAGGTCTGTGTGTTGCTCATCCAAGTAGACTCAGGCAAAAGCAAACTGCTGCAGCCTCTTCTAGTTTGTGTGTTCTTCTTCATTAATAACTTTTGCCATCTTGACCACACTGTGATGTTACTTGGCCATATGTCTCCTGGTTTTCATTTGTGAAAAGAGGGAGGGTATTCTGGGTACCCTGCATGATAAAGATCTGTCTCAAAGAAGCTATTTAATGCAGCAAAAACACAGTGGCAGCCTTACAAGACTGCCACGTTTACCAGGCTGAGCACAGAAGAGCAGTAGAGAGAGGGACATGCCAATTTTGACAGCACTGTTTTGGTGGTGGTCATGGCAAGGCAACAAAATGGAGTCCGTAGAAAGAAGGCTACATGTGGCCTTCCTTTGGCTTACTTATTGAAGACTGTTGATTATATTTAGTACTGATTTGTTTATTTGTAGTGCTGTTTGGGAAAAATCTATCTACTACAGGGCTGAATCACTAGATAAATGTAGGGGATCAAAGATCTGAATGTAAATTAACACACATCCCTATTATCATTTGAGGGAGGGTCGAAGGGAAAGTATTGTTATGCCTAAAATTGCAGCTTTTAAACTGTTATGAACTGCTGACCAAATATTTTTCAGTCTTTGTGGACAGACTGGAGTATACTTATTAACATATGGTTTGGGCCATTAGCCATAAGGAGCATGTAGGGTAGGGTTCTGAAGCCATCTCTTTAGGGCTGTGCATCCCAAGGGGGTAAGTGAAGGCGGCTACCCTTGAGGTTAAGTGAGGAATCAGGCTCTCACTTTTAGAGCCCTGCAGCTTGAGTGGGAGTCCCTGGGTTACCTTCCAAGATGCTGGACTGGGGAACAATGAAAGCAATTTGGATTGCCCCTGGGGCTCAAGTGTTATTGCCCATGGGCAGGCTGAGCAGGTTGTCATGTAGTGTGACCTTGGCAACAGCTGGACCTGTATCATGCCCCCCCCACAGATCTTTCAGGCTGAGGCAATTTAAATAAAACAGGTCAAAATAAAGTGTCCCTTAGTTTAACCCAACTCTGGCCATTTCCACACTACACTGTTATACTGTTATTATTCCACTTTCAACATCCTATGGAATCCTGGGGCTTGCAGTTTAGGGAGGGGCACTTAGAATTCTCAGCCAGAGAGCTCTTTGGCCTCAGTAAACTACAAACCCCAGAATTCCACAGGATGTTGAAAGTGGAATAATAGCACTATAACAGTGTAGTGCAGGAAGGCCCTTAATTGCCCATTCAAGACTAAGGCCTTCTCTGCATGGTGTCGCTATCCTGCAATGGGGAAGCAATGGCAGTGGACCACAAGTCATCATGGTCCCACTGCATCCCATCTCCACCTGTCACGATTGTGGGATATTAGCTTAATGGAAAAAATCCATTTGGCGCCCCTGATCACACAGTGCTCCCATAACTGCTGGCCATACGGAGGGGGCGGAAGTGCGATCACACACTTCCTTCCCCAGTGTAGCATGGAAAAGAGGCCAGCTGCGCTGCAGAAGGAAGGTACATGTCACTTGTGCTCCCTTCTGCGGAGGACTGGCCAGGTGCAGAGGGGTGCATTCACGTAGTGCTCTCATCCTGGCAAAGGTACTGCCAGGATCATGACAGGAACTGGTAAGGTGTGGAAATGGCCTAAGCCACCACAAAATATTATTCACTACAGAAGGGGGAGCATGCAAGTATATATTGGTGCTGAGAGAATCCATCTGCTCCCTGTTACCACAGTTATGATATGTCTGGTGAGAGCACTAGATATCTCTTGATATCAAACTTATTTGGCCTCTATGTGACCTTTCTCTGCCACCCCACTCCACGTGTTTGCAAGGGCCACCGGACGAGCACGTAATAGGCGCGGCTGTTAATGTTTGTACATTCCAAACCTCATTCAGGCAGGCAACTTAATGCCTCTCTGATGCTTTAGGGACCACTCCTTCTTGCAAACCAGCCTTGCTCAGCGCAACTTTACACAAAGACGCCCGGCAGAGTGCCAGGCCATTCCTTTATGTTGGGCTATTTGCATACTGGCCATACTATTGTCATCCAGCGCTAAGCTCATCATGTAAAACCTGACCTTTTCCAACGCCTTTGTCCCGCTCTAAATTTCCTTTGTTCTCACCGAGCATGGCATGGCCTGTAGGTGAAATCCACCCTATAAAAAGTCCCCAATTCCGAGCCCTCCTCGGAACACTCCGGACTGCTATCCTGCCTTGCTGTAGGTTTGTCCAGCGAGTCACCGCCTCAGCGAACCACGCTGAGCTTTCCTCTCTGCAACCTCCACTTCTCTCCAGGACTATGAGAAACGGTGTCGTATTACCCATTTCCCTGAAACTCTCCATTTCTATTTTCCAGTTAGTTAGTGTCGTGTCTTTTGTGTTGTTTGTCATCAATAAAACTATTGTTTGTTACTTTAAACTTATCTAACCACTCTCTGACCTGATGCTGTAGACATAGGGTTAAAGATCTCAGCTAAAGTTACCCTGCCTCTTGTTAGCTTAAGAGAGTGCTCGAGTCTAATTTCCCCCATCTTGTGTTTTTATTTGGTAATTTGGGCACCCCTCCCGGGACCCCCAACATACAGGGTAACATCACCACCCTCCCCAGAGAATTCTGAACTTCTCAGCTAAATTTAGGAGCAACAGCAAAGGACTGACAGATAACATCCATGCCCTTGCTAATCAGAAAGTCCTAGCGCTCCAACCCTGCAAGCCCTAGTTTCACTACCCCACTACATGCAGATCTTATATGGACTGATGGTATGTATGTACACACACACACACACCCAAAGCATAAGAAAGGTGCTTTGTAGTACCGGAATCCCCACCCAGGCAGACTGCAAGAATCTGTGAGTTACAGTCTAGAAAAGAGAGAACTTTTCTAGTCTGTGCCCATCCCTAATCCCCATCTTCTATGTAGTGGAGGTATATACCTTACATATCATTGCCTCTGAGAAGACACCAGGTATTAGATATATCCCTATGCTTGGGACTATACTAAAAAAAATAATGGCATGGGAGGCTTGTAGACTTCCAACAGACTTGTGGTTGCTAGCTATGAGAAGCCAGATAATAGTCTAATCCAGCAGGAGTCTTTGTATCTTTCAAAACTTTGTTTTACTACAGAATTTGGAAAATTCTTTATGTTATCATTCCCTAAATTCTTTGGATCCCCCCAGCTCCCCACACACTGGCATGGCCACTGTGGTGGCCTCAATGGCTGGGGGGTTCTGGGAGTTGTTGTCTAAAAATTAATGTCTCCAAGCTCTTCTTTAATGATGGAAAACTGAGGACAATCTATTTGGCCTTGTCATTCTGCAGTTCCTATGAGAAAAAATCCGAAGCTTATTGCTATAAAAAGCTCAACACCCTTTTTGCAAAAGGACACTCTGTACTTTCTTCAATCACCTTGCCACCTAGGTCAGCAAGGGATTTTGTGTCCTATAGAGGTTTATCCCATGAAGTATCAAATTCATCATCATTCTTATTATTGATATGATTGTTTTCTTTCTCTCTCACTCCCTCTCTCTTACCGCAGTACAAATAATCTGTCTCCTACAACATTAAACAGTTCCATTCAAGAAGACTAACTTAATCACCAGAGAAAAATGGTGCCTAGTCATTCTAAAATCCACAAGTAAGTCATGTTTCTGAACACAAGGATTTTGTTCATGCAGGAGGTGTATCTTCTTCAGCGTGGTGGGCTTAGACATGCAAAGGTTTCAGGCACGCCTCACTACTTGTCTTATTAATTGCCTTCCACAACTTCAAGACAGATTAACTGCTGTCTTTGGGAATATTCATGATGTTGAATTAGCTCATATAGCTTTAAGTTCTGCAGAGAAATGTGTGGAAATGGATCCCCTCTTGTGATATAAAGGGCCATTTCTGTTCCACAGTTATTGCCTGCAAAAAGAATACTGGCAGATCAGTGGTCCAGGGCCAGCCCTACCATTAGGTGGAATTAAGTGGTTACTTCTGATGGTAAATTCTGGGAGGAGGGGGTACCAAGCTGTGACAAGGTGTTGTCTGGAAGAGGTGTACATACCATGCAGATTCCTCTGCACTCCATAAGCTGCCAGGGACCATAGAAGGAAGGAAGGTTCAAAACTCACAGGTGTGTCATTATGAATTTTGCATACTTTAACATGTGTTTTTTTTAACAAAAATATTAAAAATACAGAACAAATTTATTTATTTATGTGACTGCCATGAAGACCATAACAAAATGATAAATGAAATAGTATAAAATTGCTGAAAAACATACAATGAATATACCAAGGAAAGAGGAATATATGCAAGACCCTATAAAGTACAGGCAAAGATGGCTATAAACAAAGGGTCTTTCAGCACTATGCTGTTATAGTGTTGTTACTCCACTGTCAACATCCTGTGGAATCCTGGGGTTTGCAGTTTAGGGAGAGGCCTTTAGAATTCTCAGACAGAGCGCTCTTTGGCCTCAGGAAACTACAAACCCCAGAATTCCACAGGATGTTGAAAGTGGAATAATAGCACTATAACAGTGTAATGTGGAAAGGCTCAAAGAGATGTTTTACTGGTAATTTGATTCCTTGGGGATTCAGTGACACAGGATTCATGGTGGACCTGATCATTGTTGGCTAATCATTTCAGGAGGTGCTCAGCGCACCCGTAACCTAGCCTTTTAAAATATATGTATTTATCAGTTGTAACACAAAACATAAACACCTACTAACATTTTTAACACAGACATAAACTAAAATTAAAACACAATTCTAAAACAATAAACAAGAAAACACTAAAAACTAACTCACTAAAGCACTAACTTACTCACTGGCCTACTGAAACAGAAAAGGGCTCCGAACCCCACAGCCAAACTGTAATGAGAGAGAGAAAATAATAATAATAAAAAAAGACAGAAAAATATTACAAGTCCACCTAAGCAATGTACTAGTCACCATAGCCACAAGTTATTGCATCATTTGATTTCTTACTGCTCAAACAGCCAGTAAATAGTTTCCAAACTTTCAAAAAAAGAAAAAAGAAATCTTTTCCTTTAAAACATTAGTTTGGCCCTTTAGGATAGTTCAGCAACCTTAACAATCCAGTCTGCTCTTACTGGTGCTTCAGTTCATTTCCAGGTTTGAGCATACATTATTCTTGCAGCTATCATCATATAACGAAGAAGCAGTCAATAATTTCTATCCATATCCTTATCAGCAAAAAACATTTTTGGTGACATTTCAAAATCTACCTTTAAAATTGTTTGAATTACCATATGAATCTTAGGCCCTTTCTGCACGAGGTGAGGGAATTGCTCTGTGCCGTTACCTACCACTTCTTCTGGGGTCGGAAGCAACGTGGACTGTCCCTGAAGCCCTTCCGCAGAGCTCCTCCTTGGTCCAGGGCGAATCAGAGCAGTGTGAGGTCTGGCTTACAAAATGGCGGCTTCCGGTTGGTTGTGGGTCTCGACCAACTGCTGAAGCTTGCCACACATAAAGCCCACCCTCCACAGATCGCAGGCTTGCATTGGTGTGAGCCTGCAAATCTGCACAAGGGAGCAGGAACACAATGGCGCGTTCCAGGAAAATAAAGACCTTTTTTTTTTGCGGTCTTTAGAAAACACACTGGAGGACCACTTGGAGTCGTTTTGGAGCGGACTGAGGTGCGGATCTCCGGTAAGTAGTCTGATCCAAGTCCGCTCCAAGGTGCAAACAACCTCCGTGAGAGGAGGCACTGCCCCGTTCTAATTGCCTGGTGTGGAAAGGGCCTCAGTCACCTTTTTGCCTTCTTACAAGTCCACCACAGATGAAAAAAAGGAGAGCTTCTTGTCCCAACATCCATGTAGCCTGCTATGATCATGTGTAATGCAGGATGCTGTTTTGGGACTATAATTGAAGTAAGATTCAGCTGTTTCTATACATGGTATAGGAGATGGAGAACCATCTTGTCCTTACTTCAGGTACTAAAATATCATTATCCAAACCTGGATGATGGGGGTCGTCATTATAGACTGTTTAATGATTTGTATTACATGAACTGTGTTTTGGGAAAGTTCCTCTTCTCTGTGCCTTATGTCTGTTTTATTTTCTTTCCTTTTTATTCATCTTGTAACTCAATTAAGTGTCATAGGAGTTGAATATTTCTATTGTTGTACACATTTTTTTAAAAATCCCATCTTAATACTAATTATATACACATTTATCTTCGGAACATATATGACTAATATAGTTTATCAGAGCATTCTCTGTTATTAATTGTCCTTTCTGCTGTCATTTCTGAATTGGAGAAAAGCCATAATGGTTGCTATTCACTTATTCAGCATAAATTAATGGAGTATAATGAAAGACACAGTTGGGTTGGTGGCGCTTTTCCATTTGGTGCCAATAGGAGATTTTCTCATAGTGTAAATAGTAATTTCAAACTAGATATTTTCCTCAGGAGATGAGTAAAGTCTCCTGCCAACATACACATACCTGCTTTGTTTCTGTTACCTCCTCCAGCTAATAATAATAGCAATCATCATCATCATCATCATCATCATCATCCAAAACCGTATGTTAAATGCAAAGACGCTTTTTATATCTCATCCTGTTTGGGCCACAATCGGCCCTCCACACTCGTGGGTTTAACTTTCATGGATTTCATTATTTGTTTCTCCAACCTCTGCCCCCCACCCCCAACTCAGGTGCTTCTTTTCCAGGGGAACCTTCCCTCTCATCAGCTCTGATTAGGCTACAAAGCCCTTTAAAAACCTACCTCTGGTCCTCTCCTTCCTCCACCAGCCACTGGCCAGGATCACAGCCCAATTTGTCAGCCAATTGGGTGGGCCAAAGAAGGAGATAGATGAGAGAGAGGAAATATAGGGCCATCATGCCAACCCATTCTGTTTCCCTCTCCTTTCTCTGACCTGGTTTGGACCCTGAGTACCTGTTCCCCCCACCTCTTCCCACAGACAGACACACAGACACACACAGATTTTGAGATTTGCAGTTTTTCCACTTTTGCAGGGGTCCTGCACCCCCAACACTAGCAAATGTGGAGGCCAACTGTACATCTCTTCTAAGGCTTGTTCACTAGTAATATGGAGGTATCCAGAAAGGTCTGCAGCCCTCTTTAGTTGACAAAACGAAATATATGTGTGTTACCTGACACTCTCTCTGTTAAATATTCAGAGCTATTTTTGTGTTGTCCTACGCATTCCAGCTGTCTCAGTTTGGCAGGAGCAGTCCCAATTAATCCTCTGTCATCCCATTTTTTCTAGGGAACTCTCTGACTCCATGTAAAGAGGTGTTGTTCTACATGGCCTTTGGTCCTTGAAACTACTCCAGCTGTTTTAACTATCTCGTTTTAAATTACTTTTTAAGAGGTATCTTTCATTTGTTTTAAAAAGTTTTTATATTTGTATTGTTTTTATTTTTTATTTTTTTTACTTGTGGTACATAACCTTGGGAGCCCTGGTGGATGGAGAGATTATATATAAATGCCAGAAAGAAAGAAAAATAGAAAGAAGAAAAGCTAGTGGGTGAGAACATCAGGAATTATCTTCCTATCCTTCCTTTCCACTGATCACTTGGTACATGTGTTAAGGCTCTTTTTAAAAATCAATACTAACTTATCATGTGCTAAATATCCTAAAGACGCTAGATCCCATCTGACTTTGGAAGCTAAGGAGGGTCAGCTCTAGTTAGTGCTTGGATGGGAGACCACATATGAATACCAGGTGCTGTAGGCTATATTTCAGAGGAAAGAACTACCAAGACTACTTCTGCATAGCCCTTGACTAAGAAAAGCTTGTGAAATGCACGGGGTTCCTGTAAGTTGATGAGCGACTTGACAGTATACACATACACACACTCATTCAGAGAAGGATCTATAACACAGTATTAGAGCCTTTACGTACAATTTAAAATCTTGGTGTCCCCAGAGAATATACCTTCCAACTGTCCTGATTTGGCAGGGACACTCCCAATTAATCTTTTGCCAACTCACTTTTTCAGCTATTTTTGAAAGATATTAGAGCCAGTTTGGTGTAGTGGACTGAGCATTGAACTACACCCCCAGAGACTAGGGTTCAGTTCCCTGCTTGGTCATAGAAACCCACTGGGTGACCTTGGATTCATCACTTACTCTCAGCTCCCGGAAAACCCTGTGATAGATTTACTTTAGGATTACCATAAGTCAGAAATAACTTGAAGTCACACAACAAAAATAGCAAGTTTCTTTCTCCTCCTCTGATTTCCCCCCTTTGTCCTCTGCTTGCTTCAATTGCTACAAACTGAGCTCAAAGTGCCTTAAAAAAATTGACCTAGGGAGCATTTATGGGCACTTTGAAAGGGGCAAAAGGGAAATTGGATGGTATGGGCAAGTATGATTTTTCCTTTTTTCCTTTTTTTTTTTTTTTTATGGGGAGTACAGCCCTCCAATGTCTCCTGGAGGACCAACGTACTCTTCTAACTGCACCCAGTTGTCCACCCCTCTTTTAGATGTTTGACTGCAGCCTCTATAATTCTTTACTTTTAGCCATGCTGGTTGGGATTTATGAGTAGTGGAATCCAAAATACATGGTGGGCACCATATTGCCAGTCCTTGGCCATTATGGAGGCCCTGATCATTAAAAAGAAGAGTCCTATGGTTGAAGAGAAAAGCACAGGCACATACGTTAGGCAATGGGGACCGTTCAGGCAACCATCTGAATATACATAGCTCAAGAGTGGGACACAGTGTGGCACTGAAAGGTACAAAGTAGTCCTCCCAGCCAGCCCCATGTGTTCAGATGGTTGCGTCTAGTTCTGTCACCTGAAAAAGCTAACTCGATGCTTTAAGGGAATCTTACTTTGGTATTTTCACTATGAACCAGAAGACATTTGACAAATTATGTGTGTAGGGTGGAGGGTAGGAGGGAGTCTGTGAAGAACATCCTGACTGCTTTAGGCATAATGGCCTTATTGTTGTTTGATTGCAGAGGACTTTAAAGGAAGGACGTTTTAAACCCATCATAAACAGCGGCTTTCTTCTGCTTTACAACTTAAGTACTCTTTCCGGGTGCTTTTCTCTTAAATGAATTAGAATTTAGTTGCCAGGGCATAATGAGAATGACTTCTATTTAACAAGCCAGTTGTTTAATATTAAATTAAGACAGTAATTGTAGACACATTTGTATGGGAAGTTACCTGCCTGACACTCTATCCAAACCAAGAACCCATAGCCCTTTAAACACTGAAAGTAATTACATTGCTACTGGGTCCTTTATCCAAACTTGCTTGAGTGCAAGTTCTTATAGAAGAGGACCAAACTGAATTAAATTTCACAGGGCCTGCCAAAGGTTAGTGGCCTTCTTTGGAGGATTGAATTTTGCCTTCCTTATTATGCAATGCCTTAGTTCCAGCACAATCATTATTTAGACATTCCAGGTCTGTGGGAACAAGTGGAATGTGAGTTTTGGGTCTCAGTTTAAACAGAGCTTGAAAAAGTTATTTTTGGCAGTTACAACTCTTAGAAGTTCCCAGCTAGCATAGCCAGTGGTCATTTTGGTTGGGGATTCTGGAAACCACGGGCCATTTCCACACTATACTGTTATGGTGCTGTTATTTCACTTTTAAAATCCTATGGAATCCTGGGGTTTGCGGTTTAGGGAAGGGCCTTTAGAATTCTCAGCCAGAGATCTCTTTGGCCTCAGTAAAACCCTAAAAACCTCAGAATTCCACAGGATGTTGAAAGTTGAATAATAGCACTATAACAGTGTAGTGCAGAAATGGCCACAGTTGAAGCTTTGAGTTTGAAGGCAAACTTTCTGGAAACGATGGCACTTTCCTCATCTTACCTTGTTCCGGCGCTGGGGTGCAGGGATCATGCGAGCAGCCTCTGCCAAAAGGCTCTCCCTTTCCTGCTGCTTCAGCTCTGCATGAGCTGCCTGCTCATGCGAGAGCCCCACCTCTTCCTTCTGCAGTGCAGCCTGGGGCAGGAAGCGTGACCAGCCCGGCTCCAGAGGCTCCGCACGCCCGGTAAGTGTGTGCGGGGCCGGAGAGCAATGCGCGATCACACACCATTTTCGGCTCCAAGTCGAAAATGAAAAGGTGCGTGATCAGTCCCTGCTGGCTCCTGGAACATCGTGCGATTGTGAGTGTGTTGTGCAGATCGCTCCTTGCAATCACGCGACACTCCAGGCCCTCTTTCGCATGGCAAGTGCCATGTGAGAAGGGCATATAGCCAGAATTTTCTATCACAATGTACAGCATATAACTTTACTTATAATTTGCTATGTAGCAGAGGTGCTACAAAACTTTGTTAGTGAATTGTGAATATGTGTAATGGGGCACTAGTAAGAGTGTCCTGGTGTGTATCAGCACTCCCTACCCAATGATCCGATACACAACAGGACCAATACACAATATAGCTGATGCACCACAGGGCCTGTGCACATTGATCTTCTTCGTAGTAATGTAATAGCAGTGCTTTATTAGATATGGATATTACAGGACTGCCCAATTCTAATTCCCACAAAGGTAGGTCTGCTTATAAAAATGTAAGTCTTCAACAGGATTCTGGCCAATGTTAGAAGTATGAAACACTGGTTCAGGGCTCTCATTCTATAGAGCAGACTGGCTGTCAGAGTCTGGACAGAAATGAATTTCTTTCAGTAAGGTGGATCTTTGATTCATCAGCCACGGATCCTTAACTTATAGAATGGCTGCGGAACCTCCTTTAACTTGAGAGCTGAATTCCATTTCCGATAGTTTCTTGAAGGCTTCAGTCTTGTGCTGGATGAGGTCAAAGGGTGGAGTCAAAAATATAAGCATATTTTAGCACAAAGCTCTGAGTGTAAGCCAACGGCCATTTTTGCACTATACTGTTATAGTGTTATTATTCTACTTTCAACATCTTATGGAATCCTGGGGTTTGCATTTTAGGGAAGGGCATTTTGAATTCTCAGTGAAAGAGCTCTTTGGCCTCAGTAAACTATGAACCCCAGAATTCCACAGGATGTTGAAAGTGGAATAATACACTTTAACAGTGTAGGGTGGAAATGGCCTAAGAAGAGGCATTAAGAATAGAGGGAAAACCATGAAATGATGGTAGCATGGGGATGAAGATGTGAGTATCTTGAAAAGACTAGAGAACCAAATTGAAGGGCTGGATTTGGCTCCAAGACCTGAGGTTCTCCATCTCTACTTTAAAGTGAGATCTTTTCTCTGTGCATGATATATTCAAGTAATGCTCCAATTCACTCTAACTCTCCCCAATTAACTTGCTGTCATGCAACAATGTTTCCAGGGAACAACTGAACCTTAGACTGATTTTGAAACTAATTAGTGTTCTTTTCTACAATGTACAAAATAAAGGCAGCAATTGTCTGCTTCATATATGTGTGATTCAAGATGAATGATATAACAGTAAAGACTTTTTGTATTTTTTTAAAGGACTAAAATCAATTTGAAAATGCAAGAGAAGGGAATGAAACCATATTTTGTCTACAGGACGAGTTTTGATATCTATCGCATATTCCTGTCTGAGGGTTCATCAAGAAGTGTGTGGGGGGATCTCTGGAAGTATCCAGAATTTCCAGCTCTTTTTTGTTTTTATTCTACCTACACATTCCAGTGATGTATTTAAGTCTTTTGCTCCAAGTCTCAAGTCAAGTCTCAAGTCTCTACCTTCAAGTCTCAAGTCGAATTTCAAGTCCTTGCAAGATACTTTCAAGTCAAGTCTCTCAAGTCAAGTCTCAAATCTGGACACCAACTTTATATCCCAACCTGTATTCCAGAATTTCTGGACAGAGTCAAATAAAGTCAGTTTTAATAATTTAAGTAGAGTTGGCCCTCCACTTTTGTGATTTTGCCATCTCCAGCTTCAGAAGTGGGGAACAGGATCCTTCTTACTTCCCATTTGTAAAGCTTGAGGCTTTTTCAGAAATCAGATCCTTCTTATTCCCCATTACTGAAGCTTCAAGAGCTTTAGAAGGAAGGTTCCTTCCTCCTTAAGCCCATTGCCTAACACAATTTCTGTTCCTCTATGAGATATGCACCCTGCACTCTGGGTATAAGTCTTGCCTTCTGCTCTTAGGAAAAATTTCAGAAAGCTCCTCCTATATGTAGGAGGGACAGGCTGGTGAGCAGACCTCAACCACACCTCAAGCCCATTGCCTGACCAATTTGCTGTTCCTTCTGAGAAACTTTGGCCTTGAGACTGATCATCGTGTGACCAGTAAATTGTAAGGTTTTTGGATGAATGTGTTATGTTACTGAACCAAGGGCAGCAAGTCAGTCACTAAAAATATGGAAGTCTCAAGTCGAGTTGAGTCAGTGTGTAATTTTTGCCGAATCAAGTCCAAGTTAAGTCACTGAAGTGACTTAAATCTGACTTGAGTCCAAGTCAATCAACTCGAATCTACATCACTGGCTTATTCCTAGATTTGCATCCAAACTTCTTTTTGAAATACCCCAGGTTTCCCTCAACACTCCTCCTGCCTGTGTTCTTCTCCCCGACTCATATTTATCATATCCAGGCTCATGCAACATTTCAGAAATCAGTTTTCACTCATTTTTATAATTAATTATTAAGGAGTTACAGTCAAAGTGATGCAGCAATATTAAATCAGTTAAACATTAGAATCATTTGTTTTGGTGCAAAACTTCCTCTTTCTCTTGCTTGATCACCGTTAAATCTGTGTTTTTGAAACAAGAGCTGTTTTTACTCATGATGGCCATCTTAGTTCATTCAGGGATAATAGAAACAGAGACAGCCAAGTATAGATACATACATTTTGAAAAGACTGAGTTAATTTAAACTGACTTGGGAAGGAAGAAAGAAAAGTCCTTCATAATACCAGAGTTTCCTGGAAATATATCAGGATGAAGAAAATGTCATGTGGCTCTCCAAAATAAAATTGGTTCATACAGGGAACAAATCTGTGACTTTTCAAAGACTTTTTTCTTCATTTGGAGAGGCTCTGAGAGTTAACTGTGCCATTGTAAGGAAATGGCTGCTATTCAAAATAAGGCACATATTGTTCTAGATTTTGCTTTAGATGATTCTTTATTATGTAATTATGAAAGACAAGAGAATAGCATTTTTAAAAGGTCAGATTCTTAAGGTTTTCTTAAGAACAAAAATAGTTCTGTTCAAATGTTTATATAATTCAATTTAATTCCATTTATATCCTGCCTTTCTCATGAAACCCATGGCAGCTTCCCATGATGGCAATCTGTAGCCCTTTGGGCTGTTAAGAAAGTGGCCTTTGTTTTGTAGTTCACCAGCCAAAGGTGTTCATAAATTAAACATCCCCTAAAAGCAGGTGCTGAAGACTCCACAGTCCCCCATCCGAAAAGCAACTTCCAACTTACCAACCACAGTTAATATTTTCATCTTATTTCAAGAATTTTGTTTTAAATGCTGCTGTCATATTTGCATATTATAAACATTCTCTTTCTCCTCTCCTCCTTCTTTAGTGACACCAGCCAAAAAAACTTCACAATGGGGGAACTAGATGTTAATGAGCTGAGATTGTGGGAAAATGAATACAGTGGTGGCCTGCTTGACCTGCAAAATAATGCTACATTTAGCACATTCTTTTCCATTTGTGTTGTAAGCATTAAGGGAGAAGAAAGCCTGGGCTTTACCCTCTTGTTTTGTTTCACAGAAAAATGGTTTCCTAGAAGAGCTGGCACACTGGGTCGGGGGTGGAGGCAGCAGTTTGCAGTGCATTGTAAGCAAATGACAACAGCTATTATAAGTCTGGCCAAACTGGCACAGAGCTAAGCCTTGTTCTGAATTTACTTACTCTGTATGGTGACTTGGAGGTCTCTAATTTATAGCATCGCCATGAGTTGAAGCCTGACTTGAAGGCTGTTAATAACAATGGTAGTCCAACCACTAGAGAAGACACAAATACATACTGCTACTCATTCCAGAGAAATGGAAACAATCTGGCTCTGACACAGTTGGTAAAGCTAGAGAACTCTGACCACAAAAAAAAGCAGCCTATTTTACCAGACAACCACTTGTCAAGCCCTTCTAGGACTTTTGTATATAGATATTTGGGGGTATGATCCTCATCCTCTTTTTCTTCCTAACACTGAGCTATGAGCGCAGTTCTTTGTGTAACCAAAATGGCACCATACAGGCACAAGAGGGAGATATCAGGAAGCTTGAGGGAACCCAGAAGATTACAGTTTTCAAAGTGATACCCAAGTTATTTTGTTTCTGTATAAGGAAGAACAATGGTGTGTGTCTGTGTGTCTGTGATACTTCAGCATAAGTTATTATGGACTCTAGTCCACTTTATCAATTCTTTGTCTTGCTTGTTGCTGTTAAAGGGCTTCAGGTCAATTCTGACTTATAGTGGCCCAACATAGGAATTCCTTGGCAAGATTTATCAAGAGGGAGTTTGCCATTTACCTTCTGTCTGCTTTTTATCCTCACAGACTGGTATGGCAGCTCCATCTCCCTACTGGCCACCTCAGGTCAGCTAAAAGCACCTTGCCACTTCATAGAGATCTGCCTTTCCCTTTAAACATCACCTTCAAGGCTCTGTTCCCAAATCTAGGTCATTCTTTCTGACCAAATTCAAAAGTGGGTTGATTTCTCTTCTATCCTTCTCTCTAGGCTTTCTCTGAGAAAACATCCTTCTCATTCAACCCCGCTTTGGCTGACTGAGAAACTCTATGGCTGAAGGATTCACCCTTAGTCTTTTCTCCTGGAAGTCTGACTTCTAAAATCAATTCTGTGCCTGCTATATATGCACTTCTCTCTGATACCTTCCTTTTAGGCTGAGAGTGTGTCCCTGGGTTTCCATAGCCAAGCAGGGATTCAGACCTTGGCCTCCTGGAGTCCTCAAGTCATCATACAATGTTGGCTTTCTTTAGTCTCCTCTCCACCCTTTTATGGTACAAAACATATTTAGCACATTCAAAAAAAAAAGAAAAAGAAAAAGAAAAGAAAACCAATGGGAGAACCCAAGCAGGACAATAAAGACTGAGCAATCTCAGTGTTTGCAGAATTCTGATTGACTGTTTGGGGAAACTGTTGGAAACCTGGATCAGGTGGTAGGAGAGGGAATGGAGTGGCTTGAGTAACATTCTGTGCTACCATATTTTGTCACAGATCCTGGAGAAGGAGAAACAAGAACTGCTTCTACCACTTATTATCCATTATTATCTTCATTACTATGGTCATGCCAGCACTGTAACTAATCTATTACTGGAAACATACATTTTAAAAAAGGAAAGAAAGGAAGGAAAAACAGCAGCTCCTACCTTGAGCGCTGAGAAGCTAAATTCCAGATAGAGAGTGCACGGTAGGCAAGGTCAAAAAGGGATGAACTGTGACCAAATGCAATTGGATACATTTTGATTCCTATAGAGGATTTTTCTAAAAGTGTGTATGTGTGTGTGGTTGATATAAATTCTTTAAATATGTAGAAGGGCAGGATGAAGGGAGAGCAGGAGAATGGATGCTGTCTTGCTGTCAACTTCCACAGTCTCATTTGACGGTCTGAGAATCTGCATATGTATCTCTATTTTTTCAGAATTCCTTTTTGCCTTGAGGGAGTCTTGACACATGTAGAACATAGAAAGTTATTTTTTTTTAAGTATTTAGTTACAGTTCCAAGATCCCAAAAGCAGTGATCATTATCATTGCCATTTCAAAAAGTACCTTTATTTTTCTCATTTGCCAAAAGGAACTAAATTGTTACTTTCAGCTACTTGGTTCCCCATCCCTGAAGGCCACAAGCTGTCAGTCTGTGATATAAAACAGCCATCTTACTGCTACTTTTATGGAGCAGTGGTGTGAGGCATGGCATGGCCTTAGCTACATGGTATTAGTAAACCTACACCAGTGTAAAATAATTAAGAACTGTCAGATGCCTCACGGATGGGTGAAGGTATACTTTGTTAATTTACAGACTCTGGCTGAGAGAACATCTTCCTCTGAGAGGTCTCAACAGATGATATAATCAATCTGTGTCTGGCTAGAGGGACATAGCCAGACATATCTCTGATCCCCTTTAGTCTCCACCAGCAAAAGAATGGTTATTGGGTAGGCTATCACAGTGATGTGGTGAAGCTGGGAGAGGGCTCTGGTCATTGCAGAGTGACAAAAGAATATCAACTTCTGCAATGACCCAAATAAATAAATAAATAAAATCCACAAGCATGAGGTCCTCTTATGCTCATGCATGCCACTAACAGAATGTCAGATGTACTGTGAAGTGGTCATACCCTCATTACTGGGATTTTCATAATGGGCTGTTTTCAAGCTCTGAACATATCTACATTTCTATACAGGTAGGCTCCCTCCTAGGTATTCCAAAGAACATTTAGTCAGAGGTAAGGATATAGTTAAGGTAGGAGTATTTTGAGTCCTCAGATCTAGAGAGTCTCATTTGTATATTATGCAGATTACTTAATGTTGGGAGATGGATTTTACAGCACCTAGCACAATATCCTCCCAGTAACCGCTGTGCTCTGAGCAAAAACATGTCCCAGAGGCAAGCATTAAACATACAGCAGAGTATCAAAACAGCAACAAGCGTGAGCAGCTGCAGAGTGTAACATACAGCATCAGCACTGACCCCACTCTACCCACTGGTTAGTAACTCTAGCACACAGAGTTGTCATCCAAAAAATACCTGGAGGCTTTTATTCTTCAAGCTCCAATATATACACATTTGTACAAGCAGGATACGCAGATCCCCAGTCATAGGTTCAGCATCACATCAGGCAGAGGTTCGCTCAGACAGAGTTCTGGTGTCATAGAATCAGCAAAAGTCAGGGAGAGAACCTTCTGAACTCACCTCTTTATACACACCTGCTGATAGCTCATCAGCTAGGGACGATGGCTGATACAACCCCTTGCCATGATTTCATGTCACCATGACTCAGCCTTACTGTCCCCTAGGGATTACACCATGACTTGCCAAGTCATTCCTTAGGTGTATCCCCCACATGCTCATCAAAAGTATTTTTAACTGGGGGAAATATCACAGCATTTCTATCCAACATTTAATATGTATTCAGATCATGTGGTAGATTGAAAGAAGACTAAGGCCATTTCTGCACTAAACTGTTATAGTACTAGTATTCCACTTTCAACATTCTATGGAACCCTGAGGCTTGCAAATTGGGCAGGGACATTTAGAATTCTCAGCCAGAGAACACTTTGGCCTCAGTAAACTACAAACCCCAGAATTCCACAGGATATTGAAAGTGGTATGATAGCACTATAACAGTGTAGGCAGAAATGGCCTAAGGAGTCCTGCTACCACACATCACTTTCTTGTTCTAAGTTATCCCTTTCAAAGTAGCTTTATAGGACAGAACAAAATGGTGAACTTGCTTAGATGTTTTTTAATATGTACAGTTGGCCTTCTACATTTGTTGGTTTAACTTTCATGGATTTAATAATTTGCAAGTTTCTTTAACCTTTGTCCCCCTACTGGCACTTCTTTTCCAGGAGAACCTTCCTCTTCAGTGGCTCTGGTCAGGCTGTGCAGCCTTATAAAATCCACCCTAGTCCTCCTTCTCCTCCACCAGCCACTGCCTGGCCAACTGAGGATAGTTTGTAGCCCAGTTTCTCAGCACTACAAGCTCTCTTCCAATGCCCCTACACACACCTAAGGAAGGCAGTGGGCAAAAGGAAGTATAGGGACACCATGCCCACCCCCTTCCTTCCCTCTCCTTTCCCTTGTGAGTGAAGGAAGGACAACCTCCATTATAGGCTAGGAAGTGGTCACATACACAGGAGTTCTAGCCCCTCCTGTCTGCTGACTCATGAGTCTACCTCACCTGAAGTGTCTCTCTGGACATTGCCTTATTTGGAAGGTAGTTAGTGATTGGATGAAACCTCATATTAGCTGCCCCTTTGGAGATTTCCTTATATGGATGGAACTTTCTGGACACTATCTAATATGGGGCGGATGGTCTGTGATTGGTGGAGAAATGCCGCAGTGGGTGTGTATGCTGTTTACCTGGATAAAAAGGCCTTGCCAAGCCTCTGGCCTTTGTTCTGAACCTCTGGCACCCTGCTGCATTTTTATATTTTTATACTCAATAAATCTGGCCTTTAGCCTTTGAACCAAGAAACATCTGGTCATTTACCTGTTTCTCAGAAAAAGCCGTCCTTCTTAAGGGCATAGAAGGTGACACCCTGACCTGGTTTGAATCCTTGGTACCTGTTCTTCCCACCATGCCTTGGCCCAGAGGCATATCTAGTGTAAACAGCCCCTAGGACAAGCATGGAAGTTCCACCCCTACCTCCAGGGTGCTTTCTCCTCCTCCTTGTCCCCCACCTCCTCTGCTGAATCTTTGGCTTTTTTGTGTGCCCCTCTGGCATTGGTGTCCAGGGCATGTACTCTATTTGCCTCACCCTAGGTAACACCTCTGCCTTGGCCCCCTCCCCACCCCACATTTTGATATTTGCAATTTTTCTACATTTGTGAGGGTCTTGTGCTCCAACTCGAGTGGATGTGAATGGCTGACTATGACAAGTTTATGAAACCCCCAAAGGCTAAATAAAATTTCAAACAATTATATATCACAAGAAGTGAGGGGGAAAAACAGCAGTCTTGTGCACTTTTTTGTTGGAATATGTCCTAGTGAACACAATGGGCCTTGTGTGTACATAACTTCCAATCATCTTTCAACTTATGGTAACCTCTGGAATTTTATAGGCTTTTCTTAAGCAAGGAATTTTATTATAGTATTAACTAGTACCTGTGATTTATTTGAGTGGTCATTCACTCCTCCTGGAGGCTTATGGGGAAAGCAATATTTTTTTTCTTTTGTACTTCCAAAAAGAGGAAGGAGGAGAACTGTGGGTTACAAAAACTGCTGGACAATTTAACTCTGCTCTAAATGCCTGCTTTTGAGAAGACTAGAACAAAGGTTTATTATCTGTTATAAAATCAGTGAATGGATATTGATCCCAATTAGGAGCCCAGAGATGGATCCTTCCAGATCTGATCAGATAGCAATTTTGGATATGGAGCCAGAAGGCAGAGATCAACAGAGGTTGACAATTCCAGAGATGGAGTTCCATTCCCAATGGAAAAAAAAGTTGAGTCATCTATGCTATACAGATAAATTATATAGTGAAGGGCAACTTCCTGCCTAGGTGGACAGATTTCAAACTCGTGGCATCTATTTTGCATTTTTTTGTACTGGAATTCAAGAAGTCCACCAGCCAGAGAAAAGTGCAAAATAGTGCCTGAGGTGAGTGCAGACTCAGCTGCAAAATAATGGTTCAGAAAGCAGAACTAATTACCTCCTGAACCTCACCCTCTCAAAGAATCTGCCGTTACAAGTACAAATCTATATCCCACTTACTATAGACAAAACCTCCTAACACAGAAGTCTCAAACTGCATAGCAGAACTCTGGATGGGAAGATCCGACAATTCTCTTTTCTCCCATTTTCTCTTTCAAATTTTGTGGGTCAAGTTTTTTTTGTGGAGGGGGAGAGGTCAAGACTTATTAAAAGAAATTAAATTTAATTCTTATCCCTTCTTCCCAGAGTTATGCAAAGATCTGGTGAAAGAGAATTAATATTAACATTTTACAGATGCATGTGAGAAATGTGATTAGTGTAAGATCAAACGTAGTAAAGTTTTGTTTCTAATTTGCAATTAGTTCTGACCTAACACAATAATCACTCTGATGTTTACTTTCTGACTAATTCACTTTGTGCCCACTCTCAATTTACTGTTCTTTACACACAAATCCATTGTTGCAACAGTTTTATGGCTGCCTGTCTGTTTCCAGACATAATTCAAAGTGCTGGTGATAACCTATAAAGCCCTATCCAGCTTGGGTCCAAGCTACTGAACGACCATATCTCTCTTTGTGAGCCTATCAGAACTTTAAGTTCTTCTGGAGAGGTCCTTCTCTTTGTCCCACCAACTTCTCAGGTTGGCTTGATGGGAACAAAAGAGAGAACTTTCTTGCTGGTTGCTCCCAGACTTTGAAATTTCCTCCCTAGGTAGGCTGGGACAGCCCTGTCCTTGCTCTTCTTCTGTTTTTATGCCACCAGGCTTTCAGAGACTGACTAAGGTGGGCTTTCAATGCTGTGCTATTTTTAAGGTTTGTATGTAGTACTTGGATGGGAGGCCACCCATGAATAACAGGTACTGTAGGCTGTATTTTGGAGGAAGGAACTGGCCATACCACCTTTGAGTATTTCTTGCTTAAGAAAACCCTTTGACATTCATGGGGTCGCCATAAGTTAACAGGCAACTTGAAGGTATACACACCCACCCACCCCACACACAGAGAGTCCTATAAGGAGTTTTAATGTTTTTAATATTAATGTTCTTAAATTTATAAAATGTTTAATTGTTTTTAATAACTTGTATTGATACTCTTCTTTTGTATAGGTTTAAGCTGTATTGTTTTAAAATATGTTGTTAGCCTTCTTGAGTCTTATTCTTGAGAGAAAGGTGGGATAAATAAATAAAAAAATATTCTGACAGCTGGTATTTGGACAAAACTTTCAGGATGAATCCCCTACCACTGCTATTCCAGACATATGTCTGCTGTGGAGAAGGGCCATATCTCAGTGGTTGAGTACATACCTGGATTCACTTCCAAGAAAGTCCAGAACGTATTGAGAAAAACTCCTGTCTGAGACCCTGCACAGCCACTGCCAGGGAGTGCAGCCCCTATTGAGCTAGATATAGCAATAATTTGGTTCACTGTCAGGAAGTTCCTTGTATTCCAAGATGCTAGGTGTTCAGCTACTTATTCAGTTAGTAACTTTAGCAGGTTAGACTGAATATCCTTCTCTTCTTTACTCCATTGCAATTCTTCTTCATGGATCTACAACATGGCACGATGGTACTAAAGCTCTGACCGGGACTCAGTCTGGTCTGTGCTGAGATGGGAGACCACCCATGAAACTCCTACAAATCATCCTGGGCTACAAAATAAGTAGAAATTAAGTGTAGGAAATTAAATGCAGTCAAATGAACTGATTGGCTATGTTTGGACTTCTGCTTCAACTTGTAAGAAGAATTAATATGGCTGGAATAGATGGAATAACATTGGAGGTTACATTAGCCCCAAACTTTTTGATTTTTGTGGGGGTATGTTGGAAGCAAAGCTCTGCACTGTAATGATTGGTGGGTACTGAAGCTGCTCAGACAAGTGCCATAGTAATGTGTGTGGGATTAGGCCTGAATAGAATAGAAAATGAGTAACCCCATGCTCTACTTGACAATGCAAGATGCAATTGATTTATTCTCCTAATCACTGTATTAGTGCTATGTTACATTGTCTTCAGATGTTTTACTAGCTTGTGAACAAGGGCTTCAGAAAAGCACAAATTGGAGTTAAGCACTTGGTTCCTATTGACCTTTAGCAGGAGGCATGTTCTTCGTTACCTTTTATGTGTTCGAAAATTGCTTCTCAAAGGTTCACATGACGTTTGAATAGTTGGGTTTAAGGGAGAGAAAAGGCAATTGGGAGCAGCTCCACAAGCTGGTTGCACCTGCCAAGTCTCCTGAATGCATGGATTCCTTCTCCAGGGCACTGACAAGCACTGTGAATGAAGGTGCACACACTATGTGAAACCAGAGAATTTTAGCCTTGGATCTCCAGGGGTCAAAGGTTGCAGTCCTCTTGTTCAGTATGCCAAGTAGCAGTTTCAAGCCAAATGGTTGCGATGTACATACATAGGAGATAGGCCACATTTATTAACATTGTTTGTTCTGAGAAGAAAGAGAGAGAGAGAGAGAGAGAGAGAAGGTGATCGAGCAAAAGGAAAGCTGGGTTAGTCCCCCTTTCCACATATGTTACCTGGACAAGCTGCAAATGTTTGTCACACAATAATGGGCTTAGATGGCACAGCCCCTTCTATGGACATATTAAAAGTAAATATATGATTATGATACTTGACTTTTCATTGTCAGGCATAACTATGGCCATTTCCACACTACACTCTTATAGCGCGATTATTCCACTTTCAACATCCTATGGAATCCTGGGGTTTGCAGTTTCATAATCGCGCTATAAGAGTGTAGTGCGGAAATGGCCTATGTTTGTCATTGTCATTGTCAGGCATAACTATGGTGCACCCCCAGAAGCCTACCTTGTCATCCAGACTGCTCCCAGTGGAAGGGTTTCTGAGTGCTGCAAATTGGGACAGTGGCAAGTGATGTGTGCAGCACTCTTCCAGTTGTGGGGTACATTGAGAATAAGGACTTGAGGACACCCCCTTCAGGATCCTAACTCAGCTGCTTTTCTCAATGCACCCCACAACTGGAAGAGAACTGCAGATATCACAAAATCATCGAATCATAGAGTTGGATGAGACCACAAAGGACATCAAGTTTACCCAGTGCCATGCAGAAACATATTATCGACAGATGACCATCCAGCCTCTGTTTAAAAATCTCCAAAGGAGACTCCACCACACTCAGAGGCAGGGCATTCCATTGTCCAAATGATCTCACTATGAGGAAGTTCTTCCTAATGTTTAGATGGAATTTCTTTTCCTGAAATTTGAAGCCATTGCTTCATGTCTTAGTCTCTGAAGCAGCAGAAAACAGGCTTGCTCCATCCTCAATGTAATATCCCTCAAGTATTTAAACATAGCTATCATGTTGCCTCTTAACTTTCTCTTTTCCTGGCTTAACATACTCAGCTCCCTGAGTGCCTTGATCTGCAGTAGCTCAGAAACCCTTTGGCTGGATTGCTACCTGGTTGAGGGGGGAGTCACACTCAGGGAAGGGAGGGGGGAATCATGCTCAGTTTTTAATGGCTATAAATGTGAATCCCCAAAATTACAAAACTGTAAATCCAATTTATGACTTTGTAACTACTGAACAGGATGCAGGCCTATATTTGTATCCTATTCTTCCAGTTTCCATGATGTTCTCTAAGAGGTCATTCCTCCATTTTATTTCACAGCAGCCCTGTGAAGTAGGTTTAAATAAGAGAGTGTGCCTGACCTAAGTTTGCCCCATTGGCCAGTGACCATGATGACAGGGAAATTCTGGAAGTTGTAGTCCAAACAAAATAAGGTAACCTTTCCAAGATATGATATGGGGAAGGAAGGAAGATATCAGCATAGTCATTCTCTCATTACAAAATTTAGATGTACATTGCTTTAAATCCTTCCAACACACTTTTTGGCTCAAAGTATTTTACCCCCACACAAGATCAAATTTTCTCTCTCTGTGTGTGTTATGTACCTTCAAGTTATCTGTTGATTTATGGTGATCCCGTTAATGTTTATAATGTTTTCTTAGGTAAAGAATAGTCAGAGGTGATTTTACCAGTTCCTTCCTCTGAAATATATGCCATTTCCGCACTAGGCTGTTATAGCGCGATGATTCCACTTTCAACATCCTCTGGAATCCTGGGGTTTGCAGTATAGGGAGGGGCCAGCCGGCCCCTCCCGAAACTGCAAACCCCAGGATTCCAGAGGATGTTGAAAGTGGAATCATCGCGCTATAGCAGCCTAGTGCGGAAATGGTCATAGCCTACAGCATCCGATATTTCTTGTATATCCCCACCCAAGTACTAACCAGGACTGACCCTGCTTAGCTTCCAAGATTAGACAGGATCTAGTACCCTTAGGGCATTTAGTTGGGGAATTTCTTAATAGTATACCTAAACCAGACTTCTATGTTTGTTTCATAACAGAAACGTGATGCAGTTCAAGAGGTCTTGAACATCTATTACACCTATGAGTCGCCTACCTATCATGTGGGCTTCTGGGGCAGAAAATAACTCAAAATGCAGGTATAATGGTGAGATTAATTCAAATTTCTACTCACACATGGAGAAAGAGAGAGAGAGAGAGAGAACTTGCACAAACCCCATTGCGGCTATATATTAAAATCAAGGTGAAAGGTTACCTCTGAGCTTTACATCTGCCTACGTGACAGTTCACTCAGTCAAGCTTTTCCTCGCAGCCCTGCAATTTTCTGTCCAATCAGTTCTATCAAAAAGACAAACACCCCTGAGGCCAAGCCTCGCCGAATTTTCACTCAGCCTTTTCTCAGCTTCAAGCCCTTCCTGAAATGTGGCTTGTTCTACCGCATCTCTGTTGTCATAAATTAGATGAAGAGGGTGGACACCTCGTTTTAGTTTACTTCAGGGGGTCTCTCGGGTTCGGCTTTCTAAATGCTGTTTGTTGGTTTTTGCTGGAGGGCACACTCTTAACTCCCCCACCTTGCTCCACAACAGTCAAGAGACAAGTCCCTTAGAGCCAAACACCTGCTCTCCTAGAGACAGGAGTTGGGGGCTGGAAATACCTTTCATTTCAGGTAGGTTCACGATTATGCATAAAAGTGCTCAGGAGTAAACTCTATCGACATTAAACTCCAAGCCAATGGTTCTTTAAATACATTATCTATTTGCCCATGCTAAGTTCAGAAAAGAATTTCATAAAACACAGTTCCATTTAATTTATTTGTTATTTTGTTTAATTTATACCCTGCCTTTCCACCAGCACAGGACCCAAGCTAACTTACAAGTTAAAACAAAGGAGAGCTACGAGCTAATTATGCAAACGTTTAAAACCAATGAAATAAGCAATTCTGTTAGAAGTGCAATGTTCAACCAGTTCAAAATGAATGTAACACACAATAAAGGATAATAAGAGCACACCAGACCACATTAAAAGACCTTTGTGGCACACAAGTTAAGAGCCAAAGTCTTGCCTAAATAAAAAGGTCTTTTCCTACTAGCAGAAAGAGAGCAGAAAGGGGGCCAACCCATGGGAGGGAATTCTGCACTTAGGGAGCACCTCACCCTAACCAAACTGAGAGAAAGCTCTCCCACGTGGATCTTTTTCTTATGGCTTTACTTTGAGTTCATCTTCTCTCAGCCCAAAGGCTCTGGATGTTGTTGGGTTTTTTTAAGTTGGAAAGTAATCAGAATAGAAAGATTTATGAGCAATCTCTGGGCCTTTCCACACTATTGTGGCCATTTCCGCACTAGCCTATTATAGCGTGATGATTCCACTTTCAACATCCTCTGGAATCCTGGGGTTTGCAGTTTCGGGAGGGGCCGGCCGGCTGGCCCCTCCCGAAACTGCAAACCCCAGGATTCCAGAGGATGTTGAAAGTGGAATCATCGCGCTATAATAGGCTAGTGCGGAAATGGCCTATGTTATAGTGCTATTATTCCACTTTCAACATCCTGTCGAATTCTGGAATTGTAGTTTATTGAGGCCAAAGAGTTCTCTGGCTGAGAATTCTAAATGTGCCTCCCCAAACTGCAAACCCCAGGATGCCATAAGAGGTTGAAAGTGGTATAATAGCACTACAACACTGTAGTGCAGAAAGGTCCTAAAAATAGACAACAAAATCAGAACAATTATATTATAGTTAGGATGCCCTGACATAGACA
Source organism: Ctenosaura bakeri (assembly GCA_948474755.1). Classification (NCBI taxonomy): domain Eukaryota; kingdom Metazoa; phylum Chordata; class Lepidosauria; order Squamata; family Iguanidae; genus Ctenosaura; species Ctenosaura bakeri. The sequence goes on from CAOLHI010000336.1 coordinate 606,816, forward strand.
TATTGTTGTTGTGTGCTTTCAAGTCATTTTTGACTTATGACAACCCTAAGGTGAACTTGTCATGGGGTGCCTGGGGCTGAGAGTGTGTGATGTGCCCAAGGTCACCCAAGGGGTTTCCATGGCCTTTCAGGGAATTGAACCCTGGTCTCTAAGGTTGTAGTCCAATGTTCAAACCACTACACCACATTGGCTTAAATAATAAAAAAAAAAGCATATGCATATTCACTAACTTGGAAATAAGTCTTGTAGAATTTTTACAATTCAGTCTCTCTCTCCCTCTCTCCCCCGCCCTCTCTCTCACACACACATTTGTCTATATATGTCTGCTTGAAAGTCAGTCCTGCTGAAAAAGAATGGAAGTTCACTATGTGCAAGAGTGCAAAAGGGATTTACTTTCAAACAAACATTGATTAGCTTGGTCTGTATTTAAATAAACACAAAGGCAATGTGGCAAATGCAAATCCTAGCATTTTCAGAAACTGAAAAGCTGAAAATTTGAAGAAAAGTTATTGGTAATAAATGAGTGCTTAGCTTTTTTTTCTTTGTAGAGTTTGCTGGTCAAAGCTAGTGTGCTGTAGTAATTAGAATACCTGCTTGAGATTTGGGAGATTCCATGTTCAGGTCCCCCGTGAGCAAAACTGAACCAATCACTCTCAGCCTGACCTAACTCAAGGTTTGGTACAATGATGAAATGAGAAGGAGTCTTGAATTCATGGGAGGAAAAAGACAGGATACGAATACTGTATAACTAATAAATAAAAATAGCTTTTAAAATATGCTCCATCAGATGCTTTTCTGACTACTGGGGAAATATTAATCATTATTTTTATTTTCCCCTTGAAAAAAAATGTTATTATTGACCTATACTTGGAAAAGAGGCTACATGTTGGAATATGTTATAGAACGTTGCAGAACCTGCAGAATTATGACTGTTTGCACAAGACATTGTGTTAACCTTGCAACCTCCTCACATTACAAAAGACATTGACCAATCTCAGAAGCACATGCTTTCTACCAGCCTACCACCCCACAGACTTGATGTGGTCTAATTGGCAAAAAAATTGACATAACACAGAAATTGGCTTAATATCAAAAATTGCCCTACTATGACCAAGTAACTGGGCTGGTTAGGAGGATGACAACTGGTCAAGCATATACACAGAAAATGAGGCCAGTGACCCCCCAACCTGGCACAGTGAGGTCATGGGCAGAAAATCACCAAGAAACTCCAGAAACAAAAAGATTGCTGCTGGCTTTGACAATGCTGAGTCACGAAACAGGAAGATTCCAACCAAATCAGCGATTGTCTAAAGCACCTTGTCCTCTTACCTGCAAACCTCTCCCTTGTCCCTGATCCTCTCCTCAAACATAGAGCATGCAGTCATTAATGCATTTGTGAAGAGATCCAGGACTTAAACCCAGAAAGCCAGGTAGAGAGCATTTGGGTAAGAATTAAGGCAGCGAGAAACAATAGGGATATTCTGGTGGGGGTTTACTACAGACCTCCAACCCAGGCTGAGGACTTGGATGACGCCTTCCTCAACCAAATGACTGCACATTCAAAGAGGAGGGATACAGTAATAATAGGAGATTTCAATTACCCGGATATATGCTGGCAGTCAAACTCTGCCAAGACAGCAAGGTCCAGCAAGTTTCTTGCTTGTCTTGCGGACAACTACATGGTCCAGAAGGTGGAAGAGGCCACAAGGGGATCAAATATTCTAGATCTGGTCTTGACCAACAGGGATGACCTTGTGAATGAGGTAGAAGTGGTTGGATCTTTAGGGGGGAGTGACCATGCCCTGTTGGAGTTTAGCATTCAGTGGGAAGGAGAAGATAAGGGTAGCCAGACACTCATCTTAGATTTTAAAAAAGCGGACTTCTGTAAACTTAGGGAGCTGCTGGCTTGAATTCCCTGGTCAGGAATAGTGAAAGGGAAAGGAGTTCAGGAGGCATGGGAGTTCCTTAAAAAGGAGATACTGAAGGCACAGTCTAAAACAGTGCCAATAAGGAGGAAAAATGGAAGGCATCTGAAGAAACCAGAATGGTTGACTAAAGAACTCTCAGCTGAGCTAAGAGTTAAGAGAAACATGTATAGGAAATGGAAGAAGGGGAAACCACCAAAGAAGAATTTAAGCAAGTAGCTAGGAGATGTAGGGAGGAAGTCAGAAAGGCTAAAGCACAGAATGAGCTTAGGCTGGCCAGAGACATTAAAAACAATAAAAAGGGTTTTTTTAAATATGTCCGCAGCAAAAGGAAAAAGAAGGAGACAGTAGGGTTGCTACGCAGAGAAGATGGCGAATTACTCACAGGGGGGAGAGAAAAGGCAGAGCTACTTAACACCTTCTCTGCCTCCGTATTTTCCCAGAAGGATACAAGCACTCAACCTGGCGGTTGCGGAGCAGGGGAGGAAGCAGAGGAAATGAGGCACATAATAAGTAGAGAGGTGGTACAGGAATACCTGGTCGCATTGGATGAATTCAAGTCTCCTGGGCCAGATGAATTGCATCCTAGGATATTAAAAGAGCTGGCAGAGGTCATTTCGGAACCGCTTGCTATAATTTTTGAGAAATCTTGGAGGACAGGAGAAGTTCCAGCAGATTGGAGGAGAGCAAATGTTATCCCCATCTTCAAGAAGGGAAAAAAAGAGGACCCAAATAATTATCGCCCAGTCAGCCTGACATCAGTACCCGGAAAGATCCTGGAGCAGATCATTAAGCAGTCAGTTTCTAATCATTTAGAAAGCAACGCGGTAATCACGAGAAGTCAACATGGATTTCTCAAAAATAAGTCATGCCAGACTAATCTTATCTCTTTTTATGACAGAGTTACTAGCTTGATAGATGAAGGGAGTGCTGTGGATGTAGCATATCTCGATTTCAGTAAGGCCTTTGACAAAGTTCCCCATGACATTCTTGCAACGAAGCTAGTAAAATGTGGGCTGGACAGGGCTACTGTTAGTTGGATTTGTAATTGGTTGACCGACCGAACCCAAAGGGTGATCACGAATGGCTGGTTTTCGTCCTGGAGAGAAGTGACTAGCGGGGTGCCACAGGGTTCTGTCCTAGGCCCAGTGCTGTTCAATATTTTATCAACGACTTGGATGAAGGAATAGAGGGCATGCTGATCAAATTTGCAGATGACACCAAATTGGGAGGGGTTGCTAATACGCCAGAGGACAGGATCAAAATTCAAAATGACCTGGATAGATTGGAGAGCTGGGCCAGGGCGAACAAAATGAAATTCAACAGAGAGAAATGTAAGGTCCTACACTTAGGCAGAAATAATGGAATCCACAAATATAGGATGGGGGACACGTGGCTGGATAGCAGTACGTGTGAAAGGGATCTAGGAGTCTTCATAGACCACAAGCTGAACATGAGTCAGCAGTGTGATGCGGCAGCCAAGAAAGCCAATGCAATTCTCGGCTGCATCAATAGGAGTATGGTGTCTAGATCGAGGGAGGTACTGGTACCACTCTACTCTGCTTTGGTTAGACCCCATCTTGAATACTGTGTCCAGTTCTGGGCACCCCAATTCAAGAAGGATATTGACAAGCTGGAGCAAGTCCAGAGGAGGGCGACCAAAATGGTGAGAGGCCTGGAAGCCATGCCCTATGAGGATAGACTTAGAGAGCTGGGTATGTTTAGTCTGCAGAAGAGGAGGTTAAGAGGGGACATGATAGCCATGTTTAAATATTTGAAGGGATGTCACGTAGAGGAAGGAGGGGACTTGTTTTCTGCTGCTCCAGAGACCAGGACAAGGAGCAATGGATTCAAGCTGCAGGAAAGGAGATTCCACCTGAACCTCAGGAAGAACTTCCTGACAGTCAGGGCTGTCCGGCAGTGGAATCTGCTGCCTCGGAGTGTAGTGGAGTCTCCTTCCTTGGAGGTTTTTAAGCAGAGGCTTGATGGCCATCTGTCGGGATTGATTTGAGGGTGTTCCTGCATGGCAGGGGGTTGGACTGGATGGCCTGTGTGGTCTCTTCCAATTCTGAATTTCTATGATTCTATGATTCTATGATTCTATGATTTGTCGTCTAACGCAGGAACCACCAGCCTGTTCTGGACCACATTATCCAGTTGCCACATCTCATTATCTGTGTTACTGGAAAGTCATTAGCACTTTCACTCTCTGGGCAGATTTTGGATATAAGAATCCTCAATTTTGGGCAGTTTCATATACTATTTCACTTACTGAACATCACAATGTCACTCTGATTTCTGGTCAAATGCTGTCCTTGGGTACAAGCCTAAGCCATATTGCTTTTCCTCCGTTGTTCTCTGGAACAGTAAATATCAACCAATCCCTGAAAATCTCTGCTATTTGCCTTTCCTCCCTTTTCTCTTCAGCTAGCCTTGTGTGAGTGACTGTCAGTCTTTGTGTACTTGTCTGACATTTCCCCAATAAACACATTTTAGTTTATTTTTGAGTGTCTGACTGATTTTTCCCTACAGTGACCCCATATACATTGGTGGGAGGTCTCACTAGGTTGCCCCCCCCACAAGCCTCCTAATTAGTACCAGTTAATTTCCCCAATTTGTACAGACATGCAGGTACCACTAGAGGACCTTGAGGGGTAGCCCACATTTTGGGGTAACATACTAATTTCTTAAATGTATTTATTTGCTAAAGCAAATACATGGTTTGGGTTCAAGTTATCTGAAGGAATGCTTTCTCCCATACAATGCATCCTGCACTCAGGTCCTCTGGGGGCCATTTACTTAAACCAGCCAGCACTAAACTGGCAACGGTCACCCAGAGGACCTCCTTGTCAGCCACCTCTAGACTGTGGAATGGCCTGCTGGAAGAGATTCTGTCTGAATTTTAACAAGTATTAAAGACTTATCTCTTCTAGCAGGTCTACCTCACCAATTTTTAACTATGAATTTTAAATTAAAAGTGTGAAGAGGAGAGAACAGAAATTAGATTCTCAGCACAGCCAATAGAATGGCCCAGATAATTCTCCCATTTTTCCTTCTATTGCAGGTAATACTACGTTTACATATGGATTCTGAGGGGGAAAAAATACCTTGAGTGCAAATATATAAGCAAACAACAGAAAAGTATGGAAGCTGTTTTTCCATAATATCAAATTTAGCACAGCAATTCAATTCAAACAAGGAAGAAAAGTGTAAGAAGCTTCATGCCAAACCAAAATTTATTGAAAAAGCAAACACACCTTCTCCTTTCTTCGCCAGGTTTAATTACTTGGTAATCATTTCTCTTCTGTCATATTTGAATGTACATTCCTCTTTCCCCATTGTGTTGTTTAAATTAAACCATGAGTCTAATTTATCTTTTCTCAGTGACTGTGACTGAAGTAGTTTTTGTGGCTTAACATAACTCCATAGCAAAAGAACATGTAATTTAGGCTGTGGTATTAGGCATTTATATATCACTTTTACAAGAAGATTCAATGCACTCATGAGGTAGGTTGCTATTATGCAAAAACTTGTTACTGTTTTGAACAACAACTGCCAGGATCCTTCCACTTGCCTGGCTACTTCAAAAGGAACTTTTCCAAACTATTTTGAAATTTTCCTATTTCCCCCTCCTTAGAAAGACAGGAAGAAAATCTGAGGGCTCAATTAGACTACCTCAAAGTATCAAAAGTTTCCCGTTGTTTTTGTCTTAATTTTATCCACATATTCATAGGTTTTCCTGGTCTGGTCCTTTCCTCTAGAAAGATTTTGGATTTCCTTCTCCTGTGTCCTTCTTTTTCCCCCTTCCTTTGATCATGTGTAACATTCAATCTCAGGCAACATTTCAGAAAGTGATTTTTCACCAATTTCCACTGTTGTTGTTGTTGTTGTTGTTGTTGTTGTTGTTGTGCGCCTTCAAGTAATTTCCAACTTATGGTGACCCAAGGATAAGTTTTCACAGAGTTTTCTGGGGGCTGAGAGTGTGTGACACACTTAAAGTCACCCAGTAGATTTCCATGGCCAAACAGGGAATGAAACCCTGGTCTCTAGGGTTGTAGTCCAATGCTCAACCCCCTACACAACACTGGCTCTCAATCTCTACTGAGCCCTTTAAGAATTATTACTCAAGAGTTATCATCACAGTGCTATAGCAACATCACACCACAAAAGCATTAAGATCATTTTGTTTTATTGCTAATATCCCTTTTCCCCTCACTTGGGCCCTTTCTGCTTGACACATCCAATCCGCCATGGGGACGGGAGAAGGCCGGGACTGGGATGACATTTATTCACAATGTCTTCTGGGTTCTGTCCTTCTTCTATCTCCAGGCAGAGAAATTGCACCACAAATCATTGATGGGTTTCCCCAACTGGCAATCATGCCACCCTCCTGCCACACTCCCACACTTACCTCATATGTTGAGGCCCTGGAAGCACAATGGCTGCACTTCCTGCCCCAGCACAGCCTGGGACAGTACCTGGCTACACTGCAACAGGAAGAAGCATGGCCATTTCACTTTGTGGATCCTGGAGGCAGCCGGTATGGAAAGGTGTGCTCCATGGTGCTCAATTCCGGGGGGTGGGTGGGCACTGTAGCCATTGTCACCAGACACTGCCAGGATAAAGGTGGGGTGTGGAAAGGGCCTTAATCTCCTTTGAATCTGTGTCCTAGAAACAATAGCTGTGTTTAATGACGATCATCTTTGCTGGCTCCAAGTTAGTACAAATATACAGGCAAGTATCCAATCCATTTCAGTTAAAAATAACTACTTGGGGAGTGGGAATAAAGAAACTTTGCTAGTAGCAGAAGTTCACTGCAAATACATCAGGACAAAAAAAGAACCTGATCTGGCCATCAAGAATAAAATTTGTTTGTTCAGGAACAAAACCTGGCATTTTCTGAAACTTTTTACCCAACTTGAGGCAGTCAGAGAGATTGTTGATTTGTTCCATTAGGACACTGATGTGCCCCAAAAACATATCAGAGAACTGGGTCAAACACATATGTAAAACAGAGAGGTTGTTTTGTTTCTTTCTGCAGAGGAGTTTCCCATTCCAAATAAAATTAACTGGAAAACTGTCGTAGAGAGGGAACATCACACAAAAAAACACAGCTTTTACACGAACAAGCAGCCATTGGGTCAAAATTTGTGACTTGCACAAAATAGCCAAGATTCAACATGATCTGCTTAGTGACTGTGTCAAATATTCTATTAGCTTATGGTACTGTTTTGAGGGTGCAAAGAATCCCATAAGGCAAACAAAGCCAATTCAGAGAGAGGACATCACTTTCTAAACTGGAAAACATTTTCAAAACTGAGACTTCAAATCAACAACAGAAAGTGGTGACGGTTTGTGATGTTGCCAGAAATGTTGCTTACTTTTATAGGCCTGAGCAGTATTATGTGTATGTCCAATGTGCAGTTCATTGAACCACACTTGTTCTATAAAGAAAGCCATTCTTTTAAAAGGATCTGCTTTCAATATCAGAATAGTTTTTCGTGAGACCTGTCTTAAAAATTGCTTTATATAAGACTATCTGCACTTAAAAACAAAAAGATGGATAAGAATGTAAATTGAAGATAGGCTTTCCATTTCCCTCTGCTTACAAAAATACGTTAAGACAAAAAAGAAGGAAGGCATATTAGTTACATCCAATCTGTTGATAACTGAAATGTGACAGGAAACCACACATTTTGACCTACAAGACTTATCCAGTTCCAACTCCAGACTGCTGGGATGATTGGAAAAGTCACTTTGCACATACCTAGAAGCAGTTGGTCTTTTGTCATTACTTCCTGTATTTCTCATCAGACCACTGCCATGGGGTCCTGGACTGAACTATAGGCTGAAATTAAGTCCTATCCCACCGTTTATTATTAATCTTTAGTGTCATGATCACAACAGCATATTTTTAATTGGGTCACTTCTCTAGGCAACTTATCTGGCTTAGTTAGCTGCAGCAGTAAAATTATCTCACCTTCCTGTCTAAATAATCATTAACTCTTTTCAGATTCAATCACAATTGCACCATATGGGGACATATGTTTAAGCATGTGCAACTGGACCGGATGGCTGGTTGGTAAATGTGAGAGATACTACAGCTCTCAAGCAGGGTAATCAAATTGGCCAAGAAGAAGCTGAACAATAACCAAAGAAAAGAAACAAGCTTCATCCTCTTTCTTTCTTTCTTTCTTTCTTTCTTTCTTTCTTTCTTTCTTTCTTTCTTTCTTTCTTTCTTCTTCAAAATGTGTAACAATATGTTTACTAACAAATAGTTGTACATATTCAAAAACATGGTTTAATAGAGAAGAATGCTTTATGGTGATCCTAAGGTGAACCTATCACAGAATTTTCTTGGCAAGATTTCTTCAGAGGGGGCTTGAGACTGCCTTCCTCTGAGGCGAGGAGAGTGGGACTTTTCCAAGATTAGCCAGTGGGGTTCCATGACAGAGTGTGGATTTGGACTATGGTCCCCTAGAGTCCTAGTTCAACACTCAAACCACTACCCCATGCTGGATCTCAGCTAGCATAGGCATACAAAGTTTACTAATTCTAACAGTCTTTAACAGCATCTCTGTTTCATGACAATCCCTCAAACCTCCTGAAAATAGGGTGAATTGTGGTGCAGGAGTAAGGGGGAGAATCTCAAACTGGGTAGATGCTTTCTCCATCAGCAGCATTACTGGTCCAAAAGACTTTCCTAACTGATACTTTCAATAAAGCGGTGGCCTCTCCAGTTCCACATATGGAAGCCAACAAAAGTGATAGCTGCATCCTGTTTCAACACTACCGGTCATTTCCGCACTACACTGGTATAGCGCGATTATTCCACTTTCACCTCCTATGGACCTGGGGGTTGCAGTTTAGGGAGGGGCTTTTCAGGGTTTCAGGCCCCTCCCTAAACTGCAACCCCCAGGATTCCATAGGAGGTTGAAAGTGGAACAATCGCGCTATAACAATCTAGTGCGGAAATGGCCTACCAATGGCACTTGAGGACAGAAAGACCCAATGAAAGACCACAGACCTCTTGAAATAAAAAAAAATGTTTTTGCCTGCTGGGAAAACACCACAGATAGAGCCAACTTAGTTCCCCAAAGGGGAAAGGTCCACAGAGTGGGTTCAGCCCCCAGAAAGTCCGTCTCCTCTGTTGCCACAACCAGTATGATGGAAGTGAGACAGACAGAAAGCCCTCCCTTGAAAATCTTAAGGTTTGGACAGGCTTGTATAATTACAGTGCAAAAACAGCTTTATGGTTCCAGTTTAACTGCCATGGCAACATCCTCTGGAATCCTGGGATTTGCAATTTAGGGAAGGCTACTTAGAATTCTCAGCCAGACTGCTGTAGTCATCAAACTACAAACCCAAGGCTTCCTTAGGATGTTGCCATGGCAATTAAACTGGACTCATAGTGCTATAACTGTGTAGTGTGAAAAGGCCATTCTCCCCCAAAAAGCACTCCTGCCCCCTACTTTTTCATATTGCCCTACCATCCTACCTTCACCAATAAAATTGGAAGGGAAAGGACAAAAGCTTCTTACTCATTTTTTTGTTCTTAAAAAAGAGTGTTCATATGTGTACGTTTTAGGTTCCCAGGCATTGTTGAACATTGTGAAAATATGTGTATCTATGTGCATTTTATGAAGAAAAAAATTCTTTTTAGAGCAAGGCTGGCCTTGTAAAGCTGACACAGTGAGTTGCAAAGCTTACCTGAGCTATAGCAAAGTCAGAGGTGGTTTTTTTCCAGTGAGCAATGTGTTGCTTGTACAAGCATGTGTTATAACATAAATCACAAACATATGCCCTAGTTGTTTTCTCTTTAGGCTTCATTCACATTGCCTGGAGCTGTAGCTGCTTGCAACTCTATTTAATCACTGTAATTATTTTAAATGTGTCTATCTGGGCAATCTTTGAGCTTTATGAGAATATTATTCATTCTTTATCAGTAAGAATCTTGAGGGTCCCTTCTTTCCCCCTTAAGGGATTCCACTAAGCAGGTTTCTGTGGTCTTGGGGCAGAGGGATGGCTGTAATGTTTATATCTTTATTTTTCAATTATAGGTTTTTTTTTTTCCCTTCCAAAAGCCAAGTCTCTGAAACTAATCAGATTTTGAAATCTCAGCAGAGGCTATAATTTCCTGGAAGGAAATTAAGCATGGTATATTGTTTGTGAAAAAGCAGTACCTGGAGAGATCCTGATTAGATTCTTCGTTTACATCTTAATTTGCTGACTGTGTAAAGGTTGTTTGGTCAAAGAATTGACAAGTATATAGGAATGGGTATTCACTTTGGTAAAATGGATACTTCCTATGGGAATTTCTTTTCCCCCAAAAAAAGGTTTTGACCATAATGCCAGAGTTTTACTGGTTAATTTTGTCAAGCAAGCAGGCAGTATGTTCTGAAACAAATGCTGCTGTGATTGACGCTGGAGTGTGAAAAAGACAGCAGAATCTGCTGCAATCAGTTTTGTGAATCAAAATAATTCTGAAAATAAATTGAATAAAAGAGAATGGAAATACTTGGCCATATAAACAGTCACAACATTTTTAAATCAAAAGGGCAGAGTTAATAATTTGGCATTCTAGGCATCTTTCAGAGTCCTGGAGATCCCAAAATTTTCTTTTGCAACAACAGCAGCAACAGCAACAACATTCTAGGCCTTGTGGCTGAAGGCCACAAGTTACATCAGTTTATTTGGGGGTCCACTATGTTTACTTTTTTAGTGATATACACACACACACACACACACACAAATCTGAGGCCATTTCTGCCCTACACTGTTATAGTGCTATTATTCCACTTTCAACATCCTGTGGAATTCTGGGGTTTGTCGTTTACTGAGGCCAAACAGCTCTCTGGCGAGAATTCAAAATGCCCCTCCCTAAACTGCAAGCCTCAGGATTCTACAGGATATTGAAAGTGGAATAATAGCACTACAACAGTTTAGTGCAGAAATAGCCTGAGCTTCCAGCTTTGCTATTTCTAACCCCTGCCAGGGTTAAAATAGGGTAAAGATTTCCTCCTATTGGCAGAGGGGAGGGAGGGAGCATCTGCCAAAAGAAGGGGTCACTTACTTTGTCACCCCAGTTATCCCTGCAGAAAGCTACTGCTATAGATATTCATGCTATGGTAGTAACTGTAAGGACCCAAACTGGGTGAGGCAGATTGAAGCTGCTCCATCACCTTGAGAGAGGGCTCGATCAATCTCTTGTGCTATGCCATTCCCCCATTACTTCCAATAATGAGAGGTCTTCTCATCAGAAGTTAGTCCCTGAATAGTAGGCATCTAACAACTTCCTTCCTATCATTAATACAGATACCTATTCAAGGGTTAGAAATTACTTTGGCAGTGGGAATTTACACCAGGAGAACTGGCACACTAGAAAGGGGTCCTTTTCGCATGGCGTTTTTAAAGCATATTAAGCATGCTCCCTCCCCCCTTCACGAGCCGCTGTACCACATGATGTTCTGGCGAACCAGGTGCTATCACAACCACGGATAGTGCTGATAGTGTGTTTTCTTATTTTTGCCTGAAAGGCGACCAGAGGGCCTGTGGAGCCATTGTCCGATGTGCTTCCGGGAAGGACTCGGGAGTGGGCGGGGTGTGGGCAGTTCCTGCTGCCTGTTCCTTACAACGCAGCTCCCAGGGAATGCTCTGCCCAGCAGCAGGATGGCCACTGCCCCCATCACAGCAGCCAACACTGCACAACACATCGCCACGAGAGGCCACCCTGGGCCTCCATCGCCACTCACGCTTGAGACGACAGCAGCCCCTGGGATCTGGCTGACTGTGGTTTTTAAAAAAACCTGGCACTATTGTTAGCACGTTACCAACATAATATGAAACAGCCTGTTGGCAGGATCTATCATGCGAACATTAGCACAATAGTTGATGAAACAATTTTTTTAAAAAGAAAAACTACCGACTAATCAGGGGTGGTGGGGCGGGGACAGGGTGGGACCTGGGCGTGGCCCAGGATGCCGACATGCGGACAAGGCACCGGGCAGGGACTGGTGCTCTCTCATGAATGCTCTACCGTGTGCAGACTGCAAGGGGCTCTCTACTGGGCCTCTTGCAATATTGGCAATATCGTGAGGGCTCTAGTTTGTTGCGCTATCAAGATAAGATGCGAAAAAGGCCACGGTTAAAAAAAAAAAACCTTCTTCCAGCATCATTGCTTTAATCATAATGGAGTCCCCAATAATTATTTTAAAGTTTTTCAAGATCTATCCTTCACTTATCCATTGCTCAGCTGTTAAGAAAAAATACGGTCAGCCAAACTTTACATTTCAGGGCAGTGTCTAGAGACACACAATATCTTGTTAAAACTAAGCAGGTCTGGGTATGCTGAGTGACTGTAGAAAGTGTATGGAATATTTATGGTCACCCTTTCGAGTTCCTTAAAATAAAAGTGTCATATAATCATTTTACTTTGGGCTGCAATTAAATAAATAGAACCAACTACTATTCAAAACATCCTCCAAGGTCTATGGAGTATCTTACATCTTTCATATAGAAATGAGATTACTTGGTGAGACCCAGCTCACATTGAGCCCTGCGTATTACATATGCCTTAACTGGCTGTTTTTCTAAGATAGTAAGGAATTTTTGTCTGCAACTCAAAAGCTGGTATTCCTTCATTCCAACAACAGTTGATCCAGTAAAAACAATTCTTTCGAAAATCCCTGCATGCTCCATTACACAAATGTACTTTTTCCCTAGAGCAAAATTTCAGGAAAATTTGTAGCTTATCTTGAACAGAAATATAAATATTTCAAGGGGGATTTAAAGCATTTTGATAAGATTGTTAAAAAAATCTAATTTAAGAGAGGGTAAAGGTTGATTAATATCAGATACCAGTAAGAAGACACCCATAATTTATGTTGAAGTGAAATTGTTGCCAAATCACTTGTGGAGGGGAAGTGTTGTTCAGGTATTGTTCAGGTGTTGTTCAGGTAAAACAGTTGTAAAAATCCAAGGGATCTTAAAAGATTTGGCTGCAAATAGCAGAATTTCTCGAGGAGCGGTTTCATATACTGTATCTCATAGTATGGCAGGCTTCTCCAACCTGGAACCCTCTAGATTACTGGTTCTCAACCTTTTCTTTACTGGGGATCCCCTCGAAATATAATTTGTTGCTAGGGTCCCCCGAGCATTAACTTAAGATTTAAATATTCAAATATAGATTTAAATATTCAAATATCTATTTGCCTGTTAAAGACTTCTGGAGACTATGGTTCAAATGCCTGCTCAGACACTGGGCCCATTTCCGCACTAGACTGTTATAAACTGCAAAGCCCAGGATTCCATAGGATGTTGAAAGTGGAATCATAGCGCTATAACAGTCTAGTGCAGAAATGGCCTGGGTATTTTTGGCGAAGTCATATTCTCTCAGCCTCAGAGGAAGGCAAAGGCAACCCCCCTCTGAACAAATCTTGCCCCCCAAAAATGCTGTGATGGGTTCACCTTACAGTTGCCATAACTCCAAAGTGACTTGAAGGCACACAACAACAAAGTACAGTTGACAAGAAGTTCTTTCTAGCCATCATGGCTCTCGCTTTTGAAACTGACCTATGGCGAATCTATCATGGGGATTTTCTTGGCAAGATCTCTTGCCTTTGCCTTTCTCTGAGGATGAGAGAACGTGACTTGTCTGAGGTCACCCAGGCCAAGTGGGGGTTTAAATCCCAGTCTCCAGAGTCATAGTTTAGGTCTATGCACATGCCTGCTGTTGGGTTCCTTTTGTCAGGGATACGGCAGCAAAAGAAGGGAGTGAGTGGTGAAACTGCATCCCTTAGTACCCCCCTCTACTGCCATGTCCCTGATGAAAGGGACATGATGGCAGGCATCTGTGCACGCCCAAACTGCTCCCTCATTTGCAAACAAGGGAGCAATTTCGGCACCTGCACCCCAACACCCCCGTACCCCTGTTACTGCTGCTGCTGCTGCTGCTGGTGTCCAGTAGCAGAGCTTCATGGACCTGGGGTTTACAGATCTCAGGTTAAGAACCACTTCTCTAGATGGTTTGGACTACAATTCCCATAATTCTTAGCTAGCTGCAAAGCAAGCAAACAAGCTGCAGAAGAGGTAGAGGAGGAAAAAGAAGAGAGGAAGGATGAAAAGAAAAGAATAGAAAAGGTATCTTTGTTGTTTACTTGGGGAGGGACTCACCTGCAGCAAGTCTGAAGCCTAATTAACCTAAGCAATTGTGATTCCTTGCCTGGTCTGCCACCACCCAAAACAGCTGGTACACAAAGAAGCATTGTTGAAAATCAACATCATCTTATTTTGGGGGTGGATGCTGTGGAAGGAACAATGCCAGTAGATGGATTCCAAAAGAACAATGAGCTTTCCACATCACAGACACGAGAGTTTAATAACCACAAATTATTGCAGGTAATTTGGCACAGATTTGGGCAAACCCACAAAAATGCATTTGAAAATAGAAAGAAAGGGACAAAAAATACCCGTCCTATCATATGTGGAAGCCACTGTTCCCATTAATTAAGCTGGGATTGGACTCAATTATAGACAGATTGTCACAAACCCCAGGAGGAGCAAAATTACAGATAGCACCAAAGCGGAATTGTACACAGTGATTCTAAAGAGGAAATTAACACACATGCACATACACACAAAAAGATAGAGAGAAAGAGACAGATAGAGATTGGGTCCACATGTTGTAAAGGCAATAGTTTCTCTTAAGTGCTGATGTTAATGAAAACAGTAATTAAATCATCATCTTGTACGGATTTAACACTGTCATCTAATCACAAGTGTCAAAGGCATAAGGCTTGTCAGTTAAACTCAAATTACAGGGCCAAGAAATACATGCTAAAGTGCTAGACCCATGGAATTTAACTCCTGTGAAGCATAACTGTTATTGACAGAGTCAAGCTGGCAAACACTGGTGTGATCTCATGGGCCTAGAGACCTTTTACTTCAACAAAAATAACAATCTAGAATGATAAAACATAAATGTATCACCATGTGACAAAAACATGTTATATTTCACCTCCTGATACATTCAGTGTTCCAGCATGGACTAAATATATTTTTCTTTCCTCTGTTACCAGGGAGCAATCCTGAATTTTCAATACCCTCCAACTGTCCAAATTTGGCATGGACAATCCTCTGCCCTCTCACTTTTTCTGCTCTTTTAAAATATCCCAGTTTCTATCTCCTTTCCCCACATTCTCTCATTATCCTCAACTTACCACAGCTGCTGAAAGCTGCGTTCAAAGTGCAAAAGTAGTTTGTACTCAGTTAACTAAGCAGAGGAGAGGGAAGGGAAGGGAAGGATCATGTCCTCCCCAGTAGGCTTGGGCAAAAGCAAGCTGCTGCAACCTTTCCTAGCTTGTACGTTCTTGCCCACTAGAAACATTTGCCATCTTGATTGCACTCTCATATTGCTTTGCCCAAAAAGTCTCAGTTTTCATCTGTGAAATGCTGGAGGCTATGAACTTCTGTTTCACCTAGGGACCTATTTATAAATTAGTGATGTTGCCTGTTAATGCAGGACTTTGGTACAAAGCTTATCAATCAAATGGGAGGATTTCATGACATGGAAAACATAGGCCTGAAGCAAGGTAATTTCTCCATTTCTGAAGATAAAAAACACAGTTGTGATGTGGATTTGTCTCCAGCTTTGGGTGAAATACTGCAAATTCTTTGTTAGAAAACAAAACTAGAGGAATATGTGCTTACATTAATAAGCTGGGGGCCCTCTCACACTGCACAGTTATAGCATTATGATCCTGTGGGATCTGGGGGTAGATAGTTTAGGGTGGGGCTTGTTCAGAATTCTCAGCCAGAGAGCTCTAGTGCTTCATGAAACTACAAGACCCTAGATTCCATTTAATGTCACCCTGGCAGCTAAAGTGGAATTGCAGCACTCTAATTGTAGTGTGAAAGGTACCTAGGAGATTAATTTGCAGTTATGCACCTTGTTTTAGAAGAAATGAAGTGGAGAGGGGAGGGGCAGATAGACTTTATCCTGAGCCATTGCATTGTGTTTTGCTTCATGAAGGAGAAAATGACCCACACCTACAATCTAAATGAACTATACAAGTAGTTGGATTTTGCTTTAATGCTAGCAACGGGATAATAAATTTCCAAGTTACCCTAAAATGTGGGTGGCTCAGGGGTCCACCCATGATGTCAGTACCTCCATGTGACAGAGGGGAATTAATTAGCTCAAAATCAGGAGGCCTGTGAGAGGGGGATAACTTAATGAGATCTACAATCTCTGTTGCCAGGGTCCTTTCAGGAAAGAACCAGCAGAGATTCCAAATGTAAAATAAAATGTGTTTTTATTGAAAGAAATTCATCCAAGCACACAAAGAACCAAACATGCACACACACACATGGACTAGCCAAAGGTAAAGGGGTGAAAGTGTGGATAAAAGACTTTCAGGATTGTGGTGATATTTATTGGTCCAGAGAGCAGTGAGGAAAGCAATGATGTGGCTTAGGTAGGCACCTAAGGACAGCTCTCCTTTGGGAATGAAATCGACAGTGTGGCATTCAGGAAGTTGAGAAACTGTGCTGAACTGCTCAAAACCAGGGGGACTTATACCAAAAATAAATAAATAAATAAATAAAACATCCTGTGGGTCTGAGTGTGAATTGCTCTCCCAGACAAGTGGACAATGGGAGTTGCAACACAAACAATGAAGTCTGGAAAAAGTTAATGATCTTAGTGTTTAGCTGACAAAAGGATAGTGACTGTTATAAGAGCCCAGTATTGTGGAGAGGCTGGGAAGACAAAGCAGAGAAACATTCAGGTGTGTGGAATCAGGGCTAAGACATTCACAGTTTGGTGGAGATTTCCTCCTTCTGCTCCGAGATGTCTGGCTCTTTAATATAAACCTAGTGTCTTGAGAGTGGCCACACAATGAGCCTGAAAATGACTTTACTGCTTGCCTAGGAGGTAGGTGTGGCTGACCTACCTTGCTCTCTCACATTTATAGTCAGTAATTTGCCTTTTTCTGGCTTGACCTTCCAGTCACCTCAGGTATTATTTACATCAACACAAATTAACATAGTGCCAATTAAACAGTGCCAATTGTGGGGGGTGCGCGGGGCTGTAACACCCACACATCAGAGGCCAACAAACTACTTGAGGGGATGCAGTTCATGTTGTGTGATATGCACAGCTCTGCCATCCAAAAGTGTAAGATTGGGGGCAGTTCAGGAGGAATGATTAGGGGGATGTCTGTAGTGTCCTACCTGATTCCTCACCTGAAATGGTTGCATGACTCTGCTCAGTGGTGGGGTTGGCCCTGCTTTTCCCATAAAGCAAGACATTATCCTTAGGCTTGGAAAAATCTAACTAGTATATAGTGTGAGGCTGGTGGGGTCAGGGAGAAGCAAATAATACACTCTAGCAGAGATGAAAACAGGGGGCAAGCCTCTGGAAGGATTCCTTTTTAAGCTTTGAAATTTATATTATTATTATATGGGCTGCAGAATACGGGATCTAGAACTCTTAATTTGTCTGGAAGATCCGCTAAGATACTGGGCTTAAAATACTCATTGCTACAATAAGGAGCTACGGCACTTGAGATGAGAAGTGTAGAAGTCCGACTGGATGTGGTTACAAATTAAACCGTAATGTAATATGGCCTTTTCCTGTCAGGTTTTCCAGTGAACGTTGTGGTTGGCTAACGATTTCTTTCCTGCATACTGCCCAGAGAATATGCTGTTTTTCCCCAGCACCTCAGCAAGGGGCTCAGAGCCATTTAAAACCTATAATTAATGCCAGGTGCATAGGCTTCACTTTATTTTTAAATTATGAATATATATGTATAATTGCCAAGCCCAAGGAAAAGCACACACACACACACATACTCCAATTGCTATTCATTACCACTGTCAAGCAGCCATAAATACAAAAACAACCAGCTGCAGGTGTACTCTTCTTATTCTGTTCTGTAATACACTCTGTCCTAGCAATGCTGCTAAATATAGGTTGTCCACCCAAGAAATGTGAATACGCATACTGGTGACAAGTTAAGACACACTAGCCAATAAACTGGATGTTATCAGGAACCTATATTTTGGGCACAGTAGAACTTGTAAAACTAATTTAATACCAGTGAAATAAACAGTTCTCTCTGTCTCCCCCCCAGATTAAAACTGGTTTCACAGTCATTACTAAGCCATTACTACTTTCCCAAGGAATTATGGGAACTATAGTTCTGTGAGGAGTGAAAAAGACCTCTTACTAGGTATGGACACACTACCCAAAAATTTGAAAAAAGTGATCAAAAACATGTTTCTTGAGTGATGAGAAACCCTGATAAGAAGGATCCTTTTTCTGCTGCTCCAGAGACTAGGGCCTTTTCCTCACAACACTCTTATAGCGCGATTATTCCACTTTCAACCTCCTAGGAAATCCGGGGGTTTGCAGCTTCGAGAGGGGCCTGCTGGCCCCTCTCAAAGCTGCAAACCCCAGGATTCCCTAGGAGGTTGAAAGTGGAATAATCGTGCTATAAGAGTGTTGTGCGGAAAAGGCCTAAGACATGGAGCAATGGCTTCAAACGTTGGGAAAAGAGATCACATATAAACATTAAGAAGCACTTCCTGATAGTAAGAGCAGTTTAACTGTGGAATATGCTGCTTCGGAGTGTGGTGGAGTCTCCTAGTTTGGAGGTTTTTAAACTGAGGCTGGATTGCCATCTTTCAGGAATGCTTTGATGGTGCATTCCTCCATGACAGGAGGTTGGACTTGATGGTCCCTGTAGTCTCTTCCAACTCTATGATTCTATGGATTGACAGGAATTTTTGTGGTTCAGGACTTCCATATTCCATACAAAATCTGCACCTAGTTCTTTGCAGAAAATAGCATTTTCTGCACAGGACACAGCATTTTTTTTTAGAGAAAAAAGGAGGCTGGTCATCCTGCAGTGCCCCACTCACCAGTGTCACAGAGCTCCATTGCTTGGAATGGCTGATTGGCCTTTAAGGTTGGTTTCAGGGGCATTTACAATCCTGAAAATAGTGTCACAATCATAAAATATGAATAGAAAACAGCTGCACAGCGAGAGGTCTTGTTACTCCACTGGAAAAACCCTTTCCCAGGGTCTACAATTTTGATATTAAAATATGATTCAATGTGACTGTGAGGTCACCCCGATGGGCACGTAGGCAGCAATGGTCAAAGATCGAAAACCAGGTCAGGCCAGTAAAATCCCCAGTCACGTAGCCCCATGACACCTCAAGATGTGTAAACCCACAATAAACAATGGGTCCTCAGACCCAAGATGCTGACTTGAGGGGATTAGCGTGTTTTCCCCAAGTTGAGCAAATATTCCATCAGGCAAGGACCATTTACATGAAGTCACACCACAAACTAACACAGCCGAAGATCCTGAGACTTTGGCAACACCTTGCAATCCCATCACACAAAGGAAATTACCATGGTGGAGCTTCATTAGCATTCCAACGCCCATTGTTCTCCCCAGGAAAGGATTAGTTCTCCAGGTACTTTTTCCCCTACAAATTGCCCCAGTTTTTGACTGGTTATTTGGATCACCCCTGGTCATCCCAGCAGACCATTGCTCCATCCATTGAGTGAACCTCTCAGCCCTCTCCATGCTGAGCCCCACTTCTCCACTGCCTTCCCGGACCCAGGACTTCAGGAAAAGATGCAGTATTACCCCAACTACACCCCTTCAATACCCCGCTGTCCAATTTCCTCTCTTTTGCTTCTTAATAGCTCTTGGGTGCATGTGTGAGTGATTGCATTGCTGCGTGAGATTTTCCTTCAATAAAATCATTTATTGGACATTTTTGTTTGGTTTTTGGCTTGGCCTGACCCCAGAAAAACTGGGTAAAAGACCCCGCTAGGTTACCCTGCCTCTCGCATTGCTATTGCTTGTGCTCTGGCTAGTTTCCATTCTGCATCACATGGAGCACATTGAGGTGTCCCCCAAGAGACCCCAGAAATCAGGGTAACAGTCTAACTTATGACATCATAACTGATTAACAGGATGCCAAGCCACAGTTTCCTGCACAGGAAATGCTGTAACTGGACACTTATTCTTCACATAACCTACAAAAGGATTGTTTTGCACAAAGACCTCATTTTCAGTGCAGAAATTAATATTTCTGCAAAAAATAATATTGCTGTGCAGAAAATGCTATTTTCTACACTAAAGTCCGGTATGTGAATTTTCCATAAAATAAGTCCTGAACTGCAAACAGTCTTCAAACAGTGAAGAAATTACTCCCGACTTCCTTCAAAAAGAGAATTAGCATATAATTCCATTCCTGCCTCTCACAGAGACTTCACAATATCTCAGAAAATAAACTGCAAATCCCAGTCTTTTTTTGAGGAAGAGCAGGGCAGTTACAGGATTGTAAAATGATTAGTGGTATAGATTAGGTATAGAATAGGTATAGAATAGGGATGTGAGCTGGAGATTCATTTAATGAAAATTATATCCATTTATATTTATATAGAGGTACATTAGGCCTCTTACAAAGTGTTAAACTAGATGATGCATTTATCCATTCGTTTGTAGCAGTGCTCCCTCAAGTGCTGAAAGATATCTGTTATAATATATGATTTTCTTCACCAAGTCATCTTTCATTTAGTGTGGTTTGTTTAGTGATTGGTCATCAGATGATAAACATGAGCTTAACTTGCAAGCCTGATTGCTAAGGAAAATACGTCTAAAAGAATCACATTTTAGGAGATGAAACAGTATAATAGTAAGGAATATGCATCCCCCTCATGTCTAGCTTGATCTTGGTTAAAAGAAGAAAAATCTAAGGGAACAATTCTAGAGATGTGCTCTGACTTTGGAGGCTTTTATGTATCCAGAACCCTGTCAAACACCTGTCAACAGCGTGAAAGAAATGATAGAGAAATTGCCTCCTATTTTTCATTGGGTTTTGTCTCACATCATGTGAGGAACAGAAGACCTTGTGTACGAGTGTGTTAAGACTTACTTTTTAGTTTAGTGATGGTAAGACTAAATTGAGAGGGGTTGCTAATACGCCAGAGGACAGGATCAAAATTCAAAATAACCTTAACAGATTGGAGAGCTGGCCCAAACCTAAAAAAATGAATGTCAACAGAGAGAAATGTAAGGTCCTACACTTAGGCAGAAAAAATGGAATGCACAAATATAGGATGGGGGACATGTGGCTAGATAAAAGTACATGTGAAAGGGATCTAGGACTCTTGATAGATCACAAGCTGAACATGAGTCAACAGTGCGATGCAGCAGCCAAGAAAGCCAATGCAATTCTTGGTTGCATCAATAGGAGTATGGTGTCTAGATCAAGAGACACAATGGTACCACTCTGTTCTGCTTTGGTTAGACCTCATTTGGAATACTGTGTCCAGTTGGGCACCTCAATTCAAGAACGATATCAACAAGCTAGAGCGTGTCCAGAGGAGAGTGATCAAAATGGTGAGGAGTCTGGAAGCCATGCCCTATGAGGAGCAGCTTAGGGAGCGGGGTATGTTTAATCTGCAGAAAGGAAGGTTAAGAGGAGACATGATAGTCATGTTTAAATATTTGAAGGGATGTCATGTTGAGGAGGGATGTCATGTTGCTCCAGAGACTAGGACAAGGAGCAATGGATTCAAGCTGCAGGAAAAGAAATTCCACTTGAACCTTAGAAAGAACTTCCTGATGGTCAGAACTGTCCAACAGTGGAATATGCTGCCGTGGAGTGTGTTGGAGTTCCTTCTTTGGAGGTTTTTAAGCAGAGGCTGGATGGCCATCTATTGGGAGTGCTTTGAGTGTGTGTTCCTGTATGGCAGGAGGCTGGACTAATTGGCCCCTGTGGTCTCTTCCAGCTCTATGAGTCTATGATTCTAACTCTCGCAGGCCCCACTCCATCACAAAAAAGAAAATACAGTAAATCTACATGTGTAAATACTGATTGAAAAAGAAATTGTTTTAAAGAATTTATGTTTTGTATAAAAATGATGATGATGATGATGATGATGATGATGATGGAATAAGACCTGGAAGTGTTGAGAAGTCCATTTTTGGGTTTGACAAATTGTTATTTTAAAAATGTTAATAAAGGTCTTTTTAAAAGGGGAATCACTGTTGAAGATCTAGAGGATCACAAAAGTTGTCTTGAGGACCACACTTTTCCTACTCTGTCTTTGGTCAATGCAACTTTCTTATGAGTAGACATCTATAGGATTGCACTGTGAGTCAATTCATTATGGAAGAGGAGCACAGCTCAGCAGTAGAGCACATTCTTTGCCTGCAGAAGATCCCAGGTTCAATTCTTGGTATCTCCAGTCAAAAAGGTCAGATAGCAGGTGATGGGAAAGAACTTTACTTACAGTCCTTTGGGAGCTGCTGCCAGTTCTCAGCTTCCTGCAGTGAGAAAGCTGCAAAGGGTTTCAAAATAAAATGCTTGAGAGGTGATAAGAACTTAAGAAGAGCCATGTTGGAGCAGATCAAAGTCTTATTTGGTCTTGCATTCTGTTCAAAGAGTGGCCAGCCAGCTGGCTCCAGGATGCTTGCCAGCAAGACATGTGTGCAACTGCCCTCTCTGTCTCATTTCCCAGCAGGTGAATTACTGAGAAATACTGAGAAATATAACTAGAGTGTTGTGGAGGAACTATTCTGCAGGAAGAAAAATAAAAACCTTGATAGCGCTCCCCCCATATCCCCCCATATGATAGCTCTTCTCTCCCATTTTATGCACAGAAAGCAGATTTCTTGTATAGGAAACAGTGCTTTTTGCACAGAATCCCATTTCCTGTGCAGAAAACAGTGGTGAGGGCACTGTAGTACTTCAGGATGATTCTGCTAAACACTTCAGAATGTTTGAATATCAGGAGAAAACAGTGCAAAATTCTCACCTATTGTTCTTCCTGATGGAGTTTCCTGACTCTTGGGGAACTCTTTTTTAAAACCTGGGAATGAATAATTAGAAAGGGTCTTTTTTCAGTAATAATCTACACACACACTTTAGCTCACGAGCCAGTAGCCACAGGCATCTTGATTTTATTTTGAGCACTAGGCCTGAAAAGAGGAGTGTAACTCATCTGCAGCCCTTATGTTGGAATTTCTTGCCTGGGATGAGTATGGATTGGGCAGACCCTGTTTTAGCCTATTCTCAATGACCCCCTTCAGCATTGGCCTAATTGGAGCCAAGAGGGATTTCAGCAATCGTGACTTCATTGCCAACATCATGTTTTTGTTTCTTTCCCGCAGGTGAAGGAACTGCTTCAGGGTCTCAAAGGCATGAAGAACTTTGTGTGGCCTCTCTCTGCATGGGTTGAGTTTGAGCCTTCAAGGAAATTAGGCTTCATGTTGCATAGCAAAGCAAGGGAGAGGAGATCAAAAGCAAAGAACTATCCAGTTTGCAACACATGGGTTGTCTTTCTTTCTTTTCTTTTTTTCTTTCCTCTCCCTGCCATTTCCACCTGAGCAGAGTACTTAGGCACACCACACAGGGTTCTGCATGAGAGTATGCATGTGGGGCTGTGCTTGTTTGTCTGTCTGCTTGCTTGTTTTTGTTTAGTCTCCTTGTGCTGGCCATGTGCTCTCCCTGAGCATATGGTCTGACTAATGAGGAGGAGGAGCCAGCTAGGGAGGAGGAGCCTTATTAGGAGCTCCCAACGGTGTGTGCCTTCAGTGCGCACACTTGAAGTCCTCTACTTCAATCCTCCAAGTTTAACCCTTGGCAATCAGTAGAGCAGACGTAGCTTATACAGCTGAATTTCAGAAAGAAAGCCCAGTTATTCTTTCTAGAACTATGTCCTGTACTACTCTCTGTAGTTTCAAGGATGGAAGGTGAGCGAGCTGCCGCGGCCACCTGTAACACTTGTGGGATGTTCCTTTTCTTGCCACAAGATGTTCTCGGGTACACCTGCACCAAGTGCAAGCTGGTGACCTTCTTGGAGGAGAAGGTTCGCCAGCTGGAGGCACGAGTTTCTAATCTTCATCTTGTTAGGGAAGGGGAGGAGTTTTTGGATAGGGCAGAGAAGACCTATTGGAAGACCGAATGTGCAGAGGACCTGCCAGATCAGGAAGTCAGCACACTGTGCTAGGAAACAGAGGCTTGGGCGGACGTCACACAGAGGAATAGAAGGACCAGGGAGGTAACAGAGATTCTCAACCTATGCAATCACTTCAAAGTTCCTGGCCTTATGAACAATGAGGAGCACCACCCGGAGGGAACAGAATGTCAACAAGAAGGAATCAAACTTCACCAACAGGAACTAGATCAACGCTCCCAGCCTCAACAGAATGCCCAGGCAGTCCTAGTAGAACATGCTCATCGAGGAGCCCAGGACAAGCCTCAGAGGAGGCGAGTTCTGGTTGTTGGGGACTCTTTGCTCAGAGGAACCGAAACGGCAATGTGCAAACCAGACAAGCTCAATCGAGAGGTCTGCTATCTTCCTGGGGCCAGGATCAACCACATAAAGGAGAGGCTAACCAGGCTGGTGAAACCCGCTGACCATAAGCCCCTCATTTTGATTCATGTCAGAACCAATGACACAGCGAGGAGCAGCTTTTACCACATCACAAAGGATTACAAGCTTATGGGGATGATGCTTAAGGACCTTGGTGCGCAGGTGGTCATTTTGTCTCTCCTCCCTGTTCAAGGATATGGCGCACGTAGGGAAAAGACAATAGCAGAGGTCAACAACTGGCTCCGCATGTGGTGCCGCCAGCAACAGTTTGGGTTTTTGGAACATGGCCTGAATTTCCATGAATGTGGGCTTCTGGCGAGGGATGGGCTGCACCTCACAAAACTTGGCAGGAATGTTTTTGCAAACAGTCTTGCAAGGAAGATTAAGAGGTCTTTAAACTAAGTTCTGATGGGGAGGAAGACAATATTATTCAGGGCAAGGACTCAGCGAGCACAGGGGGAAAAGGCCCAAATGATACTGGACAAGTAGTACAAGTGGCCAATGGTGGGAGGAATAGAAACTATAGTACAGGACTTGCAGGAAGGGCCCGGGGACTTAAGTGTCTCTACACTAATGCAAGGAGTATGGGAAACAAGCAAGATGAACTTGAACTCCTAGTACAACAAAATAAATACGATTTGATAGGCATCACTGAGACCTGGTGGGATGAGTCTCATGATTGGAATATAGGAATAGAGGGGTATAGCCTATTTTGCAAAAATAGACCAAACAAGAAAGGAGTAGGAGTAGCCTTGTATGTCAAGGATGTTTTCACCTGTGAAGAGATCCGGGACTTAAACCCAGAAAGCCAGGTTGAGAGCATTTGGGTAAGAATTAAGGCAGCGAGAAACAATAGGGATATTCTGGTGGGGGTTTACTACAGACCTCCAACTCAGACTGAGGACTTTGATGACACCTTCCTCAACCAAATGACTGCACATTCAAAAAGGAGAGATACAGTAATAATAGGAGATTTCAGTTACCCGGATATATGTTGGCAGTCAAACTCTGCCATGACAGCAAGGTCCAGCAAGTTTCTTGCTTGTCTTGCAGACAACTTCATCGTCCAGAAGGTGGAAGAGGCCACAAGGGGATCAAATATTCTAGATCTGATCCTGACCAACAAGAATGACCTTGTTAATGAGGTAGAAATGGTTGGATCTTTAGGGGGGAGTGACCATGCCTTATTGGAATTTGGCATTCAGTGGGAAGGAGAAGATAAGTGTAGCCAGACACTCATCTTAGATTTTAAAAAAGCGGACTTCTGTAAACATAGGGAGCTGCTGGCTGAAATTCCGTGGTCAAGAATAGTGAAAGGGAAAGGAGTTCAGGAGGCATGGGAATTCCTTAAAAGGGAGATACTGAAGGCACAGTCTAAAACTGTGCCAATAAGGAGGAAAAATGGAAGGCATCTGAAGAAACCAGAATGGTTGACTAAAGAACTCTCAGCTGAGCTAAGTGTTAAGAGAAACATGTACAGAAAATGGAAGAAGGGGGAAACCACCAAAGAAGAATTTAAGCAAGTAGCCAGGAGATGTAGGGAGGAGGTCAGAAAGGCTAAAGCACAGAACGAACTTAGGCTGGCCAGAGACATTAAAAACAATAAAAAGGGCTTTTTTAAATATGTCCACAGCAAAAGAAAAAAGAAGGAGACAGTAGGGTCGCTGCACAGAGAAGATGGCAAATTACTCACAGGGGGAAGAGAAAAGGCAGAACTACTTAACACCTTCTCTGCCTCAGTTTTTTCCCCAGAAGGATACAAGCACTCGGCCTGGCAGTTGGGGAGCAGGTGAGGAAGCAGGGGAAATGAGGCACATAATAGGTAGAGAGGTGGTACAGGAATACCTGGCCACACTGGATGAATTCAAGTCTCCAGGGCCAGATGAATTGCATCCTAGGATATTAAAAGAGCTGGCAGAGGTCATTTCGGAACTGCTTGCTATAATCTTTAAGAAATCTTGGAGGACAGGAGAAGTTCCAGCAGACTGGAAGAGGGCAAATGTTGTCCCCATCTTCAGGAAGGGAAAAAAAGAGGACCCAAATAATTATTGCCCAGTCAGCCTGACATCAGTGCCTGGAAAGATCCTGGAGCAGATCATTAAGCAGTCAGTTTCTAATCACTTAGAAAGCAACACGGTAATCACGAGAAGTCAACATGGATTTCTCAAAAATAAGTCATGCCAGACAAATCTTATCTCTTTTTATGATAGAGTTACTAGCTTGATAGATGAAGGGAATGCTGTGGATGTAGCATATCTCGATTTCAGTAAGGCCTTTGACAAAGTTCCCCATGACATTCTTGCAAAGAAGCTGGTAAAATGTGGGCTGGACAGGGCTACCATTAGTTGGATTTGTAATTGGTTGACCGACCAAACCCAAAGGGTGATCACGAATGGCTGCTTTTCATCCAGGAGAGAAGTGACTAGTGGGGTGCCACAGGGTTCTGTCCTGGGCCCAGTGCTGTTCAATATTTTTATCAACGACTTGGATGAAGGAATAGAGGGCATGCTCATCAAATTTGCAGATGACACCAAATTGGGAGGGGTTGCTAATACGCCAGAAGACAGGATCAAAATTCAAATTGACCTGGATAGATTGGAGAGCTGGGCCAAGGCGAACAAAATGAAATTCAACAGAGAGAAATGTAAGGTCCTACACTTAGGCAGAAATAATGGAATCCACAAATATAGGATGGGGGACACGTGGCTGGATAGCAGTACGTGTGAAGGGGATGTAGGAGTCTTAATAGACCGCAAGCTGAACATGAGTCAGCAGTGTGATGTGGCAGCCAAGAAAGCCAATGGAATTCTCAGCTGCATCAATAGGAGTATGGTGTCTAGATCGAGGGAGGTACTGATACCACTCTACTCTGCTTTGGTTAGACCTCATCTTGAATACTGTGTCCAGTTCTGGGCACCCCAATTCAAGAAGGACATGGTCAAGCTGGAGCAAGTCCAGAGGAGGGTGACCAAAATGGTGAGAGACCTGGAAGCCATGCCCTATGAAGATAGACTTAGAGAGCTGGGTATGGTTAGTCTGCAGAAGAGAAGGTTAAGAGGGGACATGATAGCCATGTTTAAATATTTGAAGGGATGCCATGTAGAAGAAGGAGAGGACTTGTTTTCTGCTGCTCCAGAGACTAGGACAAGGAGCAATGGATTCAAGCTGTAGGAAAGGAGATTCCACCTGAACCTCAGGAAGAACTTCCTGACAGTCAGGGCTGTCCGGCAGTGGAATATACTGCCTCGGAGTGTAGTGGAGTCTCCTTCTTTGTAGGTTTTTAAGCAGAGGCTGGATGGCCACCTGTCAGGAGTGCTTTGAGGGTGTTCCTGCATAGCAGGGGGTTGGACTGGATGGCCCGTGTGGTCTCTTCCAACTCTACATTTCTATGATTCTATGATTCTATGAAAGAGCAAAGAGATGAACTAAAGCCAAGTCACAGGAAATGGGTGCTGTACTGCTTCAGAGCACATTCCTCTTCTGCCTCTATGACTCTAAATATATAAATGACGAACTGCACAATGAGCTAATGATTTTGGGATTGGTGAGAGAGAATTAGGTGTCTACAATTACCTAGCTACCCTTTCCTAATTCTACTATGGATTCAGATGGCCAGTTTTGTCACCATAGAGTTATCATATGAGATCCCGTCCCTGTGACAGAAAGATGTGAGGGAGAGCTTACCAAAAGAGGTTATTTTAGTGGTTTTCAGTAGCTTCCAGTGTGTTTTACAAGTATGAACAGGCTGCAGTCTGGGAGTCCTGTTCCTTGATCACCAAGCTTTCAGTGTCTAGGAATCAGGGGAATGATAGTGGGAAATCACTGTTTTTTTCCAGTATCAACTCAGCCTGACTATGGTCACAGTCCATCATTGGTACAGACCACCTTAATTCAGCATAAGAGCATTTCAAATAGATGACTTGCATTGGTGCACTTAGACAGGTTCAGACATACCAAAAGGAAGATAAAATAAAATCACCAGCAATTGAAAACAACTCTTTTGGCTTCCAGAAGTCAAGTGGTTGTGGCTGTGGCCTTGAACAACATGCATGTTGATAAGTTCAAGCTCATCAACAGTGCTTCTAATCCATTCTTAAGCATAAACTCTAGTGACTGACCAAGTTCAAATGACCATCTAAGGGCTAGAAATCATGTATCCCTCCAGATGCTGCTAGATTATAACTCAGGATATTTAGCCAGCATAGCCAATGGTGAGAAAGGCTGGAATTGCAGCCCAGTGACATCTGGAGGATTATATGATTCCCACCCGTGACTTAAACCATGATGCATATGATCTGGAATAAGTGATGAGCAGTCTGCACATTTTCTTGCCTATGCTCCTCCTTTAGTAGAGTAGAAGAGAATGTGAGTAGAGAAGAAAGAAAATGTTTGTTTATCGCTATCGAGCAAACCACATTTTTCTATTACATTGAAGCTTGGAGAACTGTCATTTTTTTCCCATCTCAAGTTTGATATCTTGGTTTGTTTTAACTAACTTTGGTTACAACAAATCACAGTTCTCTGAGTCTGGATGTAACAAGGAACTGTGGATTGTTCAAAAGTGGAAGCAAAAGCTCTCCTCTTTTTTTTACATGAATGAAAAGGAGAAGGAAGGGGTCATACAAGGCTGAGACTCTATGTAACTCATTTGCTATCACTTAAACTATGGCTTAGACAAACATCTGAATGGGATATTAGCATACTATCTCAGGCCATTCCTGCACTGCACTGTTATAGTGCTATTATTCCATTTTCAACATCCTGTGGAATTCTGGGGTTTTTAGTTTACTGATGCCAAAGAGTTCTCTGGCTGAGAATGGTAAATGCTACTCCCTAAACTGCAAACCCCAGGATTCCATAGGATGTTGAAAGTGGAATAATGGCACCATAACAGTGTAGGGTGGAAATAGCTTCAGTTAATGGCATTTCTCAGGCATGTCATCATACACACTAGTCAACATTCACTATGCATTTTGGTCTTGGCACAAAACAAATCTCAAGGGCTAATCATTGGGGAAATGCAACTAGTGGATCCATTGTCTCAAACTTACATTTGGTAGATGTTCTTTTCTCTTCCCCTTCTTTCCCCCGCAACCCAAACTGTGGGAGAATTCCCCTTTACCTGGGATTGTGACAGAAACTCTTTCCAACGTCAGATGTGAATACCAACAGGATTCATCCTGCAGCTGTCAACCAACTCTACTGCTCTTTGAATATTTACTCCATTTTTGGTGGGCAGTGCTATGGATTTTCCACCTTACCTCAGAGATGTCAGCTTGTTTGCTGGTGCTTTATTAATGTGTTGCATTATTTTTCTCTTGGCAGACCAGTGACAAAGCACTGTTTGGAACCTGCCTTTGGAGTCCAAAAATGCATTCAAAGAGCCATGAAAATCAGTTAAGCCTGAACCTATTGAATTTTAAAACAGGCTGTTGATCAATAGCCTTTAGATATGTAATGAATAGTCTGTACTTTGGACTCTGTCAGGTGGTGTTTTCCTTTGGAACTGATAAATTGCCCTCTTTTGTGTTAGCAGGCTGAGGTCTGAGGCAAGACAAGCCTGTGCTGGTATTTGCTTTGGCTTTAACAACCCTGTACCTCTGTAGGGCTGAGGCTGCGGGAAGAAAGGGCTTTTAAAATGTCTGAAAAGTTGTATTCCCATCTTTTACGTTGGCTTTAAAGATTTGCACTATCACAGTTGCACAGATGAGGAAGAAGGATCTAAAATGCAGTCTCCTTTCCATCTGGGCAGGGAAGATTCTTTGTTTCATTTCTCTGTGCTCCCTATCTGATGCTCTCATCAACAGTGCATTCTGTTCTCAGGCACCAGGGCCAAAGTCAGATTTTTTTATCCTCATCCTCATCATTTCATTTCAAGGACCCTAGAACTGCATACAGAGTATCTCTGAGGAAACCAATGATCTTTTCTACCTGAGATGCCTTTGGGCTCAACCTCAAGGTTGGATTCTCTTTCTGGGATAGGCCCAGACACATGTTGGAGAGGTGTGAATTGCCACTCACCTGCTCATGCTAGAGCTGAACTGGATTCCTCACCTCCATCCCTTTTAAGAACCTCAATGCCAGTATCCTATGGAACCCTGCTGTTTGTAGTTTGATGAGGTACTGGATTGTTCTAGCTGCAAATTCCAAGTGGTTCTCTTTAAATTACATATCCCAGGATTCTACCATGGAAGTTAAGGTGGAATAGTGTGACAATACCTGGCTAATGAGAAAGGGCCCCTGATAATGAAAGGAGATGTGTAGTGCTATGGACATTTCTGTACTACACTGTTGTAGTGCTATTATTCCACTTTCGACATCCTATGGAATTCTGGGGTTTGCAGTTGAGGGACGGACATTTAGAATTCTCAGCCAGAGAGCTCTTCGGCCTCAGTAAACTACAAACCCCAGAATTCCACAGGATGTTGAAAGTAGAATAATAGCACTATAACGGTAGAGTGCAGAAAGGCCCTTAATACGCTGCAGTGACCTCCCTGCACTTGCCATGTCTGCTACTGCTTGTGCCGTTGCTCATTTGTCCACTCTGGAGTTGTGGGGTGGAGTGGGGAATTCATCCGCTTGGGAGATGCCATGTGCCCCGAGTATCCCACAGCTTGAGTGCAAATTTCCATTGCTGTCCCTGTCATTAGGGTTTCCTATGTGTTTTATATAAGATGCTTATTTCTTTTGATTATTATTTTGTAGAAAAAGCTACCATTGTGGTTTGATTTTGAACATGTTTCTCATCTGGACTGGGTCCTAACACTAGCTTTCTACTAGAAATTGCCCCTTGCTACCTGTTTTTATATTTCTAAAAGTGTTCTTTGAGCACTAAAAACAGCTTCATTGGAGGCAGGTATCAGCCAAAATATAATAGCCAAGTTTTTTAAAAACTTGCTTCAAGAGCATAACCCCCATGATGGTATCACTTATTTCTCTCTTTCCCTCTCAGTCTCTCTCCCCCTTGACAAATGCCCTTTCCAAACCCAATTTTTCCAAAACTCCTTGGCTTCTGAAAAGAGTCTCAACAGCCTTCAAAGGTATTGCTCTATTTCCCTGTTCTGAAAATAGATAATTGGTCATGTTCATCCCTTCTTAAGCAAGTATCTCCATTAGCTTCTCTTTTGCTACCAAGATTATATTCTAAGTAATTGTGCCTGGTATTTAGAATTTTCTGCCAGAAAGTTCTAGTGCCTCACCAGACGACAAATCCTAGGATTCTGTAGAATGTAGACATGGTAGTTAAAGTTTTATCAAAATGTTATAATTGTGCAGAATATACATGGTTGACCTCAGCAAGATGTTTGCCTCAAACTGCCATTTTTGTTTTGCACGATAAACTTCTCAAGGTTTTCAACTCCTAAATATGAATAATCACAAAAATGCACACAAAAAATCAAAACTTTGCCCTATGAGAAGAAAACTTTTGAAAGCAGAGTTTATGATTTCTAGATATAGTTATGACACCTAGGAATGGAAGAAGAACATGACATAAATAAAGATTTATACCACTATTCCAGAGTGCAATGTTTATAGTATTATATAATGTTCAAAGGGAGTGGGTCCTTCTTTGGAATCAACAAAGGATGGGTAATAGAACAAAACTGGGTCAAAAAAACAAGCAAATGACTACTTGAGAAGACAGAAAGATGAAATGGAGAAGAAGTTGAGGAAATGAGATGCTAGAAAGGAGGAAGATTTGGCAGCAGGTAGAGTGTGGTGGTGGTGGGGACCTCTGCCAGGGCCTAGGAAGAAAGCATGTGATATTGTGGAAATGAATTATAAAGAGGAAAAATATGGTGGAAGAAAATCACATAGTTTCTGAGTAGGATTGTCAGATCTCAGGGCCCTGGCCAGTTTTTGTGAGTCATCTTAAAAGAGGGAGAAAAGGGGGCAAATTCTCCAGTTTTGCTGGTCTCAGATCCAGGCAAGAGAAAAGGTCAATTTGGAAATATCCATCTCAGCTATAAATGCAGCAGCTTCCTAAATTTGCATACCATTAATCGGTTTGTTGCTGCAAAGGCTCTCCAGAGACTCTATGTATTTTACCTACATTAATGTCCAAAATGGACAAAAATATATTTACTGAGTATGCATTTACTTAGTTAAATTCTTCCTTCTTTCCCAGTTGGAGTGCCAGGATTCACTCTCTGCTCTGCATCCACTTTCTGACTAGAAGAAAGTAGAATGGATTAATTTTTCCTTATCCTATTCCCCTAACAAAGCGAGAAGGAATAATTCCCTTATTTCACTTCCCTTTGCTAATGTCTCCCCTTATCTACCATTTCTGTTTTAATTTCCAAACAGGAAAATGGGTTCTTTGTGTTTGAATAGCAAGCTGTAAGCAACTGTGGTTAATACATAGCACTGGAATTGCATAATAGGAAGTTACAATTTCTTCCTTCTCCTCCTCTTGTGATGGAAAACATCTCACACTGAAAGGCTGCCAAAGCAGCTTTTCTTCCTGGAGTCTTTCACCTCAGTACACTTCTGATTTCAAGTGCATTGGTATAATAGTAATGTCTAGGAATGGAACAAGAAAATGATGTGCTAGCTAAGGAAACATAAGGAGGTAGGTGCCATGGCCTGGAGAAGCTTAGGAGCAATTGAACTGAAGTATTCACAGAATTCTTAAAATCTTTTCTTTCAACTTCTCAAAACAGAGTGTTTCCAGAGCGACTATCAGAGGCATTAGTCCCCTCTTCACTGCTGTGTTGGTTACTCACAAGTTCTCAAAGAGGAAAGACAACTCAAACCACTTCTACTGACAAATAATATGTGTCTGATTTGTCTCATGTGTTAGCTTTGGTTGTTATATAGCTCTGGAGCAGTCTGCCATTGATATCTACTAACTTCATCGGCCTTTTTTTTTAAAGTTACAGTTGGATGAATTAACACAATTCATTGCTATCTAGTAATGGTAGTGTGCACCAATAACTCTCAACAGCCATGGAGGCTAAATGAGAACTTGATATGCACAAACTCCAGAGCTTGGCAAACATCTGCAGCATATTAGAAAAGGTTACATAGCTGCAACGCAAGACCTCTGTAAACGTCCAGCTGCTTTGTGGAATGTCTCTCACCCCAGCGTGTAACTTTGCTCTGGTCTTTCTCAGGAAAGTATCTTGAATTGCTGGCCATTGAGATGGAGTCATTCTTAACTGCAACAGGCTAAGAGAACATAAATGACTTACTTTTAGAATTATATCCATCAAATTCACCAGTCTGGAGATAATTGCTTGAGAACTGTGTTCCCCCAGCAGTAGATGTCTTGCTTTATGATAGTGATACAGAAAATGGCAAGTGTTCTACTTATTTGTGAAGGTTATAGATACAAAGAAAGCTGCATTCTACTCACTCCAAGATACTTCACTGCCTGTGATGGTTGTCCTGGTTTAGGGCAGCAAAATGGTTGCCCTGGTCAAAGGCAGTTGTCCTGGTTTAGGGTGGCCAGTGCTCAATCCAGTGATGGGAACAGGTGGAAGATGAGTCAAAGCCAGCCGTCACTTCAGCACAGGGAGTCATGATGTGTCAGAAGTTAAAAGGGCAATCAGGCCAAGAGACCTGTCAAGAAGCAGTCTAAGATCAAACATAAAAAGCAGCCCTGCTGAGCTCAGAAGCAACCGCAGAGTATACCAGGGTCACAGAGCCAAGGAAATTCACAAATCAGGAGCAAGATAATATGGATGGAGAGAACTATGTTGAAGCCAAAAATCTCAAGATTCTAATACGGGTTTCAACCATCTGGGGAAATGTAGGTGATGATCATTATGCACTCTTCAGCCCTATTCAGCTCTTTTCAGACCTGACACCTTGAGGCCAGCTGTGAAAGAGTAAGTCATTTCTGCTTGGCTCTTTCAAGAGGGCGAAATGATTCAGCACTGATCCTTTTTCCACTTGTGTACCTGGGAAGCTGTGGGAATGGATCCCTGTTGAAAGGCCTTAGCTAACAGAGCAGGTGCTTATGCTTGAAGCATCAATCTCCACATCAGAATTCTTCTGCTGGAGACCATCCTCCTGGCCCTTGTCCTCCTTCAAGTATAACTCCTCAACGTAAGGCATGACTATAGTGCCCTTTCTTACTTTCTACATATAAGACCTGATTGAGCTTCCACTTCAATCTTGCTTTGACACTGGTGATAAGATAGTCCCCCCCACTACTCTGGAGGGCAGCAGGCCTCTTCAGGGCATAGGGCCAGCTGTGTCACAAACACAACTCTGCTTTTCAAAAGAAAAGAAGCTGTTACATCAAACAGGTTAATGGTAGAGTTGGTCCTCAGCAATACTGACAGAATCTCCCTATTGGTTCAAATGGGAGGTTTTTGAGGCCTACCTGCAAAAACCAGAGTTTGAACCGGGAAGGAAGTTTGTCATGCATAGGGAAGTCCATCATGCATAGCATTGTTATATCATATTTAAAGCAGGATTAGACTTAGATGAAGGAGGCTTGAAAACTGGAGGAAAGAACATCAATAATTTAAGATATGCAGGTGACATCATGTGTTATTATGTGCCTTCAGATAATTTCCAACTCATAGCAAACCTAAGGCAAACCTATCACAGGGCTTTCTTGGCAAGATTGGTTCAGAGGAGGGTTTCTCTTTGTCTTCCTCTGAGCCTGAGACAATATGACTTGTCCACAGTCACCCAGTGGGTTTCCGTGGCTGAACAGGAATTCAATCCCCAGTTTCTAGAGCTGTAACCCAGAGGCCAAACTCCTATGCTATGCTGGGTCTCCTGCCAGCAGAAAATAGCAAAGACTTGGAATGATTACTGAAGAAAGTCAAGGCAGAAAGCGCAAAGGCAGGTTTAAAGATGAATATTAAGAAAACAAAGATAATGACCACATATTATGTTGATAACTTTAAAAGCAGACAGTGAAGACACTGAAATAGTTCAAAAATTTTTGTACCTTTGCTCAGTCATTAATCAGAATGGAGACTGTAGTCAAGAATTCAGAAGACAAGAACTTGGAAGGACAGCTATGAAGGAACTAGACAAGATCCTGAAGTATAAAGATATATCACCAAATACTAAATGACTCACTAGAAAAGATGTTTGGGAAGACAGAAGGCAGTAAAAAAAAATTGGATAACTGCAATACAGATGGATAAACTCAATCAAAGGGAAGCCACAGCCCTGAGTCTGCAAGACCTGAACAGGGCTGTTGATGACAGAGGGACATCATAAGTCAAAGTCAACTTGATGCCAGTTAACAACAAATGCCCCTTCTGTGATGTTTGAAATGAATTGGGAATTAAAGATATGTCTGAACAGATAGGAGAGTCCCTGCTTCCACCTATACCCCTTCAGAGCTTTTGGATCTTTTCTGTAGTTTCCAGTCTTCTTTAGGAGCATATTTATTAACTTTGGACAAAGTCCAAAATGGAGAATATTATGTTCTGATAATGATCAGAGCAAAATACATCAAAAACTATTTCAACCTCTCAATGTGTTTTCAAGCAAGAGCAAATTAAGGGCAGACATAAAGATTCGGTGTTGACAGGGGTGTGAAAATTATTACGATTCTCATTCTGCCCCATTCTATATTTGAGTACAAGTCTTTGCCCCTACTCCCTTTGCACATGGAAATCTGAGCAAACACTGCAGTGCACCTTGTCAAAATAAGTGCATTTTCGGTACACATTTTCCCCATGGATTAAGTTGTATCTTTGTGCATTTTCCAGTTACATGAATTTTTCAAATGCAGATATATTTCTTCACCAAACCACATTGTAAATAGACCATATTTAGGCAAGATGCACTTCATCGTTCAGGAAGTGCAAAATGGCTATTTCCATATGAAAATGTAACAGTGATTGGTGGCTTCCATGTCTGCAAGACAGGTAATCTTCTCCACATTAGTCTGAACTTTACAGGAGCTGTCCATGGTATTGAAAGCAATTCCCAGCATAGTGTTCAGCATTTTGGGCCAGCTCCACTAAAGTTTGGACTATGACCAGGAGCTGAATCACAATGGCACTGACATGGAAGCCACCAGCAACCACTGGGGAAATGTGAACCTGACAATTACCATTTCTATCCCTAGTGTAGTGGAATATTCTTGTTCAGGGTTCCAGTCAATCAGCTAACCAACTTCAACTTGGTGATCCTATGGATGAGAGACCTCTAAGTCACTTTGTCATCCACAACCCTGCTCAAGTCTTGTTCCTTCTTGTTTCTTAATGTTTGTCAGCAACAACCATTTTTTGTCTCAATGTGATAGATGACAACTCAGAGGTCGATGAGCAATTCATTGTGCCAGAAACAGAGCCAGTGATAGACCAAACTATCTTGCCAACACCCCCACTAGCTGAAAGACAAGCTGAGACAGAGTTGTTGCAACCAGTGCCAAAGGGAGAAGGGACCAGTAGTGATTTAGAGGAATTAGATCCACCTTCGCCCTCTAGCCTGCAATCGTGGAGGAGACAGAAACTAGTAGCTCCGAGGCCGTTTTGTTGAGATTAAGGAAACAGAACAATGATGAGAAACACTTATTTAATCAGTAATATGAGTCTGTTGGTGTGGCTTGCTGTTTGCTTGTAACAAATCGCTACTCAAGCTCCCACAACCCTTGTGTTCTAACTCCCTTGACCCTTTTTGGACAGACCTTTGGCATTCTGGATCTTTTGGATTTGACCTTGACTTCAGCTTGGCTCAGCATTTCTACTGATTGTTGTATTGGACACTCCCCACTGCCTCCTCCTCTCTGCACAGCTTGGAGGTCTACCCACTTTCCAGAAACCATAGAGCAAGGCAACAGCACCCTTTAATAAGTCTGTGGTGACAGGTACACTTTTCAAGAAAATGCACATTTCCACTGTTTTGGCAGCCACCTTGCCTCTAACAAGCAACATTTCAGTCGTCAGAGACAATTCACTTTATTTTTCAAAATAAAATAAAATAAAATAAAATAATCCCAGTAGCTAGTTCCAAGAGGGTGCTACAAATTCTACATTGTACTTAGGGAGATGGTCTTAAAAAACACAAGAGAACTAAGCAAGAGCAATCACCTCTCCAGATGGGAAAGAGCTTAGTAGCAAGGGTTGCCAGTTCTAAATTCTCAGTATGTTAAAGCAGTGCTATCATGTGGTATTCTTGAAAAGAGGGGGGAGAGAAAAAAGAGGATAGTTTCAAGAGAGCTGTTAAGCTCTTTGCCAGGACAAATGGAATACATTTCCTATGAACCACCCCGTTAAGATGTTTATGCCCAATTCCACTGGGGGAAAGAAAAAAAGAGAGGAAGAGAGAGGGAAAGTTATTCCATTAGTTCAAATCTGTAATCAGTCACTTCCGGTGGGAGGGAGAGGCTTTTCATGGTTTTCTAGTATCAACATTGCTTGTGAAATACATTGGCTATATTTCATTTCTATTTTTTTTTAACTAAACAAGAAACTCTGTATTCATTCACTCAATTCATAATTTTTCCAAGAACAACAACAACAACAACAACATACTCACCTGGGTCAACCCATTGCGATGCCAAGATTATGGCCAACTGATACGATGTTAGCAGTGTCACTGATGGCTGGGTAGGGTGTGGATGGGCTTATACATTGCAAGGCCTAGAAGGTATAGTGAGTCCCTTTGTGAGATCAATGACAATATAATTTGGTTGGAGATCGGGTTTTCCTCCAATTTCCTCCAGCATCCTTGAAGTGTGGTATTTCACTTTCCCCCAGAGGTGGTGGTGGTGGTGGTTGTCATGTGCCTTCAAATCATTTCCAACTTATGGAAACCCTAAGATGACCCTATCACAGGGTTTTCTGGGGCTAAGAGTGTATGATGTGTCCAAGGTCACCCTGTGGATTTCCATGGCCTCTTAGATTCCTGGTCTAATATCTGCCATTCCATTCCATGGTCTCCTTATCCACCCCATCACCACAAAACATGTGGTCAGCATTCCATACCAACTAAATTTGCTCACTACTATGGTTGCAAGTTCAGGCCTATTCCAGACCCTGAGATTTCAGGGGCAAAATCTGAGAGGTAGGAATGATCCCTTGTGTGATATCACAGGAAGCAACCTCTGGTGTTATTATTATTAAGCATGACATATTAAGCATAAACTAGAGTTGCACAGAGCATGGCATTTAAATAAAAACACTAAATCCAAGTAATATGAAAAATGTGGATAATCATGCACTTTGCAAGGCAGTGGTCTTACTTTCATATCCCTCTTCCTGACCCAGAGGACCAGAGAAGAGGGCCCTGAGATCTGGGAAAAGACTAAGTATGAGGCTGATGTTTGGCTGTCTAAAGCCTGCTAATTCCACACCCTTGTATCTGAAGAGTACTATATTGGCTACCTAAGGATCCATAATCATAGAATAAGTCCTCCTGGTTCCTCCCAGACTATAGCATTCCCTACCAAGAAAGTATAGGTTAGTCCCCTCCCTGCCATACTTCTGTTGGGAGGTTGTCATATTCAGTCTTCATCAGACCAAACATATCCAGCTCCTTAAGCCATTCCTCATAGGATTTGGCTTCCAGACCTTTGATCATCTTGGTCAC
The DNA here is from genome assembly GCA_948474755.1 of Ctenosaura bakeri. Lineage (NCBI taxonomy): Eukaryota > Metazoa > Chordata > Lepidosauria > Squamata > Iguanidae > Ctenosaura > Ctenosaura bakeri. Next base: position 645,663 of record CAOLHI010000336.1, read on the forward strand.
TCTGCTCTGGACATGTTTCTGCTTGTCAATATCTTTCTTGAACTGTAGTGCCCAGAACTGGACAAAGTATTCCAGATAAGGTCTGACCAAAGCAGAACAGAGTAGTACCATGATTTCCCTCAGTCTGGAGGCAGTACTCCTATATATGAAGGGAGACAATTTTGTCAGGGAGAAAGATGGCATACAAATCTATTTGTCAAATATATAATAAATAAGAATCCAGGGAGCATTTTAACCTCCCCTGGATCTTTGTGGGCTGCACCTTGCTGCCTCACAAACATCTTTAATCCCAAATTACTCCTGCAAAGGTCTCAGGAAAGGGAAGGTGTTATTTCCTGGACAAGAATAACAATGTAAAAAGGCATAAGGGAATCCAGTACCACTTTTGAGACTAACTGGGAAGAAGAAATTTCTAGCATAAGCTTTTGTGGACTCTGTCCATGTCATCAGATATAAGACATGGTTGTTTACTATGATTCTTTACCACGGGTTCCATACAAGGAGAAAGGCAGAAGATAGAAGATGACTTGCTAGCTAGCTAGATAATAGATAGGTATTATTAAAGCCTTTGGGACCTAGAAGGGGACAAGATGAAAATTGACATGTGTGTAGTTTTAAACTATTTTAACTATTTTTAATCAGTCTTGCTTCAACTGGCTAAATTGTTTAATAACTTTGTAGCTGTTTAAAATCATTTTATTGTTCACATAGCTTTAAGTTGGTCAAATTGATTTCATTCTACACTAGGGGCGTAGCAACTGAGAGACCAAAATAAGGCATGGCCTCTTATCAGATAAGAATTCTGCTCCACCATGACATTTTCCTTTGGTCCCCAAATTTTTAGCATTGCACAGAGTAAGATGCTGAAAATCATTCACACTTAGAACTCTTCTATTTGCTGCATTCACATGCCCTTCGTCACTTTGCCTGTCCCATTTCTTTGAAGCTGTATTTCTAAATGTTCAACTGAGGTTTTAAGTTACTGCAATGCTAGAAATTGGGAGACTGAAGGAAAATCTTGCAGGGAGGGCAGAATTCTTCTTTGAGGACACAGTGTCCACAATACCCTATAGCAGTGGTTCTTAACCTGGGGTGCAAGGACCCATGGGGGTCTGTGGAACCCTCACAGAAGGTCTGCAAAGCCCTGCTGATGGAGATCAACAGCAGCAACAAGGATGTGGCAGCCGGGCTGTGTGGATGCTGAGGGATCAGGTATGTATGTGCACCCAAACTGTAACTCTGGAGACAAGGGTTTGAATCCTCACTCAGCCATGGAAACCCAATAGGTGACCTCAGGCAAGTCACATTCTCTCAGTCTCGGTAGCCTCAGTAGCGTAGGAATGTGGGAGCAGAGAGGGCGATTCACCTTGGGCGGCAATGTTTCTGGGGCATCCTGGCCCGTAGCCATGCCCCTGTGTGCCCTGGCCATGCCTCCACGCAACACAGCCATGTCTCCTGCACAGTGGCCATGCCTCTTGTGCCATAGCCCGCCTCCCTCCTGCCCCCCCTCCACATACTCCAAGCTCTGCCACTATTCAGCCTCAGAGAAAGTCAAAGGCAACAAATCTTGCCAAGAAAACTCCCATGACAAATTCACCTTAGGGTCACCATAAGTCAGTTTTCAAAGGGAAGAGACATGATGGCTAGAAAGAACCTTCCCTTGACAGCTGCACTTTACTGTTGTGTGCCTTTAAGTTACTTCTGACTTATGGCAATCTTAAGGTGAATGTATCACAGGTTTTTTGGGGGCAAGGTTTGCTTTTGCCTTCCTCTGAGACTGAGAGAATGTGACTTGCCCAAGTTCACCCAGTGTCTGAGTGCAGATTTGAATCTTAGTCTCCAGGTAAGTCTTGGGGGACCCTAGCAATAAGTTATATTTAAAGGGGGTCCCTGGTAAAGAAAAGACAAAGAACCATTGCTGTCCTGAGATCTAAAAATATAGGACAAGATGTAAATAATTTAATTAACTAATTAACTAGCTACCCTGCTAAATACAATTCTACCTGACCCTTTAGGGGGCAAAAAGGGCTGTTTTTTAAAGAAACAAGAAATGACAGGCTAGCAGAGAGATAGCTTGCAGTGCCTGACAAGATTATATTGTTTGTGTCTTGATTTTGTTTGTTTCTTGTGTGCTTGCTTGGCTGCTCTAAGTTTTATCTGTTGCCCTATATATCAGGATGATATATAATAAAAACATTAACAGACCTTCCAAAGTTTCACAAATGAAAACTGGGATACATGATACATATGGCCAGGTCAAGATGGCAAAAGTTATTAATGAGGATCTAAAAACAAGAGTGGTTTTCGCCTGAGTGTACAAGGAAAGGCAAAGTTCCACTCCTTCCTCTCTTTCCATTCCACTGGCTTAACTGGGTGCAGACTGCTTTTGTGCTCTGAATTCAGTTTGCAATAATGGCTGAGGACAAAGTGGGAGAGTGGGAAGAGGAAAGAGAAACTGGGACATTTTAAAGCAGCTGAAGAATGAGATGACAGGATCAGTCCCTGCCAAAAAGATAGATGGAAGGTTTGCACCTGGTCTCGTATCAAGAAGTAAAACTCAGTTCAAAAGCTGTAGACAGGCAAAACAAGCAGGGGCTAAAAGTGGCAGGCATCATGACAACAAGATCTAAAAATATTACAAAGATGAAGCTGCAAAACATAGCAGTAGAAATAAACCAGGGGGTGGGCAAACCTCAGTGCTCCAGGAGCCAGTTTTCCATTTCAGGTTCCCACAGGCGGCTGAATTGACCATCCACAAAGGGAAAAGAAATGATAAACAAAAACAAAATTGGTAGTAGCTGGAAGTATACTTCTGATTTCTAAAAAATCTCTAAAGGTGGGTGGGGGGAAGTATTAACCTCGCTTAGAAGGAAACTCACTGTTCTGAGGTCTTCTAAGAGAACCAACTTACCTTTTTTTTCCATTGGTGGGATGGAGAAAAGACTTGGGGGGATCTTTGGGATCGTTGCTGATGAATCTATATGTATTTATATGTATTTCAATCAGTGTGACCACCTTGCAGTAAAATGCAGTCAAGAGAAACATTTTTGTGGGGTGGGAATGGAATCTGGATAAATGTATGTAAGTGTAATTTCCATGAGCAGTGCACACCCCCATGAAATATCTGAGCTTTTTACCTGTGGGTACACAGGCATAAACTTGCATATATATGTATAAACTTGCTTTGAAGACATTATGTTCAATGACATTTTGAGGCATATAAACAATAGAAGGAAAATCTGCAGAATTTAGGATCTAACAGCACATGATAATTATGCACAATGCAAGAAATAATGAACTGCATGAAAACTGTATGTGGAGTGAGGGGCATTAAAAAAAAACCCATAGAAATAAGAGAAGGAAAAGCTGGAGACAGAGCCATGATACTTCAGAATGTACTGGGCATTTCTTGGCATTACTGTCCTTATTATAAGATTGATAACTTTGCAAAAACCTGGCCAGAAAGGATCTCTATGGTCTCTATTTCCTTGACTTGAAACATTAGTACCAGTATGTTTTGGTATTAAACATTATAGAGAACACTGAAGGCTGTGGCGATTGTGTTTGATATGGGGAAGAGAAATAGCTATGCTTTATCAGTGTTGGAAGTTTCTTCGAAGATACTGGACTTTTGTTTTAATTTTCACATTGTGATTTGTCACTTTTTGCAGGAACCACATCATTTAAATTAGAACTTTTGCCTCACTTGAATTTTGAACTGTACCAATATTTTTTTGAAACTATACATGTTGTAAAACCCTAGCAGTTGTCCTGAGTAGCCCTGATAGTAGATCTAGCAGGCTGGGTACCCTGCCTACCACAGTAGGTAGACCTGGCCTGAGATCCTATATCATGCTTGCATGTATATTCACGTAATTACAAAACAATTGTGTTACAGTACCTTTCTGTTGAATACCAACATGGTGCAATGTGGCTGTTTCTGTAATCCTGGTCAATAAAATGGTACATTGGTGGCACTGATTAACAATTATGCACCACCTAAGACCGTACAACTGCATCCTATCTGTTAGTCTCTCTATCTGTTAGACTCATTGAGTGGTGACTCAACAAACAGATAAATTCAGTTCATTCAATTGCTCAGCTTTATCTGGGGCTAACAATAGGATTTAGGCCCATGTGAAATGGTTATATTTGTGGAACTCTGCTTACATAGCCCTGAACTGAATATTTCCATTGAGCAATGGCCAAAACTGTATAGCCATGTGTGGAAGTGAGCTTACATATCTGTATGGTGGATGGATTCTGGCCTTAGTCTCTGAGAAATCATGTCAGGTTTATTTCTCTCTCATCCCCCAGTGTGTAGATGCAGCATCTGGAATATTTTTTCAACAGCTGCATCTGATACCCTCAATCAACTTCCCAGCCCTGCTCCAGCACTCTGGAATATTAAAATAGCAACATCTGACTACACTATAGGGTTGTCATAGAGCGTACTAACTTCCCAAAACAAAATGGATATGACTATACTGGGTTACTTTGCATGGCTGGCACAACCCACAATCTTTCAGCCACAGCCCTGTTTCCTGCAATATTGTGCAATAATGATAGACTTTTTAAAAGCCTAAACTGAGATCTTATTTATGCAAAGTTAAATCCCACCGTGAGCATATTATTATTGTTATTCCTATGGTGCCCAAAATGTAAACATTTGCAGGAATGACATCATTTAAATCAGAAACCCACAGCATTCATCTGAGCTGCCTGCTGATCTAGGAAATCTCTCCTCCAGAACAGTGCAAAGAGCTTGATTTCTTTCGCACTATAGTTTTATAGCACTTTGATAGAACATTAACTGCCATACTGCATCTATGAAATCCTGGGATTTGTAGTTTGGTGAGGCATTTTGACAGCCTGACTCTGTTGGAGTGGTTGTTCTAATCCTTTTGCTGACCAAGTGGATGAACATCTGTGTTCACTGCAATAAATAAAAGATTCCAAGAAGGTGGAACACTCCCTTTGCCCCCAAGTGAAGACTCCCCTCATGGATGCAGTATCTGGCAACAGGTGAGGGGGTAGAGATGGAAAGAGTATTCAAAAATATTTTTAAAAAATGGTTTAAAAAGTATATTTTCTGTATTAATGCCTGCACAGAAAAAACAATGCTGCAATGAGGAATTTATTCTGTGCTAAATTTGCACGATGTTGATTTACATAGAAAATAGTAGTTCCTGAGCAGAAAAACAGGAATTAATATTTTTGCACTGAAATTTTCCTCAAAGAAAACAGTTTCTCATGCAGAAAATGCTGTTTTCTGTATAAAACAACCACATGTGAATTTTATGCAGAATAAGTCCTGAATTGTGAATTCGCCCTGATGACTGAGTGGCCTTTGAAGACTTTTCTCACAGCAAGAAGAAAACTTTGTTTGCCATTAACTCACTGCTACCTTCAAAAGAAACTTAGAGAAGGGTTGCATCCCTATGAGAAGGTAGTACATAAAAAGTTCAGACATTGTGCTGGTATTGCTTTGTATGCCTGGCCACACAGACAGGATTCTGTAAGGACATCTAATATATACGTAAATATAGAAATACATATGGATATTAACACCCTGAAGATATGAGTAAGAAGTCTGAAGGGGACAAATCTCAAGGCCTCTGAATGATACAGTGGAGTTCAGGTCTGTCAACCTTTTCTTTTAATCCAAGCTGAATTTGAGCTCTTAGCTTTTAATTCATAAGTTCTGGCTTCTCCAGTCATATAAAGTTGATAAATGGCTGCAGAGTTCTCGCTTTTACTTTGCAATTTCACTGTTTATTTAACCAAGAGCAGCTCTTTTAGACTTGACCTGGTCCTTGTCAAATAGTCTGTGTTTGGAAAACTTCTCATGCTCCCATTAACTCTAAGCTGTTTCCATTGTCACTTTTGATTAATAGCCGAGATACAACAAATGCCATTAGAATCAAGGGTACTCAGAGAAACACTACATAAATACATTGAACAAATGCTCAAATGTCATCCCTCACATAATTTTCAATAAAATTGCAGAGGAAGATATTCACCTCCCATGATATAACATATATCTTCTTTAACATATAACCAATGTTTTTTAATATATAAATCTGCTGGTCAACTACTTTGCTCATGAGGTGCTGCATTCTCCTTGTCCTTTCCCTACATTGGATCACTTCTGGTGGTCATCTGCTGTTTCTGCTATAAGATCATGAATGAAGCATCATCATTCTTGTTGTTATGTGCCTTCAGGTCAACTCCAACATATGATGACCCTATGAAAGCGTTTCGTGGCATGATTTATTTAGAGAAAGTTTGCCATTGTCTTCCTCTGAATACAGTCCACAGCATATCTGGTTTTCCAGATTGCTTTCCCTTCCAAGTACTAACCAGGCCTTCCTCTGCATTGCTTTCAAGTTCTGATAGGACCTAATGCCATCAGAATATTTAGTCACAATAAAGTATCATTATATGACTTCTAAGAAATTGTCTAAACTGAAATAATATACAAACTTATCTGTAAGCAGCTGCCATTGCTGACTCATGAATTGGGTACCAGGATTTGGAAGTTGATGTTGAAGCTGAAAAGAGCTGAAGCTTTGTGATATAGTGGTTTGAACCTTGGACCACAATCCTGGAGACCAGGGTTCGATACCTGCTCAGCCATGGAAACCCACTGGGTGACCTTGGGCATGTCACATACACTTGGCCCCTAGAAAGTCCCATGATAGGTTTGTCTTAGAGTTGCCATAATTCATAAACAACTTAAAAACACACAGCAGCAACAATGATTTGAAGCTGGAAACTACGGAGAGGCAAATCTATCTGTTTTACTTTGTTTCTCTTACTTTTTTTTTAAAATCTCGAAATCTTTCTGTCAAATATATGATGGCATTTGCAAATTCTGGTAACATCTTATCATAAACAAAAGGAACCAAATTCTCAAAATTCTGAACTGGTCAAATTCAAGAGATACAGCTATGACTAGCATGGAAAACATCATCATATTATCATGTACCTGCATGGTATGATGATAATTAATGATGGAGAGCTCTCAGAAAAAAACAAAAAACAAAAACCAACCAACAAAAAAACACTGTGTGTGGCAGTTCCATACCACATGCAAGACTGAATATACAGGGATGCAAAGCCTGGCTTTGGAGAATTAAATACAGCACCAGATCATTAAGTTTCCAAACTCTGCCTGAAAATACCTCTGCCTGCTGAAAGGACAACAGGGATGTACCTAACTTCTCTTGGCAAGGAGTTTCACAATCTGAAAGCAGTCACCAAGAAGGGCCTCTTTTATAACTGCATCAAAGATATCTGTGAAGGTGATAGGGTGAAGTGAAAGGCTTTTGAAGATCTCACTGCAGGTCCAGATGAGAAGAATATGGCCCTAATATACACTGTTTTACATTGGTGTTTTTTTTTTAATGTTTGTAGATTGGAAAACTGAGTCTGAAAATCTTGAGCTGTAATTAATACAGAAAGATAACAGCATTCCAATTTGCATATTGATTCAGAAATGGAGAATTTGGAAAGTTCTTATTGAAAGGCAAACGAAACAGTTCTTCACCACTCCTAGTATATAGATGATCCTCAATGGATGTCAAAATTATATGTCAGCCTATCCTAACTTGGTGCCTTCTATTTCTGAGATTTCAGCTTTCCTTAGCCACAGCCAGTACAGCTAATGGTAAGGAATGCGAAAGGTAGTTATTGAATGCACAAGGCACACACCCAATCGTGTCAGGGAAAACTGCTTCATATCATCATGGGAATACATGGAAATCCTCAACATGCTTGGAACTGTCCATGAGAAGACTGCTAGTTCAGACAATTTGGGTGTATGTATATATATAAGTATGTGTGTGTATATGCAAGTTATAGGGTTCAGGAAATATTCTAGGAATTTAGAAGGCTGCTAATAAACAGCCCTTGGCTTCAGTTTGTCTAAGCTGACTTCCATCCATTTAAATCTATGGCAAATCATTCTGCCAGTGCTGATGTCAGAAACAGAATAATAGGGCACCCTAAGACATAGGTGAGATACTAAAGAAGAAGGAAAGTTAGGACAACCAGGCGGGAAACTGGAAACACAAACCAATACGCCCAAGGAATTTCAGAGAAAGTCTGAACAGGGAGTGTTCATTAGCTAACCAATAGCTTTTTCCTTCTTCTTTTTACAGGGGCTTTTGGAAACCTGAAGCCAAAGAAACTCATATCCTTCAATAAGCTTGCACTGCAAGGCAAGGAGCTGTGAACCCTTGTTTCTGATATCAGGTTGGAATGATTTCTCACATATCACTGCTTGGACTAGAACTCCCAGATTTTGCACTGGCCATCCTGGCTGGAGGATTCTGACAGTTATAGTCCAGAAAATAATGATTCCAAGCTCTGGTTTATGACTGTATACCAAAAGCCCAATTTATGCTTTTAGGAAGCTCTGTATATTCCATGAAGCTCCAGAAAGTTTTGGATCATACCCATTTAGATTAGAAGGCTCGGACAGAATCAGGCAAGGTTCTTTAGAGTAAGTAAAGCCTGCAAAAACCCATCTGCTTTGGTTTCCTGTACTTTTGCTGCTTATCAGTTAAAACTGTTTAAGCCAAAAGGAGCCCCCTGCTTTCTAGCATTCCTCTCATTAAGATGGGGGTAGCACTTTAGTTTACGTTGTCTGGTGCCTTTGTCTGCCCTTTGCCACGTTAACACCAGAACCTTGAGACAGAAATGAGTTCAGTGTCAGTGCATGAATGCAATGCTTTCTCAAGTTTTTTTTTTTAAAATGTGGTTATTTATGGTGCCAAATTGAATGGGGTATCCTAGGTCACAAATTATACTGAGGTCTTGTAATGCTTAAAAAGGACAATCTCAAAACACTCTTTAGAATCTCCTATTAGAAACTTCTGTAAGCTGACACAGGGTTGTTGATGAACTGAAGACTATGTTACATTTTTTTTTCTTTTCTTTCACAGTATTTCATGTGCCATGTGTGTTACTGTACCCTACCACTATCCGACGAGATATGTGATTTTCATAAATTTGACTTATTAATGACTGGAGAACATGATGGGGGTCACGCTGCCTGGAGTTGCATTTGGGGTCATGATGGTGGGAAAAGTCCAGATAGGATTATACAGGAAACCTTGACAGGAATGGGAACTGTGTGACCCTCCAGATGTTCTGGAACTCTCAGCAGCCCCTTACCAGCATAACCAATTGTAAGGAATGCTGGGAGTTGCCCATCAGCAGGATCTTGAGGAGTAACCAGCTCCTACACTCGTTGTAGGATAAGGGCAGGGCCACTGCCCATTCTGTGAAATACAAAGCTGGCGTTGGGGTTGGCATTGCTGAGCACCTACTGAGCCCAGAGCCCAACAACCAACTGATGTTCCATTGAGCAGCTTAGACCTTATGCTTTTCTGGGCTATTGCTGCCTCTCCAAGTACGAGCAAAAAGAATAAGCAGCACCCTTCATTTTTCTGGCCTTATCTTTCTGACCTGTGATATACTTGGCGACCGGTGGGAATGGGTAAATAAATGGGTCTAAGGCCGTTTCCGCACTACACTTTTATAGCGCGATGATTCCACTTTCAACATCCTATGGAATCCTGGGGTTTGCAGTTTGGGGAGGGGATGCCCGGCCCCTCCCGAAACTGCAAACCCCAGGATTCCATAGGATGTTGAAAGTGGAATCATCGCGCTATAAGAGTGTAGTGCAGAAATGGCCCAAGATACCCACAGCAGCATGGTCAGGGCACTACGGGCCTCTCTAAGCAGGCATAAGCAAAGGAATAGACTAGCAGCACACATCTCTCAATTGCCATCTATCTTTCTGCAATGTGATTTAAGTAGCAGTGTTTCTCTGAAAGTAGAATTAGTCTGAAAACAGAGAGCCTTTCCACACTACACTATTGCAGTGCTATTATTCCAGTTTCAACAACCTATGGAATCCTGGGGTTTGCAGTTTAGGGAGGTGCATTTAGAATTCTCAGCCAGAGAGCTCATTGGCCTCAGGAAACTACAAACCCCAGAATTCCACAGGATGTTGAAAGTGAAATAATGGCACTATAACAGTGTAGTGTGGAAATGCCCAGAAGATTATGTCCCTTTTGCTTCAAAAATGTGTATTTGAGATGGTGGGGAGGAGAGGGCTAACAGAAGACAGAGCAACACTAAACATGCTTTTTAAACAAACAAACAAACAAACACAAAATTAGTAGTAATCCAGTTGCACAGTTGTCTAATGTTTTTATCACACTCACTATGGAAACTGAAATTTCGTCCTATCGTAATAAAGGCCTGCAATGGACATTAGACATGAGAGATTTGTTTCCAATTCCCTGTTTAATAATTAAAATAACTGAGACAATTCTGTTGAGATGACCATAATTATTCAGTGGTTGTTCTCTTGATGTCAGAACTTGTTTTGCCCCAGTTTAATGGCACATTCATGGCACATGGCATGGCCCTTCAACTGGTGTTTCTTTGCCTTAGACAGACTGCCAGTTTGATCTATGCCAACACCTACTGGAAGCTGCTCCTCCACGCCACCCAGAAACTAGTACCACACAGATTCCAAAGGATGAGATAGGCAAAAGATAAAAATATTATCCTCAAATTTATTCATGTGGAGGTAGAATTCATTATAAAAAAAGGTGGAATAATGCACATGTACTAGGATTTTTTTTTTAAGTATTTGCATTATGTGAGTGAGTTGTGGGGTATTTTGTGACCCAGTGTATTGTGAGGTATTAAAATGCCCTGTTCCCTAAAGGAATTATTGTGTATACAGAATCAAGTGTGTTCTACCCCAAAACACACAGTCAGAAAGGGGAATAAAAGTAAAATAAATTCAGATAAAATAAATTGTATACTTGTATTCTGGGGTATTTCCTGATCCCAATCAATTCCAGCATTCTACCAGTTGAAAAAAAAACTGATTTTCCCCATATGGGGCCAAAATATGGCCAACCAGAAAATGTTACTACTACTCCATTAATTCATGGTTCAGTGACACATTTTGTCCTTATACAGATTGAGTCAAGAAAACTTCACCAAGGGCAAAAACCAGTAGATCTTTTGCCACAGAAGCATTTTACTTGTGGAAACAAAAAACACACGCATGTGGCTTGTGCCAGAAATTTGGTGATGTTGTTTACAAGTGTGCAAGAAGCAATGTGAGAGAATATTTACAACCTAGGGCTAATGCTGGGTTGATTCTGCAGCAAAAAGACTCATAAGGGCTAGGAACAGTTAAGGGTCACGTAGACTTTATTCACTCATAAATTGGTCTTGCTCAGAAAGCAGGGCTATTAGCAGCATACTTGGGCAACAGTTATGTTTAGTGAAACATAGGCTGGCATCTTGTTAGTCAGTTATGATAGTGCAACTCCAGCTTGTTGTTGTTGTTAACTGTTATCAAGCTGCTTTCCATTTATGATGACCCTATGGATGAGAGACCACTAAACCACTCTATCATCAACCACCCTGCTCAGATCTTGCAGATTCAGAGATATGTCTCCTTTTATCAAGTCTATCCATTTGTAATGCTATCTTCCTGTTTTCCTACTGCCTTCTACCTTATTAAACATTATTGTCTTTTCTAGTGAGTCATATTTTCTCATAATATGGCCAAAGTACGACAGCCAACTTACACTATCATAATCTACTTTTTTGTTGTTGTTGAGGTCAGAATTCTTTACCGACCATACAACAATAAAATGCCTGCCTTTAAGAAAGGCATCCCCCCAACACATCCATTTCCATGTCACTGGAGAGTGGGGTGATCAGAGGAAATGCATCCAGCTATTTTCCTGTAAGGGACTGCAAGGATGTCATTGGCAGAGACCTCTACAGGAAAATAACTGGACCCATCTCTGCTAATGCCCTCACTCTTCAATGACATGGAATTAGCCTTGTTGGGAGAAGGCCTATCACTTAAAATGTGAGTTTGGAGAGCAGCACCTGAAGACAAAGCTATGGAGCCATAGCTACATGCTAGATTTTTGTTTTCCAGTGCAGGACTCATCATAGGTCATTTCTGCACTACACTGTTACAGGCCATTTGTGTACCAGAGTGGAGGAGCGTTTCTCTGCATGTTGTGAGAGGTGTTTTTTAACACGACTTACTCCGATTTTACCGGATTGTTATCTGCACGCTCTCTGGTTTCTGTTGAAGTAAAGCAATGAAAATCATTTGCTGCTTCTGCTCTGTCAATTCTCATGAAACTCCCATCCTCCTCCCACTACCTCCCTTGGTTCACATCACCACCTCTGATTGGTCAATTTTTTTTAAAGAAAACCCCCCATTGCTACATATCAATGGAAGTACTTTAGTTTGTTCTTACAGAAGACAAGCCCCCACCTCTGGTTTTCTAGTAAAATTGCTAGTAAAATTACTGTGTCGCAAAATGATGCATGTCTAAAAAGTGTGTGACCAACATGAAAAGTTTGCAAAGCTCTAGTCTAGATAGCCAGAAATTGAAAAGCAACTATCCTGAGGATCCCAATGTATTTCATTGTATTCCAGCACCCACCCTGCATTTGAGGGGCAGAGACAGGAGCGGACAAAAATGACGCCAGGGAAAGGTGGGAATGCCCACAGAGAACCACCTCTGCATGTACACCTTCCGCATGTTGTCAGAAACGCAGCCAAACTGGTTTTTGTGCTTTACATTGGAGTTTTTCCAGTTTTACAATACATTGATTTTACGTCGATAGTAATCGCGCTAAGAGCTCAAGCCGTGTGAATCTGCAGAGGAAACATCAATACTAACTGGTTTAACATGCAGACATAACAGCAAGAATACAATGCCAGTGTGATGTGTTGCCCTTGTGTGGAAAAGGCCATAGTGTTATTATTCCACTTTCAGAAATGGCCATAATTTCTAATAAAAACCTTCTTATTCATTTGCCTAAAATAAATTTTTGAAGTTTGATTCAGATATGTAGAGGCCATAAGCATTGTACAAACATATTAACAATTTTATATTATATGCTATTATGTGTTTGCATGTTGTCCTTTTATAATTTTTTTAAAATTGTTCCTTGTAAAAGGTCTTTAGAATACACATAAGATGAAACGCATCGAACTTTTCTATTAGTAAAACAACCATCTTTTGAGCATCTTGAAACATGTCTCTTGAGTGTATTCCATTGGATGTTCTCCAGTTTCTGATTGCTTTCTTATTTGTTTGCAAATAAAGGAGCTGCCATATGTGTGCATGTTTTTATGGGCTTTGTTTCCAAGAAAGTTAGGAAATTGCTTTAAGAGAATAAGAATGGAAATTGGGTGGGACTGTGAGAATCTGATGTCGTTATGTAGGTCAGGCATTATAGGGAATATGTAGTATGTCTGTGTCTGTATTGGTAGTCCTGGATCTTTGCTCAATAGCCTCTCGTTACTCCAGCTACAAACCACACACATTCAAGATGCCAAGAGCTTTCACTTAACCTTCTACCCTTGTGTTGCTGAAGGGGGAAATGCTTTCAGTGTAATTAATTATACATCACGGTTTAAAAGAGGGCAATTTGTCATCTATTGTGGAATCCTGATTAGATAAAAATCTCTAAATATCACTTTTATTTATTTATCTTTTAAACATGCCACCCAGCATCACTGAGTAGAACAGATGGCAGTTGTAACCCTGCTTAGCTTTAGCAAGTAAAATATCTCAGGTGTAAGACTGGGAATGAAACAAAACAGTAAAAGACTGAAGGGAAACCAATCCCATTAAGCACTGTGACTAATAGATCCTTCTCCCAGCAATGAGAACATAACAGTAGGATTTCTTGATCTCTTTTAATACAATTTTATTCCATTTTCCTATTATTTTTTTTCTCTTCTTTTATGGGCTAATGAACACAGGAAGAGTGTTTTTCTATTTTTTATTTTTTTGATAGTGGAGTTTATACTTTCACATTTATTGTCCAGTAAGAAAAAAATCCAGTGGTAACTTGCATGTGTGAGTAGAGTGGTCCTTCCTTTGCATAAATAATACATGTGCTAATTTATATGTAGAGATGCACATTTAGAAATGAGGACTGTAATTTAAAGTAATATACCTCATTTTATAATGGAGAAAATGTGCTCAAGTGAACTGCGTATCAGCCCAGTATACTCCCCAGGTGATGCTAGCTGCTGATGGGCACTTTCAATAGCCCCGGTGTCCCTTTTTCTTATGGTTCTTTAACTTTAGACCAAATCTGGACCAGAGATCTTCTGAAATATGCAACTGAGAACAGAGTTCTCCTTCAGTATTGACACTTCTCCAGTATTTCTGATGCAATACTTCAATTAAAAAAATGTGTACAAATGTGCATATATCAGGAAAAGTGTGCCTCAATTTGCATAGTAGTGAAAATAAAGTATAGAATATAGTAGAGAAAACTGCCCACAAAATTGCTTGTATGTGTCATGGGGGAAACTGCACACAAAAATACAGAGAAGAAATGTGTTCAATAGAACTTTCTTCTAGATATTACTTCTTACATTACTTCCAGGCAAGTAACAAATAATACTGGATAAGGTTATAGCCTTAGGTGTTAACCAACTGTTAGATATTACTACATGTAATGCAGCATAGATGGTGTTTTAAGAAAGAAAAAGGAAAAACAGTTATGTGCAGGAGAGTTTAGCATGCAGAAATGGTGCGGGATGCGATACTTGTCCCTAGAGCTGGAGGTATGGGGAGGGTGTCAAAAAGAGGGTGTTGCACCCAAAATAAGAATTCTGTCCATGCTAAGTGAAATTTCCTTTCATACTCCAGATTTATAGCATTATAGTAACTTAACACATCAGTTCAATATAAAATATCCAAGGAATGTAAACACAATGAATAGAAGAGTTCTAGATATGAATGATTTTCAATGCCATGCTTTATGCAATACTAGAAATTGGAGGAATATAAGAAAATTTCATTGCAGGGTACAGAACTCTTATTTAGGGAAATCCACTTATTTTGCTCCCCCTCCCACATAGTTACATCCATCTTTGTCTGCCCTTTTTTTTTTTTTGCTCCTAATTGTCCCCTTAGGATGTTCACCTTCCAGTAGTGTGTCAAACACTAACAATACACATCGTCTATTTATTCTTATTATAAATAGGAATAAAATATTTTCCCCACCCGGCTTTGTAATGTATATGTGATGCCAATTTTATTCCAGTGGAAATAATAGTTTGCCCTGATCTGACTTTTAAGGAACCATCCTCAAACATTAATAACTAATACCAAAGTTGGAATCATGCAGACCATGGTATTTCTGATATCTGTGTAATCAGAAGAAATCAGAAGAAGACTAGGACTTGGAAGGGCAGCTATGAAGGAATTAGACAAGATGCTGACGTATAAAGATATTGAATACCAAAGTCAGGATTCTCCATGTCATTTTATTACCAGTTTCTTTGTATGGTTGTGAAAGCTGACAGAAAGAAAATCACCTCTTTTAAAATGTCATGCTGAAGAACTGTTCTGTGGATGCCGTGGTCTGCTAAAAAGACCAAATCAAGCCTGGACTCTCAGGAGAAATGAAGATGGATAAACTGAGACTGTTGTATTTTGGATATATCATGAGACAATGGCCTTTCTGGATCCTGTCTTTGTCCTGGCTGCATCCAGTGACAATGGCCGCACCAGCTGCATCTGGGATTCAGGAAGCATGATGGCCATGCCTCTTCTTGCCACATACTTTCAACATCTTGTGGAATTCTAGGGTTTGTAGTTCACTGAGGCCAAAGGGCTCTCTGGCTGAGAATTCTAAGTGCTCCTCCCTGAACTGCAAACCCCAGGATTCCATAGGATGTTGAAAGGGGAATAATAGCACTATAACAGTGTAGTAAGGAAATGGCCTCACTTACTTTTTTTTAAAGATTATCATAAACTTGATGGCAAAGGTTTGTCCTTTTATCTTGTTATGTTATATTTAACCCCAGACATACTTTTACTCAGAAGAAAGTCCTAGCCAGTTCAATGGGACTTACTGTAAAAAAAAAAGTGTATATAGGATTGGAGTGTTGGGTACTCATATAAATACTTCTATACATATATACTCTCACTCTGGCAGGTCTCTGTGGATTCTTTCATAAACCGGATGTCTGATCTTTTTCCCTATTAATAATGTCAGAGCAGTAGCAGTCTTGTTTGTGGAATAAAACATGGTGATTGCTGGTGCATAACCTCAGAAAGTGGAACATTAATTCAAAATAGGGAGCTACACAGATCGTGTAAAGATTTCTGAGATATGAATCATGCCTTGGTTTCACATATAAGTAAGACCATTATGTAAGTCATTACTGAGCTGCTAAAGCTATAACTACACTGCAATCATTGGCTCTTTCCATCCCTCTAATATTTGATGCAGCTATTTCATATTTCTCACCAGGGAATACTGCTGGCATACAAATCAGTCATACATTAGGCTGTGGAGCCGTGAATCCAGTGAGAACATAAATTAAACAGCTTTTCAATTTGGGCACATTACTAAAAGGTTCATTTCTGTAGGGTTAGATGTGTCAAAGGTGGTGACCTGGGATAATGAACTATTCTTTACCTCAGAGTCTATGATGGCATGGTAACTGACAAGAAATAAAAAGTTTTAGAGGTTCAATTCCTGTTCCTACCCAATTAAATGTCATTTCACAAACTTCCTCAAATAAAGAGTTTAGTAAAAGAGTTTAGGCCTGGAAACTATGCCTTATGAGGAGCGGCTTTGGAAGCTGGGTATGTTTAGCCTGGAGAAGAGAAGGTTAAGGGGTGACACAATTACCATGTTTAAATATTTTGAAGGAATGTCATATGAAAACTTGATTTGACTTGAATTCATTTAGAGTAGCCAGGTATTCTTGTACTCCCTCTCTACCTCTTCTTTGTTGCATTTGCCCTACCACATCATCTGCTCCTTTTTCACCAGGCAGAACATTCTTTTCCTTTTGGAGAAGACTGAAGCAAAAAGGGTTTTCAGTAGTTCTTCCTTTTCTCTGTTCCCTGCTAACATTCCACCATCCTCTCCATGCAGAGGCCCTACCATTTCTTTGTTCTTCCTTTTGTTACAAATAAAACCAAAAAAGCCCTTCTTATTGTTTTTAACTTCTCTAGCAAGCCTGAGTTCATTCTGTGCTTTAGCTTATCTGACATTTTCCCTACACTTGCTGGCTGTTCCCCTTTGGTGACTTTGCCCTTTTTCCATTTTTGGTACATGTCCCTTTTACATCTTAGCTCCACTGAAAGTTCTTCAGACATCCATCTTGGATTCTTTAGACACCACCCATTTTTCCTTTCATTGCAATAGTTAGCAATTGTGCCTTCAATATCTCACTTTTAAGAAACTCCCAACTGTCATGAACTTCTTTCTCTTATTAGTCTTCATGACCATGGGATCACTCCCAGTATTTCCCTAAGTTTACTGAAATCAGCTTTCTTAAAGTCTAGAATGTGTGTCTGATTATGCTTGGCTTCCCCTTTCCACTGTATAATAAACTCCAGAAGAGCATGGTTACTTCCATCTAAGGATCCCACCACCTCCACCCAATTAACAAGATCATCATTGTTGGTTAGGATCAGATCTAAAATAGCCATTCTCTCTTGTTCCCTCCTCTACCTTCTGGACTATGAAACTGTCTGAAAGGCAAATGAAGAACTTGTTGGAACTTGATACTTTTGACAGAGTTTGACTTACAGCAAATATCAGGATAATTGAAATTTCCCATTACTATCACAGCTCTCCTTTCTGAATGCTTGGTCATCTGTTCCAGAAAGTCATCATCTAGGTCCTCAGTCTGACTTGGAGGACTGTTACAGACCCACGCAATGATATCATTATTGTTTATTTCCCCTTTTATTTTATCCAGATGCTCTCAACTTGTTTTCCAGGATTTAAGTCATGGATCTCTTCACAGGTGTAAATGTTCTGACATATAGTGCTATTCCTCTTTTCCTGTTTGGTCTGTTTCTCTGAAGTAGGTCACATCCCTCTATTGCTACATTCCAATCATGAGACTCATCCTACCAAGTTTCAGTGATGCCTACTATATGATATTTACTTTGCTATGCTACAAGTTCAAGTTCATCCTATTTATTTCCCATGCTCTGTGCATTAGTGTACAGGCATCTGAAACCATGGGTCACTCCCCCTAACTGCTTAACTTTTTTTTCTTCCCACTGGGATCTCTCAATAACATTTGGACTATATTTTCCAGCACTTGATGAACTCCTGCCCTCAAGAATACTGTCTCCCTTCCCCCTCATAATGCGGTTTAAAGTCCTCCTAATTACTGTATTTGCTGGCATATAAGACTCACCCCCCCAAATAATGTGTGAATATGGGGCGTGTCTTATATGTTGATCTATCTTATATGTCAGCAAATAGTATTTGCTGGCATATAAATGGAGTACATCTTATACACTGCCAAATGTGGTAGGTTTTTGAGATTCTTAGCAAAAATGTTCCTGCCAACTGCTGTGAGTTATAACCCATCACTTGCCAGAAGACCATCTTCATGAAATGGTGGACCATGGTCCACACGGGCAACAATGGTAAGAACAAATTTTCATCCATGAGTCCCCAAGGTGAGTCTCACTACTGCAATTTCAGCCATAAATTGGCTAAAAATGTGACCTACTTGTATTTCTGGAAGGTTTTTTGGTCAGTTTACAGCATTTTTAATCAGTTTTGTTGGCTGGCAGTTGTTTTAATGCATAATACCACTCCAAGCAGTGTTTGGACACCTGTTAGAGATAGAAAACAGCATACAGTCTTATGGAAACTAGAAGGGTACAACAAGGGATTAGAGCTCACATATAGCCTGTAGGGTGCCTTTGTCTTATCCTATGTGGAATATACAAGGAAAGGACCTTCTCAGAGGTTGCTCTCAGGCATTGGAACTCCATCTTTAGGAAGACTAGAAGGATTCCCTCCTTGTTCTTCTTAAGCTACCAAGTAACCCTTTCCTATTGCAAGAGGCTTTTAGGAACTGACTGTGATGAGCTTTTAATGGTATGTTATTTTGTTGTTTTTGAATATCCCATCTTTAAAGGCACTGTTAAATGGTTTTAATTTCTATGCATCATTTTATTACTTTTAAAAATAAGTTTGGCCATTTTCTCACTAGACGGGCCTCAAAGGCCCCTCCCTAAACTGCAAACACCAGGATTCCACAGGATGTTGAAAGTGGAATAATAGCATTATAAGAGTCTGATGTGGAAATGGCCTTTGATATATGCTTACTGATGTTTTTGTATGCTTTAAATCTGTTCTGGTTTCAATATTCTGTAAGCTTGGGTCTCAGTACTGATAGCAGGATACAAAGGACTAATCATAATATATTCCCACCTAACTTGAACCAGTTCAGCACTTGGAGCTGGTGATAACTAACTCGCCATTAGTCTCCAATGAAAATGACATTACAAAAGTTTTTCTATTGTTACCCAAGATCTGATAAACATTCCTTCTAACAGTTATCACAGCAAGTTCACTGGGGGTTTGAAACCATTGGAATAATTTCTCAGGTCCCACTTGGTCATACAATATATGTGTTATAGCACTAATTCTTGGCATAATTACACTGAAGGTAAATATTTGAAGATGCAAGTGACTGTGCTGAAAGAGACCCCTATCTTTATAAGCATTAGTATTGCCTAGTAATGAAATGTGTAAATTGCTTCAGTTTGGAGATATTCTTTTGGAAAGATCTCCTCATAAATGGTGCTTTTGTGAGGTGAAGGCTGAAAGTTAACAGTCTGTAGAGAGGGGAAACCTGGATTCCTGTTATGTTAACAAAACTCATGATTAGCAATTGCAGAAGATTTAATGCTAGGAAGAAGGCAAAGTGATGAGCTTTCTGAAAGCACTATAGGCATTCCAGAATGACTGCTGATGGATGTTGTCAATAATCATTTCATTGGGAATAAGAGAATTCATTACCTAATGGCACACAATGGTTTTTAATTGAAGGCAAAATCTTTATCATGAAAGAACAAAGTCCTTCATTTCCTGTTTTGGATGTTCTTGTAATACCAAAGCAATTTAAAGTCTCTTAACCAAATATTGACTGTCTGTGGGGCTGACTTTACTTCTTGAACTCTCTGGGCAGAGATGTTTATTTTGTATAAGTTGGAGCGCCTACTTCTATGGCAAGATGAAGTTTTAAGCAAAAGAGTGTGTGTATGTCTGTTAATAATAGATTTTAGACCAACTCTGTGCATGCTATTGAGACAAGCAGGGAGAGGGGTGTGTGATATAAATTCTCTGGACCATGGTTTTGTGATCCTGATTTCATATATTGGCCTAAATTGTGTGGCTTGTACTAACTAAAGACATCCTATAACATCAGTGAAATTTACCTTTGTTTGGATTCACCATTCAGTAATTAATTGAAAGGGTCTACCCTAGTTAAGACTAACCAACAGGCTGCTAGTCATTATGTGTTTGTGTCCATTAGCCAAATATAAGGGCCAGTCCAAACTGACTCCAAAGTGCAAGACTAGTTGTGCACAACTAACTCAGCCACAGGCAGAGGATAGAGAAGATTTTCACCCTTCCCAGTAGGCTCAGGCAAAAGCACGTTGCTTCAGATTCTTTTGTTTAATAACATTTGCCATCTTGCCCTGACTCTGATGTTAGTTGGCCTCATGTGTCCCAGTTTTCATCTGGGAAATGCTGGCAGAGATGGGATGTGAATGTAGCATTGCTTTCTCTTTTGTATTCCCCAGCAACTCATAGTAAGGATATGAAGAAATATTAGCAGGACTATAGGCAAGACTGGCTGTATTGATACAACAAGAAATGTGAAGGGTTCTCTGACTCCTTCAAGAGATCTTGCTTCCTGTACAAGGTGACATATGGATTTCCTCTCTCTCTTTCTCCCCAATATTGTGGTTTACTTTCTGCAAAAGTTAATTTGTGGAGACCTCCTGTTTCTGTGCAAAACTAGCATTTGCTTTCCTTTGTGAAGAGAAGTGTGTGCACATTCACATACAGAGCAAGCAGAAAAAGGAAGGTTCACTGATCATAGACTGAAACAACCTATCCAATACTACTACATTTGCCAGTACGTGCATGCAACAAGGCAACTGTCACTGCATTTTTAAATTTTGTGCACTCCACAGAAATGCACACACATACACACACTTGCTAGTCTTGAAAAATGTGCAAAATTTCTCCAAGACTGACAGAATAAATAGATACATTTCACTATCTCATAGTGAGGGAATTTTGCTTCTGTCTCATAAAGACAAAACAAAGGCAGGATTTACATCTCTGTATATACACGGTGCCTACCATGCTAGGATTCCATTCCAAGAACCCCAAACACACACACACACACACAAAACAGAAAATGTGAAATATCTCATCCCATTACAGTCAATGGACATGACATGCAAGTACCCATGGCAGTGTGGGTTCATGCCTGCCACATCCATGCAGCCTCATATTCATGTGTGCAGAGCTTGCATGAGAGGGCGGCCCACTGTACAGAGACATACTGCCTCCAGACTGCATCATAACTAATAACTATTGATAGCCTTCCCTAAATTTGTCCTTCCAAAGCAATATATCATGGCAGTCATCACTAGATCAGGTGAGACACTTTATGTGCTGTCTGAAGAAATTCTATTTATCAGTCAAGGATCTCCCCCAATTCAACTTGAGCGGATGACTGAATACAGACATGCCTCAGTCAATAAAAGCTTTGTTACCCCAAAAGGTGGTGAACCTTGAGGTCCTCCAGCAATACCCATTGTCTCTGTAAAAATGTGGGGAAATACAGCTCAAAAGGAAGTCCTGTGAGAGGCTGGGTAACCTTACGGGATATTTTCACTAATGTACACAGTGCTAAATGTAGGACACCAGTTGGAAATGTTTTTTTGGCAGGGTGGGAATTCACACACATGCAAGTAATCAAGAAGTCTCATGAACCATACAAGGCTAACAGAAGGAAAGGAGAGAAAGGTTGGATCGTGAAGAGATTTTGGGATGGAAAGGGTGATAGTTACCATTCCTAAAGTAGAAGAGGATTGAGGTGAAGTGTGTCTCACACTGGGAGCCTGGGGGGTAGTTCAATGAACAGAAATCTGGGGGCCCTCATGCAAAGTAACATACCACGTGTGTTCAAGATACTAGCAAAAAGCAAGGGGCTGAGTCAGGGTTTAAATATTCTTTTTCTGTCCTGAGGGGAATGTGTTAATTACTCTCTGGTAGAATCAACAAAGGGATTTGGAAAGTTCTGATTGCCTTTGCGGCAGGTGACAAAGCACTGAAGGAAATCATGATAGCCTCTTACTAACTGGAAATGTGAGGGAACAAAAGGATGGCTTCTGTGGGAAAGTGGTAGCAGGATGTCAACTCTTGGATGATAGTTACCATTCCACACAGCTTTCAGCCATTAGTGCAAGATTTATATTTATTGCATGCCAATTAAACAATATTTATAGTCAATCATACCGTGTCACAGTTTGGGGGTGTACAGCATGGTAACAGCTCTGATAAAGAAGCTCCTTTGAACAAAGTCTTTTTATGCCTCCCAAATATCCCTTTTTATGCCTCCCAAATATCCCTTTTCCTGCTCATACTCAGTCTAGCTGGGAGTTTCTTTTCTTTCTTTCTTTCTTTCTTTCTTTCTTTCTTTCTTTCTTTCTTTCCATCCCTTGAGCAACATTGTCATTGGGGGAATCATGAAGAACGGCCACAGAAATACAGACTTTGGTGTCAGATTATAGTGATATGTCCACAGTAGACAGTGCAACTAAAAAGAGATCTAACCAGGAAAGAGCAGGCTTCTATTTTAGTTCATCCAGTTGTAGCAACATGTGTCTGAATCCAGCAGGCAAGGCAAACAGCAACTGCCATCAGAATCCCTTATTGAGCATGTGTGGATAACAAAACTGAGATAAAAAGAGAAAGAAGATAAACTTGCCTTATCAGCTATCCCCTAAAATGGAAAGCAAAAAAAGAGTGCAGGCTGGTGAAAGAAAAAGTAATTGCTGGATGCATTTTGGAAGGTTCAACATGTTTTTTTTTTTACTTAGGCTCAGCTGACCTAGGTATTTCATTTCACATACTGTTTGTTTTGAATGAAAAATTTGCTGATACATGTTCAAGTGTCCTTCTTTTTTGCAGCATGGAAATCTACTCCTATTCTTTCCATGTCATTTCTGTCTCTGTTACCAGATTTTGTGTTAAAGGAGCAATGTCCACAGTGGCATACCTTGAAGTGCATGGTGGGGGAGTGGAGGCAGGGGCATGGCTATGTTGTGTGGGGTGGGCCTACGTCGTACAGGGGTGGGGCTGTCACAGGGGCATGGCTAGGTTGCACAGGATACAGCTACAACACTCACAGAGGTGTGGCTACGTCGCACAGAGTGGGGCTATGGCACATGGGGGAGGGCAGGCAGGGAGTGGCAGCATCCCCAAAAGCTTGCTGTCAGAAGCACACCACCCTCATTGCCCCCCATCTGTCCGCCACTGAATGTCCTGGAGCACACCTACTTCATTAACAAAGATAAACCAGTATTATAGCAGAAGTGAAAAGGCTTCTCCCTATCTATCCACTCCACATCATGGATACATTTTTATGCTTGTGTCAAGTCTCCCTTTCCTCAACCTTTTTCTAAGCCTAACATGTTGCAACTTTTCTTCATAAAGCAGTTGCTTCAGCTCTTTTTTCCTTTAGTTAACCCTTTTCTCTGCTTTTTCTAGCTCTATAATAGCATATTTCAGATTAATGTCCAGAATCATATATAGCCTTTCTTTTCCTCTTCTGCTTCTGCTCAATCTTGATTCCCCCCTCCTCCTTTTCTTTCTTTCTTTCTTTCTTTCTGCATCCTGAGTCAACATTTTCATTTAACACCACTGATGCTGGCCTCGGGCTTTTCATAGTGTTTGGAGGCAATGAATAAGGAGTTATGCCATTATTAGGGACTGAAATCTCTATTACACCCTCACATAAGAAGACAAATAATTAATGTAGTTTTCTCCCAACTGCAAGAGAAAACGAATATTTCCACACTGAGTTCTCACCACAGTCAAAAGTCCTCAAGCATTATGGGAGGATTTTATGGAGAAATATCCATATAGCAAGAAGAACTTGGAGAGTAGGAAGAATAAGTGCCAGCTGTCCTCACAATGGGCTAACCACTGAGGATTTGGTATGGAGCAAAACAGCCTCAAATGAGATACTAAATCTGGTGTGTGTGTGTGTGTGTGTGTGTGTGTGTGTGTGTTCTGAGCAAAGCTGGCACCCACTTCCTACTCTCCAAGCTCTTTCTGCTCTTCTTATCTCACAGTATCTCACACTTTCCTGAGTTTGTGGGTTCCTGTGAGATTTGAGATCTCATGGAAGCCTGCAAACTCTGCAGAGGTCCTCTTTGCAAAACTGGCAGGAAACATGAGGCAGGCTGATACCAGACCTGAGGTGGCTTCATATCATCCTGTCTTGTGTGTTCCCAGACAGTGTCATGCTGGCTGGCAAGTGATAAGGGTGGATTTGAATTTATTTTGAGGTAGTCTGGAGGCAGTCTATTGTAGGTCAACACAGGTATTCAGGAGACACTCTAATATCAGTGCAGACTTACAGAGTTTTCCCTGATCCATTATTCTTCCTGATGCATACCCTGACAGTCAGGAAACACATCTTTTTTAACCAGAGGAATAATTGCAGTTATTCTTTTCATCCTTAGTAGTAACCTGCAACTAGTTACTTGTGTGTAACAAAGTTACATTTCAAAAATAATATAATGAATAGTAATAATATTGCTTTACTGATGTGTTAAAGTGTTTCAGTTACTTTCAAATGCAACATTTCAAGGGCACATTAAGGCATTTTAGAGACATTTTGACAGAAAATTTTCAAGTTTCATGCTGTTTTCTAATGACTCCTAAGGTTGCTTTTTTAAAGAATAAAAAAGAAAGAAAAAGAAGGGAATAAGCAACGCAACAAATAACACAGTGAGCCACCCTCTCCAATACTATAAAAACAGTATGAAAGAAAGACTATCGACATGGTGACCCCATGAATTTCATAGGGTTTTCTTAAGGCAAGGAATATTCAGAGGGGTTTTTTCCAGTTCCTTCCTCTGAAATAGCGCCTATCTGATAGTCATTGGTAATCTCTTATCTAAGTGCTAACCAGGGCTGACTCTGTTTAGCTTCCATGATCAAGCAGGATCCAGTGTCTTTAGAGTGTTTGGGCATACATGTCCTTAAAGGGGGTTACCTTCCAAATGTTATAATGAGTAACAGAAATTTATAACTTTTAAAATGTAACTTTCTCAGCTCTGTGGCAAACAGTTCTATCTGCGAACTGCATACCACTTTACATTTCCTGCGGGTCCCCATAATGTCTTCTGTAATTCAGATTATGGAACATTATGAGATTATGATACTATGAGAAATTGCAGCTGATTTAAACTATTTAAATTATTTTGGGTGGCAGAAACATAAGAGGTGCCAAGTTTGAGTCTTCATGTGTAGGAAAGAATGAGGTCCACACGCCTTTGCTTTGTTTTTCTTTCTTTTTTTCCCCATTGCTTATTATTTTTACAAGCACAGCCAGCTTGGAAGCTTCAGATCTTCAAACTGCATAATATGGGTAGAAAAAGATTTAAGTATCAAGGAAAAGAAATATATTTTATAGCCTTTCTGTCCAAGAAGGTGGAAAGATATATCCTAGCTCCCTAAAACACACTCAACCTGGAGAAAACTTTATGAGAACCCTGTAGCTGTTGTAAAGAATTTCCTTCCATCTCATTTAGAATAAATTTTAAAATAGTTTCTTTTTTTTTTCCAAAGAAGAAAACACTGAAATGCACCAACAGAATGTGGCAGATTTTTGGATTTGTTGCTCCAGGTTCAATTATAGACTTTCCTAGCCCAAATGTTAGTCCACAAGGGTGTAATTAAAGTAATACCACAAACTGTATGATATCCCTTGTTTCCTAAATGAAATATCCATTTCACATGTTTTGATTCTGTCTGCAGAAATGCCACTGCTGTGCCATAACCCTATTCTGTTTCTTTCAAAGTGATTTTTTTTATAAAAATCAGATTTTAATGCAGTTCAATCAAGAGCATATTGTAACCCCAAAACCACAGTCTGAAAAGTATGGTTGACCACTAATGTCCCAGCTCAGTAAAGCATTGTGTGATAGCATTTGTTTATGACTGAGAAGTTTCCAGCATGACAACTGTGTCAGGACAAATCCATCGCATTATTTATTGATACTAATCAAACACATATTTTTTTCTATGACAGCAATGAAAACCTTCCTGGCAGTTGACATTGATCCTGCTGCAGTTTAACGAAGATGTTACAGTTTGATGCAAAGGAGATTTTGAATTTCAGTCCAAATGTGGCTTTTTTTTTTTTACTCAGTAGTAGTGCAGTTAAACCTAAGAATAAAGAAAGCAGCAGAGATAGCTGTTGACACAGGAAGCATCTAAGCTGACTCAAGGTGCTGGAACATATATAACATCAATGACACATGTGTCTTCTGCTGTTTTGCAAATCTGAAAAAAAAAACATCTTCTGTGCTTTTGCAAATCTGAAAAAAGGAATACTGAGTTGTCACAGTAGCATCAGATAACATGAAGGGTGATTCATACTGTCAATAATTTCAAAACAGAACTGAGAGAACAAACCCATATATTTGGCAAAAGCAGTTTGGCAAATAAAAACATTCCAGTGGTTTCTGTAGTAGGGAAACAAATATTTGACTTTTTCTTTTTTTTTTGGCTGAAGAGCTACATTATAGAGACAAACGCTAATATACATGTACCACCCTTTTACTTGCAAATTTCATTTTCATTCTAGGAACAGGGGGAAAAAAGTAGCAATTGAACTACCCTGTCTTTCTTGAATCTATCTGATATCAATTGAAACTTTCTTATTTGTTAAAAATATGCAGTGTTTTGTTTTTTTCTTGGTCTTTTCAGTGATTGCTCCCAGGCTTTAGAAATTCCTGCTGAAGGAGATTATGTTAGCTCCACCCTTTGTTGTCCCACTACCAGGAAAAAGATGATTTATTTCAGGGATGGGAATCATGTGGCCAGATATTGTCACAATCCAACTTCCAGCATTCCTCACCATGGCCTGTGCTGGCTAAGGCTATTGGGAGTTACATTTCAGCACTATCTGGAATGTTGAACACACCTCATCATTTTGTTCAGATAGCCTTTTGGCTTTTAACCAACTTTGGATGCTATTTGTTTGTTTTAAAAAAGAGCTTTATAGGTTTGCTTTTATATTTTGATTACAGGCATAACACAGTTAACAAAGCTCCTGGCAAAGAAATGCCTTTTTTACAAAATGTTTTTACATCCCTCAGCTCTCCTTTTCCTCCTCAGTCTCGATCTAACTGGAAGTTTTCAGCAGTATCAGCACTGGGGGGATGATGGGGGGATGGAGACACAGACTTTTGGTGTTTCAGTAGTGTGTCTGCAGTAAACAGTGTGATAATGCTTGAGCTGAGAACAAATGGGATTTTACTGCAGTCAACCCTACTGTGGCTGTCTGTGCCTTCCTACTACAGGGAAGATAAACAGCAACTGCCTCCGGAATCCCTTATTGAACATATATGGATAGCAAAACAGAGAAAAAAGGGGAAAGTACATGTGTCTGATTCATCAGCTACTCCAGCATGTTAAAGAAGCTTAGATTTATAACTATGTCCACCAAACTGGAAATTGTAAAAAGAATATGATAGAACAAAAATAATTACTAGATGTATTTTGAAAAAAAGCTTTCAGGTGGTCTCTATAAGATTCAAAACACTTATTTATGCAAGACTTTCCTGTCTTGGTTGTTTAATTCTAGATGTGTGCATATTGTTCGTAGTTGACATGCGCCTTGAAGTCATTGAAGGTGAGACCTACATTTCATCTTGAATCATCTCCCCTGGGCTTCCTCCTCTGCCCAGCCATGAGCGGGAACTGCAGTGCAACACACATGCCTGAAGTGACATATCACTGGGATTGTGGCTCCCACAATCTACAGTCAGGCAACAGGTAGATGCCAAACAGTCCACACACTTCTGTCTTCACATGGCTTGGAGGCCAACCTTGCTTCGGTGGGCCCATCTGCCTACTTCTGGGTTGGACAAGAAGGCAGGTGCTGCAGTAGTGGCAGAGGCCGTGGCAGGCCTTGCAGTAGGCAAGACAGACACTTGTATTGAAACATTTCCCCTTATCTGCTGCCTTTCACATCCAAGATTGGGCTCTGCAATAAGCGATATGAAATGACACATGACCTGTGCTGCAGATCCCACAGTCCACAGCCTGAGTGACATTTTGCACTGCTAGTTAGCATGCTTTATCAATCCTTTTGCATTTGTTCTGTAGATGATGGAGCTCATAGGAAAAGCCCCAGGAGTGAGAGGGCTCAAGAGGGCAGAAGGAAGCCAGAAGAAGTTCCTGCATCCCTTCTTCATAAGCCTCAGAGAGAGGAGAGAAGGCAAAGTCCCATCTAACAATGACACATGGCTAAAAAGGTATAGCAAATGTAGGCTGGTTATACTAGTAATGGCAACACATGTCATAGCCTCTCAAAACCAATTGGCTTTGGTGGTCCATCATGTCATGCAATGTATGACCTTACATTTGGGACTACATGTTAGTAAATCTAACCAGCCTTTGACAACCTTCTTTTCCATCCTTTTGGTATTTCAGCACAGCATCTGGAGAGGAAAGTCAGTCATAGAACAGTGCATTGTGCAACTGGAACATTCCATGCAAAACATCAAGATCTTGCTCTTGGAGAGCCATTTGCCATGGGTGTGCATAAGCTTGCTGCACTATGGGAGCTTGCCCTATTGGAACCCAAACAATCATCATTCTGAGAGCTAGGCACTTTGTGTATATTGTGGCATCCCCATAGAAAAAGTTGTGCATCTCCTCATTGAAGAATATGGTGACTGTGCCACTGCCACTCCATGAAATGTATTCACAAACTTCACTGTAGCACTATAAGAGGGTCTTGCTTTTTTGTCTTGCTCTCTTCCAAAGTCCTCTGGTGGCCCTTGTTCTGTATCTCTCAAGCAACATTCTCAAAGATATTGATGTTTCTGTGGCTTTCCTTTAGTTGCTCTTGGACCTTATCTTAACCCTAAGTGGCAATCAGGTCACTTGTCTCTTCCCTGCTCCCTCTTTTCCGCAGGTCAAAGTGGCATTTGCCATTCTATAAAGTGAGACCATAAGAGTAGGGTGAGATTTGTAACCATTAATTCTTTCAAGACTGGGAGTCCATCAGTATCAAGAAAAGGAAAAAGAAAATACTAATAATAGTTCAAGTGCAGAGATGAAAATTATTCTCACAAACTTCCCATGAGAAAGTGTTTCTTCACTAATCAAGGCACCAGCTCCAAAATGGTGAACCATTGCAAGATCTTTTGTGAAAATGTCATTTATGCCAAAAACAGCTTTTTGTGGAAAACACATTTTTTGTGTGAAAGAACTTTTTTTTTTTTTTTTGCATAGAAAACAGTGTATTTTGGTACAAAGCATTGTCTGCATCCTATCGGTATCCTGATGGCCTTAGGTTACACTTACACCATCACAACTCAGGCCATTTCCACACTACACTGTTATAGTGCTATTATTCCATTTTCAACATCCTGTGGAATTCTGGGGTTTGTAGTTTACTGAGGTCAAAGAGCTCTGGCTAAGAATTCTAAAGGCCCCTTCCTAAACTTACAAATTTATGCATCCCAGGATTCCCTAGGATTTAGCTGTGGTAGCTAAAGTGGAATCACAAAAAGGTCCAGGAAGGAGGTTATTTTATTCTAGCATGAGGCCATGATTAATATTTTCCTCCCAAACCTTTCATACATTTACAGAGAATGTAAATATTGTCTTGAAACACCAATGCAATTGACTTGCTTTATAATCTTGTTTGTACTGTTGTTTAAATTGCAGCTCCATGGGAAGAGACCTATTTCAAAACAAAAATACTGCCCTTCCTCAACCATATATTGAATTCTGATCTGAGATTTTTAGTCTTGTGGGCAGCCTAATGCCATTCTTCACACTCATTGCTTCCCTTGGGAGGCTGATCACTTTCTTTCCTAGCCAAGCTGTGTGTTCAGTACAATTGTTGCTAAGGAATTATTAACAAATGGAAGGCCAGGGGGAAAAAATGAAGACCTTTCTCTTCCTTTTCAAAATCTGAGAACCCACTTGTCTTAAAATGTCTGCCTCCAGATCACCATAAATCAACTGCTTTCTTTATACCATAAAGAAAATCCTCCGCTTCTGTTTACATGGAAGCTCACTCATCCTGTTGTTTTTCTTGTTACAAAGGGTTTTCCTAACTAGTTTTTTTCCTTCCCTCTCTTTCCACCCCTGTTAATGTGTCTGCTTCTCCAAGGAGCAGCCAAGAAGCAAAACTCTTTCTGAGTGTCTATGGAGGATCCATTCTGTGTGCGTGGATGTGTGCGTGCATGCAAATGTGTGCGCGCGCATGTCTGTCTGTCTGCCTCTTTCAGTAATAGAGGTCTCCATTACTGGTCTCAGTAATGGAGGAGCAGAGGTGGATCTAGGCTGGGGCAACTGAGGCACATGTCCCAGGTGGCAATGTCAGGGGGGTGACCCCCACCGCTGCTGGCCCCCCCTCTGCCTGCTCTTCACCGCACCCCCACTGCTACTCACCCTGCCCACTTCTGCTCATCACTTGCCCCACCTTCCTCCACTTGCCCACCCCAAGTGGAGCTGCTTTCCCCACCTATCTCCACTTACGCCTCCCCTGCCTGCTGCTGTTCACCTTGCCCACTTCCGCTGCTCACCCTGCCCACCTCCACTCACCTCCCTGCCCACTGCCCCTTGCCCTGCCCCCTCTCCTCCCCTCTCCCCTGCCCACCATCAGTCACCATACCTCCAGTGCCATTCACCCTGACCTCTTCCACCCACCTGCCCCGCCTACCTCCTTGCCCCCCTCCCTGCCCGCTGCCACTCACCATGCCTATTCCTGCTGCTCGCCCCATCCAATTCTGCATGCTGCTTGCCCCACCCACCTCCCCTCACCCCTCTCTCACCTGCCACTGCCCACCCCACCCCTAGTGTCACTTGCCCCCACCTCCCTCTGCCCCTCCCCTGCCCACTGCTGTTCACCCTGCTCCACCTCCACTTTTCTCTCCCCGTCCACTGCTGCTCACCCCACCCACTTCCGCCACTCACCACGCCCACTTCTGTCCACCACTGCCCTGAGCGCTGTTAAGGGTCTGTATGCCACTGTGGAGGAGGAAGAATATCATAGGGGTCAAGTACATATGGGTCAAGTACCTTATGTACCACTGGGAATGACAATGCAGAAAGTATGTTTTGTACCCCAATTCAGTACCTTGTAATATTCAAATTATGTTGTTTTTTTTTAGGAACAGAAAAATAACTCACTGCTTCTGAGAAATATGAGAATAAGAGAAGATTAAGAGGGAACATAATAGCCATGTTTAAATATTTGAAGGGACGTCATGTCGAGGAGGGAGCAGGCTTGTTTTCTGCTGCTCCAGACACTAGGACAAGGAGCAATGGATTCAAGCTGCAGGAAAGAAGATTCTACCTGAACCTCAGGAAGAACTTCCTGATGGTCAGAGCTGTCTGGCAGTGGAATATGCTGCCTCGGAGTGTGGTAGAGTTTCCTTCTTTGGGGGGTTTTAAGGAGAAGGTGGATGGCCATCTGTTGGGAGTGCTATGATGTGTGTTCCTGCATGGCGGGGGGTTGGACTGGGGTATCTTCCAACTCTATGATTCTAAGGAGTTGTTTTTAATTGTCACATCAATGACTTGGGGATGGGCTTGGAGGCAGAACTGCAACTACTTAGTTTTCTCCTGTCTCTGTATATTATATGTATATCATTATGTATTATATACTGGGGCATGCTACAGGTGGGGGCAAAATGAGGTTATGAGAATTCTGTCCTGCCAAGTGAAATTTTATCACAGTCTTCAAACTTCTAGCATTAAAGAGAATAAACACTGAAAATCGTCCACCGTTGCAACTTGTATACTTGTTATGTCTGCATTCCTATGTTAATTTTTACTGCCCCTTTTCTTTGGATGCCTGAACTTGTATTTCTAAATGCTCAGTTGAAGTTGCAAGTGAGTGCAGTGCTTGAAATCAGAGGACTGAAAGGAAATTTCTTGGAGGAGCAGATTTAGCAATGTTCTCATTTTATCATCACCACCTTGCTACAGCCCTGGTTGCTGTTATTATATGCCTTCAAGTTGTTTTTGACTTATAGTGAACCTATAATGGGATTTTCTGGGATTGAGAGTAGGTTTCCATGGCCAAGCAGGGAATTGAACCCTGGTCTCCAGGGTTGTAGTCCAACACTCAAACCACTACACATTGTACTACAACATTGAACTTTATTCTTACAGTTAAATACCCTTGTGCTGGTACATTCTCCACTTTTCATGCTATACGCCAGGAGCAACTGGTACTCTTCATAACTGGTAGTACTCAAAGCTCCCTTCTGAGGTCTTTAAATTCACACAAGGCCCTTTCCCAAGAATTCACCAAAGAATGTTCCCATGTCTACTTCCATCCACCCAAGCACTTTGATTCCTATTTAAAAACTAAGCTAGACATCTTGAGAATGTCCCTGATTTCACTCTCAGCTTACTAACACTACCCAAATAAAAAGGATAACCTATCCAATTTTACTATGTTCATTTCTTCATTAAAGTAGATACCATGCTATTCTTTTGACCTAATCTTGACATCTTCAATAAAAACTTTGATAAATGTGGTCTGAGGAAAAAAAGAGTGTTAAGTAGTTCAAGAATGCAATAAACGGATTGACATCTGATCAGGCTGTACACTCCAAATGCTTTCACTCAGATTGGCAGGGGTTCTGATTCATGACATGGAACATGGGCCAACAGCCATGGACTGCACATCTTCCTTTAGTTACTTACCTGCCTATTGTAGTTACTGCATATGCTGCCTTATAATGTGGTTCTCTTGCTGTTCATGTATACAAGTGTGACATAAACATAAAATCTAAGGAGAGCAGGGGAATAAAGCCAAAGGAAAATCAGTGAGAGGGAATAACAAGGGCCTGTTTAAAAGTGCAAGTGCACAGCAGGAGAGCATCATGATCACCAGTCATAATGGGGAAAACCAACCAATGATTTGAGGTGCGATCACGCCACCTGGGGATGGGAGAAAGGCAGGATCGAGATGATGTTATGCATAAGCATCATCCTGCCTCTGTACTTCTCCCTTTCCGCTCAACACACCTAACCCACCATGGGAAAGGACCTACGTCTCAAACTGTAAATAGGCTTTAAAAACTATGTGGTTTTCAAAGTCTCTCTTGCAATGGGAAGAAAATTGCTGAAACTCCTCATTGTTTTCTCTAAGCAGATGGATTACATAAGTACCAGAGGGTAGGACCTGCATCATGAATCAGAGCTGATCCACAGAAGAACACAATGATGTGGTACAATTCAGAGATGGAAGAATGGGCTGTTTTCCATGAGGCCACAGGTGAACCATTTTCCTTGTTCCTTTGACAGAGCCTAGCAGTGGGGAGAGAGAATGGAAAGCCATCCATCTCACCCACAAGACTGACCAGTATGGATTAGCTTCCCCAGGAATGATTAGGCTACTCCGAATTGACATAATTCAGTCTGGAATTTGTCCAGGTCAGTTGCAAAGCCCTACAAGGCATGGATGGATTTCAAAGCTGTGTGACTGATTGCATCTTCCAACAAAGGTTGCTGATTTTTGCACTCCTGCTAAGGGTTAACTACCCTGAACAAATAATTCACAGTACCTACATAAGAAACATGCCCAGAATTCCTTTGGACAGTCTATAACATTTAAATTTATTAAACTGGTTTAGCCAAGTCTGGATATGTCCTAGTATACTTTTTGCTGTTGCTTTTACACACACATGAAGTGAAACACACAAAGGACATTGCAGTTGGTTTGAGGTTGATCCAAGTTTAACTGGACATATCAGGTGTCAATGTTTGTCCTATGGCCTGATATGCCAGTCCAGGCTTGCTGTTTTCAACCATCTGTTTCACATACCACCAAACATTAACTTGCTTTTTTAAAAAAGCTTACTCAGATACCACAATGCAAAGCCTAACTATAAACTTACCATCACATTATTATAGGTTTCCAACATGCAGGGTATCATTTTCTTTATTGCATGATTCTCTTAAGTTCTGCTACCCTGTGAAAATCAAATGGGGAGAAAGCATCCCACAAGACCAGTTCCCAGAGCTTGAATCCTACTAGTCATTTTACTATTCTCATTCATATTGACAGAAGAACCTAAAGTGATGTTCTAGATTATAGCTGTATTTTGAGCACTGTTGCTCTGACAGCTGAACTTTTGATAGCAAACAGAGAGAGGAGAAACCCAAATACCACCATGTGGCTACAAAATGGACTGGAAATGATGGAAATTGCAGGGAGGAAATGGTGTGTGTGTGTGGGAAGGTTACTTAACACTTCCCTTGCCTATAGTTTTCTGCTGGCAGTCCTTTCCCTCAAGTGCTTTCCCCCTATAATGCGGCAAGCACAGCTCTGAAGGAGAAACTGAGGAAAAAGATGGAGGGAGAGAGAAAGGCCCTTTCTGCATGACACAACCAGCCCACTATGGGGATGGGAGAAGGACAGGAATGGGATGATGCTTATGCATGATATCATCCTGGAACCATCCTTCTGCCATCCCAGGCAGCATGATCATGCCACAAATCATTGACGGGTTTTCTCTACCAATGACCAGTGATCACGCTGCCCTCCCTCTGTGTGCTCACACTTATCTTCACTGCAGAGGTCCTGGAAGCACAATGACTGCACTTTCTGCCCCAGCGCAGCCTGGGACAGTGCCTGGCTACACTGTGGCAGGAAGAGGCATGGCCATTGCGCTTCTTGGTTCCTGCAGACAGCCGGTGCAGAAGAGAGCACTCCATTGTGCTCCTCTCCCAGGAGAGCCTCTGCTGCCGTCATCACTGGATGCTGCTGGGACAGAGGTAAGCTGCAGAAAGGACTATAGTAAAAAGCAGTGGTTAAGGCTGAGATAAAGCACACTTGTATTCTGTAAAAATTTCTATTTCTGTTTTTACCATTCATATGCAAATTCAAAATCAAATTTTGTCCTGTCATGATCCTGGCAATGCCTTTGCAACGTGTGCCTGCCTGCCTTCTGCAGCACAGCCAGCCTCTTTCCCATCCTGTGCTGAGGAAGAAGCACGTAATTGCACTTTCACCCCTTCTGCATGTCCAGGGTGACGGGTCCATTGCATGATTGTGAGCCTTAATGGATTTTTTCTGTTAAGCAAGTATCCTGCAATCATGACAGGTGGGGATGGATTGACAGCAGGACCGTGACAATCCAGAGATCACTATCATCACATCCCCATCACGGGACTGCGACACCATGCGGAAATGGCCGGGGTCTCCACAAGACCAAGAAGCCTTGTGGTTTGGTGCAAATGATTGCAGCTGTTTGTGGTGGGGCATGGTAGGATAAGGTTATTTAAGCCTTCGTTTCTGCCCTCTCTCACTGCTGGACCTTATTTCATTGTGATTCAGCTGCCTGATGAGCCTGTATCTTTCCTCCAAGTGTGTGCATAGTGAAGGAGAGAATGAGAATTCTGAGTGCCTAATCATGTGTGGTGAAGAGAATGAAATGCCCAACTGGCTGAAGTTTACTGGACTTCTGGTTAATGCTTCCTTGTGACTATTTATATTGATGGCTGGTCTGGACCTCTTGATCTCATTTTTAAGAACAATGTTTTGATTGCACAAGACAATTATATCAGTTTCACACTATTTTAAATGCCATGGCTCCACTGTAAGGAGTCCTGGGAGTGGTAGTTTGGTGATATATTTTGAAGGTATCATGGAACCCTGAGAATAGAAACTGAGGATTAAAACCATTTAACTCTGTAGTGAAGACATTTCCCAAGAATATCTTGGGAACTGTAGATCAGATGCATGGAAAAGAGCAATGTAGAACAGAATTCTAAATAATTCAGCAGATGACAAATTCTGGAATTCCTGGGTATGAAATCCTGACAAATTGCTATACCGAATACTGTAGATGTACTTTATGTCTCCAGCTTTTGAAAAGGCTTCTGCTGTCACTGTTCTTCCCAACTGTTTTGCAACAAATAAACATGCTACTGCCTATCAGTATATTCAGACAGTGAGTAAAGTCACAGCTATATGTGCCTAAGACCACATTTTGGGGAAAGCAACTTTTTGTATAGTAAGAGAAAAGAGAGCGAGAGAGAGAGAGGGTGGAACTAAGGCTTTTAACTTGGGTGAAACCAGGGGAAACTTTGCTAATATGTGCTAAAACAGAGGTTCTGAATCTTTGGCCAGATGTTTTGGATTTTAGTCCAGAAGTCCCAGCCAACATAGCCAATGATGAAGCATTCTGAGAATTGACATACAAAACATCTGGAAGGCCAAATGTTGAAAACCACTGCTAAAAGGCAAGTTCCAAATCTGATTGCTTGCTCAATTGCTTTGACATTTGTATATGGTTTTTCTACATGCATGTATCCAAATGGTGCACAACTAATTACACAGAAGAAATCAATTATCAGAAGAATATTACTGAGAAGCAACTCTCATTGTGACCAGCTGGGCATAGTCTGAGGTCTATGTTCACAGGATGGCAGGAGTCAAACAAATTCCAATTTATAACAGCTGTACTGCAAATGGTATAACCTGTAATAAAAAGTTAGGAATCATAGCAAGGACAGCAAAAAATAAAAGCCAAAAGGTTTGCTTAAAGAGATATGTTATTCTAGAATTTATTATTTTTATATGCTCATCTGTCACCAACATTCTATGAGTCCAAGAAATTTATAGGCCTTTGTTGTAGATTAAAAAACAACGATACATTTGCATATACCTAAACACAGAACTGAAAGTATGGTGAAATGGTTTGAGTGTTGCACAATGATTCAGGTGACCATGGCTCAGATCCCATGGAAATCCACTGGGCAAGTCACACTCTGTCAGCCTCAGAGGAGAACAAAGACAAATCTCCCATGAACAAATCCTGCCAAGAAAACCCTGCAATAGATTCACCTTTGGGTCACCATAAGTCAAATACAACTTGAAGACACACAACATGCACAAACACAGGGCTAAGGCCATTTCCGCACGGAGCGAGGGAATTGCCCCATGTCGGTACTTACCGGACTTCTTGGGTCCACACTTGGTTCCAGGCTGGTCCGGAGCAGTGTGTGGCCGCCACTCCGCACTGCTCCGGGGATGAAAATGGCGGTTTCCGGTTGGTTGAGGCTCTCCACCAACCGCTGAAGCTCGCCAGCCTAAAGCCCACCCCCTAAAGCCTGCAAATCTGCACTGGAGCACGGGCGCAGAGTGACACGCTCCATGCTTTTGAAAGACCTGCTTCAAGTGGTTTTTCAAAAGCACTCTGGACGACTACTTCGGGTCATTCCGGAGTGGGCTGAGGTGTGGAACTACACTAAGTAGGTCCGACCCAGTCTGCTCCCAAGTGCAGACGTCCTCCCTGGAGGACGCTCTGCACCATTTCTTTAAGCCCGTGTGGAAATGGCCTAAATTTGACATTACTCATACATAGAAGAAACCCATCAAAACTGATGGGCCATAAGTCAGTTGTGACTAATGGGTCCACTTTAGGTAAGACTAGTTTTGGATTTAGTGCTTACTTCCCCCCCCCCAGTTTATTTTGCTTTTTAATTTATATCCCATCTTTCTCCCAAGATGGGGTCCAAGGCAACATAACACCATTTGAAAAACATAATACAATTAAAAGACAGTTAAGACAAAAGTTAAAACACAGGCCATTTCTGCCTTACACTGTTATAGTGCTATTATTCCACTTTCAACAACCTGTGGAATTCTGGGATTTGTAGTTTACTGGGGCCAAAGAGCTCTCTGGCTGAGAATTCTAAATGCCCCTCCCTCAACTGCAAACCCCAGGATTCCATAGGATGTTTAAAGTGGAATAATAGCACTATAACAGTGTAGTGCAGAAATGGCCTGAGAAGGCCCTCACCGGTATTCCCACCAGATCTCAAAACATGGACACATTCATAAGGGAGTATATGATTCTTCAAATAACCTACCCTGAGCTCTATAGGACTTTATAGTTCAAAACCAATTAACTAATTAACTAGCATTGAGCAAATTAACCAACTACTGAAACAAAGCAGCCTTTATGAATTCTTAATAGGGATAGTGAAGAAGTTAAATGCATCTCCTAAAAAGGAGGTTCCAAATATCAGATGCTGCAGAAAAGAAAGCTGTCTCCTCCATAACCACCTAACAGACTTCAGTAAGTGGTAAAACCTTAAAACAGACAGAGTGACATGGGAGCCATTTTGTGTTAGAATTTCTTTTACATCAGAGCAATGAAGCCCATGTCCAAAGTGCACTGGACAGGGGCCATTGTGAGAAAACTTGACCTGTGACCTAACTTGAATTCCTTGATCAACATGTTTTCCTGATGAGCTACACAGTATGCATGAAGCTGGGAAGGCTTTTAAGGCAGCTGTGGTTATCTCATCTTCCAAAAAGTATCATTTTGGGTTTCCTTTTGTTCAAGGAGCTGCCCAGAACTTTCACACACTGGAGCATTTACAGATGCAATTAGTGTTAAATAAATGTCTGGAGAACTCTTCTTGAGTTTAGCAATTAGTAGCAAGCCTGGTGTGCCATTGTATTTACCCCTTAACAAGGAAAAACGGCCTGCCCCTCTGTGCTAACTGCATACCATCAGAATTATAGTGCTGTCAGAAAGCAGGGCTTGGCTGGGCACAGCTCCTCACATCCCCCCCCCTTTCCCCAATTGAAGAGAAAGTAGCTGGGATTAGCTAGTGGGGGCAGATCTCTGAATAGGATAGCATTTCACATTGATTATTAAACCGCAGCCTTTGTGAAACAAATCCCTACATTCAAAGACAACTTTGATATTTAAAGCTGCTTTGCTAACTTCAAAATCTGGGCCTGATTTTTATAGAGGCCTATAAATAGCCATTTGACCAGTAACTGAAGAACCTTCAGCCTTTTCATTTCCTACTCTCAAGTTTACGATGTGTGAAACTTGCAGTGAATACCAAGGACAAAAGATGCAAACGTGGCCCTTAAGGGAAAGGAATACAAAACAAAATAATAATAAAAAGATCCCTCTGAGCACATTCTATTTGTCTCTGTCTCTTTGAAAATCTACAAAAGGGGGAAAAATTTTACTTGCCTGTGAAAAAACTGAGAGGATGGGTAACTGTACACCAGAGAACAGCATGACCCTCTTGATTCGCAAACACGATGGCCTCGCCAATCCTGTTGTTGTGATCACAGGTGCAAAGTAGATGTCAGGAGATCTCCTTTATTCATTTATTTGAAATGTTGACTTTATATAATTGCCCTTCACCCATTTGGTGCCAGTGTGAGTTTTAAAAAAATTTAAATATCAATAAATGAGACACCGATTCATTAGAACAACCACCAGAGTATTAAAAAACAAAAACACAGAACCATTAGCAAGATTGTACAAGGCTGAAAGGGAAAATAGCGAATCTCCTGTAAAATACTTTAAAAGTCTAAGAGAAAACCTAAAAGAAAGCAATATTTTTTAAGGAAGTGACATGGGCCCTTTCCACACAACATGGTCATCTTGCCACAGCAACATGTTGTTCTTGGTCCAGGACCAGTGCTATGACATCATGTCATTGCTAACCAGCTGCTAGCATGTCCCCAAGCATTGCAAATCAGCCCTATTTCATTTCCAGAAAAAACAAAACAAACAAACAAACAAACAAAAAACCGCTACTGGCCTCTTTTTCCGCTACAATCCCATCAGCTTGACTGAGTGTGGTTCCTCGATAGCACTTGATAGCGCTTGATAGACTTCCTGTCTTCACCGATCCAGCAGTGGACGGGGTGTGGTCGTGCACAGGTTGTTCCTCCCTTAGCTACTCCCATGGCATGGTAATTTCAAAATCAATCACCTCTCTTCTTCATGTTAAATTTCTCCTTTGAGGTTTTTTTTTATTATTATTTAAATACATTTTTAAGCATTATACCACAAAAGTGCAATAGTGTACCAGCTTGTCCTGTGGGACAACATTGCTGCACTAGTACAGCTTATAAAAAAACAAAACAAAACCAACCAATTGTGAGCTGTGGGGCACGGAAAAGGTGGGGAAAAGGACTGGCCAATGACACTGTAGTGCAGAGGGAACTCTAGTGGCAATAATGCTACTCATCCGCTTAAGGTGAAAGGGTGATAAAGGGAGCGTACTGAACCCAGTACCATCATGGAAATGGCAATGCTGGGATTGTAACAATGCACTATTGAGGTATGATGTGGAAAGGGCCTTAGATGGGGTTGGAATCAAAATGAACTTTCTTCTAGGTTGTCACCTGATCCACTTGGACTGCTTCTAGACACTGTACAGCAAGATCACTAAAGATGGGTACACTGTTGTCACAAAGAAAAGAACAGTTATCTTCATATTGCTGAGCCTATCTGTAGACTAAGAGGTATGTCAAACTGATGTATTAAGCTATGGCTTTTGAATGCTTTCCTGGAGGTCTTAGGATATTTACCCGAAGCAGATTGTGGACAGTGTTGGAAAACTATGAAAATTATAACAGTCCAACTTCCCCAGCCAGCATGACTAATGTTGACTGATGGATTCTGGGAGCTGCAGTCTGAAAAAGTAACTTTTCTAAACACTGATTGTTGGCCACCTCCATTAATAGAAACACATGGAACTGGATGAAGGGGAAGAAATAAGTCAACTTTTTGATTTTGGGAATTTGATTTTTTTCAATAAGGAACAGGATTTTTTAACGGAACACACCCTGATGATGATGATGATGATGATGATGATGATGATGATGATGATGAATGTGTTGTATTGTTTTTACTGAGATACTTTGGCTTCCTCAAAGTGAGGCTTTCTTTTCTGGTCCTAATTAAGCAAATATGTCAGGGTAATAGAAGCTGTAATTGCAACCAGATCTGATCATTGTTTGGTTTTGGTGACGTGCTTGAGAATATAGGCTCCCTTGCAGCCATAGGTACTTGTGTTTTTGCCACATAATAAACCTGTTCTTCAAGAGAAGCCATTTGCTTGCATTGGTTTTTCAGTAAAACACTGCCTGTGTAATTAAGGTTTGTATTTCAGCCTCTAGGGAAAGGTGATACAGTGTGAGGGGCTTGGAAACCCAGGATAGGTTGAAGAAGCCAGATAAGTTTAGCTTGTCAGTCCTTTCTGATCTTGGTTGCTACGCAGGGTTAGCTCTGGTTGGTACTTGGAAAGCCACCTCTGATTATTCCTTGCCTAACAAAATCATATGAAATTCATTGTGTTGCCCTAAGTTGACAGGCGACTTAAAGACATGTGTGCGCACACGCGTGTGCACACACACACACATTTTCCAATTCCAAATACTCTAATGACTGCCATGCAGAGCAAATTTTTCTGTTGCATCAGAGGAAAGACCTAAACCAATGGGTTCAAAGAACAACTAAATATTACAACAACTAAATATTACAAAAAACTTCTTGATGGCTAAAGTTGTTCAGCAGTGGACTAACGTCCTTGGAATATGGGAAATGATCTCTGGAGAAGAATGGAGTGACACTTCATTTTTTTACAATAAACTTTTCCTAATGGGGAATTGGATGCCAATTATATAATGTACGAGCTGCTGTTGATCAATGTTTTGCAGAATTGTTTGTCAGTGTCATGCCCTGCTTCCAGAGTATGGACTCTGACTCAGTGTCTGAAACGGAGGACATGCCAGAGGCTAAAACAGAAGGCATGTCAGGGCCTGCTGTACAGAGAGAGATTACAGTGCCAGAAACAGAATAGGGGATAGTGCCAGCTCCAACAGAGAGTCCTGCCTCTTCAGATATAAAAGAACACTTACCTTGACCCAGCTTTGCAGTGCATAGGCAAAAAAGAAAGAGCCAGTGTCACTCTCTCAGGATTTATAACCAGCAACAATCAATCAAGTCTCGGCTGTGCTAGGCTTGGGACCTATTTAGCTGGCTTCCTTCGCCTCCAGGAGTTGTCAGAGCTTATCTGACCTGTTACCTTGCTGGATGCCTTGACAAATGCTTGGATTGACCATGGACACTTCATTGTTGTGAGACCCTGTTGGACTTTGTTTATGTTGGACTTTATTTATGACTCCTTGCTTACTGCCTGGAAGTAATAACAAGCTGGGAGATATTCAGTTTGTTGTGTTTGATTTATCAGTTATGGCAGGACTGAGTTAGGACAGTGAACATGCAGTGAGGAGGTACTCTGGTTGTGCCCAGGAACTCTGTCTTCTTTAGCCAATGTTCAAAGAAAAGGTTCCACAGATGCACATTACAAAGAGAGGGAAGGAGAAAGTTCCGAGACATTGCAATTCAAAGCAGTGGACAGGGGAAAGAGGGAAGAGGAAAAGCAAAGTTGTTTTTTTTTAAAGAAACCTTCTTTGTCAGTTATGAGGATTAGACCTGTGACCATGACACTGTTAGCACTACATTCTAAACCAGGACTTCTCAATTTGTTTTATCTCCAGTTCTTGTTTGAGAACAGAAAATGACCAAAGTCTACTAGCTATAAAATGATGCCTGTCAAAGAATGGGAACCAATGGAGCCAGTCACAAAGTGATAGCCAATGGAGGCAGTCTGGCACTGTGAGCCTAAGTATTAGTGGTATAATTGAATTGTTATGTGCCTTGACTTGAAATAATGACAACTCTATCATAGGGGCCTTTCTGCACTATACCATTCTAGTGCTATTATTCTACTTTCAACATCCTATGGAGTTCTGGGGTCTGTAGTTTAGGGAGGGGCATTTAGAATTCTCAGCCAGAGAGCTCTTTGGCCTCAGTAAACTACAAACCCCAGAATTCCACAGGATGATGGAAGTGGAATAATACCACTATAACAGCATAGTGAGGAAAGGCCCATAGGGTTTTCTTGAGAAGATATATTTGGATTTACAATTGATTTCCTCTTAGGCTGAGAGAATGTGACTTGCCCAAGGTCACCCAGTGGGTTGTTGTTGTTGTGTGCCTTCAAGTAATTTCCAACTTGTTTCCTTTCATAAATAAGCCATTTCTTACCTTGTTTACATGAAAATCAGGCCATCTTCCAGCTGTATGCTCTTGTGCTGCAATGTTTCAAATCAATTCACTGAGCTACATTCTGAGCTTACAACCTACTGCCCATTCCAACTTCTAGGCCCTTTCCACACGCGGGCGAAGAAACGGGGGAAACCACGCTGAAACGGAGCTTACCTGAGTCCGTTGCCACGTGGAGCAGCGCGTTTTCGCTGCTCCACACTCCTCAGCATCCCGCGGCGTCCTGCGGGGCCCAAAATGGTGGCTTACGACTGGCGGAGGCTCTCCACCAACCGGAGAAGCTCGCCAGCTGGAAAGCCTGTCCCCGGCAGATCTGCAGGCACGCCCTTGCACGCGCCTGCAAATCCACACCGGGCGCTGCGACAGGGCTGCACGCGGCTGCACGATCGTGCTTTTTAAAAACCACTTGAAAAGTGGTTTTCAAAAAGCATGCGGCACCGCCACTTCCGGGCGCCCTAGCGTGGATTGGGGTGTGGAACTACGCAAAAGTAGTCCGCCCCAATCCACTTTAGTGTAGACGACCTCTGTCAGAGGTCGCTCTACACCGTTTTCAAACCCCTGTGTGGAAAGGGCCCTAGTTATAATGGTAGGCCACATTTTTTCAATCACTCAGGACAAAGGACTTCAGCAGCTCATAATTAAATCTGCACCCCAGACCTATACCACTACCTTACAGTGATGGAGTT
The DNA here is from genome assembly GCA_948474755.1 of Ctenosaura bakeri. Lineage (NCBI taxonomy): Eukaryota > Metazoa > Chordata > Lepidosauria > Squamata > Iguanidae > Ctenosaura > Ctenosaura bakeri. The sequence continues at coordinate 689,431 of CAOLHI010000336.1, forward strand.
CTGAGGGTGTGACTATCTGAAGTTCAATGCAACCTGGAAGCAGGTTGCTAGGCAACCAGAATAGCACCTCAGGAGAGAAACACAGCCCAGTAGTGTGTGTGGGAGGAGCTTGTGGCTGTGCAAAAAAAAAAAAAGTTATATAGAGCCAAGTACCTGTGGGTATTGGATTCCTTCAGTGAGAGCCTAGCAAGGAGCAAGGGAGGAGAGTCTCTAAGTCAGTAAGAGAGTGTGGCTGTGTTGGGAGGTTCAGTGGAAGCCTAGTGAGAGGCAAAGGAGTAATTAAGCCCTAGTAAGACCTGGTCAGAGAGTGTGACCTAGATTGGGGGATTAAAGCTTTGGTAAGAGCCTAGCCCATATGCTATTATATGATACTTGTTTCTTATCTGAAAGTCTAAAGGCATAACTGAACTGTTTCTGAGCAGGCAGTTAGGAGTTATACTGTCTAAAAACTACACTGAGGAAATGTATCAACCTTGACCTGCATTTGAAATCTAACCCACTACTTTATTCTTATTGTTATCTTAATAAATTTTGGCTTATTTTTTTAAACACTGACTTAGCTTGAGTTGTATACAGTGTATAAATTAACACAGAAAGCATGCTACCATAAAATTATTAAGTGGTTCTAAATAAACACTGAAAACCCTCACCTTTTTACACAAAAGTGGTGTTATAAAGGGAGAGGCAGAGCTGTGTGGTAAAGACAGGACATCTTATCAAATTGGGAACTGCCACACCAATCTGTAGGAATTAAGGGCTTGTCACACTTACTCTTCACAGAGGAAAATCAGGGCACACATCAGAATGTGGTCAAGATGGCAAAAGTTATTAATGAACACACAAGTTAGGAGAGGCTGCAGCGGTTTGCTTTTGCCTGAATCTACAGGGAAAGGCAAGATTTTGCCTTGCCCACAGAGTTAATTGAACGCAAACTAATTTTCCATTTTGAACTCAATATGCAATGGCTGAAGTAAACTGTGGATAAAGGGGGAAAGTGGATGGAGGAGAGAAATGCTGGGATATTTTAAAAGCAGCTGAAAAAGTGAGAAAACAGGATTAATTAGGACTGTCCCTGCCAAATTGGGACAGTTAGAGGATATGTACTACTTTGGCCAGGCCATTCATCTTCTGTAGATGTGGTCTATTTTGACTACCCTAAGAGGGTAGCTGTACTTTTCACTTACAGTGTCTCTGACAGTATTGCTATACAATGATATGGCATTGTTCGCATAGAACATTTTACAGGAGCAAGCAATAGAATCATAGAATCATAGAAATGTAGAGTTGGAAGAGACCACAGGGGCCATCCAGTCCAACCCCCTGCCATGCAGGAACACCCTCAAAGCACTCCTGACAGATGGCCATCCAGCCTCTGTTTGAAAACCTCCAAGGAAGGAGACTCCACTCCACTTCAAGGCAGCATATTCCACTGCCGGACAGCCCTGACTGTCAGGAAGTTCTTCCTGAGGTTCAGGTGGAATCTCCTTTCCTGCAGCTTGAATCCATTGCTCCTTGTCCTGGTCTCTTTGTCCTACTAGTGGACTGCTGATTGCCATAGACAGAAGTGACAATAACTCATTTTTATAAGCAGAGCTGAAGCAGGAAGGAAAATAATTTAAAGTCTCAGCAAATCTTAATCAGGAATTCCCCCACTAGGATTGCCTGGGCAGCAGCATCCCATTCCAGATTACAAGAAATGACAGGCCAAAACCTAAGACCAGCAGGTAGGCCCTTCTGGTATGTAATATTTGTGTAAATTCCAAGGCCCTGTGCTACTGCTCACTGCCATCCCTCAGGGCAGGGATGTAATTCTTCATTAAGTTTCTTCTTGAAGAAATCAATTAGTAATTTTAGTAATTTTCTACCAGCTGCAAAAAAGTCTGATGTGAATGCAGCATTCCAA